>CM024243.1:45097971-45825226 GCA_013421045.1 Propylea japonica | reverse complement strand
ACCAAGATGGAGCAATCCCTTACTAGATGAACTGAATGTTTTGTTCCCATAATAACACTGTTTGTTTACAAACAAAGTGTGTTGTCGTAAATAGAAGTCAGTGGCGTGGATCTAAAAATTTGTTAAGAATAGAAATAAATCCTTCAAAGGTTATCGAATCTTTAATTATTATTTCATTGGATGCATAATTAATGTCATTATTTTTATGAATTTTGTTGACCTTCCCGATGTTTCATCTTATTCTAAATCATTGTTATACGCAGAATTTTTATAGTGCGGGCATATTTTCGATTCGAAAAAAAATTCAATATGAAAAGAGATTTGAAATAGCAAATATGATATTCAAATATTGTTGTTCTGGTTTTAATAATTACAAATACCTATACAATTGAATGTTATATCATTATCAATGATCTTATTAACAATCCTATTATATCGAATACATCTATTCAGGTCACTTTTCAGTAAGGCTGCATGGTACGTTATTACCATACAAGACGATGCTGTATCTAAATTTGGATTTTAACACAGCTTGATATCTTGTTCTGAGTTGAGTCCAGATTTTTATTGGGGACCACCATGTTATTACAAATGGAGCTCATTTGACTGCAAAGGTTTGAAATTTAAGGATATTACACCTGAATACTATGTTAAATTGAATAACAAAAATAACAATAAATTTATTGATCCAGTTCGACATGAAAATGTATTAGATAGGTCAGTTTTACATCAAGTGTGAAGTATAATCATATCAGATCTCATTAATGCTGTAATAGGCCTTACTTACTTACTGAAACCTTGTCCATCCATTACCTGCACCTTTGAAGGCAAATGATAGTATGAATGTATAGTTTTGTTCCACTATATAAGATAGATGATTGGAATTTTGTTAGTTTTGCAATGGAATGGACGGGGCATCAGTATTTAAAGTGGAATAGCAATTGAAACTTGAAAGCCTGCATAATCAGGATTGATTATCAAGCAAGGATGTATTAATAACTTCCATAAAAAATAACATGTAACATAAAATAAATGATTTTTACAATAATGATTTGAAGAAATACGATAGGTAACTAAAATATACTGATAATCGATTCTTCAGAAATGTTTATAATAAAATAACTAAGAATCTACTACTGCTATTGTCCTTGGTAATTGAATCCAAACAGGATCGAAAAGTACACGATCAAAAAAGAGTGTTTTATACACCCTGATCACCCTAAAACTTAAAACTAACAATTGTAAAGATAAAAAAAAACTTATTGATTCTGATACAAAATCAGATGTGTGAGCATGCTTCTTACTCGATTCACCACTTGATCGCTCATTTTTCTTGTCTCGTGGTGAATTCTTATAGTGAAATATCTTTTCAATATCAGTTTTATCAAAGGCAATTCATGACTTTCTAGAAACCCTTCATCAAATACATGATTGCCAAATGCATTTAAAACATCATCTGGTAAACAGACAATACAATTATGAATCAACTTATTGATTAAATTTTCAGATTTTGTACTCAAATATTAGGGTTGTTAGAAATCATATATCTTATTGTTTTTTCTGCTTGTGTGCATATCTTAATGACAAATTTGGATGCCTTGAATAAATTGCCATACGTTTTTCTTTTCTGTAGAAATGAATATGTTTCACAAGTCTCCAACATATCAAGACATTTTGAGCAAGTGATACATTTTTTCAATGACTTGACAACGAATCCTGCTATATAAATTAAAACATCCTGTATATATGAAGATAATTGCCATCCTGAAGAGCCAAAGTAATCATGATCATTTAACGCTGCACACAAATTTTTATACTCTTCAGTCTCCTCCAAGTCCTCCTTATGATCATTTATTGTTATTTTTTTATATGACGAAACATGAAGAATTGATGTATTGTCCAAATTAACAACATTTCCAGAATCAGCACCTCTCACTTCCCTTGCTATCAACAACTTTTTATATGCTGACTGAAATTGTCTGGCTGTGGGATTGTTGTTGTATCCATTCAGACTCCTGATAGCACCAAAAAAATACCTCCAGATGGTCTTGAGAGAACTTATAGGTCAATAAAAAGTCTAATTTTTTTGACACCACATACATTCTAAATATTTCCTCAAGACTCTCCATACATATTAAAAACCCTAGAAACCCTGTTTTCCTTCTTGAAGATAATACTGGTGTTCCATTCAGAGTCAGTTCCATGAAGTATTCTTTTGCTTCAGAAAACCTTTCCACGTATAAATCAATGTTTTCGAAAGACAATGCCCTCTTATATGTATATGGAGAGAATTTATTTCTTGAGTTCAAGATGTCAAATAAATCATTAACTAAGAGACAGAAATTTGCAGTCTCTTCAGCACCTTTAAAATTTGTCAATTTCAAATCAAACTCAAGGAATTTAAGAGCATCCGACACACTCCTGCTGAATGTCTGCGCAGCAATCTTCACTCTCATTTTTTCTTTCACAAAATGTAAATGACGTTTTCTTATCTTCGTTGCTGCATTCAATCCTTCTATGTCTTGAAGATTCACAAGTTCTTCAAGATAGGTCCATTTGATTAATTTATCATTTTTTGTTTTCAAAATCTTACTGTCTCCTAAACAATTTCTCAAGAGTTTGAGCATGTGACAAGGGTCAAGAAAAATTAATACCTTCTCTTTGGTGACTGGATGTTCGAAGTGAGTCTTCAATGATTGAGGATTCGAAAAATCAGCACCCAAATGACTCGCCATATTCAAATTCGAAGCTGCTCCATCAAAAGTAACAGAAGTTATTCTCAATTTACTTCATTCAAAAACTCCAGACAGTTAATTACCAAATTGGCTCTTTCTCTGCTTGATAATCCATCTATCAAAAAATAGCCTACTGGAATTTTCCAGTGACCATTGATGCAGGTAACTAAAAACACAAGTGCTTCCTTAGCTTCTGGTAAAGTATCCACTTCAGGTTTTTCTCCAAAACTTATTGATCCATAAAATTTACCAGCAATGAATTCGATTTTTTTTCTAATAGCCATCTCGTCAATCACCAGATTGCAATAAATTTGTTCTCCCGCAGACTGCTGCACTTTGTTCTTCAATGCACTGAGGGCTTCAGTTGTGAAGCCAGGAGTTCCATCAATGGTCTGATACCACTTAGAAATAGTCTTTGGGTGTGGAAGTGAATTATTGAATTTTTCCCTAACATAATTATAGGCCCTAGGCGAGTAAAAATGTAATGATAGGGCAAATGCTCGTAGAGAAGGTGTAAATTTCTGATTTTTTGATCCCCTTATGAGTCTATTTACCATATCTCTACTAGGACCTGGTAACGATGCCTGAAATATTGAAAATAATTACATTCCACACATATATGCAAAGCTGAATCTTACTTACCTCTATATAATCTTGAGCATTATCGGATATAAGGTTCATTTCCCTCAAATTATTCAGTAGTCCTGAAATATCTGAAATTTTCTGTTGCAGTCTTCTGTTCTTCATCCTCAATGCTTTCAGTCTCTTTTTCTGTTCTGCAATTTTTCGTTTAGCAAGGGAGAAGGCAAATTTTCCTTGTTTTGGTGTCCTGAAATCTTCATCCGTTACATCACCAACAAAACATTTTCTTTTTCTTGGCCTTGGTACAGAACTTTTAGCTTCAGAACTGAAATAAGATAATGAAGGTTTTATATAATGAACCAGAATATATTTTGCAATATTATAAATATAAAATTAAGTAAAACTTACGTAGTTGGATGTGCTACTGTTAATACTTCCGAGGATACCAAGTTGCTTGACGATTCTGAAGCTGTCATAGTACCGGACAATTCTGAAACTGTCAAAGCACCAGAGGATTCTGTATCGGTCAAAAAAGCAGATAAATCTGAAGCGGTTAATGTATCAGATAAATCTGAAGCAGTCAATGTAGCAGATAAATCTGAAGTAGTCAGTGTAGCAGACAAATCACTAGCTGTTGAAGTTCTGGATAGTTCAGAATTACTCAGTTTTGAGGATTCCCTGACACTACCTAGCTTATTAGTATCTAATGGTTCTGGAGTCACAGGCCTTTCATCTGGAGATGTGCTACTGGAACTGAAATTAGAAATATTATATTTAGAGAATGCAAATATTAGTGTCCTCCACAATAATTAATAAATTGATAACTGTATTTTGCGGGATAAGGACAAACTCTCAAAAGATCTTAAAGTATATTCAGCAACGTTTCGCAAACTCTCGTTTGCTTCATCAGGCCTAAAAATATTATGAAAATGTCATACAAAACATTTACAGTGAAAAAACCAATAAATACCTCTATACTATAAATAAGACATTCAGATGTAAAAACTTTAAAATATATATATTTAGATGTTCATATTATCCAAATCAAATTTGAATAAAACACCCTCATAATATTCAATAGACTTACCAATGAATCGATGACGAAATCCTGGACGGAATAGCTTCAGTTTTCAAAAATCTTTTTGCTGATTTATATAGGAAGTCTTCATCAGAAAAATGGTCAGAACAAACATATACCTCCTTCGCTAATTTTGTATTTCCCAAATTTAATTGATCCATCCATAATTTCCGTCTGGCATTATCACTAGGCATTCTATTAAAAGAAAATGCTTTTAAAATAAGTTTACAATATGCTTATATTGAGAGCTAGGTACTCCTAGCTACGCCTATGGTAAATTATTATTTGTTGTGTTTACTTACCGATGTATGGATCGCCCGCAGTCTTTACTGGTGCTTTTTTTACATATCACACAGGAATTAACCATTTTTCAGCTTAATACAGCAAATAATTATTGTACAACCTCGTTTTCACTACAAAAATCACTTGGTTAACTCAAAACGATAAGTTTGAACTTGTTCCACCTAAGCATCAGCTGTCAAAGAAAAAGAAGGCGGCCATAATGAAATTCATTCGCACGTCCAGGTCACGTGGTAGAAAGCCACCAATAGGGAGCTGCGGGAATGTGTTTTGATTTTGACGAAAATAATAAACATATTGCTATCTTATTTCGGCCACGTTTTCTCTCTCACTATGCTCTATCTTGGTGTAAATAATCTAAGGTACGTACTACGTACGTACGTGACAGGACGCTAGTTTACGTCGCACGTAAAGCCGGCCCAAGCGTGAACGTAAGAAACTGACGAGTGCGCATGAGCACATGTCAATTGTAACGTTTACTTCTACGTCCTTGGCAGCACTTCAACTCTTAGAACATAAATAGTATATGTATGTAGTATATATGTAGTATATATATGTTCTAAGCTTCAACTCTCTAATGGTAACCTGGTCTGGTTAACTATGACGTCATGGTTCTAACTACTCGGCGCAGAAATATGTAAAGTTAACTATGGTATGCTGTAGTAAGTTGTAGTAAGCTCGAGGAAAAATCCCTTTTGTTTTATACTATGTAGTGATAGATCTACTTTTTGAATCACATATTGTAAAAAAAGGTCTACATTTACTATAGAATACACTGATTGATATCAATTTTGGAAATGAAAATTTTCTCTTTAACTCTGAAACAAAAGTGAAAAGTGATACTTGAGAAATGTAAAAAATTGTACAACCCATTGTCTCTTACATAACATTCTGTGAAGTAAGTTCCAAAATACCTGTAACACATGACATTTTTTTCTTCAAATTGAGAAATGTTAAATTATAAATGATTCGAGGTTCAATAAAAATGAAATAAAATATCTCAGTTTTTTATTGGTGTAGCGTTCTTCCACAACCCGTTCACTGAATTCAAATAGGTACATAACTCAATTTTACAAAATCATATTCTTAGAAGTGATGAATGAAAAAATAATTTCTGTTTTGAATATTTATTTTTGAAGAAATCTTATGATTTTTCAAATTTTGTAGAACATCTTGATTTAGGGATCGTTTATACTGGCCCGTAACTTATGCCCTTAAATTATGAATGAAAAACTTCTAGGTAAAAAGTTTAGGTTCAAGTATAAACAATAGCATGAAATTTCTATGTTACAATTTTTAGGGTAAAGTTAAAGTCTCGGTTAAAGTTACGTGCCAGTATAAACGTCCCCTTACATTTTTTCTCAAACCTATTTTTCGGAAATTTTGGTGGAATCCTACCGAAGTATTCTACGTTCAATCCTTAAACAAAGGATTGTCTAAGGTTCAATCTTTGAATATTCTCTTTGCTAGGAAGAGGGTTCCTAGCAACATACGACTTCCCAGTCTGTGTGGAGTTAGGCTCACTCTATCCAAACAAGTTCGTTATCTCGGGGTGATATTGGACCGCAAACTTTTGTGGAATAAACACGTTGAGACTCAAACGAATAAGGCCAATGTTATATTCTGGTCTACTCGAAGGGTGCTGGGTAATGGATGGGGCTTCAAACCGCACGTTATGCACTGGTTGTATACTGCCGAGGTGAGGCCTATCCTAACCTATGCATCTATGGTGTGGTGGCCTTCTGTGTAGAAGGCCGTCAACCAGAACATTATGACTAAATGCCAGTGGAAAGCTTCTTTAAGTATTACAGGCGCTTTGAGGTCTACCCCTACACCAGCGATAGAATGTCTGCTAGGTCTCCCTCCTTTGCACCTAGTTGTGAAGTAGGTAGCTATGAAGACAGCTCTAAGAATCTGGGAACTGGGACAATGGCGCGATGGAGGACGCTTCACTGGGCACGCAAGGGCCCTCAAAATGGTTAAGGATGCTCACGCTCCCCTTCTCCAAAGAGGTGACCGCGAGGGCTGCACTAAGTTCTATTTCGACGAACCCTACAGGGTAATTGTTCCTGACAGAGACCTATGGTCTTCATCAAACAGGCTTCTTAGTCCTGAAGGTCCCACCTGGTTCACTGATGGCTCTGTCACAACAATAGGGTCTGGTGCCGGAATTGTGGGTCCTCACTTCAATCAGGCTATCCCTCTGGGGAAGGACTGTTCCATTGTGCAGGCTGAGCTATTTGCGGTTCTTGCCTTACACTAGAAAATATTCGCAGGGGATACTCTGGCCAGCACATTTACATATGTTGCGACAGCCAGGGAACTCTGAAATCTCTATCTGATGTTAGAGTTGACTCTCTTTTGGTAGAAGAATGCAGGAAAGCTCTGCGTAGGCTGGGCTCTGATAACTTTTTGAACGTAATCTGGTGTCCGGCTCCTGCGGATATACCTGGTAACGTCAATTCAGATGAACTGGCTAGGCGGGGAGCCAGATTAGCATTTGTTGGTCAGGAGCCTGCGCTGCCAGTCTGTCGCACATCTGTAAGAAGTTTCTTCAGGAACTGGCTGAACAGGGAATTTTCCTCGGAATGGAGCGCGAGGGTGGGCCTGAGGTGGTGGAGGATTCTCAATGAGAGACCGTCCTCGCGACCTGAGGTCAATAGACTTCTGTTGCTGTAGAGGAAACAACTCGGTCTGGTGACTGGTGCATTGACTGGTCACCTGTTTAACAAACATTTGAAGAGAATGGGATTGACGAGCTGCTCCTTATGCCGGTGGTGCAGGAGTACTGATGAAACGGTTGAGCATATTTTGTTCAACTGTGGAAACCTTACTGAGTTAAAGTCAACACACCTAGGAAATCCAACACCTTCTATTGCTATGGTGAGAGGGACCACTCCTGGCAGGCTCGCGAAATTTCTGTCTTCGTGTCTGAGGAACTGAGTCTCTATAGAACGATGCGGGTGAACAATGGGCCACTAGGCCTCAGTTCGGCCGGAAAGGCACCGCACAAAGCAAAAGAAATTTGGATACATCCAATTGAATTGAAAAAAATCTCATTGTTAGAAGTGATGAATGGAAAAATAAGTTCTGTTTTAAATATTAATTATTGAATAAATCATTTATGTTTTTTCATACCTTATCAAGGAGTAATGATTATGTAAATAATGTGGTGATTTTGCATCAGCTTCTTTATTCTCAGAACTAATATCATAGGTGAAAGGAAAAACAATTTCTGTTGCATATTTAATATTATTTTATAGGATATATACACCTTGATTTGCATATAAGTTTCTTAAACCTCTATTAATATTACAAAATACCGAGCAAAATACTCTCCATATGCATATATCATAATTTTTTATTTTGAATTTTTTCGCTTCAATAAGTTCTTGAGACTTCATTATCACACTTCAAATGTCTGCTACCTAATGTTTCTACTTTAGGTAGGATTATGCACACCCATCGAGAAAGTTCATCACAATTGTTAACGTTCCACATACACTCCTTGAGCATGTGGTCCATAGTCCATACAATGGGGGATTTTTTTCGGAAATTTTGGAGTAACCCATCCCAAGTTTGCAACGTTCAATATTTGGATACATCTACCCATTAGGTGATCTTTCCAAAAATACTATTTTGGTGTTCATTTACAAAACAATGTCCACTAGAATGATTTCGTTGCCCACCAGAATTTCTGCCCACTACCAGTACCAGATTCAAATTTCAAAATTCATTAGATTGACATCGTATTCCATCAGATTTAGTAGAAATCATAGATAAACTCTCCCTAGAGATTATTTGTTATGCTCGGTCTTGTAAAGATGTAAAGTCTATTTCCGAAGTAAAAAGTAAAAGTAGTAAATTTTATGTTGACGCTTCTGTGACTATTTTCGAAAAACATTCGTTGGTTTTTCTATGATTTTATGTTCTGTGATCTGTGGTGATCAATTCTGTGGATTCATTCGAATATTTCGAATTCGATTCAAATAATTTTTTAAACATAAGTTTCACTTTTAAGCATTCAAGGAACTAGGAGTGTGGTTGTTTTTTTATATTCCGTACTATACATATTGTGAATTGTGATATCATGGGTCGTTCTAAATGCTCGGTCCCCGGTTGTGAGGTAAATTCTTTCCCCAGGCATCGTTTCCCAAATTTTAAAAAAGACATGCCTAGATTCCAGAAGTGGTTAGATATTTTACAAAATGAAACTCTCAACTCAATGGTACCAGAGCATATTTATCGGACGAAAGTAGTTTGTCATCATCATTTTGAGGAGAAATATATCTCTCCAGGAACAAAAAGGCTACATATAGACGCTGTTCCATCTCTTCATCTCAAATGAGTCACAATCAGGTTTGTTCTGTTTACTTGAATAAATGTAAAATGTTTAATAATCAATAATTGGTTTCCAGGTATTTGAGAGGAGTTGGTTTCGTCCTAGAGACATGTTGAGATGGCATCTTTTGTTATTTCAGAAGATCAATGTGAGCATTCGATTACGATTTAAAGAGCTTATGTAATAATGAGGCTATTATGTTGAAATCGCATCATGCTAGAAGCAATATGTTAATTTGATCTTCTTTTATTGGTTTAAAAGGGTAAAAGCATCAGATCAACCTGAAAAAAATTTCAGTTTTTGAAAATCTTGAACAAGTTCTTTTAGAACAACCAACACAATTTCAAATTGCACTGTTCATGTCATTCATTTAAGTTATCAAGCAATCGGTAATCCTGTCAAATCAACAAATGACCTTAAGATCTGAGCAAGCGTTATGGCAAATGCACAGCTACGCTGCGGGATGGAAATGTCGTAAAAATATTTGCATTTGTGAATGTTTGATACTTTTTACAGTTTCTGGAAATGGACAAATATATTACATATATTCTTCCTGAAGCGAAAATATGATAATGTATATTTTTCTGTAACCTAGGGCGCTTCAGTGAAGTTTGTCTTATCTTTCCTTCAAGAGCTCATGAACTGAATAATTATAAGATTGCAATGAAATCATTATACCAGAATTCAAATGTTTTTCCCATTTAAATTTTATTTGAAAATTATAAAAATCAGATTGTCGCAGCTTGAATTTCATAGCATTACATAATAACAAAAATTTATTAATAAAATTTCATAAAAAAAAAGTGTCATCAATGTTTCAGATAAAGACTGAAAAAAGTTCTGAAACTAAAATCTAATAGTTCTATTCATATGATTCCAGTTTTTAATTCCAATATACAAAAAAAAAATCACAACCAATTTCAAAAATTATTTTTCAATTGGCGATTGATTACAATAATATATTCCCAGTCTGTTCACAATCTGGCAAGTGGCAACATTAACGCACAAATGACGCTGTTTCCGCATGCGCATTTATATTCTACCCAAGGTCATTTGTTGATTCGACAGGATTACTCAATGAAGACAATTATTATCATGCGACATGATGCAAACCTGTCAATAAAATCATATAGTAGAGTGGAGACCATATCTGGGTACACCTAGGAACCAGTTAAAGTTGTAGCATAAACCATTTTTGTTCAAAAAAATAAAGGTTAGTGCAAAAATTCTGATACATTTGAGCTGTTCTATTATCCATGCTGTTTCAGTAGTTTCACTATTTGCATATTGTGTTTTCAGGGTTCATAAGGGCCGTATTCATAGTCATGTTTTCATTATATGAAGTCTGTACATATTTTTTTGTAGGCGTTCCACATATTTTATATTTTTTTATCTCATTAAAATATTATTTCTTCATCTTTGTTTCTCAAAACCCTCAGAATTTTCAATAAACTTTATGTACACAGGGTGTCCCAAAACTCGACGTCAACCCGGAACCGGGTGAAAAAGGAAGTAATGCTGGTTGTCAGAAAAATATAAAGAAAATCTAAGTTGCTTGATTTTAAAATAATAGACATTTAAAAAACACGCAAAATTCCATACCCTGTGACAGTCTTTTCGCTCTTGTTGCCACGAATATCAACTTTTTCCAACCTTTTTTTGCTGTGTAACCTTGAATAATGCTTGTCTAAACTGTAATCAAAATTTGGATACCAGCTGCTCTAGGTTCCATAAAAATAGGGCTTGCTTCTCAGAAAAAAAATTCAAAATAAACAATTGCCTAGTTTCAACTGACTGTATTGAAAAAAAATGTACTACGCTAGTTTGGCATGTTTTGTCAAAAGTTGGCGCATTTAATAAGGATTTCAAAATGGTATAATACTTGTTAAATTGTAGCTGCCGTAGCTCAAATTTATTTTCGATTGCCTTTGAATACACTTTTTCTTAAACTGCTTCTCACTAATAAAATTAAATGGATTCAAGTCCGGTGAACGGGCTGGCCACGAGATTGGACCAGAACGTCCGATCATGGTAACATTTTTTCCCGGAAGATGGATCGGACGTTCTGGTCCAATCTCGTGGCCAGCCCGTTCACCGGACTTGAATCCATTGGACTTTTTTACTGGGAAGCAGTTGAAGAAAAAGTGTATTCAGAGGCAATCGAAAATAAATTTGAACTACAGCAGCTACAATTTAACAAGTATTATACCATTTTGGAATCCTAACTACATGCGCCAACTTTTGACAAAACATGCCAAACTAGCGTAGTACATTTTTTTTTCAATACAGTCAGTTGAAACTAGGCAATTGTTTATTTTGAATTTTTTTTCTGAGAAGCAAGCCCTATTTTTATGAAACTTAGAGCAGCTGGTATCCAAATTTTGATTACAGTTTACTATAGACAAGCATTATTCAAAGTTACATAGCAAAAAAAAGTTGGAAAAAGTTCATATTTGTGGCAACAGGAGCGAAAAGACTGTCGCAGGGTGTGGAATTTTGCGTGTATATATAATGCTCATTATTTTAAAATCATGCAATTTAGATTATTTTTTATATTTTTCTGAAAACCAGCATTACTTGCCTTTTCACCCGGTTCCGGGTTGACGTCGAGTTTTGAGACACCCTGTATACATATTTCTCTTAAACATAAACCGCAACATTTCACATTCGGTGTTAAATCAACAATCGAGTGAGTGTTCATTATTAATATTACAAATGTTTTTCCAATATACATCAATTCTCGAAAGAGATTGAAAAATTTTCGGATTCCATTTGACCTTGTGTGGTATTTGTTAAGAACATTCCACACCAAATTGTGTTATTAAGTCATTGTAAACGTCAAAAAAAAATTCCACTAAATTTTATCTGTTACGATGGTGATCTGTCCAAAATACACTTTTTGATTGGTTTAAAATTACACCTTTTGATTGGTTAAAAATTGCAGGTGTCACACCTGAGGTGTGGAATTTTGGAAAAAATAAAAATTCTAGCCAGTACTGATGATCTGGACCTCACAATAGTCTCAATTACTTCGTGATGTTTATTTATTATGTAGGTGATATGTTTGACTATTTTTTTGTTATAAACATTATATGCCTTTTTACGCATCTTCATATTAAAAAAAGATAACCATTTTATGTTCATTTAGAGGAAACGGTTGACCGTAAACATGATAACTTCAAAGAGGAAAAACTTCGAATCTCCTTCCTGACTTCACGTTAAGGCTTTCTTGAGATTTCGAATTGCCTAATAATTGAATTTAAGGTTTGACGCACTAAAGTATTCCCTAATCCGAAACAGAGTGAAGAAATTCCAGGAGTGCAGCTAGTAGTTGGTATGTGATTGTAGTTATTTCAGTATTTCCCAGGTCTACATGTGTATAATCACGTCAATTTTTATAGAATAAAAATATAAGTCTTTGACTATAACATTTTTAATATAATAACTATATTATATTTAATTTTTTCTTCAAACCGAATATCTTAATTATTATGATATAATATTAATGTAAACAAAATGTAAATAACTCTGGCAGAAAGACGCAAGTCGGTAGCCATTTGCGCTATACAGGGTGAGTCTTTGACTTGTACATATATTTTAACCGTATATTCCTGGGGTCGAAAGAAACAGTTTTTTCCTCTACCATTTTTTCCGATTCGGCCTAAATAAGAAGATATAGCCCTTTTTTGTTTTCAGAATGAGCTATGCCGCCACTGGTAAACTAACCACTGAATTTTTGCAAGTACAAGATATAGCATTCAAACCTTTGAAATAAGCTATTGTATCAAAGAAACGAGTAGATATACAATTCGAAATTTTCAAATAAGCTGCTGTATTAAAGAAAGAAATATGAACTCACTTTTTCAATACCAGTTGTATATTTTCTAATGCAATGATTGATTCATCCAAAATTTTGCTAGTGATGAAAAGCAGAATAATCTCTTCTTGATGTATACTTCATTTTTGATTATATCGGATTAACTTTTAAACCACCTATTCTAGCTATAGCATTCATTTCCAATATCTCTTGAAATCTTCCGTGCAAGTTTCCGAAATCAAAACAACAACTCAACCATAACACGCATGACATTTCACGTTCATAAACACCAGTTGGGCGATTGAATTTCAAGGGGTGTCCGCATGTCATAGACGTGACACTAGATTCTTTGACATCGCTGTTCTGTGGTCAGTTTGTTTTTCAAAATCATACGACTTCATGAATTATAACTTATTAAGGTCATTTTAGTAGTAATAAATATGATGAATAAATGAGAAATGAACGTATTCTAACGTAATGTAAATCTCTTATCATTCATCATTCCAGATAACAAATTCTCGAAATATTCTTGAAATTTGTCAAAGTGACCACATAGGGAAAATTGAATTCTGTGAGTATTTTCGACAGAGTTGCATTCAGCCAAAGTACCCAATTTTTCGAATTTTTGAGATTTTTCCTTTCTTTCAACATCGAATTACTCGGAATTTTGTAGTCGGGAAAGATTAATCATATTCATGAAAAGCTATGTTTCAAAAATCATTTCATTTGAAGGAATCGTTTGCGAGATATTACTGAAAATGTATGCTTTTCATGGGTTTTCAACAGCCTGTATCTTTGTAACCAGGCCGAATCGGAAAAAATGGTAGAGGAAAAAAGTGTTTCTTTTGACCTCAGGAATCTATGGTTAAAATATATGTACAAGTCAAAGACTCACCCTGTATAGCAATAAACATACACTCTCTCTATTGAAGCTACATAGTAGAAAAGTCATACATGAAATTAAATTAATTTAAATTGTATGGTGGATGTTCTACCAAGTGACCCCTCAGCTTCTTCAATCGTATTAGACAAAGATTATACAGGGTGTTTCATTAGGAAACAGAAATACTTCACAGGTGCATAGGTGGCACCAAGGCGGTTCTGGATACACCCCATTCATTGGGTCTTACTGTCTTCGTAGCCGAGATACAGGGTGTTTTATGAATTTTGCTCGTTTCTTTCTGAGGCCATATCAAACGAACTACTCGGTATATTTTCTCCATATTTGGCAAATATGTCCCTAATTGAGAGCATAAACATATCATGCAATAACGGCTCAAAAATCCACGGCCGGGTCAACAAAAAATTATGAATCGTTTAAATCCTCCAAACAACACCCTGTACATCGGAATTTTGAAAATCTCTTTTAATATTCGAAAACACTACTTACAACAATTTTTAATTAAAAAGTACGATTAGCTTATAATGTGGCGATGCATCATTATGCTGAAAGTACATGCCAACAGTGTTCAAACTCTCCTCATGGAGCAAAACTGGTAATATATTTTCCAAAAATTACAGGTATACTTCCACAGTTAAACGTGCAGGTAGAAAATAGGGTCTTATTATTTTATTGTCATAAAAACCGCACCATACGTCCACGGAAAATGTATGTTGAGAACGCGAGACTGTCCTGTGAAATGGATTATTTGTTGCCCAGATATGATGATTTCTAGTATTAAAAACACCATCACAAGTAAATTGAGCTTAATCTGCGAACAAACATCTCTTCAATATTCGAGTATGTTGTAGAACTCATCTGCAGAAGTTCATTCTAGGAATATTGTCCGCATTCTGTAATATCTGTACTTTTTGAATGTGAAAAGGATAAAAGCGATTTTTCTTCATTCTACGCCAAACTGTGGTATGGGGAATATTAAGGGCATTATTAATCCTTCTGGTACTTATTTGTGGATTAGTTCGAACAAAATTCTTAAAAACTTCACGTTTACGTTGAAAATTTGTGCAATAATGAGAAATGACAAAAAGTAACCCAAAAATAAAAACTGAAATAGTACAGCTATAGAAAGAAAAACCAATGTAAAAATGAATTACAAAGTTATGTTGAAATAATTATGGTTTCAATATTTTTGATAATTCATCGTTAAAAGTTACTTCAAACCACTTTCAGGCATCCAAGTTCTTAAAAACTTCACTTTTACGTTGAAAACTTGTTCAGTAGAACTGTCTGCGCGAAAATTTGAAGTACAAGTTTCAGTTTATTTTTAGTGGTGTTTTCGTACATATATTAAAACAGATATACAGGGTGTTGATACAAGGATTCAAACGATTCATAATTCTCTGTTAACCCGGACCTGGATTTTTGAGGCGGTTATTGCATGATCGTTTTCGCTCTCAGTTAGAGACATATCTGCCAAATATGAAGAAAATATAACAGGTGGTTCGTTTTATATGGCCTCAGAAAGAAACGGACAAAATTAATAAAACACCCTGTATCTCGGCTATGAAGTCAGTAAGACCCAATAATCTTCAGAACCGCCTTCCCAATGAAACACCCTGAGTATAGTGTATTGTATACTCTATAATCTTTGGTATTAGATTGAGTTCCCTCCAGTCTGACAGCGGCACTTTTTATTCAACGCTGCACCACTTCTAAACTTATGCAAGATCAGTTGATGCGTGTTCTATTTGACATTGTTGTGATTTTGAACTAATGCGCATCACTTCCAACCAATGTCGCTTTTCGACAAAATCAGTTTGATTTCCGTAATCACTTCAGTTCATCATAACAATAACATAACCTAGCATTTTGGAAAAGTTTACCATTTACTTCCAACCATAACAGAAAGTGAATTATTATCCTCGGTTTTCATTGCTAGTAATGAATTGTTCATATTACATTTAGAATTTCCTTCGAAACTATCGTCGATATTTTGATTTCAAACCTTATCGTTTCGTTGTCATGCGAAAAAGTCATGTTCTATTTGTCAAAATCACTTCACTTTCTGAAATTATTCGGGCAAATAGATAGGACGGCGTCCAGTTATATGAACCTTAGTAACGAAGAAAGGTATGGAATCTGTCCTCTACCGATTTACCGACCCAAACACTGTTTGTATTGATGTCCGAACTTGATCACAAAATGTTCCAGAGTTTCTTTAAGTGCCCCAGGCTAGGAAGATTCTGCCACATTACATTCTTTTATGACCCCTTTTTCGAAGGGAATTATCTTGATAGATATTCTTCTGTATGCCACAGAGACTGCTTCCTGGCAAGATTGTCAGCCTCTTGATTCCCAAGTTACCCGGAATCCACATCAGGGATACTCTTCTGTTACTCTTGCCTAGGCATTAATATTATGTATGTAATGCTGGGCCGCATTTTAAAAGCTTCAGGCAAATCAAAATACCATGTGTTTTTGAAAATAATACTATATGCTGCATATCTACAGAATACACATCTGAACAACGTCACTAACTAGAAAAAGTCGTGGAAAAGACGTAAAGAAACAACATATAGTTTATCTCATTAATTACAGTATAGACCATTGAAATATCAACTATTTGAAAGATATATTTTTCACATATTTCATATACCACAAACAACTGGTAGCTGCTGCCAATCCGTACCAAGTAAGAATATAAGACAGGTGTTCATTTCTCATCGTCACTCTTGTTTGTCCACCAATCGGGCCACCAGGTATTTGAATGTCATCTGTCAAATCCACAAAAATCGGGTCAGATCCTGTAATGCTAGCCATAGTCTCGACATCTCTGAAATAATCTTGAGATCAATCGATAGAATAATTTTTTTTTGAAATTTATATTGATATCTAGTATTTAGAGAACTTTATCTGGTTCAATTCAAGGTCAATTCAATAAGTACTCTCTTTTTTCCTTTCGACTCGAGCTTTCAGCTTCATTTTATGACTCCATTAGGAGACATTACAATATGTATAAATCATTTACATTTAGTAGAGGTATTGTAAGATGGAAGAGCAATCATACCTTCTGTGTTTCTCTGTATGTCATTTATAATGCCATAATAGTTATTTATGTACCAAGTGCGTTATATGGATCCTAACGCCCAGAGGGAAACATTCGGCCCGAGGGCCTTTGGCCTGATCCATAATGCCTGCTAAAATGCCCATGGCATAATGAGTGTATTTATAGCAACCGTTTCTAAGGTAAAATAAACATATAATGTACAAGTGAAAAATAAAAAATCATAGGAGCAATCGAATTTTATTGTAATTAAATGATATATTCGTGAAAAATAAAATCTTGTATGCAACGAGCGTTATTAGATCCTAACGCACTTGGTACATAAATAACTAAATTGACAAATCAGAAAGTTTCTGCTCTTCTGCCAATAAAAAAAAATTGTTAACTATTCAACAATCTCACCTTCATAAGTTGTATACTGTATAACTACCCACCGCTTAATTAATTACATTTCTGATTGATACATATTGTAGCGTCTCCTGATGAAGCCTTAAAATAAAGCTGAAAGCTCGAGTTGAAAGGAAAAAAAGAGAGTACTTATTGAATTGACCTCGACTGCTGACCCAAAAAAAGTTCTTGAATTTAAAATTCTCAGTATAAAACAAATTCTATCAATGTTATATTTCAAAATTTTGACTGTTCGATATTTTTTGATTCTGTTTTCATAGCTTTGTTGAATTTTTATATTTAGTGGCATTTCTAAATTGAAACACAAAGAGGTAGTGGAAAGTGACTAGATATAATTTCAAATATGCTGGTTACTCAGGAATCAAAAGAAATGAAAAGGCTACCACAATAGCCACAAAGGCAGAACAAAAACGCCACTTACTGGCCCACAACCTTTCTGTGGTATAGGCAAATGCCCCTATAAGAAAGAGAACTAATCATTCTAAAAAGTTCCTTGGGGTTTGGGAACTTTCAAACTGCAAGGTCCAGAAAGTATTTGGAACTCAAAAATAAGTAACACTTTCTCACTGGCTTTCTGAATAGGACATTTTAGCCTTTGGAAGCATATGATAAGAAATATTATTATAAGATTATTGGTGAAACGCGAATCTAGCCTCCTTGTAGCCCTTTCATTTCATTCATTGCGGATCTGGAACTGGAGGGCGGGCTGATGAGGGGCAGTGGAATGTAATCCCCTTGACATTTACAATATGGGATGGAACGAAACTATTTCTTTGTTGTTATACAGGGTGACTGGTGACGTAAGGGACAACGGCTAACTGGAGATAGAGGACCTCAAACTGAATGAGGATTGGGGGTTTATATGTCCCATAAGGCTATTAGTTTCAGAGATACAGGGTGTTTTTTGCAAAAGTGCTAAAACTATAAACTCCCATATCTTCGTCAATATGGCAAATTTTTCGTTGATATTTGGCAAGCTTGTTAATATACATATTCTCCATCAGATCGACAAAAAAATTCCCAAAAATTGCAGGTCCGTATTCAAAAATTTCAATTTCCGTGTCAGGTCAGAAATATCACTCGGTATATGAAATGAAAAAAATTAAATTGAGAAATTGGAATCTGCAAAAAACACTCAGTAAGAATCTGTTTTTGGTTTGAATGGCACAAATTCTTTAAAGTTTTTATGATATGTTGAAAGTCGAATATTACAATTTTTTCATATTGAATTCAAGAAACACACTATTCCTGAAAGAAAAAAACACTGAATTTGAGATGCTTAAATAATCCTGACGCATTTTGAATATTCCTTCACATTTTGAAATACTTTTTCATTAAATTTCTATCAATATTATAAGAAAAACTCAAAAAACAATACAAACACAAAAAGATTAACAGTAGCACATATGGTCCATAAAAAAATCAAATAAACAAATGCTCAATATGCGAGAGCCATTCCCCTCACACACTTAATGAATCTTTTGAACAATTGAAGTACTTTTCATATCCACAAGATGAAAAATTTTACTCTTGATAGAACAGAAACACTAGATTTCAGCTCGAAAAAAGTTTGACTTTCTTCTCAGAACGCCTGAACAACAATCCAGCTGATACTTATTCTTTCAACAAAATTTATTCTCCTATTAAATAATGCAATAGGCGTTTTCGGAAACTTACTCAGGGTTACTAACTCGATCCATCGAGTCACGTGACGGATCTACTCGGGTCTCGGACCCGGGTTCAGTGTTTACGAACACATCAGGTTTAGGATTTGAAGTGACAGTCGTATCAATAACATAACCAAACAAATTAATGAATTTATTTTTTCGATCCCAGTCTATTCTTGGATTGTCTCTAGATATGCTTGCATTTATGAGCTTCTGTTGAATATTTCTTATAATTTCTCGTGTGCCCTTCCATGTTTAATTACATTTTTGACTACCAATGCTTGAGAAGTAGAGAATTTATTTTTTCAGTTCCAATTTCACTTATTTCCTTTAGCTTTGCAGGATTTATTGGCTTCTGTAAAATATTTCTTATAATTTCTGTGTGCCCTCACTTGTTCAATGTTATCTTCGAGTACCTACCTATATTAAAGAAGTAAATAAGGCTTCAGCTTTTACGCAGAAAGATCTGCATACAAAGTTATGAAGAAGTTGTTGCACATTATTTTCTCGGCTCAAGTAACCACTCATTTTACAATGAGCCAAATTCTCTTCTCTTTCCATAATTTTGGGAATAGAATATATGAAATTATTTAGAAAGGAGTAGAAGACTTATTCCCGCTTTTTTCAAATACAAAATTGAACTGCAGTGCGCATGCGGTGCCTCCAGAACCCTACTCTCGAGTAGGGTTACGATAAATCAACCTGGGTCAGTGATCGAGTTAATAACCCCGTACTTTCCGAACACGGGTTGGATGTTCGGGGTAGGTAAACGAACGCCAAGGTTAGGGATCGAGTTAACCCGAGTAAGTATCCGAAAACGCCTTATGATTCATGAAAATAACTAAGCAAATGCTCGAAATCAGAGCAACTGGCTTCAACGCATTTATTGGCTCTCTTGAACTCTAATGATTTTTTTCTCTTTTGAGCTGAGGATTATTCTGAGACCAAATATTATATCCGTTCATTTTGCGCAATCCAAAACAAGTATCATCTACATATTCTTCATTCGTGAATATTGAAGGCATTTTTCAGTAGATAAACAAACAACACAATTCCCAATAATTCACAATTAATTAATGTATGAACATAAACGTCATTTTGAAATAAGCCTACTCTGTGTGGTAGAATGTATTTTATTTATAATGAATAATAAACCTCTTATTCTGAAAAATCACTTGTTTCCCTAATATTCTGTTTGCATTAAAGAAATTCATATGCTTCTCAAAAGAAGATGAAGTTGCTACACTCAAGTACATATTAGAGGAAAATAAGTCCTCAAAATTTATACATTATTTCATTGAAGAATAAATTTTGTTGAAAACATAAGTACCAAATGGACTATTGTTCAGGGGTTCTGAGAAGAAAGTCAAACTTTTCTCGAGCTGAAATCCAGTGTTTCTGTTCTATCAAGAGTATAATTTTTCATCTTGTGGAAATGAAAAGTACTTCAATTGTTCAAAAGAATCATTAAGTGTGTGAGGGGAATGGCTCTCGCATATTGAGCATTTGTTTATTTGTTTTTTTTATGAACCATATGTGCTACTGTTAATCTTTTTGTGTTTGTATTTTTTTTGAGTTTTCTTATAATATTGATAGAAAATTTAATAAAAAGTATTTCAAGATGTGAAGGAATATCCAAAATGCGTCAGGATTATTTAAGCATCCCAAATTCAGTGTTTTTTTCTTTCAGGAATAGTGTGTTTCTTGAATTCAATATGAAAAAATTGTAATATTCGACTTTCAACATATCATAAAAACTTTAAAGAATTGGTGCCATTCAAACCAAAAACAGATTTTTACTGAGTGTTCTTTGCAGATTCCAATTTCCCAATTCAATTTTTTTCATTTCATATACCGAGTGATATTTTTCACCTGACACGGAAATTGAAATTTTTGAATACGGACCTGCAATTTTTGGGAATTTTTTCTTGTCGATCTGATGGAGAATATGTATATTAACAAGCTTGCCAAATATCAGCGAAAAATTTGCCATATTGACGAAGATATGGGAGTTTATAGTTTTAGCACTTTTGCAAAAAACACCCTGTATCTCTGAAACTAATAGCCTTATGGGACATTTAAACCCCCAATCCTCATTCAGTTTGAGGTCCTCTATCTCCAGTTAGCCGTTGTCCCTTACGTCACCAGTCACCCTGTATACAAACGTCATAATACATTTAGCGACAAAATAATAGATCCGCTCCAAAAATCGATGAAGTTTGTCAATTCATAATTATGTTATTTCAAGTCCGACTTGATTGATTTTTTTTTAATTGCAGGCAGATTTATTCGAAATTACCTGTAGTGTGCCACAGTTGTTCTACCATAAAATAATTAGAATTAAAAGGCTTCCATCGATTTTTTGAGAGGATCGATTATTTTGCCGGTGAGTGCATAAAAGCTGTTTCAAATTGCGCGTTTTTTAAAGAATGGGTAGAATATAGATGGCGCACTGAAGTCGTCTGGGTTACAGTGACTATATTACTATGGTAAGATAGTCACTGTAGTCTGGGTATTTTACATTTAAGAAGTGTATTCTATGACATTTATAAAAGTGGCGTTCAAATTGTTGATTTAATTTTTGAAAACTAGCGTTTTGTGAAAAGTGCCTTTAGAATAGTTATTTAATCAACTAGTTTATTAAAACAGCGACTAATGGTCAAGATATATTAACGCGTGAGCACTGCTCAAGCGTTACTAGTTCGAGACCATTAATAACCGAGTTCATTACAAGATTTTTCTGACGATCTCAATATGAATTGTGTATATGTAAATTCTTGATTGAAATACATTTCATTTCATTTTGCACAAGACATAACTTTGAAATAATAACATTTCTATGTTCCAGTAGAGCTTTGACATTTTTTGTAGTGCTTCTGATTACTTTAGGCGAATTTGGCTAGATGTGGTTACAGCTTACCATAGTTCCGTGAGTTGACAGAAAATATGTAGGGTAAGCTGTGATTACATCGCCAAAATTCGCCCTTTGTGTACAGTTGTCATGAGGATTGCACATTAAAATAGCATTAATTGAAAATTAAAATAGGTCATTATGTTCATTTCATACACATTAAAATCACCTTTTATTTCGAGGTTGACGGAAAAATTATTTTATTGTAAAATTTCACTAGTTCGGTACATGGAAGAACAAAAAAGTGAAAAATATATTTGTTACAGTTCTTCACAAGAAAATATTGATTTGGTACTTGAAAGTGTTGCTGAAGACTCTGAACACAAGTTGAATTTGGTGGATCCCCTACATGACGTATTTCACACAAATTTTTGAGCTCTGAAGGTATATAAACACTTTCAGAATGAATATTTAAATTCTTACCTATAAAACCATTGATTGTTGTGAACATCATTTTTTGGTAAGAAGGTAGGACGATTTTCTTGTAGCCTAACAATACCAACAATATCTACAACATCCTTAGTTTGTCCTTCTTTGCGAGACAGTGGATTTTTGTTTTTCCTAGGAACCCAACCTCTATTAACTAGAATCGTTTTACTGAAATATAAATATTTTTATAAATGTAACAATTTGGGTTAAGGGTAATAAACTATTGTATTTTTATATATACTGGGTGGCCCACCACTCACGCGATGTTCATTTTGAGGGTGTAAATGATGATATTTTGAAATTCTTTTTATATATATACAGAGTATTCCAAAACAAAGTTACATACCAAAGTTACACTTCTTTAGAAGTGACACCCTATATATGACCTCAAAAAAGGGAAGGCAAGCTCAAATAATGACGAGTTTCTTCAGATCAGTCTGTACAGGGTATCCCATTTTGGGCACTTTTACGGGATATCTCCGTTATTTTTAACGTTAGCGGGATGCGGTTTTCGCGACAGTGTGCTACTTTTTTGTGAAACTAAAGATGGCGCAATCAGTTTTTGCATAGCTCTCTTAGTTTTTGCTCTACAGGGCGGAAATGAAAAGTATCACTTTTTAATCACCTCCCGTATCTCAGTTGTGCTTAAACTTGGAGAAATGGTTGAAACGCATTCCTATAGATTTTTTTCCGTAGAATCCAGTGGCGTAGTCAGTTTTTCAATTGAACTTTCCGTTTTTGAGTTATTGAGCAAACATACGTTTTTTAAATTGGACACCCTGTATATTATTTTTTATTCTTATCAAGCACAATCTCAGCTTTTCAAAAACATATTATTTTATGCATTTATTTTCAAAACCAAGCTCAGAATTCAAGATTTTGTAATTTAATTGTCAATAACCAAGTAGTAGGCTATGACTGTTTATTAAAAACAAAAAATAAATGTCAAGATTTCGTTAGAAATCAAAAATAATGTTAACATAATATCTAGATCACAAACAAGCATGTCATATTTCTCGTAATTTTCGTAAGCAGCCGTAATGAGAAAGACTTAAAACTGAATCATTAATATGATATAATAAATAATAAAAACTGAGAGAACTGTAAACTTTTAAACCTACCGACAAAGCTTTGACATTTTTTTTGTTTTTAATAAACAGTCATAGAGCCTACTACTTAGTTATTCACAATTGAATTACAAAATCTTGAATACTGAGCTTGGTTTTGAAAATAAATGCATAAATAATATGTTTTTGAAAAGCTGAGATTATGCTTAATAAGAATAAAAAATAATATACAGGGTGTCCAATTTAAAAAACATATGTTTGCCTAATAACTCAAAAACCGAAAGTCTAATTGAAAAACTGACTACTGGATTCTACGGAAAAAAATCTATAGGAATGCGTTTCAACCATTTCTCCAAGTTTAAGCACAACTGAGATACGGGAGGTGATTAAAAAGTGATACTTTTCATTTCCGCCCTGTATAGCAAAAACTAAGAGAGCTATGCCAAAACTGATTGCGCCATCTTTAGTTTCACAAAAAAGTAGCACACTGTCGCGAAAACCGCATCCCGCTAACGTTAAAAATAACGGAGATATCCCGTAAAAGTGCCCAAAATGGGATACCCTGTACATTTAATGCACCATTTACGAGAAAATCGCGAAAAATTTAAATTATGGAGTCATTTTGAATAGTAATTCCTGAATTCAGAACCAATGTTGAACAGAGTTGGCAAATTTTCACAGTAGTTGGTAAATTTTCGAAGTACAAGTACAAGTAGTTAAAAAAAATTCGAAGCAGTTGGAAAAATTTTGAGGCAGTTTGAAAAATTACGTAGCAGTTGGAAATATTTCAAAACTGTTGGTAAAACTTTGAAGCAGTTGTAAAAATTTCAATGGAGTTGGACTAAATTTTTAGAGCAGTTGGTAAATTTTCGAAGCAGTGGGGAAAATTTTTAAACGAATGGGCAGATTTCAGTAGAGAGATATTTCAAAAGAGTTGGTGCTAGGGCGGGCTAATGTTGATCAGAGTTGGCAAATTCTTAAAACAGGTGGTAAATTTCCGAAGAAGTTGAAAAAACTCCGTAGCAGTTGGAAAAAATTTCGAGGCAGTTGGAAAAATTTCAAAAGAGTTGGTGCTAGGGCGGGCTAATGTTGATCAGAGTTGGCCAATTTTCAGAGCATTTGGTAAATTTTCAAAGCAGTTGAAAAAAATCCAAAGCAGTTGGAAATATTTCAATGGTCCAACTCCATTACTTATTCAAAAAAAGATGTTATTAAATGTGAATAACTATGACTTTCTTAAAATAAAGTTTCAAATCAACTAGATTCAGGTTGAACTAAGTCCAAGTTTAGCCTGACAAAAATGTGCAGAGAATAGTGACAATTCGACAATTGTACAAATTTGTGGTAGAGTGCATTCAGGGAATTTGACCCAATGTGTATCAAAAAAATGGTATTTATCCCGATCTTGCTACCAATAGACCAGGGTCGATAATTTTTGAAACAAAAAAAAATTACAGTACTATGAAACCCATTAAAAAGGAGGGGAATATGATCAAAATGAAAGGAAAAATAAATTACGGTCGATCCGAGTCCGGGAAGTGTGAGGGGGTGTGTTTTAAGGGTAAAAAATGGTTTTCCTTGATTTCCGGCAAAACTACAAGTCCTATGGAAAAAAGTTAAATGGCAAAGTTGTAGGTGATAAAAAGATCTACAACTTTTGTATTCGCAATTTTTTTACATTACCTCAAAATTTATATGAAAATTTCAAAAAACTAAGTTTTAGGTTTCTTATTTATATATCTTTTTCAAAAAAATTTTTTCTCTACGAAATTTGGTGAAAACTTACCTTATTATATCCCGAATACACTGTAATTTATTTGATTTAAAATATTTATGTTTTCGTCTTATTTTAACTTAATATCAAAAAAGCCCCTAATTTTCAATCGAAAGTTCTGACGTCAAAATATCAGCTTTTTTCAAAAAGTTTGGGGGCTTTTGTTCGTTGAAATATCTACTCTCTGATGATGTGAAAAGAATATACATTACTATAAGGAGTGTTCTCAGAAAATGCAAAAAATTGAAAAAACTCAAATTCGAAATTTTTTTTAATCACTATGTACAATTTCATCAGAAAAATGTGATTGCTGCATTTTTTTTAGGATAAAGAGTTTATTTATTTAATTCGAATTACATTCATGTCATAGAAAATCTTATACAATATAAATATACAGGTAATCGTACTATTGAATTTAGATACTTAATTCAGATTACGCATTTCATTTATTTTTTTTCAAAAACGTTAATCTTGTTATTCATAAATACCTTATCTGAAATTCTTATCAGTTATTTATTAGTTTTTGTCTCTTCGAAGGCATTTCTTCATCGTCAGATTCCAAAAACCTTTCCAACTCTAGTTGATCGTCGAAATCTCTAAGACCATCATTTTCGTCTCCAATGTTATTTCCAGTCTGCATTGTTTCTTCTTCCACAATTTCATCTGAATCATTTACTTCCTCATAGATTTTTTCTTCTATATTGGAGCAATTTTCAGAACCATGACAATTAGTGCATAAATTTGTGCATTTTAAACCATGTTTTCAGCAGCCACATTTTAAACTGTTACATCCAGTTTCACAGCTGCAGCAAATAGTTTTGAGCAATACTTCCGGAATTAGATCCTTTTCTGTAAATTTGGGCATAATGCCACGCTGATGTTGCTTCCAGCCCCAATCTGTTGCTGTCAATTCGTTACCCAACCAAGTTTGAAGTTGATAATATGCTCTGTAACAATGTTGTTCCGCTGCTCCATCTGTGGGTGGGAGGTTTGCCAAAGTGAAAGATGAGTTAATTAACCAAAGGTCACTCAGACTCAGGTATATGAATTATCTTAAAACAGCAATAAATAAATAGTCATCTAAAAATATTATTTAAACAAGATTCTACAACTTTTTCAAAATATTGTAGATGTCTTATTAAATATTAACTTTATTAACTTATTTTTTTGTTAATTATAGAAGTATATTTCAATTTGCAATTTTTTCGTTTATAAATGAAACAGGAAATCTTACGTTTTTTGAGTAATTAAAGAGTAAATTTTAATAAATACCTCAAAATTGTACATAATGATTAGAAAAAAATTTCGAATTTGAGTTTTTTCAATTTTTTGCATTTTCTGAGAACATTTCCAGTAATGTATATTTTTTTACACCATCAGAAAGTAGAGATTTTAATGAAGAAAAAGCCCCCCAACTCTTTGAAAAAAGCTGATATTTTGACGTCAGAATTTTCGATTGAAAATTAGGGGGCTTTTTTGATATTAAGTTAATAAGGCGAAAACATGAATATTTTGAATCTAATAAATTACAGTGTATTTGGGATATAATAAGGTAGGTTTTCACCAAATTTCGTAGAAAAAAAATTTTTTTGAAAAAGATATAAATAAGAAACCTAAAACTTGGTTTTTTGAAATTTTCATATAAATTTTGAGGTAATGTAAAAAAATTGCGAATACAAAAGTTGTAGATCTTTTTATTACCTACAACTTTGCCATTTAACTTTTTTCCATAGGACTTGTAGTTTTGCCGGAAATCAAGGAAAACCATTTTTCACCCTTAAAAACTCACCCCTCCCACTTCCTGAACTCGGATCGACCATAACTTATTTTTCCTTTCATTTTGATCATATTCCCCTCCTTTTCTAATGGGTTTCATCCTACTGTAATTTTTTTTCATTTTTTTACCATTTTTTAAGGTTTCGGCCCTGGTCTACAAGTGTTTGTAAAAATGAATGATTCTTCATCTTTTACGTTATCCTACAGCAGGAAGTTGTGAAATTTTCAGATTCGACTTATGGATTGTGTCGTAAAAAAACATCTGGTACCAATTTGCATTATTTTTCCCGACAGTATTTTTTGTCCGTTTGTTTTTAGAGGAACAGCTTGCAATCGTTTCGCCCAAATGATTGTTATTCAAGAATTTTGGGCTGATAATGGAATCTGATCAATGTCAAATTTGATATGTTGAACTAGAACAGCAACGCGCATATTTATCCTACATTTTGTCAGAAACGAATCATCAGAAGACTTCGAAAAAAATGAAAAAACACTCATAACCTTCGAGTTAAAAAGTTGAAATTTTCAGCATAGGTGTGGGACCTGAATACCTTCTTCGAGCTCGTTAGCTAGCTAGTTTGGTTGAATAGTTATTGTCACTGGAATATTTTCCTGATTTCAATTAATGCTTATCCGGTCGATATGGAATTCTGTATTCAGGTAAGTACGAATTGTTGATTTTCTCATATTTGCCGAATTCATACAACTTGGATTATTAGTTATTATAATTTGTGATCAGAACACATATCGTCAGTCCCAAGGCAAAACCATGAATGTGCAAAATTGGCAATTTTTACATATCTACATTTTTGAGCACCTTTTAACTAGTTCTTGACAATGCCAAAACCCCAAATCTCTCAGCATCACGCTTAGGTGGGTGTAGGTGTACTGCCCTTGACGTAACTTCATTTTGTACTCAACTGACATTCTGGAAGGTGGGGGCTAATAAACAGAAAAATGATAAACAGGTCATAAACTGTTAAAGCAGATCCTACAGCTGCCATTATTGCATTATTCTGCAAAGGAATTTTCACAGAGCATTGAAACCTTAAAACCTCCAAATCACGATTTTTCACATTCATGGTTTTGGCATTGGACCGACGATATCCAAACTTACTATGATAATGTTATATGTTGTTGATATGCAGTTCACATCTCTAAATAGATTTCGGTGTTAATCTTCCTGCCAGTTAAAAGTCTTTTCATGTTTATTCATTTTGAAATGATTGTATTATTTTTTTCAAAATTTGTGATATACGTAAGGTATTGGTTACAGTACAAGACTGTTGTACGTGGGGTCGTAAGTTTGAACCTTGGTAGAACGTTTTATTTTTTCTACATTTTCGAGTCAAAAAATTTTGCACTTTTGCTTATAATGAAAAAATGATAAAGCATTAATTATTTCTCAAGCATCGTGTTATACGTAATCCATGAAATTTGGAGACATTAGCACATCACATTCAAATGATAACACATCCTTTTAGTATGTAGTTATTTGGTAATGCAGAATTAAAAATATATCACTATGCATATTTCAATTATTTTTGATGCTCTCAGGAAAAAGCATTGAATTTCAAATGAAAAAAACCCCCCTTCACTATCGTTTTTCTAATCCTTCAATGCTCAGTTGGTAAATTTTCGAAAATTTCTCCTCCCCAAAAATTTCTCTTTGGCCTGTCCCTGCCAGATTGGAAGAAATAATAAAAATATTCAGGTTGTTATACTGAATTTCTGATTTCAGTAGTGTTTTTACAGGTAGAGTAATTCTCTTTTGATCCTGTTCATTTGAAATATTTAAACTGATTCTAGGAATATCTACGAAAGATTCGGAACTATATTATTGTTGGTAGAAATGGTAGATTTGAATATATGATTACTCACTTTGAGCCTTCTAATACAAAAGGTGTTATCACCAGATATCCCTGATTTGTTGAACCATGTTCTGACATTAAACCCCTCTCATCTTTGGCATCGCCCTTGACCAACAAAGTTCTTGGCCCCATATAAAGCTCCTTTTCATGTATAAATCTTCCACGTGCATATACTGGTCTGAATTCCAAGTTGTCCAAATTATCTAAACTTTATTGAGAAGATATAGTTTTGATATTGTAAATGTAAAACTTTCAAATCTTACTTCTCATTCAAAGAGACAGGATCACATTTTGTTTTTTGCATGAGTTCTTCTATTAAATTTTCCTTCCATGCTTTACGTTGCACTTGCCAGGTACCTAAAGCAAAAGCTGTCGCTGGTGCTGCCTTGGATTTGAATGAATTAAAAAGAATTTGAGATTAAATTTATAGTAGACTTCCAAGAAAAAGGCATTAAGTAAAAATTTTACAGAACTGAACTTTGAATGGCACTAAAATACTTATTTACAGATCAATTGAATTAACATGGACTGTTAGTTTTGTTATATGAAGACTAACTAATTACTTTTTAATTGTGAGCCCAAGATATGTACTCACTAGTAAGAACCAGGCAGCAGCTCCAATTTTTCTGTTTTTATGTTCTATAAATAAATTTTTATATGAGGAATAGAAATTAGTGCGAATTCTCGAAGAATGGTGTTGTTTTAATGTATTAAACAGTCTACAACTACAACGTGAAAGTTCCATATTTTTATTTTATAAAGGTTTGCCTAGCGATGTTTATTGTTTTGAAATTTCAATATGATTAAGTGAGGTTAACAACCATAAAACACAGAACATTGTGATAAAACTGCATAGATGCCATAGAATCTATGGCATAGTTGATATAAGGCTCTAGTTGATATATACAGGCTGACCGGTAAACCTTATACAAAAGGGGCGTTCATCGGTTCATCAGACGTGTCGGATCGATCTGAACCGTTCGTTTATTACATCCGGATTAAGGGGCGTAGACATCTGGAGCGTTCGTCATAAAAATCTGAGCAATCTGACGTCGATCTTGTCGCTCGGTCTATTTCGACGGAGCAAAGCGATTTTATCCATAGAGTTTTATGTTTTTTTGTATATTTTTTGTTTTTATGTTGAGTTTTCTGATCTGACAACCGATAGTTTAACACTTTTATTCTTCTGTTTTCATTTATTCATTAAAAACTTTCTCGTTCCTTTTTCGTGTAATTAATTAATTAATTAGGATCTTTCGGTACAACTATCGCCGTATTGAACGACCACTAAGGGATTCGTTTCCTTTGCATTCAGTGCCTTTGCACCTAATTGAGATTTTACTGAAGAGCTCTCTTCTCAAAATAGTTATCTTTGAAATCTCGTAATCGTAATAAAAGTAGAACAGAGCATTATGTTCTGTGGTAGATGCTCTGTACCGTTCGTTTATTCCCAGATATTACAGATGAATCTGTACGATGTGTGGTCACGTGACTAAAAAATCTGTCTGCTCGCGGAGGTCAATGCCGAACGGGCCTAATATTGAAACTGGTGATAGACCATCTCATGACTGTTCAGAATATCATAATTTCACCTCAGTAAAAATATCACCATTTTGGAGATAATGGGCATTTTCTAAATATCTAGAAAATCGCTACCTCACTTCGTTTTTTGATTTCTTGAAAAATGTATCGGAGGTGAGGTAGTGGTCGCATTCAGCGGATGTAACAGTTGGGCAACCCTAGCGGAAACGTTCGATGGCACATGCGCTACCAACTCAACACGTTCTGGAGCGGATGCCATGTTTTGGAGCGTTTCATTCATTCGTGCTAGTAGCGTAGCGCATACGCTTAGATTATTTACACCAAGATGGAGCAATCCCTTACTAGATGAACTGAATGTTTTGTTCCCATAATAAACACTGTTTGTTTACAAACAAAGTGTGTTGTCGTAAATAGAAGTCAGTGGCGTGGATCTAAAAATTTGTTAAGAATAGAAATAAATCCTTCAAAGGTTATCGAATCTTTAATTATTATTTCATTGGATGCATAATTAATGTCATTATTTTTATGAATTTTGTTGACCTTCCCGATGTTTTCATCTTATTCTAAATCATTGTTATACGCAGAATTTTTATAGTGCGGGCATATTTTCGATTCGAAAAAAAATTCAATATGAAAAGAGATTTGAAATAGCAAATATGATATTCAAATATTGTTGTTCTGGTTTTAATAATTACAAATACCTATACAATTGAATGTTATATCATTATCAATGATCTTATTAACAATCCTATTATATCGAATACATCTATTCAGGTCACTTTTCAGTAAGGCTGCATGGTACGTTATTACCATACAAGACGATGCTGTATCTAAATTTGGATTTTAACACAGCTTGATATCTTGTTCTGAGTTGAGTCCAGATTTTTATTGGGGACCACCATGTTATTACAAATGGAGCTCATTTGACTGCAAAGGTTTGAAATTTAAGGATATTACACCTGAATACTATGTTAAATTGAATAACAAAAATAACAATAAATTTATTGATCCAGTTCGACATGAAAATGTATTAGATAGGTCAGTTTTACATCAAGTGTGAAGTATAATCATATCAGATCTCATTAATGCTGTAATAGGCCTTACTTACTTACTGAAACCTTGTCCATCCATTACCTGCACCTTTGAAGGCAAATGATAGTATGAATGTATAGTTTTGTTCCACTATATAAGATAGATGATTGGAATTTTGTTAGTTTTGCAATGGAATGGACGGGGCATCAGTATTTAAAGTGGAATAGCAATTGAAACTTGAAAGCCTGCATAATCAGGATTGATTATCAAGCAAGGATGTATTAATAACTTCCATAAAAAATAACATGTAACATAAAATAAATGATTTTTACAATAATGATTTGAAGAAATACGATAGGTAACTAAAATATACTGATAATCGATTCTTCAGAAATGTTTATAATAAAATAACTAAGAATCTACTACTGCTATTGTCCTTGGTAATTGAATCCAAACAGGATCGAAAAGTACACGATCAAAAAAGAGTGTTTTATACACCCTGATCACCCTAAAACTTAAAACTAACAATTGTAAAGATAAAAAAAAACTTATTGATTCTGATACAAAATCAGATGTGTGAGCATGCTTCTTACTCGATTCACCACTTGATCGCTCATTTTTCTTGTCTCGTGGTGAATTCTTATAGTGAAATATCTTTTCAATATCAGTTTTATCAAAGGCAATTCATGACTTTCTAGAAACCCTTCATCAAATACATGATTGCCAAATGCATTTAAAACATCATCTGGTAAACAGACAATACAATTATGAATCAACTTATTGATTAAATTTTCAGATTTTGTACTCAAAATATTAGGGTTGTTAGAAATCATATATCTTATTGTTTTTTCTGCTTGTGTGCATATCTTAATGACAAATTTGGATGCCTTGAATAAATTGCCATACGTTTTTCTTTTCTGTAGAAATGAATATGTTTCACAAGTCTCCAACATATCAAGACATTTTGAGCAAGTGATACATTTTTTCAATGACTTGACAACGAATCCTGCTATATAAATTAAAACATCCTGTATATATGAAGATAATTGCCATCCTGAAGAGCCAAAGTAATCATGATCATTTAACGCTGCACACAAATTTTTATACTCTTCAGTCTCCTCCAAGTCCTCCTTATGATCATTTATTGTTATTTTTTTATATGACGAAACATGAAGAATTGATGTATTGTCCAAATTAACAACATTTCCAGAATCAGCACCTCTCACTTCCCTTGCTATCAACAACTTTTTATATGCTGACTGAAATTGTCTGGCTGTGGGATTGTTGTTGTATCCATTCAGACTCCTGATAGCACCAAAAAATACCTCCAGATGGTCTTGAGAGAACTTATAGGTCAATAAAAAGTCTAATTTTTTTGACACCACATACATTCTAAATATTTCCTCAAGACTCTCCATACATATTAAAAACCCTAGAAACCCTGTTTTCCTTCTTGAAGATAATACTGGTGTTCCATTCAGAGTCAGTTCCATGAAGTATTCTTTTGCTTCAGAAAACCTTTCCACGTATAAATCAATGTTTTCGAAAGACAATGCCCTCTTATATGTATATGGAGAGAATTTATTTCTTGAGTTCAAGATGTCAAATAAATCATTAACTAAGAGACAGAAATTTGCAGTCTCTTCAGCACCTTTAAAATTTGTCAATTTCAAATCAAACTCAAGGAATTTAAGAGCATCCGACACACTCCTGCTGAATGTCTGCGCAGCAATCTTCACTCTCATTTTTTCTTTCACAAAATGTAAATGACGTTTTCTTATCTTCGTTGCTGCATTCAATCCTTCTATGTCTTGAAGATTCACAAGTTCTTCAAGATAGGTCCATTTGATTAATTTATCATTTTTTGTTTTCAAAATCTTACTGTCTCCTAAACAATTTCTCAAGAGTTTGAGCATGTGACAAGGGTCAAGAAAAATTAATACCTTCTCTTTGGTGACTGGATGTTCGAAGTGAGTCTTCAATGATTGAGGATTCGAAAAATCAGCACCCAAATGACTCGCCATATTCAAATTCGAAGCTGCTCCATCAAAAGTAACAGAAGTTATTCTCAAATTTACTTCATTCAAAAACTCCAGACAGTTAATTACCAAATTGGCTCTTTCTCTGCTTGATAATCCATCTATCAAAAAATAGCCTACTGGAATTTTCCAGTGACCATTGATGCAGGTAACTAAAAACACAAGTGCTTCCTTAGCTTCTGGTAAAGTATCCACTTCAGGTTTTTCTCCAAAACTTATTGATCCATAAAATTTACCAGCAATGAATTCGATTTTTTTTCTAATAGCCATCTCGTCAATCACCAGATTGCAATAAATTTGTTCTCCCGCAGACTGCTGCACTTTGTTCTTCAATGCACTGAGGGCTTCAGTTGTGAAGCCAGGAGTTCCATCAATGGTCTGATACCACTTAGAAATAGTCTTTGGGTGTGGAAGTGAATTATTGAATTTTTCCCTAACATAATTATAGGCCCTAGGCGAGTAAAAATGTAATGATAGGGCAAATGCTCGTAGAGAAGGTGTAAATTTCTGATTTTTTGATCCCCTTATGAGTCTATTTACCATATCTCTACTAGGACCTGGTAACGATGCCTGAAATATTGAAAATAATTACATTCCACACATATATGCAAAGCTGAATCTTACTTACCTCTATATAATCTTGAGCATTATCGGATATAAGGTTCATTTCCCTCAAATTATTCAGTAGTCCTGAAATATCTGAAATTTTCTGTTGCAGTCTTCTGTTCTTCATCCTCAATGCTTTCAGTCTCTTTTTCTGTTCTGCAATTTTTCGTTTAGCAAGGGAGAAGGCAAATTTTCCTTGTTTTGGTGTCCTGAAATCTTCATCCGTTACATCACCAACAAAACATTTTCTTTTTCTTGGCCTTGGTACAGAACTTTTAGCTTCAGAACTGAAATAAGATAATGAAGGTTTTATATAATGAACCAGAATATATTTTGCAATATTATAAATATAAAATTAAGTAAAACTTACGTAGTTGGATGTGCTACTGTTAATACTTCCGAGGATACCAAGTTGCTTGACGATTCTGAAGCTGTCATAGTACCGGACAATTCTGAAACTGTCAAAGCACCAGAGGATTCTGTATCGGTCAAAAAAGCAGATAAATCTGAAGCGGTTAATGTATCAGATAAATCTGAAGCAGTCAATGTAGCAGATAAATCTGAAGTAGTCAGTGTAGCAGACAAATCACTAGCTGTTGAAGTTCTGGATAGTTCAGAATTACTCAGTTTTGAGGATTCCCTGACACTACCTAGCTTATTAGTATCTAATGGTTCTGGAGTCACAGGCCTTTCATCTGGAGATGTGCTACTGGAACTGAAATTAGAAATATTATATTTAGAGAATGCAAATATTAGTGTCCTCCACAATAATTAATAAATTGATAACTGTATTTTGCGGGATAAGGACAAACTCTCAAAAGATCTTAAAGTATATTCAGCAACGTTTCGCAAACTCTCGTTTGCTTCATCAGGCCTAAAAATATTATGAAAATGTCATACAAAACATTTACAGTGAAAAAACCAATAAATACCTCTATACTATAAATAAGACATTCAGATGTAAAAACTTTAAAATATATATATTTAGATGTTCATATTATCCAAATCAAATTTGAATAAAACACCCTCATAATATTCAATAGACTTACCAATGAATCGATGACGAAATCCTGGACGGAATAGCTTCAGTTTTCAAAAATCTTTTTGCTGATTTATATAGGAAGTCTTCATCAGAAAAATGGTCAGAACAAACATATACCTCCTTCGCTAATTTTGTATTTCCCAAATTTAATTGATCCATCCATAATTTCCGTCTGGCATTATCACTAGGCATTCTATTAAAAGAAAATGCTTTTAAAATAAGTTTACAATATGCTTATATTGAGAGCTAGGTACTCCTAGCTACGCCTATGGTAAATTATTATTTGTTGTGTTTACTTACCGATGTATGGATCGCCCGCAGTCTTTACTGGTGCTTTTTTTACATATCACACAGGAATTAACCATTTTTCAGCTTAATACAGCAAATAATTATTGTACAACCTCGTTTTCACTACAAAAATCACTTGGTTAACTCAAAACGATAAGTTTGAACTTGTTCCACCTAAGCATCAGCTGTCAAAGAAGGCGGCCATAATGAAATTCATTCGCACGTCCAGGTCACGTGGTAGAAAGCCACCAATAGGGAGCTGCGGGAATGTGTTTTGATTTTGACGAAAATAATAAACATATTGCTATCTTATTTCGGCCACGTTTTCTCTCTCACTATGCTCTATCTTGGTGTAAATAATCTAAGGATACAAGATACACTTCGTAATTCTTCACAAAACAGACAGATCCAGCAAAATTTGGAGTAAAGAAAACAAAAAAAAATCCCTTCGAAAGCTATCATGCTAACGGACGGACGGCCCCACGTACAGAATTGAATTTGACCACGGATTCGTCATCAGGGAGTCGAACTCTATCGTTCGAGACCATTTTAGGTTCAATATTCGAAAATTACAGACAGTTGGGTAAAACGATATAGCACTTGTTTAACTAGACCGAGCGCTCAAATAATTAAATAGAAAACGATTCAGCGATTCGAATCCTTTCTCTTCATTCATGCAAAGTTGTCGTTTTATTCCTTAAAATTCAGTTTTTTAATTCATTTAAAAATATGGGTTCCGTCCAATTCTTAACTTTTTCGCCCATTTTGTCTTTCTCTGCTACATCTCGGGACTTTTTTGTTTCATGTATTGTACATATTTTGTTAGCTCTCAATTCAAAATAATATACAGGGTTTTCCTTTTAAGTTGGCCTATTAGACGTTTTTGGAGAACTAGTGGATATTTCGTTCTGAAATTTTAGATGAAGCCTTGACGATGAAGGAACTCTTTGCCTGAAATATTTTCAAGTCGACAGTGTTGCCACGTCTATCTCTACTCATATACTTTGTTATTTCAAATGCAACTACCTACCTATATTTTTATTTATGTATCGATCCGATACCAAATTTGCAGTATATCCTACTAAAAAATTTCTCTGCCATGCACTGTTGCCAAGTAATGCACAAGTTCCTGAAATTTTGGCATCTGCTTAGAAATGCAATATCTCGATTATTTTTTATGTGAACGGAACCAAACTCAGCAGTCTCATAGTAGAGAATCCATGCATACATGTGGTACATTCAGTATTTCGATACATCTCAAGGTTTTTCGAAGATATTGCTCCGAAAATGTGGAACTTAAAATTTAAATATTTCAATATTTTCAAATGGCAACCCCATATTTATTTTACAGCATGCGATTCGAAATAAAAAATGAATGGTAGTCTCCTTTTATACAAATTATTTATTTCAAATGAGATGAAAAATACAGAAATTCTACAGTATTTATAGTCATTTTATTTCATTCGATTCGAAATAAAAAATAAATGGTAGTCTCCTTTTATACTAATTATTTATTTCGGATAGTTTTCGAATGAGATGAAAAATACTGAAATTCTTCAGTATTTATAGTCATGATCTATGGACACAATGCTGTGTGATTATAAGGTGAATTATCTAAATGAATTCTATGGTTGAGGTCATTTACATTGGACCAGGATTACCCAAAGCTAAAACAGTTTTCTTTTCAGTCATTCTTGCTAAATGTGAATAACGATTGTTGAAGGTCCTACAGGTCGTTTCAGTAATTTTTGGCATTTTGGCAATATTTTCGAAAAACCTTGGGATCTCACAAAATACTGAATGTACTACATGAATGCATGAATTCTCTACTATGAGACTGCTGAGTTTGGTTCCAGTCGCATAGAAAATAATCGAGATATGCCATTTCTAAACTTGCAACGCAGATGTCAAAAATTTCGGGAATTTGTGCATAACTTGGCAACAGTGCATGGCAGAGAAATTTTTTCAGTAGGTTATACTGCAAAAATATAGGTAGTTGCATTTGAAATAAAAAGTAGAAATGCGTTCGTGATAGACGTGGAACACTGTCGACTTGAAAATATTTTAGGCGAAGAGTTCCTTCATCCTCAAGGCTTCACCTATAATTTCAGAACGAAATATTCGTTAGTTTTCCAAGAACGTCTAAAAGGCCAACTAAAAAGGAAAACCCTGTATAAAATTGATTATTCAGGAGTTATTGCATAGAACAAAAATCGTGAGTTATTATAACTCTCCTATACAGGTGGCCTGACGATTGACGTCCAAAAGAAAAAAACAGGTCCCTCGTCTCATGGGATATTCGAATCACCCCCATGTATGTTATGCGATTTTTCACGATTTCCGAGTTATGAATTTCTTTATGAACTTTTGCGAATTTTCAACTTGACCATATTAAAAAAATTATAAAAAAAGTACAAGAGTTTTCTGATATATTTTTTTTTGTGAATAAATCGCCATGAAATGTTCTTTTATACAAAAAATAACCAGCATCGTAAATTTGATAAAAATTATAGAAATGTTGATCTGAAGTGAAAAAGTTACGTATTTTGGATCATGATCTGAATTTTCGAATTTAAATTGAAAATGTGAACAGGCTACTTCATGGTTTCTCAGTAGGCTTAAAAACTGCGCTCAACACTCAGCTTTCAGAACCATTAATAAAAAATGGTACTCAACAGTCCACTTTTGCTAGAATTAGCCTTCAAAGTCAGCGAGGTGGAAAAAATCAAAGAAGAAAGAAGACGTTTACTCAAAAATTATTTTTTGCATTTTAAGATATTTCTGATCAAGTTATGATAGAAAATGCTGAAAATTTGCTTTAGGAGGAAAGTTTTGGATAAGGAAAAGAAAAAGGTATGGCAATAAATCACACATCATATAGATAAAAAAAATTATTTTTAAAAATTACAATAAAAAAAATAAATGAATAAATAAATTTTGGGAAGGTGTAGAATGTGTATTGAGGCTGGAGGTGACCTTTTTGAAAACCTATTGTAAATTTTATACATAAATTTCTTTTAATCTACATGATGTGTGATTTATTGCCATACCTTTTTCTTTTTCTTATCTAAAACGTTTCTTCTAATGCTAATTTTTATTAATTTTCAGCATTTTATATCAGAACTTGATCAGGAAAATCTTAAAATGGGAAAAAATTATTCTTGAGTAAATGACTAGTTCTTTGATTTTTTCCACCGCTGACTTTGAAGGCTAATTCTAGCAGAAGTTGACTGTTGAGTAGCATTTTTTATTATAATTCTGAAAGCTGAGTGTTGAGCGCAGTTTTTAAGCCTACTGAGAAACCATGAAGTAGCCTGTTTACATTTTTAATTTAAATTTGAAAATTTAGATCATGATCCAAAATACGTAACTTTTTCACTTGAGACCAACATTTCTATAATTTTTATCAAATTAACGATGCTGGTTATTTTATGTATAAAAGTACATTTCATGGCGATTTATTTACGAAAAAAATATATCAGAAAACTCTTGTACTTTTTTTTAATATCATTTTTAATATGGTCAAGTTGAAAATTCTCAAAAGTTCATAAAAAACTCATAACTCGGAAACCGTGAAAATCGCATAACATACATGGGGTGATTCGAATACCCCATGAGACGAGGGACCTGTTTCTTTTGCACGTCAATCGTCCGGTTACCCTGTATAACTAACTACATATTAGAATTGTTCATTATTATTAACAATTCCTTCAATTTACTGATTTACTTCAATAAGGAAAAATTCGTGATTGCACATGTTCACTGGCATCTTAATAAATAGAGACATGCTAATAAAACACTGGCTAGGTATATTGAAGCAATTAAACGGTTATTTGTGTACCTACATCTCATCAATCTACATTCTCATATATTTCTCAAGAAATCTGCTTATCTTAGAATTAGCAGCAAAACTTGATGAACAAAATTATAGGTACCGTTATGAAAACTGCAAAAATAATATTGAAGAAATAAATTTTTTCATCCCTCTCTTTCTACTTTTACATCTATAGTTGTTATTCTCAGTTAAAGATCCCAACAAGTTCTCCTTGCAATAATAACAGCTCTCTTATTTATCACAATCCATTTTAAGTATTCGATTTATATGTTTTCATAGATGAAGAAAGTCTTGCATTTACTCGTAAATTAGAATCAGATTCAGAGGATTGCACTGTTTTATTATTTCTCCATTCATTGTATTGACTATTGGGTTCGTTTTCTTCATTATAATCATCATGAGGAGAACAGTTTCTTTGAATTAAAGAACATTCTTCAATATGAAAGAAAGATCAACTTTAAATATGGCGCAACAAATATCTCCCTAGGAAGAAGATATAATTTCTCGACATATCACGAAGAAACCTGGTAAGATATTGAGAAATATCCCATTGACGTTAAGCCACTATTTCTTCACATTTTCACTTTAAAAACACATATTCAGTGCTCCAATTTATTCTGTAAATCACCTTCGAACATTCAAATAACTATTCAATTAGTTTCATTCAAGGTATATTCAATAATTAATGCAAAAACATCGAAACTCTAGAGATACCACATATCCATAAATTCGAAGGAAATACCGCCGTTTTTAATGGTGGATTTGGAACTACCGCAGATTCTTCCCCGCGAATATGATACGATGTCTTCCCATAATTCGCGCCATCATTTGATATGTCATTCGCCGAAGTTCGGAGCAGTGGTGCCAAACTTACATTGGGCTTTTCTAAGAATTTGTGGTTATGTGGTACCTCTAGAATTTCGATGTTTTCGCATTAATTATTGAAAATACCTGAAATAAAACTAAACGAATAGTTATCTAAATATCCGAAGGTGATTATGGACTAAATTGGAGCAGTGAATTTGTGTTTTTATAGCGAAAAAGGGACGTGAGGATGGAAGATTTTCGGAACTTTGGCTGTCCATATTTTTTAAAATAAGACAGACTGCCATCTATCGGTTCATCTGATCGATCTCCGCTGGTCACCGAAATTCAAATATTTACCACGAATTCGTCATCAGGGACGTTTGAGACCATTTTCAGCTCAAAATTCTAAAATTACAGACATTTGGGCAAAACGATATAGCACTCGTTTGAGTAGAACGATCGCTCATAAACAAAATTTTATGTAATAAATCAGGAAGGAAACCTTCTAGCATAAATTAGATTAATCCACTGGATTCCTATGAAAAAAGTGTCTGTTCAAGCACAAACAGAAACGGAGATAGGAATTGACTGAAATTGAAATTGACAAAATATCAATTTTGGCTTTTAACTCGAAAACAAAAGACGATATGTAGAGATGAGGTTGACTGCAAAATGAGTTTCTCTGACAAAGATAACTATAATGTGCCATTCTCATCTTAATCTCTTAAGGTTAAAAAGTTGTAGTTCAGGTATCACCAATTCTGGCCACCTATTACATATTGAAGGAAACGAAATAAGTAGATGTAATAAAATCATAGTTAATGTTACATTATTGGATTATTGACGTAATTATCAACGGACAGAAAATTATTTTCCGTTTTCACACAAAAGGGGCGTTCGGCATCGACATCGGACGTGTCGGATCGATCTGAACCGTTCGTTTATTACATCCGGATTGAGGGGAATACACATCTGTACCGTTCGTCATAAAAATCTGAGCAATCGGACGTCGATCTTTTCGCTCGGTCTATTTCGACGGAGCAAAGCGATTTTATCCATAGAGTTTTATGTTTTTTATATTTTTTTTGTTTTATGTTGAGTTTCCTGATCCGACAACCGATAGATTGAAAAATTCAGTTTTATTCTTCTGTTTTCATTTATTCATTAAAAACTCAATTAATTCATTAAAATTTTTCAATATAGCTATCGTAGTTATAAATGGGCAGGAGGAGATATTGCTTTCCCGTTTCTTTTTCGCGTAATTAATCAATTAATTGATCAGGATCTTTCGGTACAACTATCGCCAACAACGACCAGAAGGGGATATTGCATTACTCGTTTCTTTTGTATGTGCATTTGCACCTTATTATTTAATTGAGATTTTATGGAAGAACTACTAAAAGGGCGAAAGTATCGTTAAAAGATGAGCATATTTCCCAAAATAGTGATCTTTGAAATCTCATAATCTATAAAAGTAGAACAGAGCAGTACGTTCTGTGGCAGATGCTCTGTACCGTTCGTTTATTCCCAGATATTTCAGATTTATCTGTACGATCTGTGGTCACGTGACTAAAAAATCTGTCCGCTCGCGGAGTTCAATGCCGAACGCCCCTAAAATGCCCGATAAGAAGCCAAATTCTGTCCTAGGAAAAGTGGACATCTAAAAGAATATTTCATTATATCGGCACGCACTTATTTTCAAACACCTCATTTAATTCGGGCAGTTTCACAATGTTTACTCTTGAAACAATTCACCAGTCCCGGCGAGATTCATTTCCAAACTAAATCCGGGTCCAGATGGGTGTAATGCTGCGTCCACACAGTTGTAATGCCGGGTCGCCACGGGTGCAACGCGTAATGTAATATTACGCGACGTGTGGACGGCTCACGAATTCACGGCGAATCTTAAACCCGAATCCTCGTTCGTCAGCTACTTAAGTCAACAGCCGTTCAAACGATAATTGATAGCCTCTTTGAGTTCGCCAGAAAAACCGACGATGGATCGGGTCGAACGTTGGGACGAGCCTTACGCGTAATGCTCGTAGTACCGTCCACGCGAAGAATTCACCTTACATTACGTGCTACATTACGCGTTACATTACACCCGTGTGGACCCGACATAATGTGTGAAGACGGGTCCAGAAGAGTGTAACATGTAATGTAATATTACGCGTAATTTAGAGTGCAACGTTTGGACGGCTCACGAATTCACGGCGAATCTTAAATCCGAAACCTTGTTCGTCAGCTCAGTTGCTAAGAATATAATGAATATAAGGAGAATGTTCGTTATTCCACATCTTGATAATCAACTGTGCGAATAGCCGTCCAAACGATAACCGCGAGCGCCATTGAGTTCGCCAGAAAGAGCGACACATGGATCGGGTCGATGGTGGAGACGAACGTTAGGAGAAATGCTCGTTGTGCAGTCCAAACGAAGAATTTGCATTACATTACGCGTTACATTACATCCGTCTGGACGTGGCATAATGTAGTTTTACTCGTAACTTAGAGTGCAAGGTTTGGACGTCTCAAATCCGAATCCTTGTTCATCAACGAGCTCGGGTTAAAGATTCACCGGGAATTCGTGAACCGTCCACACGTCGCGTAATAATTTACGACCAATATTACATCACACGTTACGTCCGTGTGGACCCGGCAGAACGTTGATGCGAGCATTACGCTTAAGCTTGTTGTGCCGTAAAAACGAAGAATTTGCATTACATTTCTAGTTTCATTATTCTGGGTCCACAAGGGTGTAATGTAACGCGTAACGAAACGTGTAATGAAAGGCGAATTCTTCGTTTGGACGAAGTTAGCCTCAACGTTATGCCGGGACCACACGGTCGTAACGTGTAGTGTAATATTACATTACACGTTACACCTGTGTGGACCCCGTATTACACCCGTGTGGACCCGGATTCAGTTTGGATACGAATCTCGCTGGGGCGAATAGTGCATACCATTTTCTAAAACCACGAGCTGATGAATTGTTTCAAGAGTAAAAATTGCGAAACTCGCATGAAAAGAGTGGGAATTCGACTATATTGATGTAGTGGGATTGCCGGAGTTAATTGAGGTGTTTGAAGATAAGTGTCTTCCGATATAATAAAATATTCTTTTAGATGTCCACTTTTTCTAGGACAGAATTTGAATTTTCATCGGGCATTTTGTGTGAGAACGGAAAATAATTTTCTGTCCGTTGATAATTACGTAAATATTCCAATAATGTTACATTTATTTTAAGAAATGAAAAATAAAATAAAACACACTATTATTGTTTATTAAAATCTTCGGCTATCGATTTCGGAATTATTCCATCATCAGGCCAGCTGAAAGTATACAAATGTAGAACATGTATTTATTCAGGCGAGAGTATGCAACTTACTGTCTTGAATTAAAATGAACACAAACTGTTTAAAAACATTAAAAACATCAAAGTGGTCATCCTCTGTCAGAATTGTTAAAATTTTTTAAAATCTAGTCAACCTTTATTACGAATATATCTTTCCTGTGGGAATGTCAACTGAATATGAAACTAGGATATGTGCGAAATGTGATATCTAATATGTTAACATATGTGGTCTATTGGTAGCGGGAATTTTTGAATTTTATATTTTTATACTCGTTCGTAAGAGCGTTTATTCGTCGTAGTAGGGGGGCGGAATGTGGCTTAGGACTGGAAGCCATTGAGTGGGAGTTAATTTAATGAGACCAGCGATCATTCTCATAGTGATAGGGCCGTATTCATAGTTCGCCCTTGAGGGTGATTGTGAGTTTTTATCGACCTTATGAATACTAGCTGACATCAACTGTCACTCACCCTCAAGTACAAACTATGAATACGGCCCTTATTTAGCTGCGCGTCTATTTTATGTACATGTGGGCTGTTTAACCAGACTGGAGCGCAGTATTCAGCAGTTGAAAAGAGAAGACCCAGCGCAGAGGAACGCAGAGTGGAAGCCGATGCTCCCCAAGTTGTGCCACATAGTTTTTGAATTATGTTGTTTCTTGTCTTCAACTTCTCAGCAGTTCTCGATAGATGCTTTCTATCAAGGGTTATGCCTAGATATTTAGGTGTTTTATTGTGGGTAAGTAAGGTGTTTTCAAATTGTATGTTGAGTTCTCTTCTGGCAAGTTTGTTATTTAGATGGAAGCAGGTGACTTCTGTTTTAGTGGCATTAGGTTGAAGCCTCCACTTGCGAAAATACTTTCCCACTACTTCCAGATCTGTTGTTAGGGTCTCCTCTGACTGTTCAATAGAACTGCACCTTGTCGCAAGTACCCAGTCATCAGCGTAGCCAAACTTTCTAGATCTCGTTTCTGGCATATCGGCAATATACAGGCTAAAGAGAAGCGGAGCAAGGACTGAGCCCTGTGGTAGTCCGTTCTTTAGTTTCCTTGGGGAGCTGATGTCGGATCCCATAACCACTTGAAACACTCAGTCGTTTAGCATGCTGTCTATCAGTCGGGCTGTTAGTTTGTAGGGAATTACGCGTAGGAGCTTGTGTATTATGCCCTCTCTCCACACTGTGTCGTAAGCCGCTGATGGGTAGATAAATATAGCTGCAGTTTTAAGTTTTCTTTGAAATACTGCCTCAATATAGGTGGTGAGTGACAGGACTTGACCTGCGCAGCTTCGTTTAGGCCGAAAGCCTGCCTGTTCGACCGGAATCGCTTCGAGTATTCTTTCGCTGATTCTGTTATAAATTAGTCGTTCTAGTAGCTTATAGGTCACAGACAGTAGAGCTATTGGGCTGTAATTCTTGGGGTTGTCAGCTGGTTTGCCAGGTTTCAATAGGGCAATTATTTTCGATCGTTTAAATTATTTTGGAATATTGCCGGTTTGTATAATATCTGTAAAGAGATCCAGCCAGACTTTTGCGTACTTGCCACAGTTTACTAAGAATTCACGGTGGATATTGTGGAACCCTGGAGACTTTCCTAGCTTGACATCTTTGAGAGCGTTCGATACTTCTTCGGATGTGTAAGGGCGAGAATGTTCTGATTCTGTGGCTTCAGCTTTTAAGGCTTATGTTCTCGTTTGATCCTAACTGTGTGTTCTTTATACTTGGGTGCTCTTGATGTCGCTACTATGTGTGAAGCAACTGCGTTTGGGCTGACAGTTGTATTTTGTCTTCGTGTGGTGGTTCCGCTTCCTAGTTTCCTTAATAGTGCCCTCGCTTGTCTGCTCGATGCCTGGAAGTTCAAGCTTTCCACAGTTTCCGTCCACTTTTCTCGCCTCGCTGTATCTAGACTATGAAGTAGCTCGCCTGCTATTTCTTGATCCCAAGTTTCAAAAAAATTTGGTACAACTCGTCACTGTTTTGGGACCATCCGGGAATGTATTCTTTGCCGTATCCTCTTGGAATACACTTTTTGGCACTACTTATTACGGCACCAACAAATCTGTTGTAGTTTCTGCTGGTAGGGGGACTCCAATCCAAACATTTGTCTAGTTCCGTGGAAAACTTTGGCCAGTTGGCCTTTTTGAAATTCCACCTTGGGCGAGGGAGAGAGGTAATTAAGGGGATTTGTAATCCTACCTCTATTATGACTGGACGATGCTGGCTGTGCGGAAAGTCAGGGAGAACGTTCCGTGTGGTCTCTATTGGTTGGTTTCTGTTGTCAGTCGAGACAAAACATAGATCAGGATTGTATTCACGTTGCCAGGCTGCTGATTTAAATGTGAATCGGTCTTAAGCATCAAACACAAGGGTGAGATGTTCATTTTCTGTCCATTTTACTACTGTGTTGTCATTTGGGTCGCAGTCTCTGAACTTCCATTGCTCGTGATGACTATTGTAATCCCCACGTATATAGCAGGATGGGGGTGTGTTTGGATGACTTGGGTTGGCCAGGATACAGCTGGCGGCTTGTAAATGTTGGAGACGGAAATGCTTCCTATTTTATGACAACGTTATGGATTTCGTCGTCAGTGGACGTGGACATAAGAGAAGCGTTTTCTATATCTTGTCTAACGTACGTTGCTACGCCATGTGATGGGTTGTACATAGCTCCCAACAGATCATAGCCCAGTATTTTTGCTCTTTTTTGTAGTTGCTCTTCTGTTTCACAATGAGTTTTCTTTATAGCGACTAGGTCGATGTTGTTATCTTTTAAGAGTTTTGATAGGTACTGGCTTTTTGAATAAATAATAATAATATGTCTCATGGTCAGGAGATCCTAAGATTATCTGACTGCCAGTTTTGCTATTTCATTTAGCGTTACCCAGGGTGCACGTGTAGTATTCTACTATGGACGCGAACTAGCCTTACACATAATGTTACAATAACCATGATATAATCACAAAGTTCAACCCGTTCCATAGGGGTGTCGGCCTTTCGGTTATCGTTTGGACGGCTATTCTCACAGTTTGTTATTAGGATGTTCAATGATGAACAATCTCCTATTCGGCATATTCGTAGCACCTGAGTGCAACAGCTAACGAACTAGAATTCTGATTCAAAATTCGCCGAGAATTTGTGAGACGTCCAAACGTTGAACTCTAAATTGCGCGTAATACTTAGACGCCTTTGTCTAAGGCGTAATATAAGGTACATTACAGTCATTACACGTTACACCCGTCTGGACCAGGCATTACTCATTACATTACACCTGTGTGTACCCGGCATAACGTCGCAATCGATACGAATACCATCAAACTCAGAATGATGCTTGTACATGAAGTAATGATTCGAAAAAATGGAAACATATCAGAAATCATATTCGTGTAAAGAGAAAGAGAATATGTTCATATGGGCACATTATTAGATCCTAGATAGGGCAAATCGGAAGATTCCATATATTTGAGATAACATAATATTCTTAACGTTCATTTGTTAATTTCTTCAAGAGAAACTTATCGGCCGATACATTAATAAGTGCGTTGAAACGTTTATTGTACGACCGTAGCTACAATTTAAGAATATTAGCAGTTGAGATTCTTTTCGAAATGAGGAAATACTACACAGAGGTACTACATCAGAAGAGGAAGGTTTCTTCGCCGCTATTGCTCAAGATACAGGGCCGTAGCTAAAGTTGAATTCAAGGTAGGGCAATGGATGTAACGGATAGGGCAGAAGTAAAAAAATTACTATTAATTAAAATTATTACTATTTTTTAAGGTAGGGCATTGCCCCATTTTGCCCCCTCCTAGCTACGGCTCGTCAAAATAGACAGGTGAGTTTCATTATTCTATTATTGGACACATGTTGATTGCTAAAAGAGTTACATTCCATTGCTATCTTTGTGCCCCACATCAGAGCTGTTTTTGCAACTGCGCTACAGCTCGCATTTTAGTTTCAGAGCCCCAATGAACTCCGGTATCTGAGAGAGCTTCAAGAAGCCTAGATTCGCGTTTTTCCTATAATTTGCCTACCGAAGACATTCATTGCGTAGATTCGTAATGGCGAAGCATTCTGTTGGAAAGTGAACATGAGTTTACTCCTTCTTCCCACACAATCTAAACTTGTCAGTTTCTTTAAGCTGAAAGAAACTCTCATCCTATGCTTGACAATTTCCAGTTAGAAGGCCAGTAAGAAGGCGTAACTTATTCTTGCTAGGATCCAAATACTTTTTAGACCCTGCACTCCCTGCAGTTATAAAGATCCAAACTTAAACCTTTGGCTTTTTATGTCTAGAATACATTGAAAGAAAATGTATATCTAATTTGTTTTCAAACTCGGAAGGATCTCATCAACAGAATAATATTGTGTTGTGCAGAAATGCGTCAGAAATGCTATGAACTTTGTGGAGTTGTGAATTCTGTACGAAAACGATGTGTCAAATGTATTGAAGAAGGATGTTCATTTCTTCGTTATTATTTCGATTCAAGATGAATTGATGATTTTCATAAAACTACATTAAAATTCGATCACGAAGAGCTTCGAAATAGAGCAAATTTAGGTTCGGAATCTTTAGACTTTTTCGTTGTTATCACGTTAGCCATGATATTAGGGCGCAGAATTTGCAGCTAGCACAAAAGTTGATATGTCATTCGAAAGTACACTAAATGAGGTATTTTTTACTGAAAGGAAAGCGTGTGCATAATTATTAATCTTTCATTGAAAACCCTATTGGAAAAATAGTACTGGTTTTGTTGACTTCAGAGTCGTGACATTCTTCTCCTTAACACACCTGCAATAAAAGTGTTTTCTGTATATAGACTCTCTCATCTTGTAGCAAATTTACTACTGTACTTTCCGAATATGTTGTCAAATTTGATGAGACTACAAGGAGAACTGAATAATGATCTTTTCAGAGGAAAAACTCGAAATTTTTCGTGAAATCAAGGAATGTTAAATTGAAGAATAACCCTCAACATTTCGACCATGTGTTAAGTACATGACTTTTTTTGTTGCAAATCACATTGTCCACTTCAAAAGTAGACACCCTGTATAATATCATATGAGTTATTTGACATAAAATTGCTAACTTGCCGTAATTTACCCTGACTCAGGTTTTTTTACTGAAGGAAGAACATCTCGGCTTTCCTTCATAGTGAGTTAGTTATATCAGAAAGTTATTATAACTCACGCTGTTTGGTTGAAGACAGAGGCGCAGCCAGGATTTTGTTTGGGGGGGGGGCTGAACTGAACAATTCTTGATGATACAACAAATACAAAAGATGAACTCAGAAAAAATTGATACTGTTATGTAATCTTTGGGGGGGGGCTGCAGCCCCAAAGCCCCCCCCCCCCCTAGCTGCGCCAGTGGTTGAAGATAGGTACTATTAATAATTCAAGAAGAGTTGAATAATGAAGCATAATTCGATAGTAATTTTAATGTCAGATTGGCCCCAGCATGGTTTAAATAATGGCCACAGGGATAGTAAAAATATCAAAAAACTTGGTAATATTTATTAATTTCAATACGGCAACGAAATTTTGGAATTTAACATTTGAAAAAATAAGTATATGCTAATTAAACACTAGTTATTCATCTCATCAATCTATCTTCTCATATATTTTTCAACAAATCCGTTTATCGTAGAATTATCGGCAAAACTAATGAACAAAATTATACCTAGTACAACCGTAATAAAAACTGCTAAAACAATATTGAAGAAATAAAATTTCTTCATACCTCTCTTTCTATTTTCTCCATCATTTTTGTTATTTTCAGATAAAGATTCCACCGAGTCCTCCTCACAATAATAACAGCTTTCTTCTTTGTCACAATCGTCATTTCTAGTTATTGATTCATATGTTTTCATCGATGAAGAAAGCAATCTAGCGTTTACATTGGAATCAGATTTAGATGATTTCACCGTTTTTTTTATTTCACCATTCATGGTATAAGGTTCGTTTTCTTCATTCGATTCATCAGTAGTGCCATCATCAATGAGAAGATAAGCAGTTGAAGTAAATAATTTTTGAGAATCATTGCCTAGAACAGCTGACTTCTCACTGACAATAAAATGGTTAGCTGGTAGCAAAGATTTCTCGATTATATACTTGTTTTCAGATTTGTTTTCTTTGTTCATTTTGTCGGAGTAGTTCTTGCTTCCCGAAGAAGATTCCCAGTTTGTGGTCGAAGTTTTGAAGTTTTCAGAAATATTTTCTTTCGTGTTTTCATCATTGTTTGGTATTTTAGAGTTCGGATTTGCTGAATAACGTTGTTCTACACTAGTGCTAGATATCGATTGGTGAAAAGCTCTTGCTTCTCCGATATTTAGAGCCACACTGTCTTCCTTGCTATTTTCTTCGATTATGTCTTCTTCTTCGTTCTGTGAACTCAAGGACTTCAGGTAATTTTTATATATTTCTATGTTTTTCTCATCGAATAACTTAGTAATTACGGGCCAATTTCGCAATGGCTTTTCTTCAAGAACTGCTTCTTCATAAGGTATAAGATGAGATGGTATTGCAAGTTGGTTATTCGTTGTTTTCTCAATTTTTCCCGATTGCGTTTTTATTTCAGATATGGAAGGTTGTTCTGGTGAACTGATATTGAACAGTTCGTTTTTGGAATATTTAAAGTCGTAAGACGTTTCAGAAAAAATATTTTGATTTTGTTTCAGAACAGGAAAAATATTTTCTTCTGAGAATTCGGATGCTAAAGATTTTTTGGGTACTCCAGCAGCAAATCTATCAATGTTAGTTTCTTTTTTTCTACGGTTTTTCCTCAGTAACTTACAATACGGCTTGTTGTAACTATTGTTGACTAAATTTAGAGAATATTCATCATGCTTGGAACTGGCAGATTTTTTTATTATAAGCAAACAAGATCTGCGATTACATCTTGATAGTATTTTATCGAAATTTTTATCGTTCGCGCGTTTTAAACTTCTTAAATCTTCATCCAACTTAACTCTAATAGAAATTACAGGTTTCTTTTTCGAACGTCTACTTTTTCTGGGTGGTGGAGATTTGCTCGATGGTACTTGGTCCAGTTCGACATTTCGAATAGAGCTTTGTCCATCGCTTTTTCCATGTTCAGAATAGTCGTCTTTTGTAATCTTCGTTTGAAGGGATGATAATGATTTTTTTGTAACTTGAAGTTCATAACTGTTGAAGGAATCGGAAGTTTGTTTGATGAAGTGATTTGGATAATCATCTAGTGGTAGATCGAATATTCTAAGCAGTCCCAAATACCTCTTCGGAAGACTCCATGTGACGATATGTAGATACGGATACAGCTGAAAACAAAAAAAAATTGATTAGTCCTTCATAGATATGAAGGTTACTCTCAATATTTCGGGATTGAACAATGATAGAGTGTGTGTGAAATAAAAATCTCAGGAGACAACCGAACAAATAAGAAGAATTAGAAACGCTCTCTTGGGCTGCGTATGGAAGATAAGAAGTGTGTTCTCCCAGTTTGTCTTAAGCGAAGGTTTTTGAGTAGTGCATTTTACCGATTATGACCTATGACCCAGAAAACTTTGACCCTAAAGCCTCAATTACACTCAACCCCCGCTTCTGCTGCTCTCGTTGTCGGCAATAATTTCCGAAATACTTCTACAGCAATATCTAAAGTAGTGAGCATTTACACTCTGCCGCAACATTTCCCCCGCGACCACGATACACTTACACCGGTATGCCGACGCGCATCGAGATGTGACGTCACTGCGGAGCCTTTCCATTGCATTAGCGTTAGAACTCCAGAAAATAATTGGAATAATGCAATTAATCGCAAGTTTCATTGAAGATGCAATTAACTAACAATTAATTTCAAATGAAATTTCTCCGATGTCTTTGTTTGTTGATTCTAGAAGATATCGATGAAATTGTGAATGTAAGTGAAAAGTATCTATTTGTTACTACAGAATAAATTATTGGAGGTTCATTAAAAAAACTTCGAATAAGTGAAAATATTTTCATCATTTCTAGGGAAATTTCAATGAATTTCACTTATAATTCGTGAATTTGAAAAGTTTTTTGTTCACTTTTTTCTTCATATTCTGAAAACTGATCTTCTCATTTAGATCCCTGTCTTAAGTTGGTACGGATTGTGCTCAAGCAAAAAATAACATCTAATGGAATCTGAACGTCATTTTTCAGTTTTGCAACTGTGTTATCTTCTAACACTTTGAAAATATTTTCTCCTCATATAATGAAGTACTGACGGGATACTTCCGACTTCGGAAAGAAAAAGTACCTTATTTTGAATCCCTTTTAACTCTTCTGTAATTCTTACAGCCAAAAACTGCGCAATTAGGCATGAATGCAGGTATTATAACAATAATAATATACATAACTCCACTTTTATATCCGCTCCTCAATGACGTAGATGAGCGCGCCGGACGAGTTTAGACTCCGAATCTGGCATACCGGTGTGAGTGTATCGTGCCCGCGACCAAGTGTCGGCAACGACGGACAAAGAAATTCCACAGCAACCTAGTTAAATTCAATCACTTTATGCGGCCCATACACAAGCTACTTTCTCGGCGTTTTGGCAGCTAGCGTCTCCGCAAGCGACCAAAACGCCCAAAAGTAGCCCGAAAAACGCCTGTGTATGTCTATCCGCTGCCACGCTGGCGAGTCGCCGAGCTGGACGCAACGCCGGACGCCAAGATCAAACGTGTTTGATTTTAGCGTCAAGATAGCCGGCGAAACGCATGAAAAACGCTTGTGTGTGTGTGAGAGCGTCTAGAATGGCAGAGAATCATGCAAGAATTGCACATTCAGAAGAATTTTATACAAATTTCATAGAACTATTTGAAAAGAATAAGTATTGGTGGGTGATTAAGAGCAAAGAATATTCGAACAGAACACTAAAGAATAAAGCCTACGAAGAATTGTTAGCTTTATGTAAACAATAAAACGATGAATGCGAAATTGATTTCGTAAAGAAAAAAATGAAAAGCATCCGAGACTCATTCCGTAAAGAATACAAAAAGTTACGAGCTACGGAAAAGTCGGGTGCAAGTACGGATGACATTTTAAACCTTTATCGTCAGCGATCGATTAGCTACTGAGACGCTTGTGTGTGGTGAAAATTGCACGAGCGTCTAGGACGCTCGCAAAACGCTAGCTGCCAAAACGCCAAGAAAGTAGCTTGTGTATGGGCCGCATTACAGCTGTTCACGCTGCCGGTCCTTTGACTTCCGTACGAAAAACCGTTGATTCAGGGAGCGTAGAGTAACACGAGTGGCAATGTTAGGCAGCAGGGATGCCATGCAAGTCATCCTGGACCTGCCTCCTCTAGAGATTTTTCTGGAAAGCGAGGCGGCCAGATGGGCTCTCCGAGTAGTAAGGGAGCGGGAGCTGAAAATTGTTTACTACTCAGGGCACCTCCGCATTCTTAATGAGTGTGAGGAGCTTCAGGATGTAGTCACAGACAACCTCCCCTTGAGACATGAGTTTCAGAAAAACTTTACTACGACATTCCCAAGTTTTGACCAATGGGCTAATAAAGAATTACTTTTTCCCAGAGGGTCTACGGTATTTTATACTGATGGCTCGAAAACTGAAGACGGACGAGTCGGAGCCGGTGTTTACGGTCCCTCAATCCAATTAGCCATACCAATGGGTCTCTGTCCTTCGGTTTTTCAGGCAGAGACACTTGCTATAAGGGAGTCTGTTGCGCTCTGTGCGGAACGCAAGTACCAAAGAAAGGAAATATATAGCATCTGACAGCAGAGCAGCCCTGCTAGCGCTTGACTCTCCACAAGTGAAGTCAAAGTTGGTCTGGGAATGCAAAACGTCACTTAACCTACTTGGAGAAAAGAACCAGGTCAATCTCATCTGGTGCCTGGTCACTCCGGGATTCACGGAAATGAAGCGGCAAACCAACTGGCCAGGGAAGGAGGGACAACACCCTTCACTGGACCAGAACCGTTTTACGGCTTCCCAGCCAGTCATCAGGCAATGGCTATTAAGGACTGGGAACAAGAGGAAGCTTATGTCCTGGCGTACGACCAATGGTCAAAAGCAAGCTAAGTCACTTCTCTCTCACTCGACGAGCTGGACCAAGAAAGTCCTCTCACTCAGCAAATTGGAACTGAGGAAACTGACGGGCGCTCTCACTGGGCACTGTCCCGTGAGGTATCACTTAAAAAACATGGGAAAGGCGCCAGATAGTACATGTCGCTTCTGTCAAGAAGCCACCGAGACAGCTAGACACCTGCTATGTGAGTGTGAAGCTGTTCACCAGAAACGGTTGCTCCAGGTTCCTAAAGCCTGAACAAGTAATGGATGTGGCCCCCAGAAAGGTGGTGAAGTTCATTGAGACTTTGCTGCCGGACTGGTAAACAGCGCGGGGATGCACAATGGATCTTAAGGTCAAGATGCTAGCAAGGTCGGTTTTGATCTGTCGCCCCTCCTCTAATCTAATCTAATCTAGGCAGCAGGGAAGAGTAGTGATTACATTCTCGCGTTGTCCACTTCCCTGCTTCCTGCCGTGGAAGTGAGCTGAGTGTAATCCGGGTGTGACAAATGCGTCTTAATGCTTCTGGGGCGCAAACACGATATCGATGATCTTGGTGATGATTTAAGGGCATGGAGGTAAAGGAAAGAAAGAACCTCCATGTTTAAGGGTGGAGGTAGGCAGATCCATCTTGCCTGTAAGGGATACTTCTCGTAAGCTAGGACTCACATTCGACGGTTCTTTTAGATTTAGTGCACTATCTCGGAATGCATACGAAGAGCTTAACTGCGTTTGAAACTTTTGTATAGTAAACGTCATTTCTCAACGAGGAAAGTAAACTTATACTCTGCGATTCTCTGGTTTTGTCCTTATTTTACCACTGCGGTGTAGCGTATGGAAACTGCCTCACGGTTTTTGACAAGAGGAGGATCCAACTTGTCCAGAATTCTTGTCTTATTTACGGTAGGTAGGCAGGAGGTTTGAACGCGTATCTCACACACTGCGCGCGGCGTGGTGGATGAGCATGGAACAAAGAACAAAGAGGGCTTTACATTCTGCGTTCTTTTTCAATTATATAAAAATATAAAATATTGCGAAATATGAATATAATCGTATTGACTTCAGATCTGATGATAAGGCCCGTATCATAAAACAGCAAAATTCGAGAGTATAGGTTTTCGATCAACGTGCCCAAGTTTATAACTCCCTCCAGATTGTTTATCAAGGTCCAACACAGTTCAAATTCAAGAAAAAATATAAATTGCTCATTTTAGAATCTGGGGAACAACCAAGCTAATATATAAGTATAGAATTCTCTACAATTTCGCATACCTATAACGTGTTTTCACTCTGCTCCAAGCTTCACATTGGCATTAACTTTAATTTGAATATTCGGTTGTTCTTTCGGTATACAGGGTGATTTTTTTATTTCATTAGACGTTTTCGAGGAAGGAATTGTAATACAGATTCAAGATTTTGGATTTTCGTTTTAGAGTACATGAACTTTAATTGTAAAATATTTTCAAGAGGAATCTACTTCCGGTGTATATTCGTACATATTTGAATTCTTCGTTCAATTCTACACTGATTTGATGTATGATATGTGCAATCACTCAAGCGGTTCTTGAATTATAGACTGATTATCAAATCTTTTGAAAAAAAGGTTGTCACAAATTAGAGTCCATATCTTCGAAATCCCTCATTAAAAGAATTTCTTTTTACGGAAGTGGAACAAAAAAAGGACACTTATACTGTTTCTCGTATAACTTATGAGGAAATATTATACAGGATGTCTGAAAAATGGCCCCAAAGTGAGCCTCAATAAAACTATAAAATCTCACTTTTTTCAAATGGCAACCCTATAATTTTGTAATTCCAATCGATGGCTCGTCAAAAGCCAGTTAGGGTGTCCCGAACATTTCATGCCTCTGTCTAAAATCAGTAGTTTTGCCGTTATTGAATAAAATTCGAATTTCAGGATTTTATCAAAGTTTCTTATTCTCACCATAGATTTATTAGGATAGATGTTTTGAAGAAAGCTATGTCTGTTAATTTATAATGCATTTTAGAGAACTGTCATTTATACTTTTTTGATTAATCGGGCACTATGCAAAATATTGACTATTGAATAACGGCAAAAACACTGATTTTAGAAGCATGAAATGTTCGGGACACCATAACTGGTTTCTGACGAGCAATCGATTGGAATTACAAAATTATAGGGTTGCCATTTGAAAAAAATGAGATTTCATAGTTTTATTGAGGCTCACTTTGGGGCCCTTTTCAGACACAGGGTGTCTAAATGACAGTTCTCTAAAATGCATTATAAATCAACCTATGTTTAGACTAAGAAACCTTGATTGAATCCTGAAATTCGAATTTTATTCAATAACGGCAAAACTACTGATTTTAGAGGCATAAAATGTTCGGGACACCCTAACTGGTTTTTGACGAGCCATCGATTGGAATTACAAAATTATAGGGTTGCCATTTGAAAAAGTGAGATTTTATAGTTTTATTGAGGCTCACTTTGAGGCCCTTTTTCAGACATGCTGTATAATATTTCCTCATAAGTTATACAAGAAACAGTATCAGCGTCCTTTTTTTTTGTTTCACTTTCGTAAAAAGAAATTCTTGTAATGAGAGATTTTAAAGATATGGACACTAATTTGTGACAACCTTTTTTTCAAAAAATTTGATAATCAGGCTTTAATTCAAGAACCGCTTGAATGGTTGCACAAATCATACATCAAATCAGTGTAGAATTGAACGAAGAATTCAAATATGTATGAATATACAGGATGTTGCATTTGAAATAACGAAGTTACATTCGTTTCCGGAAAATCCAAAATCTTGAATCTGTATTACAATTCCTTCCTCGAAAACGTCTAATGAAACACTTAAAAAAATCACCCTGTATATGTCGATTATTTTGTTAATATAATAATATATTTTTCCGCCGACCTCGAAATAAAAGGTGATTTTAATGTGTACAAAATTGAGCATTAATGACCCATTTTAATGCTCAATTCTTTGGCTAATTTAATGTGCAATCCTCATGGCAACCGTACACAAAGTATTCAGAAGCACTACAAGAAATGTCAAAACTCTACTGGAACATAGAAATTCCATATTGTCAAATGTAGGTATGTCTTGTGCAAAATGAGAATGTATTTTAATCAAGAAATTATACACTATTCATGTTGAGATCGTCGGAAAAATCTTGTAATCAACACGGTTATTAATCTAGCGACTAATGGTCTCGAACTATTAACGCGTTCGCTCCGCTCACGCATTAAAATATCTTGACCATTAGTCGCTGTCTTTAATAACCTAGTTGATTAAATAACTATTTAAAGTTAATTCAGTCACATGTTTAAGTTGATCAGAGAGCAGCTTTCGAGCTGCTCATTTGGACTTCGCCATTTTTGTCTTCACTATTAATTATTATATGTATTTATTTTCATGTATTATAATTATTGTTCCTGGGGATCAAAATAAAGAATTTATCGACTTGAGCCTATTAGCGTAAAAAGGGTGTGATTTCTCACACCCCCTAGCGATCGGCTATCACACTCCCTACTAAGGGGAACATTCACTCATCCCGGATAGCAAGTATCAGGGGGATTGAGCTCTGAGTTCTTCGGTCTTCTTCTTCCTCTGGGCCCTGGGTTGTTCGTCCTTCGTTGCTTGGTCCTGGATTTCTCGGTTGATGTCCTGTTAGTCGGTCTTGCAATATTTCCCCCCATGGTTGGTCCTGGTGTCCATCGTGACCTACAAACTTCCTTACCGTTCTAGCAGTACCGAGGAGTTCTGCTGTTTGCATCACTTTGTAAAGGTTTTCATCCAAATTTAGCTCCTTGAAGTTGGATTTGAGACTCTTTGGAATAATTCCTGTGGTTGATATGAAAATGGGAATGGTTCTGGTACTAGACATTCCCAACTGCCTTTCGATCTGAAGCTCAAGCTCTCGATATTTCGATATTTTTTCAGTGTATTTTTGACGTAGATTGTGTTGTTATTTGGGATGGTTACGTCTATAAGGATTGCTTTTTTCTACTTTTTATTCACTAGAATTATATCTGGCCTGTTATAAGCAACTATTAAGTTTGTTAGTACTGTGCGGGTCTCAGTTTAGCCTGTAATGATCGTTCTCCAATATTACTTCAGGCTCATACTAAGAGACACCGCAGACTGCAGACTTTTTATCGGCCGATAGTATAGTTAGGTTGGGCTGAAAGTGCGCACACCGAGCAAACTTGTTAAGTAGGCTCGGTATGCGCATTTTCAGCCCAACCTGACTAAACTATCGGCCGATTAAAAGTCTGCAGTCTGCGGGGTCCCTTATAGTATGGAATTGTTGCGGACTGCGGAATCTTCGGTTAAACGGCGAGCTCCCCATGAAGAATTTTACAAACTACATCATGACGACTCTTATATTCTGCATAGAAAACATTTGGCAGCCTCCTGTGATATGTTTGATTTTTTCTGATGTTTTGGCCCCGTAACTACATCTATCGTCGGTAAAGCTGCTATCCTTGATGGTGTATTTCTGAGTTTTTAGTTTGCACTACTTGATCTTGAATGGCAAGGAGGAAGCCTTCTATTTCAGGAAACAATCTTCCAGAAGTCAGGCAGTAGTTCGACACAGGAATGTAGACATGTTCCTGGGTGACCTCGTTCAGGTGTCTTCCATGTAGGGGCTTTTCTCTCCATCTTTGATTACTATCACTTTTGCTGTCTGTGTGGTAACTTCATGAGGGTGTTCGCTTAGCCGTAGATGTGTTGAATAATCTGCTTCACACAGTATCTTATGGATGTCCGATGTGTTTGACTTGTCAGCGAAGTATCTTCTCAATTTGTTTATCTGTTCAGTCGCCATTTGTCTAATGTCCACAAATCTTTACCTGCCTTGAGATCTATGAATCGTTGTTATTTCAACACAGCATTTAGGATAATGCTTGTTGGCTTTTGTACAGAGTGATCTCATCTTTCGTTGGAGGCAATCGAGATCTGTAAAACTCCACTTCACTATTCCGAAAGAGTAGGTGAGAACTGAGCAAGCGTAGGTGTTAACAGCTTTTGTGAGATTTCTGCTGTTTAGTTTCGTTCTCAGGATGCTCATCATTCTTCTGGTGAACTATGCTGTTAGCTCATCGTTCCCTTGATATTGTTTCATTTATTATTATTATTAAAATATGTCTCGAGAACATGCAAATCGCTAGGCTCGTCAACTTAGCGTGGATCGCATCAGAACGAACTGAAACATTATTTCCAATAATTCATACATACATTTGATTTCGTACCAAAAAGGTACTCTTGAAGAAACTCGATAATGTGTAGGTACCGTTTTCGAAATATTTTGATTTGAACATTACTTTTCCGTCGACCTCAAAATAAAAGGTGATTTAAACGTTTTTGAAATTGAACATAAATGACCCGTTTTAATGTTCAACTCAGGCTATTTTAATGTGCAATTCTCATGGCAACCGTACACTACGAGAAATGTCAAAGCTCTACTGGAACATAGAAATTTTATTATGTCAAATGTATGTCTTGTGCAAAATGACAATAAGCCCGTTCGTCATTGACCTCCACGAGCAGACGGATTTTTTGGTCACGTGACCACAGATCGTACAAATTCATCTGTAATATCTGGGAATAAACGAACGGTACAGAGCATCTGCCACAGAACATACTGCTCTGTTCTACTTTTAAAGATTATGAGATTTCAAAGATCACTATTTTGGGAAATATGCTCATCTTTCAACGATACTTTCACCCTTTTCGTAGCTCTTCGGTAAAATCTCAATTAAATAATTAGGTGCAAAGGCACTGAATGCAAAGGAAACGAGAAATGCAATATCCCCTTCTGGTCGATCTATACGGCGATAGTTGTACCGAAAGATCCTAATTAATTAATTAATTACACGAAAAAGAAACGAGAAAGCAATATCTCCCCCTGCCCATTCATAACTACGATAGCTATATAAAAAATTTTTAATGAATTAATTAAGTTTTTAATGAATAAATGAAAACAGAAGAATAAAAACGTTAGAATTTTTCAATCCATCGGTTGTCAGATCAGGAAACTCAACATAAAACAAAAAATAGATAAAAAACATAAAACTCTATGGATAAAATGGCTTTGCTCCGTCGAAATAGACCGAGCGAAAAGATCGACGTCCGATTGATCAGATTTTTATGACGAACGCTCCAGATGTGTACTCCCCTCAATCCGGATGTAATAAACGAACGGTTCAGATCGATCCGACACGTCCGATGTCGATGCCGAACGCCCCTAATGTATTTCAATCAAGAATTTATACACAATTCATATTGGGGTCGTCGGAAAAAACTTGTAAGCTACTCAGTTATTAATCGAGCGACTAATGTATCTCGACAATTAGTCACTGTATGCAATAACCTAGTTGATGAAATAACTATTAATGACCTTATAGCTGACTGCCAACCGTTAAGAAGATTAATGAATTCTTTAGAAAAAAAATAGACTTGTGTATATGTATTCGTGAAAATGGAGGATATTTTGAACATCTACTCTTATTCAATTCTATTTTATGTTATTACCTTTCTTCCGATTTTCATCTCGTGAATTTTGGCTTAATTAATGCATTTATCAATACTTCATGTGAACATCGAGTATTACTTCATAATTTTCAAATCGAAATATTTCGAAATCGATACACATCATTCAGTTTTTTCAAAAGTACCTTTTTGGTCTAAAATTAAATGATGTTTAAGTTCACTTGAAATTTTGTTCAATGAATCTTACATAAAAAAAATTTAAAAAGCCCTGAGAAGGAGCTTTTGAGCGCTAGTTCTTTGGTGGAGCAATAACACTATTACCTCAAAATTGTATATGGGATTTGAGATTGATACCAAATATTTAAATGCAGAATCACCACACAACCGGAATTAAATTCCCAAAATTATTCAAAAAATGAAATATGTAAAAAATAAATAATTACAAAAATGAAATCTATGGATCATCTAAAGGAAGGGGGGGGAGCATATCCTATATTTCCTTTGTTCCAAAAGTGTCACATAAAAAGGCGTTGTTTTGTTTACGTGACACTTGTCAAACGTTAGGCTACCCCCACTTCCTTTACCTCCATGGATTCCTTGAAATTTTGAATAAACATTCAGTATAGTACCAATGTTCAAACAAAGATAGTAGTTTTCATTCTCAAAATAAATTTCACTCGAATCGGATATTCTCTTATGGAAATATAGAGAATATTCTTTCAATATTCAATTTTTTATGGTTCTGTTAACACTATGGCCACATAATTTCGAATGGAGATTATCAATCTTTATTCACAGAAAAAAATTCACTCGAATCGGATATCATGTTATGTAAATATAAAGATTTTTCTTTTAATATTACAATTGAATTTTCTGAGGTTCTGTTGGAACTATAGCCACGAAATTTTGGATGAACATTCAGAAAAAAAAATTTACTCGAATCGGATATCTTTTTATGGAAATATGAAGTTTCTTGTTTTCAATATTCCAATTGAATTTTCCATGGTTCTGTTCACACTGTGGCCACAAAATTTTGCATGAGGCTTGTAATCAGCATCTTGCATTTGGCCGTAACATTTCATTCCGATTGGTTTCGTATTTTCTGAGATATTGAGGAACAAAAATTTGTATTGGCCATATTTTATGGAACACTGTACGATTTGGCTGGTTAACGAACTTAATCGAGCCATTTGGGATCCGATGTCATCCTGAAAATTTCAAGTCTGCAGGACAATCTCTTCGAAAGTTATGGTGCTAACGGACTACCCCACGGACATAATTGAATTTGACCACGAATTCGTCGTCAGGAAGTCTGACCCTATCGTTTGAGACCATTTTCGGCTCAAAATTCGAAAATTACAGACATTTGGGCAAAACGACAGAGCACTCGTTTAAATAGAACGAGCACTAATTTTAAACAAGTATCTTATTATTCTATATTTAGAAATCAACATTGAACATGAATGTATTTCGTGACAGTAGTGTAAAAAAATATAACCTATATAATAGAGTCGTATTTATAATCACGTTGATCATGTTATCATTTAATTTCATTTTCCGTCGACCCCCAATATAGAAGGTGGGTTAAATGTTCACGAAATTGAGTATTAATTACCCATTTTAAAGTCATAACTCCAATGCAACATAGAAATTTATATTATATCAAATGTATGTTTCGGGCAAAAAAGGCATGTATTTCAATCAATAATTTATACAAAATTCATATGAGGTCGTCGGACAAATCTTGTAATCAACTCAGTTATTGATGTATCTCGAACTATTAACGCGCTCGCTCCGCTCATGCTTTAAAATATCTTGATAATTAGTCACTGTCATTTATAACCTAGTTGATTACTTTTTCATTGTGCTCGTTTTCGCATTTATCAAATTAGAACCTTTAAATTTGACTCGAATAAGTCAACACATGGAACGTAAAAAATCTATCATAACAGTCCAAAAGTATTATATGAATACAATATTTATCAGATAGATCAGTTCATTCATAGATTCATAAGAAAAATATGAAGCCAATAGGGGAGAAACATTGGCACACAAAGGTAGACTTCGGTAAATGAATTTGACCATTGAGGAAATATTGAAAATAACACAAATCTTTGCTATAAGTAACACATTTAATCCTAACGTAAAATTTTTCCGTACCCTATTGAAAATAACTAACATAATTATTCTTACAAGCAATCCAAATCTGAGTTTTTCTCGAATTTTGAGGTGATTTATTCTTTCATGTTCAAATAACGTGCCTGAAAGTTTCTATTATCTACTTCCTTCATTAGTTATCGGATATTTGAAATCTAGGTACTGATGTCGTTTTCCTCACATCAATTCCAATTAAAATTCACAACATTCTACACGAAATATTTCTTAATTCTCAGGTGAGAAACCATAAATGTACGAATTTCCAAGGAAAGTTTTGAAACTCATAAAAACAAAACATTTGCATATTGTTTCATAAAACACTTGTAAATTTGAAAAAGTTGGTAACTGAAGAATATTCTAGAATTTTTCTCACCTGAACTTTTCCAACGACATGTCTGCAAAACATATATAAAAAGTCACTTCTTCAAGAATTGGTTCAGGTCACATTTCGGGTAGAATTTGTTCTGAAATCAGCTGCTCAAAAGGCTAATCGCGCACAGGAAAATTATTAACCACAATACGTTTTCGTTGAACGATCGATATAAATTGTTAATACTAATGATCGTTTAGCTATATCGTTGAGTAGGTTGGGACAACACAATGCAAATTGAAATCGGGTTAATTGGAGTGACTGGTTAACTATTATTTTCGTTGGATGATACTGTTTATTCGACAGGAAGGAAGTTGTCTCCTGGTTTTTTTCTATACAGGGTGGGTGAAATTGGTGACTCAAAACTACAACTCTCTTATATTAAGATATAGTGTACAGGGTGGGCATATAGAACAGATAGACAAAATCTGATACCCAATTCTCGATCTCTTTGGAATTGTATCGATATGAGTATTGAAAATGTTCAAAAACCTATTTTTATCTGAGTCTCAATATTTTCTATGGTTTCAACTGTTGACGAGCACAGAAAAATGGAGCTTTCTTCAACAAGAGCAATCTCCTTCCGTCAATCTCATTATTTCTATGCTTTCAACTTATTTCTACAAAATTCGAACATGGATATATTTCATGAACTCTTATTTCTTGAAATGGATTACGAAATAACGAAAAGATGCACATTATCCTTCGTTTCAATCAATATACTTAGTTATAATGAGATGAATGCAGGAGAATATTTTTATTGCTCCCCAGAATAAATACGCACAAATGCCAGTCTTATTTCAAATCGCATATGAACTGGATAAAGAGCCAATTATTGACTAACAACTAAAGGAATGATGAAGGATTTTCCAATAAGAGGTGTTATTTTGATATTCAAAGAAAAATGCCATTTTTCAATAAAAATGATCGGATGTTTATTTCATTATAAAGATGAAGCTATGCCGTTAATAGTGAAAAATAACATCAGGCAAATGACCCTCACGACAACGCTAACAGGACCATATCCTTTCAATGAAATTTTCCATAACCAACTCGCAAAGTGGCTGCCCAATGTCCTCGAGAGCCTCACGAATTCCATCTTTGAGGTTTTGAATCGTCGCGGGCTATTGGCGTAGACCTTCTCTTCCACGTAGCCCCAAAGGAGGTAGTCGCAAGGTGTTAAATCAATCGATCTCGGAGGCCAATTGTGATCACCTCTTCGAGAGATAACACGGTCCGGAAACTTTTCCCGCGAAAGATCAATGGTTTCGTTGCCCGTGTGGCACGTAGCGAAGTCTTGTTGAAAGTAAACGTTGTCCAGATTTTTTATAGCCGAAATTGGATAGTAATCCAATTTCGGCTATAAAAAATCATTAATCATCTCTCGATAGCTCAATCCATTCACCGTAACTGTTGCTCGGCTGTTCTTGAGCGACGTGCACGGGTTTTATTCTTCACATCACAAACTTGTCCCAACAGCTCGAATTTTCTACCAATTTCTTTATTGCGGACCGACAAGGTGCTTCACGACGACCCAAAATGTTTGAGTTTTACGAACCGTCTCTGCTAAATTTTCACCATTCTATAACGAATTTTAATAATCTCAATGCGTTCCATTTTTATTAATGGCGTAGTTTTTACTTGTCAAATGTCAAAAAATGACAGCTTCAAACGTGACATATATCGAAATAGCGGGCTATTCGAAATAACACCTCTTATTGGAAAACCCTTTACATTCGCACTTTTTGAACAAATGTAGGTACCATTTTGATTCATAAAAGCCCGATTTTTTACCAACCGGAAAAGTTAAAGGGTTTTTTTCTTTACACTTGGTTTTATTGTCTCTCCTTAACCTTATGTACAGGGTGCGCCAAATTGGGGAACCCTGAACTACATACAACTGTTGAACACATATGAATGAAAACAATAGAATGCAACCAATACTTTTCTCATCATATGCAAATTTTTTCCGTGTTCAATGAAACAAAGGCACAACATAGAGTATTTACCAAGAAGTCCCCACCAAAAGGCACTTCTCTTTACTCTTTACAATTGATAGTTTCGAAGTAAATTCTCAACAGAAAAGTTTTGCTTTGATTATTTCCTTCCTATTAATTTTAAACGCCATCTAGAATTGGTATGTCAAATATGAATTTTAAGTGGAAAAATTACTGAACAACTTAGCTGTCAGCTCCAGCTGTTGGTTTTGAAAATGTGGACTAATCGGAATTTGGTTCTGGGATAGTAATTTATTCGGTAGGGTGAAATTGAGAAGAACTTTATACAGTCTAGATTTTTATTCAAAACAGTTAAAATCTATTTCACAATAGTACCTACTTGAAAAATATCTGTTCCACAGAACAGGTAGTTTTTTCCCTATGAACTGTTCCCACTACTGAATACGAGTATTATTGTATAGAGGGACGTGTTACGGCGTAACGACCTATAGATGACTCATAGTATATGGCTCTGTTCACGAGAACTAGTATTTTTTCAATCATCCCAAATTTTGATCAAGATTCGAAATAAAAAGTATAATTATTGTAAACACTGAACATAAGACAGAATTTAAGAGCTACCGAATTACCGATTTGAATTTTTCAGGTCTGTGGCATGAATAATCTAAAAAAAATTATTATTTGAGACATTAAATTACATAAATTTCACTGTTCAAAAATACAAATGTACGATTCTCAGAGTATTTCTAATATTATCGAGAAATATCGGAACAGTCACAGTAATACTGACTGTTGTCTGTTACTGGAAAGCTTAGGCACAATTTTGGGATAACAGTTACTCAGGTACTCGTTAGTATTTCTAAGGGTACGTGGAACATTGAGATCGAAAGCTGGACCAGGTACAACTAGTATTTTGGAACAGGTATTTGTAACAGGTATGTCTCTGTCACAGTAACAGTCCGTAACTGTTACCGATAAAATATGGTATCAGCCATCCCTAATTCAGACTAAGCAAAAGATGGTGAAACTTGAAGTGAAAGAGGTAAAAGAGAGTTAAAAGAGAGAAGGTAAAGGAGAAGGAGGCCCTTTCTGTCCGTATCCCCGCATTATAAACCTTTTACCCCCACCCTTTTCGCCCTCTCTCAGTCCATCGCCACGTGACGAACCCCCGAAATCTTGAGATTCGCAAAGTTGACGATAGGGGCGACGTTGCCAGATTTAACATCCTCCCACACGAGAAAAAGGGTGAGGATATCACAACTTTGCAGGATTCGGACAAGGGGTATAAACCCTATGTACATTACAACACACAAAAATACACGTAAAAACAATCTATATACAACCCGAGTAAATACCAGTATCATCAAAATTTCCTTATAACTACACAACAAAAAATAAACAAAACAAGAGTCAAATATTCACAATCACAAATGATCAGGTAAAAAGACAAGACAAGTTATTACAAATAAAAGATCCTCAATAAAATGTCCTTGAATTCTTCGGTACCTGTTCTGAACAGCAATTCAGGGAAGGGCTACCTAACTAACCTAACCTAACCTGCTGACGCATCGAATATGGGCCTCGTCTCTGTAGAATCTTCCCTGAAAACCGTCCATGTCGCTAATGGTGACGTCCGCGTCCCGATTTATCATATTTTCAACCACGTACCCTTTTTTGTTCGTGGTACGTTCGAACAGATGACCTTTTCGCCGAGCGCTTCAAAATTGCAGCAGTAAATACCGACACGCACGTTGTACTTCTGGTGCGTCGCGACATCCGATTTACTCCCGCCGAAAAGTATATGCACCATCTCTTGCTGCCCTTGCGGCTCGTAGTGCAATTCACAGAACTTACAATATATTGCAATTCTGCGACAAGTTCGTCCAAAACATACGAGTTTTGCGACCCGGTGTCAATTACCGCCCGAATCACTACTAGTAGGAGAGCTGGCACGAATTTTAGGGTAGGTATTTGAGGCAAGCTGAAAACTTGTCAGATAGCTCTCCTATTATATCCCAACTCGGGATTGCAGACCTGGCTGGTGAATAGCGGGGCTAAATCAACCCCTACATTTTTAAAAATATTTTATTTTTTTGTCCCAAAAATGTATTTGAGGCAATACGCAATTTATATATGTTGTAGTGTAATGCTTTATAAATACTAAAAAAAATAAGCCAGATAATTTAATCGGGGTTTTAACATTGCCAGACGCGTGCAAAAATATTTCGCAAAAAATTATAAACAATGTTTTTGAGGCAGCTTGAAATTTTAATGGAGTGTTACATATTTATAACTAAAAAATAAGATTCCCAAAAAGACAGATCCTTTCGGTAGGGCTTTCTACCTGCCAGGTGATCAAATAAATAGTGAATGGGTACGAGCCTGTAGTGCTATAGACAAGATGTAGTGAGAGAGAGAGCGCATTCCGACAGCTGTCTTCGTTCTTACTTGCCGCGTTACTATTGGCTCTGGCGAGGCCACGTGACTTACAATAACCCATGAGGTTTCTAGTTAAAATTTCGGAGTAAAAAATATAAAATTTTCTGAATTTGTACTAAAAACATTTTGCTTAAAAGTGATTGTATTGATTTTAAACGTAATAAATCGTTTAAATAATTGATATTTCAGTAGAAATATTTATTTTTGAAGAGAATTAAAAAAAAAGTCTTTTCAACTATTTTTGTTCCAAAAATTTTTGTGTATGCCGCAATTAGTATTCGACGCTGTTGTTCACGAGGAAAATAAAAATAACTATGATGAAAATCATACTGCAGGTGAAAATAAATGGTTTATTTTTAATAACTGCTGTATTCAAATTTCTATGATTAATTAAAAATAAAAATATACATTTCTTTTCGCAGATGGTGTAGAGGATGCCGAATCTGACACAGATGAATCCGAAGATTTAGTGACTTCTGATGAAGAATCCACAGATGAAAAAAGTTAATTTATATCTGATATGAAATGAATTGAATTTATTTCTAATTTTTTTATACTTAAAATAATTGTACTACTGGAGAATTATTATATTTTTATAAACCTGGTTTCGCGATTTTTTATTTTAATTATTGCTTTTTTTAATACGTAACCCTTATTAATTTTAAGATAAACAAATTTTAAATTTCCGTATAAACTTTGATTTAGAATACTGCCAGAGAAAAAAAAACAATTTTTAGTTTTGAATGTAGGGGTAATAATATGAATCCTGTACAAAAATTTTTGGAACAAAAATAGTTGAAAAGATAATTTTTTTTAATATTCTTCAAAAAATAAATATTTCTACTGAAATATCGAATATTTAAACGATTTATTACGTTTAAAATCAATACAATCACTTTTAAGCAAAATGTTTTTAGTACAAATTCAACTTGGGAAATAATCTTACCAAATATCCATCGTGTATCTGATTTTCCTGGTGAAAACATTTGAACACTTGTTTCTAAGTAACCTGTTTTAACAAATTACTTAGAAACTCATTTTTTCGCAAAAATTAAATGCACTAGGGATATAACCCCATGAAATAAATATGAAAAAACTTGGTCATCAGAAGTAAAACTCTCAAACTTTTGAGTTTTGAAAGAATGGGCAAAAAAAAACGTAAAAGTGTGGAATTTCAGGAAATGTTAGCAAAAAGTTTTTTTCAGTTGATGTACAAAAATCAAGACCTCAATTCAGTAATTTAACGATTAACGAATTTGAATTTTTCGTGATGATATTAATTACAAACATCTCTGAAATAAATCTAATCTAACATACAATATAATGTGCCGTGAAATAAATTTCCTCTTATAGGGGAAGGTGAGGTATAATGATCCAAAATTTCAATTGTGGCTAAAGTTGAAGGCAAAACCGCAAGATTACAATTGTTGAAGGTAGTGAATTTACTTAACTTTGTATCTGCCTACTTATTTTTCATTTCATCTATGTAGTTTTTTTGTATTACATATTTTTGTTAAAGTTTAGTAAAGGATCATTTTATACACCCCTGTGGATAAAATGATCCCTGGGGTAGGGGCAAAATTATCCCAGGGATCATTTTGTACTATGAGTTAATAAATAATATCAAATAAAAATGAAATAATAAACTCTGCTGTTTATTTAAATGATAATATGTATTGCTCATAACAATTCAAGTATGCAAGCAAGTCACACAAAACGAAAATATTCGATGGGTTGAAAAATAATATTTTTCTTGGGCGTTCCTCAAAGTCGAGAGAAATTCATTCACCACATTCTTATTAAAACCACGCGCACGCATTGTAATGTCTGGATATCTACGTCTAAATCCACGAAGCCATTCAAGTCCAGCTTTTCCCTTAGCTTCGGAAAATTGATGCGGTAAATTATTTCTTTTCTGCCATTTTTGGTGAGCTGAGGTTGAGAATTCCTGAGTGGTCAGCCCGTATATTATTCTGGACTCCATGTCAACAAGTTCCAGTTCTTGTTCCAGGTTGAACACAAACAGTGTTCAACCTGGAACAAGAACAAGCTAACAAACAGTTAGCTACCTAACTTTTTAGCTGAGCCTACAGCTATTTTATTTTTACCTTTGGCTCTTCTTTCTAATACCAGGGTCCTCAAATTCTCTTCTCGCGATTTCGTAAGCCATACCATCTCTAATGCCTTTTGCATATGTTCTTCAGGCCTCTTTTGGCGATTAGTTTTACGTTTATGAATTCTCGGCATGATCTGTAAACAAAAACTATTAATGGGGTAAAATGATTCCAGGGATCATTTTAGACACACAGAAGGGATCATTCACCCCAAATACCAAATTGCAAAATATCGATCAAAATAAAACCTTCACATACCGCGTGCGATGATCGAACATTGCTTAAATATAAGCTAACTGCTACTAATACCCGCAAATAAAACAACATTTCAGTAAACACTTACATGTAAAAAAAACGAAAGTCCAAAAACATGTTTACCTTAGATCAGAGCCACACTTTTTGATTATTTTTTATTAAAATCACGCCAAGCACTCGCACCGCATTGACATTTTACAGGTAACTCGTAGGGGCGCAGGGGAACATGTTTCATCTGTTTTGGATAGATTGTACAAGCTGCTTCTGATTTAGGGCGGGGGATCATTTGACCCTTAGGGATCGTATTACCTCACTTTCCCCTACAAAAGGTGTATGCTAAAGAAAAATGAAAAACTGAACAGGAATGAACTGACTGACTCTAAGACACATGTAATTAGAATAATTTCAGAGAAGTTTGATATTACTAAAATCGCGAAAAATTGTAATGCCTCGAAAAATGGTTAGTATTTTACTAATAAATACCTTCCTATTTCAATGTGATAACCTGCGTAAATTCTTATGCGCTGTCAATTATAGTAAAAAAATATTATTCAAACAATGTACAAACATTACAAAAAATACAGTATTCGTTTTGAGGAGTTTTCTTGCTCCTGAGCTGTTCCAGTGCTTGTGCGCAGCCAATGGCAAGCCGTATTTCGAGCTTTTGAGTTACTCAGGAGCACGAAATATCTCAAAACGAATAGGCTAAAACCTGCCTTCGTTACGCCACTGTTTAAGTAGTTTAGGTAACACTACCTATCGGTAGCGGTATCGTCGACAACGTGTTGAGCGTTCGCTGGCAAGCCGAGATAGGTTATGGCGGTTAACGATCAGATCGCCTGAAAAACCTTTTGGACAGATGTTAACAAACCGGTTTTTAAGTCTTAACAGATGCTTTTTGTTTTCTTTACTCCAAATTTTGCTGGATCTGTCTGTTTTTGTGAAGAATTACGAAGTATATCTTGTATCCATCGCTCAATATCATACCTGCGTATGCGCTACCGCTACCTAGCACAAATGAAATACGCTCCAAAACATGCGGCGTCCGATCCAGAACGTGTGGAGTTGCTAGCGCATGTGCCACCGAACGTTTACGCTAGGGTTGGCCAACTGTTACGTCCGCTGAATGCGACCAATAATGATTAATGATTAATAATAGAGACTTGAAGTGCGCGCAGCACGTAAGCCCGAACGTGGACGTAGACGTGAGAAATATAACGTTTACGTCTTGGAGTAAAAATAGAGTTGAAGTGCTGCCATACGTACGTACGGCAGACCATTAGAGACTAAAGCTAACCTATTATTTCTTTTTGTTGTATTCTGACAGAAAGTTTCTGATATTAGCGATTCAGATTGTCTGTTTCCTATAAACAAATTGATGATGTGAACATATATTTGTAGGATTACTTCATTACATTCGAATTTCAAAATGAATAATGAAAATAATTTTTCTATAACTTGAGTTTTTGCCGAAAGCAGGAATTTTAGAGGAAATCATCACAAATGAGTTACTTGTATGTAAATATCACTCTCATTTGAAAGGAAAATGCCACATTTGTAACTTATCGAAATAATATATTAGTTCTTGGTACTTATATGCAATCTCGTAACAGAAGTATTGCATTGAAAAAAATTCAACACTTCTCAGAAACATGCAAAATCACAGTTTATAAATAATAAGGAAGATATTAAGTAAAAAGTTAATTAATCGTGTTCTCAAAACAAAGTTTCAGCTACTAGATTGCTTTTAAACTTTAAGGTTAGAAGCAATTCAATTCAAAATTCCAGCATTCGCCCTTCTTCGGTCGGATTCGTTCAACTTTCGGTTACGTACGTACGTACTACGTACGTACGTAACAGGACGCTAGTTTACGTCGCACGTAAAGCCGGCCCAAGCGTGAACGTAAGAAACTGACGAGTGCGCATGAGCACATGTCAATTGTAACGTTTACGTCTACGTCCTTGGCAGCACTTCAACTCTCTAATGACTACTCCACTCCACAGAACATTACGTTACTGGTTACGCTTAATAGAATTAATAAGCCCAAGTTCGAGAGAAAGAGAATAAAGCTCTATGGGCAGACACTGGACTCTCTGGACAAACGTCAAATATATCATTATAGGTTATATTTTCTTGGCCTCCTTTCTAATTATTCCTAACAATTTATTTAGACCTTTTATAAACTTATCATTATGTCTACATTATCACGAGTTCTAAGGTGATTTTCTCGTATATTCAACCATTCATTTTTATATAATCAACATGTTTCATGAGAATAATATACTACTTCTTATGTAACTTCAGATTGTATCCAAGATGCCAATTTGGAAAAGTTATCAACCGAAGTCATATAGGAATGCTCCAAGCAGTGAGACCGGTATCTTTCAGGGTGGAACAAGCTAAACCAGCCATCAGTATGGATCACGATGAGAAAAATATGAACCTCAAAAGACCTATGTCTCCCCATCTCACCATTTATGCACCAGAAATTCAAAGCTTTCTTTCTATTACACATAGAGCAATGGGTAAAGTTTGAATAATAATTCCTTTCAATATCATAAGTTCAGTACTCAATTTTGAATGAATTACTTAACCCTCTGCACGAAACACCGGTCTCTGGGACCGGTACAGTTTCGAATTTTGCCTGTACAGCTCGCGAGGTGTCTCCTCTCGTTCTCTTCCTCTAAGAGAGTCTCAGGACACTCTCAGACAACAAGCAGATAGTATCAGATTTCGAATTTTCCGTAAACGTAGTCCTCTAGCTCAACCATTGGTCTCCTAGACCGGTGTTTCCCCGAACTAGTAGGTACTGCCCATACCGATGGGAGATAAAGAGTAATAATTATAAGTGCCTACTGTGTAATAGTTAATTACTTAGAGCGTTCCATGAAAGTATGTGTCGAAATTATAATGCAATTCAAGAATCTATATTCATATTGTCCTCTTGAAATTGTGACACCATATAATGACAAGAATTTGTTCGACTTTTGTTTGACATTGTATATATTTTTCGTTAATTATTCTGTTTATACATAATTTTTTCATTCTGTTCATATATTTTTTGAATGAAACCTAGTGATTTACATTAATTTTGGCCGGGAATTGTCCTGAAATATTATACTGGTCTGAGTGACCGGTGTTCCGCTTCACTGTTACAAATAGGATGTTCCGTGCAGAGGGTTAACATATCATGGGTGAAACATGATTACTTTGGAAGTGAACAACTTTACATCTTGAATTATTCAAGGTAACATTGAGCCTCGCAAAAAAATTCAAGAAAGACCTGAGCAGGTGCTCTTGAGCGTTTGTTCATTATGGACCTTTTGGAAATTTTAGAAATAACTTCTGCTCTAAAACAAAACCTTCCGATTGTAAACAACTTGCTTGATTTCTGCCTGTGCCATGGACTAGCCAACGACTAATACCATTTTAAGATAAAGAAAAAATGACAAACAAAAAATTCTTAGCCTTTAAGGAGGCTAACCTAACAAATTTTTGAAACATAGATAAATTGTCACCATCTGTTAGTTGCAACTCAATAGGTTCTTACAAGTAGTCTTAAATGTAGAAGTTTTTCAATAGGATGTTGTCTCTGAGGGATATGGGACACTGATGAGGCCGAAACCGGTCTGTCTCTTCCCTCATTGACAGCATCTTGAATAATCATCCCAGTCCGCCTGAAGAAGGTTCTGTGAGCCTATAAATTGAAGATTGTATTCATTTCGATGATTACTATTTTCAATTTATCTATGTTTCAAAGACGAAAACCATGGCTATGAATTTTTCCTAAGAAAAATTTGAAGATTTCTCTGATATTACTGACGAACAGAATTGCGTTCAAAATAATATCTTTATCTGTGCAGGTCCAAGTCAATTGAGACTTTCTAAATAATTGATATAAGTTTGAGTTAGAAAGAAGATTTGTTCACTTATTTTCACCATAAAAAAATCAACTAGAACTTAATACACATTTTTTCCAGGTATTGCCATGTCTACATACCTAATAGGTTTTGGAATTGGCACCTTAGCCCTACCACAAGACATTAGTACCTACATTGCAGCTATTGATGCTATGAATATTCCTTCACCGGTACTGTTTGCAGCTCGGTTCTTGCTTGTGTTGCCCTTCACGTACCATGGAGTAAATGGTGTGAGGCATCTGATTTGGGATATGGGAAAATTACTATACATCAAACAAGTAATATCCAGTGGTTATGTTACAATGGGCATTTCGTTAGTTCTTGCGCTTGGACTTGCTAGTTAAGATCCAGATCAGTCAAGGTATTTTATTTGAGATGAAGACATTACAGAATTGATATTTTATAAGCCTTGAAAGATCATCGATGTAAATTATAGAATCAGTATTTCATGAATTATTTTGTTTGGCTTCTCAAACATTGTAATGGATTTGTTATAATAAATCAAGTTTTATTTCAGTTATTATAACTATTTACTTTTGCTTTAGTTCCATTTCCTACACCGTTTTTTTATTGAATATCTTTCGGCTTTATGCTCTTAATTCATCAAAATAGTATATTATACAATGAGCTTATAATGAGTAGAATACTATACCTTATTTATGAATACTGAATATTTTTCTTGAAGTTTTAAACCTTTTGCGGCCGTAATATGTCCCTTCTATTACTAGTGTGACGAGTAGACATGAGTAATTTTTGTATGAACTTGTCATTATACATTTTGGAATAAAAGTTGATGATATTCGCAGTTGATTTGGCCCTTGATTGAAAAGGTATTTCCACTCATATTTGTTAGTTAGGGAACTCAAAAACACTGTAGATTTATCATTTTTAGCAATATGTATAATATTAGAGCTAAATCAATGAACCATCTGATAGTGAATAATGACTCATTATTTACTAGTGGTTAATAGGTATTATTATGCCCAAGTTAACAGATATATAGCCTATTCTTTTTGAAGAGTTTCGTGCTCCTGAGTAACTCAAAAGCTCGAAATACAGCTTGCCATTTGTTGCGCACAAACTCTAGAACAGCTCAGGAGCTCTAAACTCTTCAAAACGAATACTATAAATGTGTAGATTATAAAATAGTCATGTCAAATTTTTTTATCAGAGTTTCATAAGTTCTGATGTAGCAATACCTATTGAAGAATACCTATCTGTCAAAAATATTCATCAAGGTGGTGATGGCTGGCACAATTTATTGCCTCCACAGTAAATAGTGCTATAATTTCTCTGTTCAAGTGTTTATTTGATTGTTGATAAGCCGACGCCGCTGGTCTAGTGGGCAAGACATGACTCCTGTATCCGTTCACAAAGTTTGAGCGCATAGTAGGCGTTTGTTTATTTGTCTGAAGTTGGCAGTATTTCCTGTCATAACCTAAAATAAAGTCAACGTTGCCGAATGTACCCGGTCTCGTCCGACGAGCTTGCGAGTTATCAGAGAACTCTATGCAATATTGACAACATTGCGTATCAATATGACAAGAAAATAATCAACATAACCTAAAATTTTAATATACTCAGTGGAATATGCCAAATTGTCATGGCCAACCGACAGCTCATACTTTCGTGAACGTACTGTAGATAAGATATACTGTGGGGCCGGTGGTCCTGGGTTCGAATCCCGGCGAGGGCATGGATGGTTGTGCGTGTCCACGTGTGAGATATCTTCACACAACTTGAAACTGGGTACATGTCCTTCGGGTGATCCAACTGAATGAGGGATTTATTCCTTTCTTTTTGATGGTCGATAAAAACACCCAATGCTTTATTACAATATTTTTAATGTTGTTCAGGGTAGAGCTACAACGTTTATTCATTACATTATATTTTTTCGTCGACCTCAAAATAAAAGGTGATTTTAATGTGTACAAAATTGGACATGAGTTTCATAAGTAATTATTTTGTTTATTCATTACATTATATTTTTTCGTCGACCTCAAAATAAAAGGTGATTTTAATGTGTACAAAATTGGACATGAGTTTCATAAGTATAGTCCGTTTAAGAATGATTGGCATCTCGGGCGGCTGTGAGAAGTCGAAAATATGTTGGTATCGGTCCGTTCGGTGAATTTTGATTTGCCGATTTTAGGTTGGTGTTGAAAATATCACTGACTTTGACTTTTTCCAGTTTGAGTTAACCTATTGAAGATATTTCGAATTTATTTGTGAATATTCTTGATTTAATCGGCAAGTGGATTTAAATATCTCTTAAATCTACTTTGGTTTGATTACTGAATTGAAAATGGCCGGAATACAACCAAACCAGATACCTCTCACCTTACTGCAAGGGAACGCCAGGCAGTGTATCGGTGTTACTGCGAGTTCTTTAGGGATTCAGCAGATATTTCTGCTAGTATTAAACGCATTGTGCTGGTTTTTCAGGTAAACGATCATGTACAATGTGTTTTCTGATTAAGTAATGAGTTTTTAAATTTCAGATTTCTCCTAGAACTGTCCTAGAATTTCGGAGAAAAAAGTAGAAGGCAAGTTGGTAGAGCCAGAGTTAGCACTGGAAGGAAACGTATTCCACATGATTATACCTTCAAAGAGACATTAAATGACATTATTTTTTCTAAAATCAAAAACAACGAGTATATCACTTTGGATATCATTTTTGAACTGGCTAAAAAGCACCTGGATTTCGATCATTTTATGTCAACACTTTATAGAATAATCAAAAAAATTGGTTACCAGTATGAGAAAATTGATCGAAGGAAAATTCTTATTGATAAACATAAAGATATCGTGAATATACGGTTTTGTGGTAAATATCTTGAATACTTGAGAGAAAATGTAAAATTTGTTTATCTAGATGAAACATGGATATTTGAAAGTGGCAGTCAAATCCGCCAGTGGACATTAGAAAGTAATCCCAAAGGTTTGTTGATCAAATACCTACGACTGCTTCTTGTAAAAAAGTAATTTGGCAACGGCTACATGAACATAAGTTTCCTATAATTGATTAACTTAGGAATTCTTAAATCCTTTGTTGGATTTTATAGAAAGTTGAATTGTTAATACAATTTTAATGTTTACTGTAACAGTTATTTTACATGTTATGTTCGCTTTGGAGCACTGCATTTAGAAGATAATTCTAATATGTAAATAAATAGTAAAATGTATAAGGCTATTATAAGTATTCCACTGTACTTTTAATAATTATTTTCAATGAATCTATGATTGTATATAACATTTCTGTCTCCAATTAACAATAAAATTTTGGAATAATGTTCCGAATTAATTTTCTCAATTTTGTACCAAAGCTTATTTTAGTTTTTCACTGTGAATTGTCAGTTTTAAGAAATGTTGAATAAGTGTGTTCCTTACCCATATAGTAAGGATTGAAATAAAGATTTTATGCTAAAACTTTAACTTTTGCTTTCTATGAATTCCAAACACTCAAAGGAACTCAATCAACTTTTATCTAAAATAATACCGACAAGACCTAAATAAAGCTAAATTGACAATCGTTTCCATTAAAAGCCAAAATATTCACCATTTCTCTATTCTCGACTGAGTTCAAACAGTGTGTTATCTATGGGATCTAAAGAAATAGTACTTAATTAATATGATGGATATGTTAAATCAACAAACAAATACTGAATTATTCATATCAAACTTCACCAAAGCATATACAGGAATGAAATCATTATTTAATCTGTGCAATAGTATATTCTGAAACAAGTATGAATTTCATACAAAAATTGAAACATCTTGTGGTCCACATCTTTTCACTTCATTTAATTTTAACACCTTTGCCAAACAAGCTCTGTTTATTTTTTTAGCTATTCAATAAAATATTCCTCTTACTGAAACAGACAGAATCGGTGATAAGTTTATTAAAGTTATACAATTAACATACCCACTGAATAGATTCTTTTATTAGTGTTTTTGTCTTATTATGTATAACCAATTAACGAATTTGGCCACACATTTCAGAATATCAACAAGTTCTTACTGTTTCGTTTCATCAGTTTGGCTACCTCAGTTGAATTTGAGTTGAACACAATCATTTTTAGTTATAATTATGAAAGTTTGTCAGAGAAAAAGAACATTTATCTTAATTATCTTCAATAGAGTCTCAATCTTCATGGGTGAATTATGAATGACATCTCATTAGAGTACTTCAATAGTTTATAGTTTTATTTATTGAGGCAGCGATATAGTAATAGAACCTGAATCCCATTGATTGAACTGGACTGAAATAATAAATGTTTATTTTTCATGATATTCATAAGCTTAGGGGCTATACTTATTCTGGTTTCCTCGCTCTTTAGCTGCAATTTGCAAATGATGGTAAATACGAAAATTTGTCAATACAGTGTAAGAAATTATATACTGCTGGTAGGTTTAGAGATTTACACAATCCTAATGTTATTTAAGAATCAGGAACATTCTCAAGCTCAGAAATTTGCTTTGGAAAACAAAAATATTGTATTAAATATGTTTTTAGGTTATGTTTATTTATTTCCCTTCTTTGACTGATGAACCCACAGAAATTTTTAGTGACTTTTTAGTAACTAGAAATAAAGCCCCGACTGGACGTTCATGGCATGCTTCGATGTCAATAATTCTTAAACGGACTATATAGTTCGTTTCAAAATGATTGTCATCAGAGCAAGCCATGAAAGTCCAGTCGGGGCTTTATTTCTAGTTACTAAAAAGTCACCAAAAATTTCTGTGGGTTCATCAGTCAGAGAAGGGAAATGAATAAACATAACCTAGAAATATATTTAATACAATATTTTTATTTTCCAAAGCAAATTCCCGAGCTTGAGAATGTTCCTGATTCTTAAATACCATTAGGATTGTGTAAATCTCTAAACCTACCAGCAGTATATAATTTCTGACACTGTATTGACAAATTTTCGTATTTACCATCATTTGCAGCTAAAGAGCGAAGAAAGAATAGGTATAGCCCCTAAGCTTGTGAATATTATGAAAAATAAACAAAGTCATTTATATTTCAGTCCAGTTTAATCAATGGGATTCAGGTTTTATTACTATGTCGCTGCCTCAGTGCCTCAATAAACAAAACTATAAACTATCAAAGTACTCTAATGAGATGTCATTCATATAATTCACCGATGAAGATTGAGACTCTATTGAAGATAATTAAGATATATTTTCTTTTCTCTGACAAATTTATTTGTAATTATAACTTAAAATGAGTGTGTTCAACTCAAATTCAACTGAGATAGCCAAACTGGTGAAACGAAACAAAAAGAACTTGTTGATACTTTGAAAGGTGTGGACCAATTTGTCATACATAATAAGACAAAAACACAAATTAAAGAATTTATTCAGTATGTACATTAATTGTACCACATTGTATAACTTTAATAAACTTATCACCGGTTCTGTCTGTTTTAGTAAGAGGAATATTTCATTGAATAGCCAAAATATGAACCGAGTGTGTGTGGCAAAGGTGTTAAAATTAAAGTGAAACATGTGGATCACAAGATGTTATCATTTTTGTATGAAAATCATACTTGTTTTAAAATATACTATTGCACAGATTAAATAATGATTTCATTCATTCATATGCCTTGGTTAGGTTTGATATGAATAATTGAGTATTTGTTTGTTGATTTAACATATCCATTATATTAATTGAGTACTATTTCTTCATATCCCCAAAAGATGACACACAGTTTTCCCTAAGTCTAGAATAGAGAAATGGTGAATATTTTGGCTTTTATTGGAAACGATTGTCAATTTAGCTTTTGTAGGTCTTGTCGGTGTCATTTTAGATAAAAGTTGATTAAGCTCCTTTGAGTGTTTGGAATTCAGAGGAAGCAAAAGTTAAAATTTTGTTTCAATCCTTATCGTATGGGTAAGGAACACACTTAACATTGCTTAAAACTGACAATTTACAGTGAAAAACTAAAATAAGCTTCGGTACAAAATTGAGAAAATTCATTCAGAACATTATTCAAAAATTTTATTGTTAATTGGAGACAGAAATATTATATGCAATAGTAGATTCATTGAAAATAATTATTAAAAGTACAGTGGAATACTTATAGACTTATACATTTTACTATTTATTTACATATTAGAATTATCTTCTGAATGCAGTGCTCCGAAGCGAACATAACATGTAAAATAACTGTTTGAGTAAACATCAAAATTGTATTAACAATTCAACTTTCTATAAAATCCAACAAAGGATTCAAGTATTTTTAAGTTTATCATTTATAGGAAACTTATGTTCTTGTAGCCCTTGCCGAATTACTTTTTTATGAGAAGCAGTCGTAGGTATGTAATCAACTCTGATTGAATGATATGGTGCATTACCCATGATAATGACACACTTTGTATCGAATAACTGCAGAGAAGGTATTAATTGTTCAGTAATCCATTAATGAAATAGTTCCCCATTCATTGTTTTATGCTAATCCGTATCATTGATACCACTGTCAAGAATTAGATCACATCCAGGTAAAAATCCATCAAATACACTCATTGTTTTTGATTTTAGAAAAAATAAAGTCGTTTAATGTCTCTTTGAAGGTATAATCATGTGGAATAGGTTTCCTTCCAGTGCTAACTCTGGCTCTAGCAACTTGCCTTCTACTTTTTTCTCCGAAATTCTTCGGACAGTTCTAGGAGAAATCTGAAATTTTAAAACTTACTTAATCAGAAAACACATTGTACATGATCGTTTACCTGAAAAACGAGCGCAATGCCATTAATACTAGCAGAAATATCTGCTAACACCGATACACTGCCTGGCGTTCCCTTGCAGTAAGATGAGAGGAATCTCTTTCAATTCAGTAATCAAATCAAAGTAGATTTAAGAGATATTTAAATCCACTTGTCGATTAAATCAAGTATATAAACTGATATTAACAAATAAATTCGAAATATTTTCAATAGGTTAACTCTTAGATTATTTACAAATTTGGAAAAGTCAAAGTCAGTGATATTTTCAACACCAACCTAAAATCGGCAAATCGAAATTCACCGAACGGACCGATACCAACATATTTTCGACTTCTCACAGCCGCCCGAGATGCCAATCATTTTGAAATGAACTATAATAAGTGTTGTCATATCAGAGGCCATAAGAGTAAAAGGACAAGAATACAAGAAAGCACAGAGCATAATTGTAACAATCTAATTCTATGCACAACAATAACATTTGACATTTCCAGATCATTGTTATTGTCAGCCGGAGATCGGAGATTGCTTATTGGAATTTTCGGTAATTGGTGGAAGTGCGTCTGGTTTTTCCAATGTTATTCGCGTTCGGAAAAATATGAAACATTTCCAATAGGTTTATACTTCGAACAAAATGTTCATTTTTCATTAGTCATTAATCTGATTAAGTGACAGTTTCTAAATTTAACGTTTATCAAAGAACTGTGTGAGAGATGGCTGAAAACAATGGTGAATTAGATCTCGAAGTTGAGGAAGATATCATCATAAACGATCAAGACGGTTTACCAAATGTCCATCCAAATTTACTTTCCGAGAATGAGGTAGATAGTCCTCAAGATCATACTTCTGAGGACGAATTTGATGATTTGCCAAGTTCCTTGATCGTTACTAACATACACGATAGTGTTTTCATAACTCCCGGTAAGTTACTATCAATCAAATTATGATTAAATAACTGTCTGGGTATTTTTAGCTTCATATTATATCATTTTCAATTCTTTGATAATATTGCCTGTCTTCGTTTCAAGTTCACAAAGTAATTGTTTTCAATAGGATGCAGAATGTTCTATAACAGAAAAAATATGCCTTTGGATAGGTATGCATTTTATCATGGCAGCTATTTTATTCTTGAAGAAATTGAAATCTACATAGTACATGCATTATTTATTTCCATACTTATTCAAACTTTTCACTCCCGTTCCACATGTGGAGATTTTAAAATAACCTTCTTGGTATTCTTTATGTTGAAATTATGCAAAATCACATATGAAAAACATAGTTGACTTATACAAAGCAGAGGCAAATAATATTATTACTTTATTATAGCTTAGTGACTGAACTTGCAGTGCTCGAGAAGTTTTTTTTTGCATGATTAACTTTGTAATGTAGGGGGATGTGTATCATGAATTGTGTAGAGTATTTTTATTTTTTGACAGATTATTAATGAAGCTCATCATGTTATTAATGAATATAAAAATCATACTGCCGAGCTTTCATATCTTTTGAAGAATCTAGAAAGACGTTAGATTATTCAGAGTATCTGTGGATAGTTGTTTCGACATTTCGGTTCTCTTCAATGATGTACAAGAAAAACTGAAAACTTGAGGCATCTTAGAATTGTAATATCAGGGGGGGAAGAATGTATAACTGTACTTGAAGAGTAGAAATGTTAAAGAAAGTTATTCAATGTAAATGAATACAATACGTGAATATATCACTGCATATATCTAAACTATCTTTCAAAGATTTTGAGTTATGAATGAAAATTAAGATTTTGTTATTTTCATTGATGCTGAATAACTCGCTTGTTTGAACTCTCATTTGAAATCGTAGTTACATTCTACAGGCTCCTTTTTAAGGAGTAATTAAAATATGATATGACTGAATCTGTTAGTCTAGCCATTTTCTAGACATGACAAGGAATTTTGATTTTTCAAATGTAAACTATTGTCAAATGCTTCATTATCTGGCTCCTATGTCGCTGTTCACATGAATATTACACAAGAAAAAAATTTAATACATTTTCCTGCTTCTCGATTAATTATAAGTAGGCTGGCATTACCATAGCGACCATTGAAAGTGTATTATCTTTTGTGGACCTAATAGTCTATAATTGGAATCATGGATTGCTGTAGAATTAACTCTGTGGTTATTTTGTCATGGTTTGTTTTTAATATTGAAAATAGGCAACCTGTTTATTTTTCCTAATGGGTCGGAATATTCCAAATTACGAAAAATTTGATATGTTGGAATACTACATTCAAGCGAATGAAAATAGCCAAGTTGCAAAAGAAGTCTACTTTGAACTCCTATCACAGAAGGTTGAGTTCACATACAAGGTCTTTATGAATGATGGTAATAGCGCTGTTGGCTTTGGATTGCAGAATACCAAACTCTAACTAATCAGAGCATAGCATGATCACAGAATTCTGTGGTTTGCATAATCCAAAGCCAGCTGCGCTGTTACAATCATTTATAGAGACCTTGTATAATTGTGTGGAGTTTAGGAACAATATAGGATATTCTATGGTTATGTTAAGGCCAGCCTATAGTCCGTTCACGAAAGTTTGCATAGTAGGCGTTTGTTTATTTATCTGAAGTTGATAGTATTTGCTATCATAACGTAAAATAAAGTCAACGTTGTCAAATGTACCCGGCCTCGTCTGACGAGCTTGCTAGTTATCAGAGAACTCTATGCAATATTGACAACATTGCGTATCAATCTGACAAGAAAAAAAACAACATATCCTAACATTTTAATATACACAGTGGAATATGCCAAATTGTCATGGCCAACCGACGGCTCAAACTTTCGATCTATACTTATAATTGACTAAGTACAGGAAAATGTATTATATTTTTTTCTCCTGTAATATTCATGTGAATAGGGACATTATGATACATTTTTGAAATCAGCAAATATTTTGGTGCCAAATAAAAAAACATTATATCATAATTTACATTTGAAAAATCAAAATTCCCTGTCATTTCTCGAAAATGGTTGGATCAAAAAAATCGGTCATATCATATTTGAATTATTCTTAGAAAAGTGCCATTAGACTGTAACAACGGATTTCGAATATGAGTTCAAACAAGCGATTTATTCAGTATCAATGAAAATGACAAATTCTCAATTTTCGTTCTTAACTCAAAATCTATGAAAGATAGGTTACATCTGATTTCAGGAAAAAAGAGCCCGAAAATTCGATTCAATTTGAGAGCAGTACAAGACAAGAATGTTGGCTTAACTTTCAGAATGCTCAAGTAGTTTGTTTCTCAATACTTTCGAAACTACTTATGCGATAAATTTCAGTATATTGACTGCAAAATTTTGTGAAGATCATATTATAATAATAATCGTATATTAATCTTTTCTAACACCACACAGTTATAGGACATTTAGCAAATCACTGGATAAAAGAAAATTTATGAACATAACAATATTTGCATATTCTTCTTATCGTAGACAATATGTAAATATCCAAATCAATTATTGTTACAAACATCATACGACTCAATAGCCGTTTCACTGTCATTGGAATAATCATAATTCATATTTCAACATCCTGAGAATTCTGGGTTTACTTTTTATTCATTTTGACCTGAGCTTTACCGTTCAAATCAACGGAATAATAGTAATAATAATAATTTATTAGTTCCAAGAAATTACAAAGTAACAATAGAACTAGTCAATAAACAACACCTAGAAATGTTTTATGAAAATTTACAGAATTTTTACAGAACTCTAGCTAGACTATATGGTTCACATACAAGAATAAAAGCATTCAACATTATCCTTGACAAGAGATAATTCTAAACCTAATGGACAGTTTAAATCTAAGGGCCATTGTTTAGAGGAAATATTGGAGTATTCAAATGTCTAAAATTTCGGATTAAAACCAAAAAATATGCGGTAATATGAAGTACAACGCTTGTTTAAGATTTTTGTGTTGTTTCCAAATATCAAAAAAATCCGAATGCACAGGGTGTTTTTTCAGTATTCTTATGCAACATACAATTTTTGTTGATCTGGACCTAATTTTTTCTAGTGGCTGAAACTTAGGTCGCTGGTGTTGAAATACTAGAATTTGATTTGATTTGATTTTCTCAGGTCCCTAATCTGGGCAGCAGCAAAACCCCCCTGTTGTGTACCAGATCAGGAATTAGGCTCAGCAGTCATGCTATGTGCCCAAAATCACGTAAATTCGATAAATAAACTATATTCAATATGCTGTGGGATGATTCCTGGGGCTGAGGAGTCTAGGATGAACCTATACCATCCCATGTGGGTTACCCCGACAAAGTGTAACTTCCAAAATCCACACAATCCTCACATAAATTCACACATATATACTCTAAAAAAGATTATTTTGACTTATTATTAAACTGTAACACAATATTTTTAGACTGATGCGATGTATTTAATTAACTTTGAGTTCCAAAGCAAGACGCGGTGACAGTAGTCTTTCCGACATCTCGTCTTACAAGGAACTCATACTAGAATTTTTGTACGAAATATCATTACCATATGCCGGGTGGTTTGTAGGTTATGACTATTCATATCTACATGGCTCGCTTCATTTGATTGTGCTGTTCCAAAACATCAAACCGTATTTTGAAAATTCAAAAATACAGGGTGTTTTTTGAGTATTCTCAGGCATATACAATTTTTGTTAATCTGGACTTCCCAAGTGACAGAGAGTTAGGTCGCTTGTGTAGAAAAAGTTCAATGTTCATACCTCAGATCAACAAAAAACCTAGATGGGCCTCAAGCGTGATATTAAAATGAATTTGAGGACAAGATTCACAAAGCAAATGTTTGTTTTTGTTTTGAAATTTGACAGTCCATAGGCAGAGTCGTGATTTTTAAGGGGTACTGAAAAGGGATAAATATAGCATTTTCATAAACAGAGCAATAGGATTTTTTTGAGTGCTTGTTCTCCTTAAACGAGTGCTATATCGTTTTGCCCAAATGTCTGTAGTTTTCTCGAATTTTGAGCCGAAAATGGTCTCAAACGATAGTGCCAAACTCCCTGATGACGAATTTGTAGACAAATTCAATTCTGTTCGTGCGGCCGTTTGTTAGCACAATAACTTTCGGAGGGGCTGTCCTAGAGACTTTAAATTTTCAGGATGAGTTCGGGTTCCAAATGGCTCGGTTAAGTTCGTTAACCAGCCAAGTCGTACAGGGTGTTCCATAAAATATTCAATTTTTGTTCCTCAATATCTCAGACAAAACGAAACCCATCGAAAAGAAATGTTGTGGCCATATGCAAGATGCTAATAATAAACCTCATGCAAAATTTTGTGGCTATAGTGTAAACAGAACCATAGAAAATTCAATTGGAATATTGAAAAGAAGAAACTTCACATTTCCATAAAAATATATTCGATTCGAGTGTGTGAATGGAGATCGATATACTGAATTTTCATCCTAAATTTCGTGGCCATAGTGTCAAAAGAGCTAAAGATAATTCAATCGGAATATTGAAAGAAGAATATTTATATTTCCATAACAGAATATCCGATTCATTTTGTGAATGAAAATCGCATCATCAGAACCATACAATTCAATTTTTTCAATATTTTTTGAAAATTTTTTACATATTTCATTTTCTGAATAATTTCCAGAATATAATTCTGTTTGTGCTGAGATTCTGCATTTATATACAAGGTATCAATCTCAAGTCCCATATTAAATTTTGAGGTAATAGTCTTATTGCCTCATCAATGGACGAGCGCTCAAAAGCTCCTGCTCATGGCTTTTCTTAATTTTTTTTTGTTTTCTTCTTACTCACCTGTCAAATTGGAATACAGCTTACCCTTGAATTCACCATAACTCATCAATTTGCAGAACGAAAAGAGGAGATGGAAAACCTATTCCGTAACTTCGACCCAGACGTAACTTTTCAGTGGTTACGAAGCTTCCGGAGGTTACGTGCAAACTTCAAAACTCCCCTTGCTGCAGCCAGTGCTCGTATTCAGCTGCACCAGTACAAAATCAACGAATCTGTTATCACATGCTACTTTGCTCAGCCTGTCACTCCTGTCAAAAACAGCAGTTTACAACCTCCGGCACCTTATAAGCAGTTTCTTATCTCCCCTCCAACATCACCACCTGTTGGTTGGGAACCTAGAGAGGAGGGGGAACCCATCATCAATCACGATTTGTTGGCTGCTATCGCTAACTTGGCACCAGGTTAGATAGATATTAATAATATTTATAATTAGCTGGTGAGTGGCTTAAATAACCGAGTAGAATATTATTTTTATAAACAATGAAAGTGGAGAATAATATTAATCGATTTAAAGGGTTAGGTGGAAGAGCAGATGCATATCACTCGTGGTGTGCAAACTGAATCTCGCCCTATATAAATTTACTTCTTATGTAATGGCTTTTGTAATTAGGTGGTTCAATAAAGACATTTATTATTATTATTAAAATCAACCAATATTAAACCCACACTTCGGAACTAATCCCGTCAACGAACAAAGAACATGCATAGTGGTAATATCAAACAGAGCATCGATAGATAGCTATTTCGCCCTATTTGGGGCTCTTCAGTATGGAGGAACTCCGTCTGAAAGGCATTCTAGGTTCCCTTATTTGAAGAAATGTCGCCTAGCTTTGAAAATAACAGAACCAAAACGCCATCTCTTGGGATCCTTACGAACACCTACCTCCGATGCATGAACTCTGAACGAAGTGCGAGATGTTTATCCGTTTTCATACAAACTGGTGAAGAGCCCCAAATAGGGCGAAATAGCTATCTATAGATGCTTTGATATTACCACTATGCATGTTCTTTGTTCGTTGACAGGATTAGTTCTGAAGTGTGGGTTTAATATTGGTTGATTTTAAATCGATTAATATTATTCTCCACTTTAATTGTTTATATTATGCCCGCGTTACTCTTAAACGCACTTCATCGACTGAAGGTTAAGTCCACATAGTTGGTCTACCACCAGTGTATGAAAACGGATAAACATCTCGCACTTCGTTCAGAGTTCATGCATCGGAGGTAGGTGTTCGTAAGGATCTCAAGAGATGGCGTTCTGGTTCTGTTATTCTCAGAGCTAAGCGACATTTCTTCAAATAAGGCCTTTCTATCACAAGTGTGGAAAAAGTCGAGTTGACACATGAGAATTTTTTGTAGAACTTGTCATTGAATATTTTGTAATGCAAATTGCATTAATTTATATAATAAAAGTAGATTTGGCCCTCGTTTGACAAGGTATACCCATATTTGTTAGTTGGAGTACTTAAGAATACTGAAGAAATATCAATTCAAAGAATACAATTTTAGAACCAAATCTATGAAGATTCTGACAGCAGTGAATTATAACTCATTATTCACCTGTGATTAATGAGTGTTATTATGGCCGAGCAAACAGACGTGTAATGGGTGATTTATACAAAAATCGTGTATAAAATATCTCCCTTCGCGTACGCCTGCTCTTTGTAAAATCTCCAAATAAAAAACCCAGAAAGATGGATTGGGCGTGCATTATTTTGATAACACTCGTAGGGTTCAGCCTGCGTTTGCAATGTAAGCGGAAAAAATGAAATTATTTACGACATCCCATTAGAAACCTCAAAAATAACAGTACTTCTCCACTATTTAATGGATGTTATTATACATATAAACCTTCCTCTTGAATCACTCTATCTATTAAAAAAAACGCATCAAAATCCATTGCGTAGTTTCAAAGATTTAAGCATACATAGGGACAGAGAAAGCGACTTTGTTTTATACTATGTAGTGATACCTGGGCCTTGTCCGACGAGCTTGCGAGTTATCAGAGAACTCTATGCAATATTGACAACATTGCGTATCAATCTGACAAGAAAATAATTAACATAACCTAAAATTTTAATATACACAGTGGAATATGCCAAAATTCCAAGGCCAACCGACGGCTCAAACTTTCGTGAACGGACTATACATGTTTCTATGTTCCAGTAGAGTTTTGACATTTCTCGCACTGCTTCTGAATACTTTGTGTATGGTTGCCATGAGGATTGCACATTAAAATAGCATAAATTGAGCATTAAAATGGATCATTAATGTTCAATTTTGTACACGTTTAAATCAACTTTTATTTCGAGGTCGGCGGAAAAGTCAATTTAAAATCCCATTTTTAAGTTTAATCTACCATATATATTATAAAAAGAGGAAAAACAACTTTTATCGGGTTTCAATGATTTTTAGCCATTCCAAGGCAGATTACAACAAAAAAAATGTCCGATCAAGTACCTTTTTTTCCTATAACTTTTGTAGCTCAGAATTTCGCAAAGTTTTCAAACTTAGCCAAAAGCTAAAAAAACACCTTTTTGTATTTCTAAATTGAAAATGAATGAGTACATCCTACTGAAAACTGAAGTCTAACTTTTAAGTCTTTTTTGGGCATTGATTTCAGGAAACTGCATAATTTTTTTTATGGAAGCATTCAGGACGACCATGTAAAAAATAAAAACTGCAAAATAGACACTGCATAGAAAGATATAAATTCCTCAAACCTAGCTGGCAAAATTCATTAAAAAAACATTCAAAAAATCATAACTCGAGGACTACAAAAAATCGCATGATAAAGCCGGTCCCAGACAATGCGTGCATTCGACGAATATTCGGCATTGGCGGTGCTTCGCGTAGTGTGTGGGAGCTCAACTTCGTGTATCATTCGGCATTGGCCTTCTATCCGAAAGCCGGTCCCAGACAATGCGTGCATTCGGCCAATGTGCCTTCGTAGTTCGCCTTCGGGTACCCTCCCAGACACTGCGCCAATCGCGAAATGTTCGACATTCGACAATGCCGAATATTCGTCGAATGCACGCATTGTCTGGGACCGGCTGAAGCCTTGTCGGTACGGGCTGCACGAACCAAAGGAAGACGAAGTACATTCGCGCTCATTCGTGTCAGCTCCCAGACAATGTGTTTATCTACGCGTACTATACGACCTATTCTGTCTTCAGTCAGAGTCGTGCGACGTGATTACACGGTGTTTTTAGGTATTATTCGTAGTGTTGGGAATAATCGAGTACTTTCAATAACCGAGTACTCGATGATCGAGCGATCCAAATAACCAAGCGATAATCGAGCGATTTTTCGCTTGATACCCACCGAGCGATTTTTCGCCTGATCCCCACCCTCGATTATATTCGTAATCGGCCGAGTTGCAAGCGAATAAGCGATCATGCATTGCTAACCGCTCACCGCTCTTTCAGCGCTGTACGGCATTCATTGCGTTGTGACTTGCGATTTTGTTTATATCTTCTGTCCTCGAAATTGAAGCTCGCGTCACGCGTGTTTCGTATTGATAATTATTAATTATCATGGGATCAAAACAGAAGTCCGCTGTATGGAATTATTTCCATAAAAATAATGATAAAAAAATTGCGACTTGCAATATTTGTAGAAAAGTTTTGTCTTATTATGGCAGTACTACAAATTTGAAGCAGCATTTCCGTTATTAGATATGATGATTAGATGTTTTTCAGTAAAAATTTTAATTTTGTTGATTTTTTCAGTTTTATAAACGAATACCTTAAAACATATATCGATTGAAATATATTCTGGGAGGATTCTGCATTTCTTAGAAACTTTATAGGTTTTCACTCCCAGTCTCTGAAACATAAATAATTGAAAAATTTTTGATTAAGGTGAAGTGCTCCTGCGAAAAACTTTGCACTTATTTGTCAGGAGCAAATTGGTCTTGAAAAAATTGTTGCCTAACAGTAAAACTGAAAAATGAAACAAATTAAAAGGATATTGTAACGTTTCGGTGGCTATATCAGACACCTTCTTCAGACAAACTCTAAAATTCTTCAGAATTGTGTATTTTCTCATTTGGAATCTGATTGACATTGATAGTTGTCAATCTATAGAGATGTTGATTTATTTGATTTTGAAATTTCCTGATGTCACTTCGTTCCTCAATAAATCAATCCAAATACGATCTATTCCAACAGAACAATTTGCCAAATTATTCACTTCATCCAACAAAATACATGTAGATTCCTTAATTTTCCTTTTATAATTATCAGGTTCCGTCATGAGGATCTTTGTGTGGTTCCAGTTCATCATATGATCTCCGCTATTTGAACATATATGATCAGCAATTTGTGATCTTGTGATGTCTCTATTCCTGATGTTATTCTTATGTTCCCGTTTTCTTATTTCTAAAGGTCTTGATGTCTCCCCTGTATAAGATTTTCCACATATACAGGGAATATTGTAAACACAATTTTTTGATTTTTGGGTCTCATTCATTGGTTTTGTTCTAGTTAGAATGGATCTCAAATCATTTTGTGTTTTGAAAACAGTTCTTATGTTGAATTTGGAACCAATTCTTCTTATTTTCTCTGATAGGCCAGGAATATAAGGAATGACGTTCAACAAATTTGGTTGTTCTTGACGGTTTTCTGTTTGTACGAGATCATCATTAGAATTTCGATTAGACATTTTTCGTTCTAAATTTGAAATTGTTCTTTCTATAAAATTTGGTGGGTATTGATTATCTAGTAGGAACTCTTTAATGAAAGAAATTTCATTATTTCTAATTTCAGGTGTAGATGAAATTAAAAAGGCCCTATCATAAAGTGTTTTTATAATACCTGTTTTTACATTTAATTGATGATTGGAATAAAAATTGAGGTATCTATTAGTGTGTGTTTGTTTCCGAAATACACTTGTTTCATAATGATCTATAAATTTTCTTATTAGAACATCTAGAAAAGAAATTTGATTATTGTGTTCTAATTCCATCGTAAATTTTATGGTTGGTTCTTTATTATTGATATAATCAAAAAACTTATTTAATTCCTCTCTGCCGTGTTGCCAAATTACAAAAATATCGTCTACATATCGCCACCAAGTCTTTGGTTTCAGTGAATATGTTTCTACATATTTTTCTTCGAAATATTCCATGAATATATTGCTCATAATAGGAGATAAAGGAGAACCCATGGCCATTCCGAATTTCTTTATAGAAAACATCGTCTAATTGAAAATATGTTGAATTTAGGCAAACATCTAACATTTCTATTATATTATCAGCAGTTAATTTAGTATTATCATAAATAGTTGTTTCATCTAACAATTTTCTTCTCACTATTTCAAGTGTTTTACTCACTGGAACGTTTGGAAATAGATTAACAACATCGAAGCTTACCAGAATGTCAGTTTGATTCAAATTTGATGTTCTTAATTTTTGAAGAAAATGCGACGTATTTTTCAAAAAACTGTTTGACTTTCCTGTTAATGGTTTCAAAAATTGTAACGTATATTTAGCCAAATTTTGACAGGGAGATCCAATCGAGCTAACTATTGGTCTTAATGGAATTGAGGGTTTGTGAATTTTGGGTAGACCATATAAATGTGGTGGTTTACTATAGGATGGATTTATAAATTTCTTTTCAGCATATGTGAAATTTGTGGAGTTTTTTGATATGATTTTTTTGACTTTCTTCTCTGTAACATTAGTTGGGTCTCTATTGATTTTGGAATATTTATCATTGTCGTTGATAATATCTAACAATTTATTTTTATATTCATCTGAATCCATTATAACTGTGGCATTTCCTTTATCGGCGTAGAATTTTTATATTCATATCATTTTTTAATGAATTAATTGCTTTTCTCATCATTATTCAAATTTGGATTCAACTTGAAAGGTTTCTTTAATAAAATTTTGGGAGAACTCTAAATTCATTTGATTTTTCTATAGGGGAGATTTTGAGCAGTCTTTTCAATAGCTGTTATCATATCTAATATTGGTACATTTTTTGGAGTTATACAAAATTGAGTCCTTTAGATAAATACCGATTTTTTCAATTTCATTCAAATTTCGTGATGATAAATTGACAACTGTTTTGTTGATGAAGTTATTACTGATCTTCGTAATGTTTGTTCTTCGTCACACTTGAAATAGTGAGAAGAAAATTGTTAGATGAAACAACTATTTATGATAATACTAAATTAACTGCTGATAATATAATAGAAATGTTAGATGTTTGCCTAAATTCAACATATTTTCAATTAGACGATGTTTTCTATAAACAGAAATTCGGAATGGCCATGGGTTCTCCTTTATCTCCTATTATGAGCAATATATTCATGGAATATTTCGAAGAAAATATGTAGAAACATATTCACTGAAACCAAAGACTTGGTGGCGATATGTAGACGATATTTTTGTAATTTGGCAACACGGCAGAGAGGAATTAAATAAGTTTTTTGATTATATCACTAATAAAGAACCAACCATTAAATTTACGATGGAATTAGAACACAATAATCAAATTTCTTTTCTAGATGTTCTAATAAGAAAATTTATAGATCATTATGAAACAAGTGTATTTCGGAAACAAACACACACTAATAGATACCTCAATTTTTATTCCAATCATCAATTAAATGTAAAAACAGGTATTATAAAAACACTTTATGATAGGGCCTTTTTAATTTCATCTACACCTGAAATTAGAAATAATGAAATTTCTTTCATTAAAGAGTTCCTACTAGATAATCAATACCCACCAAATTTTATAGAAAGAACAATTTCAAATTTAGAACGAAAAATGTCTAATCGAAATTCTAATGATGATCTCGTACAAACAGAAAACCGTCAAGAACAACCAAATTTGTTGAACGTCATTCCTTATATTCCTGGCCTATCAGAGAAAATAAGAAGAATTGGTTCCAAATTCAACATAAGAACTGTTTTCAAAACACAAAATGATTTGAGATCCATTCTAACTAGAACAAAACCAATGAATGAGACCCAAAAATCAAAAAATTGTGTTTACAATATTCCCTGTATATGTGGAAAATCTTATACAGGGGAGACATCAAGACCTTTAGAAATAAGAAAACGGGAACATAAGAATAACATCAGGAATAGAGACATCACAAGATCACAAATTGCTGATCATATATGTTCAAATAGCGGAGATCATATGATGAACTGGAACCACACAAAGATCCTCATGACGGAACCTGATAATTATAAAAGGAAAATTAAGGAATCTACATGTATTTTGTTGGATGAAGTGAATAATTTGGCAAATTGTTCTGTTGGAATAGATCGTATTTGGATTGATTTATTGAGGAACGAAGTGACATCAGGAAATTTCAAAATCAAATAAATCAACATCTCTATAGATTGACAACTATCAATGTCAATCAGATTCCAAATGAGAAAATACACAATTCTGAAGAATTTTAGAGTTTGTCTGAAGAAGGTGTCTGATATAGCCACCGAAACGTTACAATATCCTTTTAATTTGTTTCATTTTTCAGTTTTACTGTTAGGCAACAATTTTTTCAAGACCAATTTGCTCCTGACAAATAAGTGCAAAGTTTTTCGCAGGAGCACTTCACCTTAATCAAAAATTTTTCAATTATTTATGTTTCAGAGACTGGGAGTGAAAACCTATAAAGTTTCTAAGAAACCTTAAAACATCTCTACATTTTATTGAGTTCAGACAATACTCGACAACCTCACATTCCCCAGTCATCACCCATTCACCAACTAATTTCTGTCTAATAAGAACTATCGGATGAGAATTCACTCAAAGATCGCGATTATATATGGTTAATGCCGGGCGAAAACACCGAATATCGGGCTTGTACTCAACTATTCAAATAACCGACATAGTCCGATTATCAAGATATCACTCGTCGCTCGAGAAATCGGATTGAATAACACATGACTCATATCGATTTCGAGTGACGAGCGGTTTTTTTGATAATCGAGTAGTGTCGATTATTTGAATAATCGAGTACTCGAGTGATTTTCTACTCGAGTGGTCCCAACACTAATTATTCGTTTAGCCTCTCCGCTACTGTTCTATACTGAGGCCGTTTGGCGAACGTTTGTCAACAGAATGTCGAATGTCGAACATTTCGCGATTGGCGCAGTGTCTGGGAGGGTACCCGAAGGCGAACAACGAAGGCACATTGGCCGAATGCACGCATTGTCTGGGACCGGCTTTAGTCAAGTTATTCAAAATCAATTTCTTGATTGTGAAATATGGGAAAAAATGCTTGCAATCTTAGAGGAACACCTCCAAAAATTTTTGGAATGCCTTTTTGGCCGCATAAAATCTCTGCTTCATTTCATACTCGTTAGTTTTATGGTTTTCGAGAGAAAAAGTTAAAAACTGCTTTTTAGGTGCCATTATAAGGGGGCTGTTACTAAGCAAGAGTGCCTCGAAAAGAAGTTGAGTTAAAAAACCGTGTGTATTTTTTCACAACGAATCACTCTCTAATTTTTTTCGCAACCATTCATAAACACCCTGTATATGGACCTCCACTTAGGAATGCAATTTTTCATCTTTTGAATATTTCCATAGGTTCATCTCATGAACTTCATCCACCATCACCTGGACAGCCCAGTATTGTTGTGCATACTGCTCTCGGTGCTTTGGGAGCTAAAGGGTTACCAATAATGCAGACAGCTTGCCCAGAAAGAAGTTAATTTCCATATTATCTGTAAATAAAGGTAATTATTACTCAAATACATTTTCTTGATGATTAATTGATCAATATATATTCAGGTTTGGAAATTCACATCTGAAATATACGATATACAATGCATCAGACAGAGAATTCTTCTCTCCAGTTGCACAGATGAATAGTCGAGACAATCACTTGCTGTAACACACTGAGTTCAGTTGTCTTAGTTCATTATTCTAGTCTTGTCTCTCTCTTATCGTTCAGAGGAGCGTAATTCTTTAGTATGGTAGGCAACAGTAAATACTTGAATCGAGTATTACGGGCAGCCTGACAAATTAAAAATTCTATACGTGTAGTTCGGTTTCCCTACCATAATGCGATAAGAGAGAGACGAGACTAGATTATCGCAGTAAGACAGTTGAATTCATTCAGTTATCGCACTTGATTATCTCGCCTATTCATCTGTGCAACTGGAGGGAAAAATTCTCTGTCTGATGCCTTGTATATCGTATGTTTTCGATGTGAATTTCCAAATCGGTATATATTCGTATGAATTCACACACGTTGCCGTAATATCAAATAGAAAGTAATAAAAGAACTAATTATATTAATTAATTATTATTATTGATCAATAATCCTATTATTGACCAAGGCATGATGTTCTTTTTGTTCAATTATTTTTTCATTCTGAACAAACGAATTTTTCATTCATTCCAGAATTTCATTGAGCTGAGTAATTGATTTATATTTCAATATCTCTCCTCTAAAAATTACTAAAAAATATATGTAATTTGGTATCAAATGTTATACAGGTTTGGTAATTCACATCTGAAACATACGATATACAATGCGTCAGACAGAGAATTCTTCCGTCCAGTTGCACAGATGATAAGTCGAGACAATGACGTGCTGTAACATTCCGTTGTCTTATTGCAATATTCTAGTCTTGTCTCTCTCTAAGTGCGAGTCCACAACGGCGCACCGACCCTAGCCCATCGCACCGCGATGTCGATATTTGAAGTTTGTTACGAACTAAATACGTCATTTGATGACATCGCGGTGCGATGGGCTAGGGTCGGTGCGCCGTTGTGGACTCGTACTTATCGTTGGGAGGAGCGTACATTCAGTATGGTAGGCAACAGTAAATACTTGAATCGAGTATTACGGGCAGCCTGACAAATCAAATAATTCTATACGTGTACTGCAGGTTCCCTACCATACTGCGATATGAGAGAGACAAGACTAGATTATTGCAATGAGACAACGGAATTCATTCAGTTACAGCACTTGATTATCTCGACTATTCATCTGTGCAACTGTAGGAAAGAATTCTCTGTCTGATGCATTGTATATCGTATATTTTCGATCTGAATTTCCGAATCTGTATACCAATAGATATTTCGCACATACAGGATTTCCTTTTAAATTGGCCTATTAGACGATTAGAGATCTAATGAATATTTCGTTTAGAAATTTCAAGTGGAGCTTTGGGGATGAAGGAACTCTTTGGCTAAACACATCTATCTTAAACACGTATCTACTTTCTTATCTCAAATGGAACTATCTATATTTTTATTTATGTATAGATTTGATAGCAAATTCGCAGAATAACATACTGAAAAAATTATTTGCCATATTCTGTTGCCAAGTTATGCACGAAATCTTGAAATTTTAGACATCTGCGTAGCCAGTTTGGACATGCAATATCTCGATTATTTTTTATGCGAACAAAACCAAACTCAGCCGTCTTATAGTAGAGAGTACCAGCATTCATCTGGTATATTTGGTATTTTCATACATCGTGAGGTTTTTCGGAGATTTACCTCCGAAAATGTGGAACTAATTGTAAAAATACGTTGAACAATAGTGATAAAGATATAACACTTGGTATTTATCACTCGGAAAAGCTTAGCACGTTTAACGTTTCTTTATTATTTTGACAACTACATCAATTGTTCTTGACATAAGATCAATATATCTTACGAACATCGAATACCAACACGAAATACATAATAATTCCAATACTCCCACTTATTGAGTGTTGTAAATAACAGCAAGAACACTAAGAACACACTTATTGTAAGTCTCAATCACTATAAGTTTTCATGCCCAACAAATATCTGAGTCTTTGAAAACTTCTTTTGGTAGAGCTTTTGTGAAAACATCAGCCTCTTGTTGATTTGTTGGGACGTATTTCGGAGATACCTTCAAGAATTTCCATATAGACTTCTTCTGAAAGTTCTCCATATGGAAAAGCTGTTTTGACATCAAACTGCTTGATTTTGTATCCTTCGTGAGCAGCAACCGACAGAATTACTCTAATTGAGTCAAATCGTGTTGTAGGCCAAAATATTTCATGATAATCACGTCCTTCCTTTTGAGCAAAGTCTTTTGCACACAGTCTTGCTTTATATCTTTCTATTTCTCCTTGATTGTTATATTTTAGTTTGAATACCCATTTTGATCCAATTGCTTTTCGTCCTTCAAGAAGTTTGTGTATAATCCATAGCTTATTTTGTTGCAGAGCATGTATTTCTTCTTGTATTGCTTCTATCCACTCTTCAGCATTTTGGCAATGAACTGCTTCTTCATAGGTATTTGGAACTTCAAGTTCCACCAGGTTCAGCTCAACTTCAAAATCTTTTAATTTTTCGGGAAACTTGACGTTTCTTCGTGGTCTTCCATTATCTTCATCAGGTTCGATTTCTTCGTATAGTTGAATATCATCCTCTGGCTGAATGTTTGACATTGGATTTTCGAAGTTATCATCTGTGAACTCAATTAATACAGGTCTCTCTACTTGTTTATTCATAAATCCATTTCTCTCTTCCTGAAACATCACATTTTACAAGATATTGTAATTTTGCGATTTTCGGGATTATATAAACGGTAATTTGTGGAATTCTTATCATATCCTACAAAAATCATTCTTTGACTTTCAGATTGAAGCTTTGTTCGCTTCTGATTCGGAGTATGTACATATGCAACACATCCAAAAGTTTTGACATGACCTAAAAATGGTTTTTCACCCGTCCATTGTTCATAAGGTGTGGTTTCACACTGCTTAGATGGTGTTCGATTCAAAATGTATATAGCAGTATTTGCTGCTTCTGCCCACAGATAGTGTGGTGCTTTTGCACTGATAAGCATGGTTCGTACACTTTCCATAATGGTTCTATTTTCTCTTTCGCATCTTCCATTTTGTTCTGGTGTATATGGTGCCGTAGTTTCTAATTTAATACCCTCTTTTATCATATACATGTCCAGTTCTTTGTTTCTGTATTCAGAACCATTGTCAACATGAAGAGCATTCACTGAGTGTCCAAACTTTGTTTCGATAATGTTATTATATCTAACAAAACATTCAAGAGTATCACTTTTGTGCTTTATGAAGTACGCTACTCTGTATCCTGTTCAGCTATCTTTGAATAATAATATATAACGAGCACCACATATATCACTATAGACAAGTTTTCCGGGAACACTTTTGTCGACTCTTGTTGACTTAGGAAAACTTTTTTTATGCTGCTTGCCTAGTATACAGGCTTCACATTGGAAATTATCAATATCACTCATTGTTACTCCTTTCACAAGATTTCTCTGAACCATATCTTTCAAGAACTGCTTGTTTATGTGACCAAGCCTTTTGTGACAAATTTCCTTAGATTCTCCGACTTGTTCTGTTACAGTTGCTTCATTGTTGTTGCAAACTGTACGAATAAGCATCTTGTATAGATTATTTGTTTTCTGTTGTAAAGCACTAGCTACAAGGTCTCCTCCTTGATATATTTTGGCATAAGTACCTTCCTTGATTATCTTCATGTTCCTATTCGTCAGAACTCCTTCAGATATAAGATTTTTTCTTAGGTCTGGGATGAAGAGTACATTTTGTATGTAAGAGTCAAACCAATGTCCATCTATTAACTTCTGAATCTTCACTGTGCCTTTTCCTTTCACTTCTAGGCTTTAACTATTTCCTAGGTACACATGAGAAGGGGTTTCGAGTTCTTTGAACTCAGAGAAGTAATCTCTTCTATAGGACATATGTGCTGAAGCACCACTGTCTAGGATCCAGATATCATCACACTGTGTGATATTGTGCTTCTCTATTTCAATATTTAGTGCTGTTTCATTTCTTCTAGTGGATTCTCTATATTTTGTTTGATTTGAATGCTTTGAAGCATTTATTACAAGAAACGCATTTGAATGGGAATCTTTTCTTCTTAGCTGCATTCGGCGTACTTTTCTTCTTTGTGTTCAAAGTCATTGTTGCGAGAGCTTCCTGTTCTTCATCTAACATTGTCAAGCTTTGTTCTTCATCTTGGAGTCTGGTAGTCAGGTTCTTCACTGTTTGCTTTCTCTCATCCATTGACAGCCAGGCTTGCCTAACATTTCTATATTTCTGTGACAATGTGTTCAAGATTTTTGTTACTATGGCAGTTTCACTGACAGAATCACCACAATCTTTGATTTGCTGTGCTAAATTTTCTCTTTTGGCTACATGCTTTGCCACAGAGTCACTTGAATCCCTCCTATATTGGTGAAACTTTTCATGTGCCATGAGTTTATTAACTTCTTACTTTTGACAATATATTGAGTCAAGTTTCTCTTTCATTGCCTTCGAGGTTTCGCAATTTTCTATAAGAGTAATCTGCTCGAAGTCCATTTTAGCTGAAACATCCATTGGTGATAGTTTCGTCCGGTGAATTTCGTAATGCTACCAACGACTATTTTGTCACTCATTTTTCAACGATGTCTTCAGTGTCTCTAGTATTATACGAACACTGGGCCCATAACCAATTGTAAAAATACGTTGAACAATAGTGATAAAGATATAACACTTGGTATTTATCACTCGGAAAAGCTTAGCACGTTTAACGTTTCTTTATTATTTTGACAACTACATCAATGAGGGCTACCGCGTATGAATTTTCCGCTAGAGGCGCTAGTGTTGCGTGAGGTCCACGATAATTTGAATTGTCAAATATTCAAACGTAATTGTGAATCTGTATTGTTTCTTTTCAATCTTTACGCGGATGTGAAGAGTTTTACATACACATTCAGATTCATAACAGCAAATATGAATCACGGATGATTGAATATCACTGCTTTGAAAACGGAGTTACAAAAGATAGGTGCCAAATTAAGCGGTCTAAAAGAAAAGCTAATTCAAAGATGAGTATGTTCACCGTTTCAATACACATTTCTTGTGGAAAGTATGTTTATTTATTGAGTTTACAGTTATGATTTTCCTCTTTAAAAACCCAAATACTATGATAGGAATGATAATTCCAGTGGAAACGCATTATGATGATTTGAAATAAGTTTATTGCAGAAGTAGGTTATCATTTCAAGAGTAATTGCTTTTTATCATACTCACATGATACCTAGTATAGCTGAAAAGTGTTAAAAGTTGGAGAAGAATAATAAATCCTCTCAGAATCCTTTCATTTATCATTATGAGTGAATATATAGAAAAAACACTAGGTACGAGAATGAAAAACTTGAAAGATGAGAGGTATATTAACTGATCAGTTTCATTTGAAAGTAGGGTAATTTATTTATTTACACAGGTCCTTGATATATATTTCAACAGTAAATGTTTTCCTCGAATTAGTGAGTTGATTGATAACAAACATAAAATGTTTATAGTTGTATTCCAGAGTAAAATTGTACCAATTAGATTTTCAATTCGAAGTATGTTTCTGTTAATCTCAAGTTTCGACAAAAAAGCAGTAGGTATCAGTTGAGCTCTCTTGACTACATATTGATTTTCCTCTACAGTTGAACTGATTCTTGCATTTTCAAATTTCTTTCTGCGTTCAAGAACTCACTCTACTAGTATTTTAATACATATCTCTCCTCACTTTCCTGGTACCCACAAAACTGGCTAGGTATTGCTTTCAGTTTTCATTTAGGAATAGCTGAAAAATTTTCAACGGTAGATTACAAGTAGTACAACTAAGTATAACTTCAGTGTTTCAATTATTGTAAAACAAAAGTGTCTGAAGCAACATAATGTAAAAGATTATTAGGTACTCACGGTTTTCTGTATTAGGATCGTTAGGTCACGTATTATCAGGGTTGAAATGTTTTTCACAAACATGTGAATGTTTTGAAGAGGTAACAGCAACTGCTTTAGGACAGTCTTATCGTTCTGAAGTTCAAGTCCTCCTTTTTTTTCTGAACAATACGGAACTGCACAACCCTGCGACATGCTTGTATTCAAAGATTATGATATAGGAATCGACTGTACACTTTTTTCACACGACTAATAACACCGAACACTAATAAATAAGAATTTGTTTTAATAATAATAAATCAACGACAGTACAACGAACTTTGACAGGACCTCACGCAACAGAGGCTCCAACTAGCGAGGAAAAAAACGGTAGTCCTCATTGTTCTTGACATAAAATCAATATATCTTACGAACATACGAAATATAGTCCGTTCACGAAAGGTTGGCCATGACAATTTGGTATATTTCACTGTGTATATTAAAATGTTAGGTTATGTTTGTTATTTTCTTGTCATATTGATACGCAATGTTGTCAATATTGCATAGAGTTGTCTGATTACTCGCAAGCTCGTCGGACGAGGCCGGGTGCATTCGGCAACGTTGAATTTATTTTACGTTGTGACAGCAGATACTGCCAACTTCAGATAAATAAAAAAACGCCTACTATGTGCTCAACCTTTCGTGAACGGACTATACATAATAATTCCAATAGAACTCGAAATTGAATTATTTCGAAATTTGTAAATGGCAACCCCATATTTGTTTCACAGCAATCGATTAGAAATGAAAAATGAATAGCAGTCTATTTTCACAATAATTATTTATACCGGATAGTTTTCGAATAAGATGGAAAATGCTGAAATATATCAGTATTTATAGTCATGATCGATGGTCGTGTTTACGATGAAATGGCTCTGTGATTATGAGGTAACTTATTGAAGTAGATTCTATGGCTGAGATCATAAAAAGTATTCGATGATCATGGATGTCATGGAAAAAAGTTCACGAAAGGTTGAGCCGGCGGTTGGCCATGGAAATTTGGCATATTCCACTGAGTATACTAAAATTTTAGGTTATGTTGTTTATTTTCTTGTCATAATGATACGCAATGCTGTCAATATAACATAGAATTCTCTGATAACTCGCCAGCTCGTCGGACGAGGCCGGGTACATTCGGCAACGTTGACTTTATTTTACGTTATGACAGCAAATACTGCCAACTTCAGATAAATAAACGAACGCCTACTATGCGCTCAAACTTTCGTGAACGAAATGTTGTAAACACAATTCATGTTGATTCACAATTCACGGAGAATGTCAAAAATTATTGAAAGGACCTGTCGGACCTTCAACAATCGTTACCCACATTCAGCAAGAATGACTGGACAGAAATTCCGAAAACTATTTTGGTTTTCAGTAATCCAGGCCCAATGTTTATGACCTCAACCATAGAAGTCATTCCTATGATTAACTCTATAATCACGAAGGATTATGACCAAAGATCATGACTAAAAATGCTTAAAAATTTCAGTATTTTACATCTCATTCAAAAACTATGCGAAATCCGAAACAATTAGTGTAAGAGTAGATTGCCATTCTTTTTTATTTCTAATCGAATGCTGTGAAACAAATATAGGATTGCCATTAGAAAATTTCGAAATATTTCGATATCGATTTCCACATTTTTGGAAGTAAATCTTTGAAAAACCTTTCGATGTATGAAAATACCGAATGTTATGAATGTTGGGACTCTCTACTATAAGACTGTCGAGGTTGGTTTTGTTCGCATAAAAAATAATCGCATGTCCAAACTGGATATGCAGAAGTAAAAAATTTCGAGAATTCGTGCATAACTTGGCAACAGTACATGGCAAAGAATTTTTCAGTATGTTATTCTGCGAATTTGGTATCAAATCGATACAAAAATAAAAATATAAACTTCGTGAAATAATTGGGGATATCAGAGTAATGTCCAAGTCTGGTGTACTATTTATTGATTATATTTAGCTTTCGTAGCTGTTTGGCTACTTCATCAGAATATCTTTCATTAAATCTATCTATTTACTTTCTTATTGGTCCTGTATTACTGTCTATTCCTGCATTCATTTTTTTTAATCTGTCCTCAATGTGTTTAGGTAATACTTGATGTTTCTTACATTCTAGTAAAAAAAAATTCTTCTCACCTGCTATGAATATTACAATTAATGGGTTTTACCAACATATTAATAACACCTTTGGAAGAAACGTTACTCGCAATCTAAAACTGTGGTCGAATTCAAGACTCAAACTGGCATCAATGAAGAACAGAAGAATTTTTTTACTAGAATGTAAGAAACATCAAGTATTACCTGAACACATTGAGGACAGATTAAGAAAAATGAATGCAGGAATAGACAGTAATACAGGACCAATAAGAAAGAAAATAGATAGATTTAATGAAAGATATTTTGATGAAGTAGCCAAACAGCTACGAAAGCTAAATATAATCAATAAATAGTACACCAGACTTGGACATTACTCTGATATCCCCAATTATTTCACGAAGTTCATATTTGACCTTACCAGAGATTTACTCACCTGCTATGCATAAATAAAAATATAGATAGTTCCATTTGAGATAAGAAAGTAGATATGCGTTTAAAATTGATATGGCATATAGGCGAAGAGTTCCTTCATTCCCATGATCTACCTAAAATTTCAGAACGAAAAATTCACTAGTTCTCCAAATACAAAATAGGTCAAGTTATAAGGGAAACCCCGTTTTCCTAAATTACAATAATTGTTTTCCTAACAACAATTTACTCATCTACTAATTCTTTTAAGATGTACATTTCAGGAAATTTAAATTTAAATGCGCACAATCGCGCAAGAACTTCTAACTGAAATAATTCAAGTATAATATTAATAATAATAATGAAAAGCTCTTCATTTTCTTCAGGCAAACACCCAATTACATAACAAAATAACTAAAACAAAATAAAATTCATACTAACAAACAAATAGACATATCAAATTATATAATTCAGGTAGCTTGTTGCTAGATTGTTGTCATCGAATTATGAAAAATATATCATGTTTTACGGATGAAATTGAAAAATTCCGACATAAATTTTACATGTTCCGATATGTGGTATTAGCGTAACAGACAAAGAAATAAAGCAGAGTTTGAGATCCCATCTTTGATTACATAAAAATCTAGCTTTCCAAGCAAATAGGGACAATCAACAACAATGGACATACAAAGTGTTTCAGATAAGGTTTCGTAAATTCGGGATCTTAATCCTCAAAATGATTATATGATAAGTTCTTATGGACTATGAGTACGCAATAAAACCCACTTTTTCAATTCGAAATAACATATTTTCAATTTTCACAGGTGCTGTTCCCAGATACTTCTGTCCAAATAAATTTGGTGAAAAAAATGGTACGCCGATGTTTTTTCCAATCCACAGTAAGAATGGTATTTTGAGTTTTCACCTGTGATGAATACTTTCTGAGATAAGACTGAAAATGCAAATTCATCTAAAAGAGTTATGAAATTCTTTGATTACTTCCAAAATCGTCTAGACACAGATTAAGGCAGCTCAGTCCCTTCATTTTCATTTTTCTGGGCAAAGGATAATCCAGACATTATTTGAGAAACGTATTATCAAGTCCAAATTTCTGTTAGTGTATCGATTGAAATCGGTAAACTTTCACTCGAGAAACGACTATATTAACCTAAAAGACACTATTCTCGCTGTGAATTATGAGTTGGTTGCGAAAATAATTTCGAATTTGAAAAAAAATTTGCGTACTATTTATCCATCAAATTTTTTCGGACAGAAATCACTGGTGAAAATTTAAAGCGATTTTGGATTGAAAAAAATGTGTTTCAATATGTACTCATAACAAAAAAAACTTGTATGGTGTCGAATTTCAAAATTCCCTATCTCAGAAACAATGGTTCAAAGACCCATAGTACATAGGAACTTTAAATCATAACATCCCGAATTACGGAACCTTATTCTGAAACATCCTGTATAAACGACATAGCCATTATATTTTTCTGATTCTGAATTTTTGTTTTTAGGTTATTTGGCTCATTCATTCAGTATGAATCAAAAATCGAGTTGGACCAAGAATATTTTCTCATCAATTTAAAATGAGCCTTCTGCAACCAGTGGCATACCTAGTTAATGGAAATCAATACTATATGTGATGCTGGTAAATAAAAACAAGATATTACTTACTTGTTTGAAAAACTCATCGTGACTGATCCAAGTCAACTTTTGCAAAAATTTAAATGAATTGGTTGTATCTTCAAAGTATTTAGATGGAAAATATGTGCTAGTTCATAATGAAATATGAATTGTAGTGTATTCGGTTCTTCAGTCTTGAAAAAATCCTTGAGAGGTATATCATATCATTTGATTAATTTATTTTTCCATTCTAAAAACATTAATTGCATTAAATTATTGATAGGTTTATATGAAGTGAAAGATTTGAATGTTACCAATGAAAAATGAGCTTTGCTATGGAATTTTTTTTAAATTGGCGATGAATAATAGAATTTTATGTTATGTAAAATATGTTGATATTAGTAAATATTGTTTTGATGACATGGATTCTTAGGTTATGTGCATAATCATCCATGAGAAATTGTAGGTTGTTATATTTTCAACTAATCGAAAGAAGGTGTAACTAACTATTTATTCTGGTATCTGAGATTATGAGAGCTGAAACATTATGATATGTCATGAATACCAAGAAAACATTTCAGTTATCAGAATTAACATTCAAAATCATTAAAGGTGGAATTTATAGATCTTCTTTATAGTGCTTTGAGTAGTGATAAATTATGGCAACAGAATAGTCAAATATCCATATGATTTTGATCTTATTTAATGATCAATTATATATAAATAAATAATCATTTCATTCCAAGGAACTTACAAGCCGAAATATTTATTCAGAATATGTACAAAAATTCAAAGAAGCTATAACAGCGGCATTCTATATATAGAGGCAGTCCAAGAATAATTGACATCGAAGTAGGCCCTGAACGTGTCTAGGCGCATCTTATTTCTGGTTTCAATAAAGTAACTAAAAGTTCCTGTGGTTTTCATCATAGATATAGAATATAAACTTCGAAATGTATTGGGTTGCTAATTTCTTGCTAATTACTGGTTATTTAGCAGAATTCCAACCATGCAACTTAACTCAATATACAATATATACTCAGAACCAATTGTCAAAATTTCTGGCAGTGTTAAGGTTGATGCTCACTTGGACGAGACGAGACGAAGCGACGCGTTAGTTCGCCTGGGAGTTGGGACCGCGCACTTGGACGAAGCGATGCGGCGAGCAAGCATCGGAAGAAATTCCCCCTATTTTTGGGCCGCAATAAATTTTTATTACCCTTGCTGCATGCCGACTACTCGAATGAACAAGGGTAGAGCTATTGTTTGAATCGAAATTTCGGGGGGGGTCCATCGAATGACAGAATGATAATTTTTAAAGGAAAATGTTCTAATCCTGTACTACTACTCATGATCATGTTTTAATTGGGAATTTTCCAATGAAATCCTCGTAGTTCTTCATCCAGGAATACAATAAAATATAAATAATTGATACGAAATGCTTATTTTCTCTTTAACCGATTAAAAAAAACAAAGCAAGTTGTAATCGAAAGTTCAATGTTTGCAGATCATATATCCCTCGAAGGAATTATTCCACAGTTTTCCAATTCTATCAGATATTTTAATTTCTTCGGAAGTAGGGTTCTTCAATATTTTGTCGTATTTACATAATAAAATACCTATACTTCAGACGATTTGAATTCACATTCACAGTTGTACAAAATACATAAATGCTGTTCGTTTTGTATATAAATTTCGTTTTTCCAGATCTCAATCGAGAAAATTCTAACCAACACTCTCATGAGCCATTTAAAACAAACTCATTTCACACAAATTCAAAAATAACTGTGTATTTCCCCATTGACAAAATTCGAGTATAAAATTGGAAATACAGCGCGCCGAACTTCCCGTTTCCGGCCGTCGGATACCTACTTGCGGCCTCGAGAAATTTCGCTCACATGCCCCAAAGATCATCCTGGCGACCAACGACTCGCATCCTCGCTGCTCCTCGCTTCGCGCCTTCTAGGTGCGTGTCTACCCATTTATTTCAATGCAAAACATACCAGCGGAAAACGACGCGTTCCTTCCGACCGCTTCGCTTCGTCCAAGTGCGCGTCTAATCTGCCTCGCGCCTAACGATTCTGATCTTCGCTTCGCGCCTCCTAAGTGAGCGTCTACCCATTTGATTCAGTGCAAATCGTGTCTGCGGAAAACAACTCTTCGCTTCGTCTCGTCCAAGTGAGCGTCAACCTTCATTTGCCACGCCAACCTTATTTCAATAAATAAAAAATTACTGAATGGGTTTATCACCAACATAGGTGTTTCACACCCGCCTAAGATGTCGATAATTCTCGGATGAACAAATTAATACTATCTTATCTCTTAAAGCAGTGATTAACAAAAAAACTGAAACACGTGAATTTGATTTCGAATAAATTTTTTTTTCAAATGCAAACATGTAATCTTACAATACTATTTTTTTTATTTTACTCTGTTATTAGAAAATAAGACAAATTTCTTCGAAAAGTCTATGACATTTAGAATGTTCTCAGCTGGTATGTCATTTTTTTCACTCTAATACTATTTTTAAAATCTAATATTTTGATAAACTTTATCTGTGAGACATCTGCAGAGAAAGGAATCCAGTGGTATTAAGTCAGAGGATCTTGGTGGCCATTCAATTGTAGTACGTCATACAATCGAGCTTCCTGAAAATAATGAAATAAGTTAAAACTTATTTCCTAATAACCAAGTTAGTAAAAATAGCCACCAAAAAAATAGCATGGTGAGATTTTCCACAAGCCTACACTTGACATGTTTGCATTTCAAAAAAAGTTAGGTGGGGTAGAAACTAAGTGCAATCACATAGCTTCTACCCCAACTAACTTGAGAGAAATATTTCATTTTATCGCCAAAAAATGCGTTTCAATCAAAATCAATTCATGTTTTTCAGTTTTTTCTCAAGTCATTGATTCAAAAGATTTTTTACGAACTTTCGTCCATCCTTCTACAACCTTTTTGTGATATATTGAAATACCTAGATTCTGTTGATCTAGATAACTTTGCTCTCAGCTGTGTGTTTTTGTTATTGATGGAATCTCAATTCTCTCTTTTAACAAGTGCGCCAAAACAAATTCACGTCGGAGAAGAGTTAAAGATACCTTCCTACCTCCCTTGGCTATCGTACAGTTTGAATCAGTCTTGTGATATCCTTATTCGACTATAAAACAGAAACCTCAAGATTGAAGTTGAGTATGATGTATAAATTCTATCCTGAACTAATTACTTACGCCTAAACATATCCCTACTTCGTTCAATGTTTATGTATTGGTGGTAGATCATAAGGATCCCCGGAGATGCGTAAGTGGCGGATCCAGCTCTTAAATGTGATGAGCAACTAGAAATAAAAAAACATAATAAATGTTTACGAACACTCAAATTCAATTCTATTTTTTCAATCGAAACATTTTTTTTTTATCAAACACAAGATTTGAGGGTTTGTCCAGGGGGGGTCATGACCCCTATGAACTCCCCCTGGATCCGCCCTTGGATGGCGATTTGTTTCTGTTTATACCCAGAGATGAGCGCTAGATCGAAATAAAGTTCCTAGAATGCCTCTATCATTCAGAGCCATTGTCCATATTGATGAGCCCCGATAAGGCTAAATAGCTATCTATGGATGCTCTCATTGATATTACCACCTTGCATATTCTTTCGACGTTTACGTGATTAGCTTCGGATTACGAGTTCATTATGGGTTGATTTTAATCAGTTAATATTATTTGTTTATATTAATTATATTAATATTATATGTTTTTTGCTCAAAAATAATTTGTTCCTTCAAAAAACCAAAAGGGAAGACCAAATGTTCAATGAGCATGGTCGAGAGCATATTTGTGGTTGTTTATATATTGTTTATTGTTTTATATTAAGTTTTCAAAGTTTAAAAAGTGAAAAGGGAACGTGGAAATGCAATTAAGAGTTTTTGTATCAAAATGTTTCAGCTTTCATTTTATCAAAATGATCATTTGAATATACAAATGCTTTCTGTTATGTAAGTATAATTACATTTTCATTGTAGAGTTCTACAAATATTTAGTATTTTTGTAAACAAGGTACTTAGCGAAGCTTTCAACAAAATAATATAGATTAACAAAATTTACATTTTAGGAAATTTAATATTTCTATATGTAGATATTGCGAAAAGGTTTTATTGGATAATCGTAGAATTTTTACCCATTTAAAATGCCAAATGAATTCTGTAGCGCACATATTGGCTGGAAAATGTAGGATGGTGAATAATGGCTATCTACTTCTGTTTTAGAAACATTTAATTTTTCATGAAGTTGTTAGATATCGATAAAGGGTTTGGATGAAGTATGAAACCAACTGAATATCAAAAAGGGCAATATTCATGAAATTTTGCAGCCTAATCTAAAGGGCTACGATCCAGAGAACAAGCATGCCACTCTATGGATCATGTACGGTCAATTCCGCAAATTTGTTTATCTGAACGTTTCATTACAGCAATGTAAAAAACTGAAAATAAGTGGATTAACGTGCAATAATTCCTCATACACAGGGTGTTTTTTTAAGTCAATTGAAGTTTTCGAGGAAGGAAGTGTAATACAAATTCAAGATTTTGTATTTTCTTCCTATAGTACATGAACTCAAATTGTGAAATATTTTCAATTGAAATCTACTTCCGGTTCTACCGGAAACGACTGCAAACTTCGTTATTTTGAACGTAACACCCTGTATATTTATTCATATTTGAATTCTTTGTTCAATTCTTAATGATTTGATGTATGATATGCGCAACCACTTCAAGCGGTTGTTGAGTTATAGCCTGATCAATTTCTTTTACAGAAAGATTGTCACAAATAAGTATTTATATCATCGCAATCCATCATTGTGAAATGTTTTTTTGCAAGAGTGGAACAAAAGAAAGTAGGCGATTACTGCTTCTTGTATAAATTGTGAGGAAATATTATATAGGGTGCCTGAAACAGGGCTTCAGAGTGAGCCGATCGAAAACTTCTTATGAAATACTAAGAAAAAACATCCTGTATACAGATTTTGACACTAAACTCAGTATGTATGAATTCGAATTCCAAAACTCTTATCTGCAAAGATCTACATACAGGAGGTCTCATATAAATTGAAAAAGTTTAGGGTATTTCTGGTTTAACCGGAAGTTTATCAACAAAAAATTGAACTTCTGGTACATTTTGCACCATTACACCTACCTGCAAAATTTCATTTATATTGTCTTTATTTACTGTATCATTTTTTATTCCAATCCTATATTATGAAAAGCAGCAAAAAAATATTAATAATGAAATTATCAGTAATATCCTTCATTATTTGAACCTAATGAGATATTTGTCTTGAATTACTCATTGCAACCTAAACGAAAATAAAACCTTATCCCTAATGAAAATCGTTTCTCTTTTCTTTAAAGTTGCCAAAAAGGTATTGAATGTTGAACTTTGAAAAATTTCTCAGTGTTGTTTAAATGTTTAATTCAAACTAGAATAATTGAATACTGACTGTCAATTAATTGCATGTGATGTTACTTTCGGGATTTACATATCGTTAGATATTCTATTGTAAGGATTATTGTTGTCAAATTAATTCTTTTTAGATTTTTTTTTAATTTTGGGGTCCAGCAGATATCCATCAGATTTTGGTACATTCATATTAGGTCCCCTAACAATATTACATATAACAGATGTTGGTTGGATAGATTTAGATCCCCAAATTCCAAAAAATGTTCCACGTTGATGTAGTTTTTTTCCATTATAAAAATATTGCTAAAAGTCACTGCTTCCATTAGGTTTATAAATCATCTTTGGACATTTACATAGAGATTGGATGCATTTTATTTCAGGTTTATTCAATGATTCATACAAAAACGTCGTCGAGTGGAAGGCCGCCCTTCTTCATGGTAAGTTTAGCAATACCGCAGATTCTTTCACGAGAATATGATACGATGTCGTATTTCCGCCATCATTTCACATTATGGCACCTAGCGATATTGCGGTAGTGCCAAACTTACTATGAAGAACTGCTTTTCCCCGAATTTGATGTTTGCAATATTTACTGTATATATCGATTGAAAAATATACTGGGAGGATTCTGCATTTCTAGAATTTTTTTTAGGTTTTCACTCCCAGACTCTGAAACAGAAATAATTAAAAAAAATGTAATTGAGATGAAATGCCATTAAAAGTTGACAACTTTCAATAACAATTAGACTGCAAACGAAAAAATACACAATTCCGAAGATTTTACAAGTTTGTCTGAAGAAGGATTCTGATATAGACACTGAAATGTTACAGTATCCTTTTCATTTATTTCCTTTTTTAGTTTTACTGTTAATCAACATTTTTTTCAAAACCAATTTGCTCCTGGCAAATTAGTGCAAGTATTTAAGTAGGAGCATTTCATCTTAGTTAAAAATTTTTTAATTATTTCTGTTTCAGAGACTGAGTGAAAACCTTAAAAAAATTTCTAGAAATTTACTGTATATACCTGAATAAAAATGCATCAAAGTTTTATGTTTATGTTTAAAGAGGAATCATAATTCTAATAGAAGCAGTATTTCAGTGTTTGTATGGTGGAAAAGTTGGAACACTTCTGGAATTTTGGGTGCCTATGTCTTCTAAACTAACACACCTGATGGTTGCACTAATATTTTGGTTATGGGGCCAATATAAATACAATGACACCAAAATTTGATCAATACATGCTGGACTACAAAATTCGAATACTTACCATTTTTTCATGAACATATATTTCAGGAATAATAGGTTCTTCATTTCTTCGTGGAGTATTTGTGTTTCTGTAAATCATTAAACATGTTAACTGCATATCGTTACCTGTACTGTTCAATATAGATCAGTTGTTGACGTGAAATTCTTGATGATGTTGTTATTATATTACCATTATTTGGAAAACTATAGTTTCTTACTCGTGTCATAGACGTTTTGGCAAGCAGTTGTCAGCCGTCTTTAGCAAACAAAAAAATTTACAACCATCCCCAAATAATGTTAATATACAGATCATTTGTTCAACGTTTAATATCGAATGAAATATGTTAATTAATATTATTGTCTGTACATGAATACCCAACTGTATAATTGTGATGAAATGTTGGAAAAAAAATTTCCATGTTTTTATGTTCCTATTAAATGAATTTATTTATTTAGATATGTTTTTTTCATTTTATTTTCATTCTTTTCAACAAAGGACAAGTCCTGTGCAAAATGATACTTCATTATTTCTGTTCAGGGATAATTTCGAGTCGAGAATGAGATATGTGCAATATTATATCTGTTTGTAGCCTCCATGAAAAGTTTTTCTTTTAACATGGCCTAGAAAAATTATTTTAGTAAAAATCAACATGGGTATAGGAAAGGTCGAAGTAAAACTGAATGCTTTGAGCAAAACTGTTCAGGCAGTGGATAATTGTGAGATAGAGATGCTGAATTTTGATATGGGTAAAGCCTTTGATTCTGTTTCATATGAGGTTCTATTTAGAAAGCTATATGCCTATAGTTTTCGAGGTAATGTTCTGAAATTATTAGAATTCTATTTGAAAAATAGAAAGCAAAGAGTTCATTGGAATGGTGACACTTCAACAGTTCTTCCATGATTTCGGGTTCAAAGGTTCCATCTTCGTCAATGTCGCTCTGATATGGTAGAGCATTGATACAAGCTTGCTCATTACATTGTCCACAAGCTAAAGAGCATTGCAAGCCCGCTTTCCTGCATCCGCATCGCGAACCACAACCACTCTTGCAGTTGCAGAAAATTGTATTTAGCAAAACTTCTGGAGCAGGTGGTAAAATTGTCATGGAAGGCTCCAGAAAATCGTTGCACATTCGCCAACCCCATACTTGGAGTTCCAAATCATGTCCTAACCAAGTTTGAACTTGATAATACAGGGTGTAACTAAATAAGTGTAAAATATTCAAGGGGGTGATTCCTCATCGAAAAAAAGATAGGATCTTTCATATAAAGAAACTTCATTGGAGCATCCCTTGTTAAGATACAGACCTTCAAAGGGAGTACATAAAATTTGTATAACAATTTTTTTCACAAGCACCAAAAAAGTTACAATATTGAAATTAACCTGACGTTTCCTACTAGCAAAAAGACACTTATCCAGTTATTTATTTGGTTTACCCCATGGTTGTAAGGGTGGGAAACGTAACCCCTAGAGTTTATTTCCAATGTAACTTTTTGTCTTATTATTTGTTTACCATTTAAAAATTTATTTCCGATAGCCTGTTTCATTCTAAACAAAAAATGTCTCTTGAGTTTTTTCCCAAAATAAACCAGTTCGCAGTAAAAAATTATTTTACGAACAACTACAGAGATATAATAGATCGTCATAAATGCGAAACTAATCTATCTACATAGTAGGATACTTTCAGCGATAGTGACAATCAAATTGGTATAACGCTGTCAGTTTATAAATTTTTGAAATAGGCTTAATACTTATTTTGTGTTGTTGTTCTGTTCTTAATTTGTCACTTTAATAATTCACTTGTTATTAAAATGACATACACAAATGAGGAAATAATGGCTGATATATGCATTACGTTTACGGTCTGTCGCAGGGGAAAGGGTTAGAAGCTTACCAGCGTGAAGATAGCATGTAAAGTTGGCATGTCAAATTCCCGAGTACTCCCGAAGGCCCATGGGCTTTCGTCAAACACCCAATACATTAGAAATACAGGGATTCGATGAAAGAATCGACTTCAGCATTAAATGTAATCTAGTTACTGGATATTCTGAAAAAAATACGAAATCAACGCGGTAAGAATCTGAATTAAGGAGGAAGAGCGAACGATTAACAATATTTTTACTGTTTTAACCATTTTCATGAATGCTAGTTCATTTAGGAACATGTAATTTACACGATGATCTGCAATATGAATACCTTCCATTTGAAAGTACATAGTCAAAGTTTTTAAAATCAAAAAGATGGAGAATAAATACCTTTCATTTGATATAACTCACAATTCTTTAGCATGGGGATGAGGGGGAGAAAATCATCCCTTTATCACTATTCGGGTAGTTTTCCTATGAAGGGCTTCGTGTACCAAAATGAAATTTTCAGGAAATATCTGCTACATAAATACCTTTCATTTGATATAAGTCATAATTCCTTAGCATGGGGATGAGGGGGTGAAAACTACCCCTTTATCAATATTCGGGCAGCTTTCCTATGAAGGACTTCGTGTATCAGAATGAAATTTTCAGGAAATATCTGCTACATAAATACCTTTTATTTGATATAACTCACAATTTCTTAGCATGTAGGTGAGGGGGTGAAAAACACCCCTTTATCACTCTTCGGGCAGTTTTTCTATGAAGGACTCCTTAGCATGGGGATGAGGGGGTTAAAACCACCCTTTTATCATTATTCGGGCAGTTTTCCTATGAGGGACTTCGTGTACCAGAATGAAATTATCAGGAAATATCTGCTAACTACCCGAATAGTGATAAAGGGGTGCTTTTCACCCCCTCATCCCCATGCTTAGGAATTGTGACTTATATCAAATGGAAGGTATTTATGTAGCATATATTTCCTGAAAATTTCATTATGGTACACGAAATCCTTCATCTGAAAACTGCCCGAATAGTGATAAAGAGGTGGTTTTCACCCCTTCATCCCCATGCTAAGGAATTATGACTGATATGGAATGGAAGGTATTTATGTAGCAGATATTTCCTGAAAATTTCATTCTGGTACACGAAGTCCTTCATAGGAAAACTGCCCGAATAGTGATAAAGGGGTGGTTTTAATTCCCTCATCCCCATGCTAAAGAATTATGACTGATATCGAATGAAAGGTATTTATGTAGCAGATATTTCCTGAAAATTTCATTCTGGTACACGAAGCCCTTCATAGGAAAACTACCCGAATAGTGATAAAGGGGTGGTTTTCTCCTCCTCATCCCCATGCTAAGGAATTGTGAGTTGTATCAAATGAAAGCTATTTATTCCTCATCTTTTTGATTTTAAAAACTTTGACTATTTACTTTCTAATGGATTCTTTCATCGAATCCCTGTATTTCTAATGTATTGGGTGTTTGACGAACGCCCATGGGCCTTCGGGAGTACTCGGGAATTTCACATGCCAACTTTACATGCTATCTTCACGCTGGTTAGAATCTTCTAGAAGATATGCTGAAATGTTTCCTCAACGGCAGCATCCTTCACATAGAATATTTGCTCGACTTCATCAACGATTACGAGAATATGGTTCATTCGACAAAAAACGCAGGATTGTGGTCGCCATCGAGAAGTACGAACACCACAGCTTGAGGGAGCAGTACTTAATTCAATTGAGGAACAACCGACTACTAGTACTAGACAGATTGCTTTCCAGCTAAATGTGGATCATATGACGGTATTTCGAATTTTAAAGGAACAACTCTACCATTTGCAACGAGTACAGGCACTGTTACCGCGAGACTTCCCGAACCGTCTTGAATTTTGCTATTGGATGAAAATGATTAGGAGAAATTGTGACTTTCTGAAGACAATATAATTCACAGACGAATGTTGTTTTTCTCGGGACAAAATTATTAATTTTCATAATTACCACATATGGGCTGATGAAAACCCTCACGCTATTGTCGAAACCAACCATCAAGAACAGTTTTCTCTTAACGTAAGTCTCGGAGTTCTTGGAGATTTTTTAATTGGGCGTCATTTTCTACCTCTCCGATTAATCAAGTAGTACGTCAGCATTTAACTGAAACATATCCGAATCACTGGATAGGTCGAGGAGGACAACAGAACTGGCCCCGGATCTCAATCCTCTCGATTTCTCTATTTGGGGCCTGTTCGCGACTTGAGAAACCGCATCATCGATGCGTGCAGGGTAATCAGAGAGACTCCAGGAATATTTGAGCGAATACGTGGCTCAATGCGCCGACGTTTAGATGCATGCGTGATGTCTGAAGGTAGACATATTGAACATTTAATATGATTTCTACGTGTTGTGTGTTTTATTATTAATAAATTAATTTTGTTTTTACCATTTAGTCGTTTATTGCAGGTACTAACTACAGAATAATAATAAATCCAGTTCGCATTTATGACGAATGACGATGTACCTATCTCTGTAGTTGTTCGTAAAATAATTTTTTGCTGCGAACTGGTTTATTTTGGGCAAAAAACTCCAGAGACATTTTTTTTTAGAATGAAACAGGCTATCGGAAATAAATTTTTCAATGGTAAACAAATAATAAGACAAAAAGTTACATTGGAAATAAACTTTAGGGGTTGCGTTTCCCACCCTTACAACCATAAGGTAACCCAAATAAATAACTGGATAAGTGTCTTTTTGCTAGTAGGAAACGTCAGGTTAATTTCAATATTGTAACTTTCTTGCTGCTCGTGAAAAAAATTGTTATACAAATTTTATGTACTCCCTTTGAAGGGCTGTATCTTAACAAGGGATGCTCCAATGAAGTTTCTTTATATGAAAGATCCTATCTTTTTTTCGATGAGGAATCACCTCCTTAAATATTTGACACTTATTTAGTTACACCCTGTATACACGTTTGAAATGTTGATGAGAAGCTGCACTTGTTGGTGGAATATTTGAAAGCTGCACACTGCACAGGTTTATTAAGTTTTGTAGACTTGACGTAATGCATAAAGCGAAGATGATCGAGACTTTTCACAGATTTCGGAGCATTATAGACTACCAATAGGGTTTCAATTCTACTATCTAATAATCTCTGGGCCGAACGATTTTCTTCCTCTAATGCTGCAGCTAGTTCATACAAATTTGTCAGTTTCTCAAATTATTTTAAAAGCGCAGAAGTTGTGTCACAGCCACTTAATGCGTGCAGAAAGTTAATTATCAAAACTTTTAGTCGAGTTTATCTCCGTTTTTACATTTCCTTTTCCAACATTCTTAAAGAAAATTTCTTGTTCTTAAGACAGTGTACGACCAATTAAAATGACAAGTAAATCATATCTTGTCCTATTATAACTGCAGTTTTTTTAGACTTTGATTCTTCCATTGCAGTTTCAACAATAAGAACATCCGCATCATCTCTGGCTTGTTTAGTAGTAATATTTGCAGCTTGTAATTTTTCAATTAACAAATCGATAAGCTTATCTTTGTTATTTCGATTTGTTAAGAATTTTGCTTTAGTAACTGGTATAACCATTGTTTCATCGAAACAGACTTCAGGTAATAAAAATTGACAATTATTCATAATAATTGATTTATCGATAGTTCATCATTTGCGCGTTTTCGACCGGAGGAGCCGGGGTGTCAATTCTCGGGATCACTCGTTCGACGAACGTATACGTTCGTGACGTTTTGAGCGTAGATTTTTGGAAATTGCAATTCTCGGGGAACGACTCTATGAACTTACCTTCAAAACATAGATTTATAATACTAACTTAGGTCCATGGTTCAAAATGATCGTTCAAACGTTCGCTCGACAACGAGTGGTCATTTTCATACGCTCGTTGACATAAAGCGCATATTTTAAAATTTTTTGACGTTTTCGCTATATTAATCTTTCGAAAAATGAATTTGAAGGACCTTGTATTACAAAATATGGGTAATATTGTGGATGTAGCGGAAATATTTGTACAAGAAGGTCGCGGGAGGTAATATTATGATAACTTCAGGCAATATCCATTAGAAACTTTGTCAAACAAAATGTTCATCTGCCTATTTCGCTTGAATAAACGAATGGTGCGAGATTTAATACAAAAATTGGATCATTTTCTCACTCCTCCTAGAAGACTTCATGAATTGAACAAGAAGACGAAGGTGAAAGAGTATTTTTATAGAAAATGATATTGGGTATGAAACTTTTTATCGTTATTAAAGGTACTAGTGGCACCAAAGTTTTTTTTCTACTGGAAGCTACCAGATGGATATTGGTTCAAAAATTTGGGTAGGAGTGAGTCAATCTTCTGTGAGTAGGTGTATTGAAGAAGTTGCTACTGCTCTTCATTCGGATGAAATTTTCAATGAATATGTCAAATTTCCTTCGACAATTAGAGACTGTGAAATTCTTCGTGAAAAGTAAGTGCATTTTTACATATACATATATATGTTTTAATATGAAAATTTTATTTCCATATATGGTTCTACCATCTTACATTGGTGTACTTAAACCTTATATCGCCTTTATTACAAATATTGTTTTTCAGTTTCAATAAAAAAATTGGGTTTCCTGGAGTAATAGGAGTGATTGATTGTACACAAGTAGCTATTGTACCTCCTTCAATAGATAGAGAAGAATATCTGTATGTCAACAGAAAAAAATACCATTCCCTGAATGTACAACTGGTAGAAAATTTCATCCCATGTAATATTTTTTATATTTTATCGCCTGTTTTCAGATATGCAGGACCAGATATGCAGCAGCAATTTGAGAATAATGAACGTGATTGCTCGTTTTCCAGGAGCAATTCACGATTCATTCATCCGGAATCAGGCTATCCTGCGCAATCTGTATACTAAAACTAGAAGATCTTTCTTTTTATTAGGTGAAAAAGATAATGCCTGTTATGAAAATCTTTAGTGAAAATTGTTTTTGTTTAGTTTATTCAAAATTTCATTTCAGGTGACTCTGGATATCCGTTGAGATCCTGGCTTCTCTCTCCATTTGATGTTAATCCAGAACCAGGTACTCCCCAATTCGTATTTAATGAAAACCTGAAGCACACACGTTGTTTCATTGAAAGGTGTAAGTAATGGCCTTCTGAAAATGCGCTTCAGGTGCTTACTCAAAAACAGGGTGTTACATTACACCCCAGGAAAGGCCGGAAAAATAATCAATGCCTGTGTTGTGCTTCATAACTTATGTGTTGAGAATAACTTGCCTGAACCAGAACAAAAGACAGGAGATGATCTTCTAGATCTAGATTTCGGAATGTATGAGGCTTCTGGGAATGAAAATGATGGGGGGGAGCCATGGCCAGAGTCAACCCAGAATTGGTGGAGGGAAGAAGAATTCGAAATTTAATTATGAATTATTTCAATATTGGAAATAATTAAAATAAAAACTTTATTTGAAGATGAATATTTTTATTATCTTGAGAAGGAAAACAGTAAAACGTAACACTTAATATTTAAGAAAAAAACCTATAAAAATGCATTAAATTACAAAACGCATATTATGCAAATTCAAGATTATTCATTAATTAATTTTTGTAAAAGTATTTTCTGGAGTTCTTTAAGTTCTGAAACTATATTTTCATTTGCCTTCGCGTTCCTTTCCATAATTGAAATTTTTTTCTTATAATAGTTCTTCTTCATTATTATTTTTTTTTCAACAGTGATATAGTTTCATTGTTCTGCTCCACAGCTTTATCCAACCGCTGTGTAGCAACATTTCTTGGCTTCGTTTTTCTTTCTTTAATCGGCTTAATAGCATTAGAACTTTCCCTTCTGTTTCTGTAGGCTCATTTGGGAGGATGATTTCCATTTCAAAACCATCCAACTGAATCTCTTGAGTCTGTGGTTCTACGACTCCCAACAAACTTCTAATCGCAGTTTACCCGAGAATATCAAGAATTTTCTCATCAGATTCGGAGAGATCTGCGATTTGAGGTCCACCGCCAGTTTCTGAAGTATATAAATTTATTTGCGCCTTTTTATTTTTAGTTCTTGATTGAATGTCATGCCAACTCTAAAATATACAATGAGATCATATAACCATTTATGCACCAAAAATATTTTTATATACCTTTCTCCACTCCTTCCATTCTTTTGTTGCACCCAGGGTTGCGTTTAGAATATTCGTTATATTTTTCCACAAACAAATCGAGTCCTGCCTCGTGAAAGAACTGAAAGAAGATGTAAATTTTCCCTTCAATTCCGGATGGGAACGCATAAACATGGACCTATAATACTAACTATAAATCTATGCGCATAAACTTGAATGAGTGTATGATCACAAAACATATTCATCGATGAATTTTGACAATTTGACAATTTTGATGCCAAGTTTATCATCCGTTCGAAATGAACGTACACTTTCGTCGGAACGATTAGTTGACGTTATGCTCGAGAATTGACTTACTTCGAACTATTCGTTCAATTTTACTCGCTCACGAACGTATACGTTCACGGAACTAGTGATCCCGAGAATTGACGCCCGGTTGACCTGAAGTGATGCTGTTACCGTGCACTCTTCGCCCTCTATCTAGAAAACGGTCCACCTTATCGAAATTTTTTTCAAACAAAATTTGTAGAGAATTTTGTATTTTACAATATTAATAACAACTACAAATGGGAAAACCTATAGGAAATGAGATATTCACAAAAAAGCGCAAAAAACCGATTTTTGTGAAAAGATATTTAATAGTTGCTCACACCCTACTATATGTAGGTTTTGAGACAACTTTTAGGATGTCAATATAAAAGAACAGGGTCTTTATAAATGATTGTAACAGCGCAGTTGGCTTTGAATTGAAGAATACCAATCTCTAACCAATCAGAACATAGCATGATCACAGAATTCTGTGGTTTGCATAATCCAAAGCCAACTGCGCTGTTACAATCATTTATAGAGATCCTGTATTTACAGACTTACAGCTGGGTATCTCAAATTCCGAGATTCTTGCCTAATTTCACCTTATTTGACTGGACTAAAGGACTCAATCAACTAGAAATATCGTAATATACACAAATTGGCTATTATTACACAGTTTCCTTACCTCGGATTTCTCTGTCACTCATTTTCACACGCGTTGAAATTTAATTTTTTTTAAATCCCCAAACTCTTATTAGAATCAATTTTTTTGCAGACAACATTATATCAACGTGCTCGTAATAAAACAGCGCTTATGCTGATATAATTTTATTTATTATCAAAACAAGTGAAAGTAACTAGTATCATTGTTTAAAACCCTTTACTGCACAACGTAGCATATATGCTACGGTAGCTTTCATTATCAGTTATTTCCTTAGACTATATCTATATATATATATATATATATACTTAGTCTAAGGTTATTTCCGCCAATTAGTCATATTTAAGAAGCCTATGAAGATTACTTTACTCGTAAACTAATATTCTTCTATAATTCAAACGCTAATACATAGATGGCAGTCTGTCTCATGGTAAACGTCAGTTGAATTACAGCGCCTGCGATCTAGAGAGAGAATTCGAATTTGTTCAAATTTTCCGTTTTACTGAAGTGTTATTTCGCAGTGAATTTGTGCAAAAAAATTATAGTGAACTTGAATATGGTGAGTAGTATTATAAATGTATATTTTCGATAATGTGAATGCCGAATGAAAGTTTTCATTGCTATCTGAATGAGCGTTGCATTTAGGTATGCTACAATGCCTCGTTGAGGATGAAGTATTTTCATTCGAATGCTGCATATCTGCAACTGTGCCCATTGTAGTTCCGTTAAAAAGATTTTGCAATAAATTCTATTTTTTCAGGAAAACACAACGAAAAACAAAATTTTGACGCAGGCAGAAATTGAATACTTCGCTGATCATTTATCGGCAATTAGTGAAAACGGACAGGAATTTTCAGAAGATGACGTTCTTCTCGAAGATCCAGAAAACTTTCTGCCCTGTGATATCGAAGACGAAAATGATGGTCTTTTCGATATAGACAAAATGCCAATGTTTTTGCTGGAAAATTTACCAACAGATCTAGCCAAAGAATCGGATTATTCATCATCACCTGCAAATCCATCAAAGTCATCAGATAAAAATAATAATCTCGATTGAGTCACTCGAAAACGCAAGAACGTCGAAGGGAACAGTGATGATGGTGAAACTCAAAGAAAAAAAAATCTATCAAAGAACAGAAAAAAATGCGGAATACATTATTAAAGCTGGAATGGAGGGAAGGCAACTTGATTATGAGAGAGGAATCAGTTGCATTCAAAGGTAATGAAAATCTTTTCGGGAAAGTTTGCGAGTTGGAAACACCATACCAGGTTTTTGCTTTCTTTTTTGACGAATATCTCATTGCACTCATAGTGGAACAATCTAATCTATTCTCGGTTCAGTTAGATCCCACCAATTCCGCATGCCTACACAATACCGATGAAAAAAGATATATTGGAATAATATGTATTCTTATGTCGGTCATACATATGCCAAATACATATAAGGGGAGCTATTGGTCCAATACATTTGGTATAGATATCATGAGAAATACAATGTCATTAGAAAAAATTGAGAAAATAAAAAAGAATCTTCCAACGATAATTCAAAAATGTGCGCATTTGAGGCATGATCGCCTCTTCAAAATTCGACCAATAATTGATCACCTTCTGGATCGCTACCAAAATGTTCCCTATGGGGGATGCTTATCAATAGACGAACAGATGTGCACAACAAAAACGAAGAGTTATCTGAAACAATACATGCCAGCAAAACCGCATAAATGGGGTTTCAAGATTTATGTTTTGGCTGGAAATTTCAGGGTATTCATATAATTTTGAAATTTATAGTGGCCAAGAAAATAGAACAAATCGAAACGAGAACGATTTAGGGGCATGTGCTAATATTGTGACAAGACTTTTGCGTAACGTCCCGAATCATTCTAATTATCATGTTTTCTTCGATAATTATTATACCACTCTTCCACTCCTCGCACAACTATCCCATCGGCATCGGGGTGTGCAAGCATTGGGTACAATTAGAAGAAATCGTATGCCTAAGTGTCCCCTTCCAGCGGAAAGAGAAATGAATGAAAAAAGTGGAGGTATAAGTAAAGAATATATTACTGTGATGGAAGATGTACCAATTAGTTTGGTATCATGGAAGGATAATAAAACAGTATCCCTTGCGTCGATATTCTGTGGAACACTTCCAAAAACGAAGGTAGAGAGGTATGACAAAACTCAAAATAAAAGAGTGGAAATCGAATGCCTTAAAGTTGTAAAAGAATACAATAGACATATGGGAGGAGTGGACCTTATGGATAGTCTAATTGGTCGATATCATATAAAGCTAAAAATGCTATTTCCGTCTCTTTTATCACCTGTTAGACATGACCATTATTGTGAATGCCTGGCTCTTACATAGAAGAGTAGAAGCTCAAAAAGGAAATTTGAAAACAATGGGTCTCGCTGATTTCTGATTGGAATTAGTTTGCGTGAACTTATCCACACTTTTCCAGCCACGGTTTTTGACGTGTATACTGTCGATGTTGGGATAGAGGACAATCGTGCGTTATTTAGTCAGAGTGTTGCCAGATGTATCTCATGTATGATAATGAGATCAATTCCAACTTACACATGGAAAAATACGAACGAGTGATTTGTTTTTTATTATCTAATTATCAATATTTAAAATTTTTCTAATGTCTAATGATTACTGTATAGGGGGTGATCTGGGGGCGGTGCGTTCTCAACAAAAATTTTTTTGCATAGTATTTTTAACACAGATATCAAATCTAATGACACATTTTTTTGGACGCCCGTCGAAGTATCAGAAAAAAATTAAAAACAGACCAGCCACGGTTTTAGTGATAACTGTGCAGGGGGTTATCCGGGGGCGGTGCGTTCTCAACAAAAGTTTCGAACACAGATATTAAAAACTGACCAGCCACGGTTTTAGCGATTACTGTGAGGGGGTTATCCGGGGGCGGTGCGTTTTCAACAAAAATTTTTTGCATAGTATTTTCAACATAGAAATCAAATCTAATGGGACATTTTTTTGGGCGTCCGTTCAAGTATGAGAAAAAAATTAAAAACTGACCAGCCACGGTTTTAGCGATTACAGTGTAGGGGGTTATACGGGGGCGGTGCGTTCTCAACAAAAATTTTTTTGCATAGTATTTTTAACATACAAATCAAATCTAATGGGACATTTTTTTGCGTTAAACATGGAAAAGTACGAACGAGTGATTTGTTTTTTATTATCTAATTATCAATCTTTAAAAATTTTCTAATGTCCGTCGAAATATAAGGGAATAATTAAAGATTGACCAATCACAGTTTTAGCGATTACTGTATAGGGGTGATCTGGGGGCGGTGCGTTCTCAACAAAAATTTTTTGCATAGTATTTTTAACACAGATATCAAATCTAATGACACATTTTTTTGGACGCCCGTCGAAGTACGAGAAAAAATCAAAAACTTACCAGCCACGGTTTTAGCGATAACTGGGCAGGGGGTTATCCGGGAGCGGTGCGTTCTCAACAAAAATTTTTTTTGCATATTATTTTCAACATAGAAATCAAATCTAATGGGACATTTTTTTGGGCGTCCGTCCAAGTATGAGAAAAAAATTAAAAACCGACCAGCCACGGTTTTAGCGATTACAGTGTAGGGGGTTATACGGGGGCGGTGCGTTCTCAACAAAATTTTTTTTGCATAGTATTTTCAATATAGAAATCAAATCTAATGGGACATTTCCTTGGGCGTCCGTCGAAGTACAGGAAAAAAATTAAAAACTGACCAGCCACGGTTTTAGCGATTACTGTGTAGGGGGTTATCCGGGGGCGGTGCGTTCTCAACGATTTTTTTTTGCATAGTATTTTTAACACAGATATCAAATCTAATGACTTATTTTTTTGGACGCCCGTCGAAGTATGAGAAAAAAATTAAGAACTGACCAGCCACGGTTTTAGCGATTACTGTGTTACGGGGGTGGTGCGTTCTCAACAAAATTTTTTTGCATAGTATTTTCAACATATAAATCAAATCTAATGGGACATTTTTTGGGCGTCCGTCGAAGTACGAGAAAAAAATTAAAAACTGAACAGCCACGGTTTTAGCGATTACTGTGTAGGGGGTTATCCGGGGTGTAATAACTTGGAATAATATGATCGGGAAGTAACCATTAATATTCACTTTCAATCGTTTATTTAAAACACCAATAAATTATCTCTCGATAAATTTAGCATAAAATTATATTCTTAATACCTAAGTAGGAAAACAAATGAAATACGTGTGTCTGGTACAGATGTCGTCTCATTGATTATATGATGAAATGCATGGCAATCGAATGCGCACTTAGGTATATTAGACACGCGCAATTAATAAATATTTCAATTATTTTTTATTTTATATGAGAATATCACACATCTCTCATCCAAGTTAGAATCTAACTGACATCTCAAACCATCAAACACCCATTCAATTTAAAAATAATATCATTACACAGAAAATTACAATAATACCCTGAAATGAAACTTTACAATTCAACTACAAATGAAAAATACATATTATAGTATAAAAATTTTCTTTGCCCTTATTGCTTTAAGTATATATAATGTAACATGAGTAAATTACATATTTAATATCCCAATCTGTCTGGAGCCCTAACATTTCTTTTTGGTCTACAGAGTTTATTATCACCTTTATCAGAAGAATGAGAAAAGTCAGTTTTGATTGTTGATTTTGGATTTTGTAAATTTTCTTTGGGTATATGAACCGGCGACGGTAGCGTGATCAGACCAGGAATTGATTCTGTAGATTTCTCAGAAGAAATGGAATTTTCAGGCGTTATTTGCAAATAATTTTTAAGTTGTAATTCCTGCTGAACCCCTTGAAGAGGGGTAGGACAAAAATCAGCGTCAGCGTCAGAATGTTTCTTAATTACTTCATCAAACAACAATTCCTGCGATGAATGATTTTCTTTGTTGAAACATATAATCTAGTCTAAATGTCTGCGCCATATAATTGGCTAATCGAGCAATTTAATCAAATAGAGACGGTTCCCTAGTGGCTCTACAACTGTCCCTTCTGTCCAAGTAGGTTTGGAAGGGTTGCGATAATCTTTAACCATAACTATTTGCCCTGAACTGAGATTTGTATTTCTGGACTCCCTGAAATATTTTTCATGTCGTTGGTATGACAATTTCCAATTTTCTCTTAATAGATCAAACCTAGTTTTAATATTTCTATTGAATAATAATTTTGCAGGACATTCGCCAGTTTCTGAATGAGGGGTATTTCGATAGTTCAACAAATATCTATTCAATAACGTTTCCAACGATACTCCAACATGAATCGGATCTTTAAGAGCTTTTTTTAGTGCGTTTTTGACAGATTTTACTGCATTTTCAGCAGCACCGTTCGAGCTAGGGTGCCATGGTGTGGACCTAATATGTCTTATACCATTTAGCTTACAGAATTGATCGAATTCTGAAGACGTGAATTGTTTTCCATTATCGGAAACAATCGTGTTAGGTAAACCATAGCGAGCGAAAGTTTCTCTCAGCTTTTCAATGGTTTCTCTACTGGTTGTTCGAGCCATTATGAAAACTTCTGGGAATTTCGAATAAGCATCAGTTATTAGCAGAAAGTCTTTAGATTTAAATGGCCCCATAAAATCAACATGAATTCGATCCCATGGCCCACAGGCCGAATTCCATTTTACTAGTTTGGCCTTTGGAGGATCAGCGCGTTCAGTCATAAAAACTTTACATGAGTTGACAATTTTCGAAATATGATCGTCCAAATTTGGCCACCAGAAGTAAGTTCTGGCTTTTTCTTTCATTTTTGAAATACCTATATGTGTTGAATGAAGCTCTTGCAATAACTGTGATTGCAAGGATTATTATTCGGTAGCCCCCCATTAACACACCCCTATTATAATAAAGTTCATGCCTCCTGAGGAAATAGGGTTTCAAATTATAAGTTATATCAGAAGGCCAATTACTTTCTAAAAACGTGATAACCTGTCCAAGAACAACGCCCCTTCGAGTTCTATCCCTGACTAACTCGAATTTAACAGGTAATCCTTGATCTATGAAATTGAAACTATCAGAGCCTTCTATATCTGTATCTTGAATTTTCAATGGTAAACGTGAACACAAATCAGCCATATTAGTTGGCCCAGGAATGTAATTCAACTCATAATTAAATTCAGATAAGTAAACTGCCCATCTTTGTATTTTTTCTGGAGCCATAGCCGGAATACCTCTCTTTTCCCCGAACAAAGCTAATAAAGGTTTTTGATCGGTACAAATTACAAACTTCCTACCCAACAAATATTGACTCAATTTTTTAACGGCCCAATAAATTCCTAATGCTTCCTTATGAATAACCTCATAGTTATTTTCCGCTTTGGAATATGTTCTTGAAATAAAACAAATAGGTTTTTCTTGATTTTCAGAAAAAGTACGTGAAAGAACTGCACCGATACTCTTGTAACTTGCGTCACAATATAATTCAATGGGAAGATCAGGATTAAAATGACACAACACCAAGTCCCATGTCATAGCCCTTTTTGCGTTTTCAAAGGCACTTTGACAATTTCCATCCAATTTGAAAATGTTTCCCTTTTTCAGCAAACTATATAATGAAAATAACATGTGTGACAAATTTGGAACAAATTTTCCGTAATAATTAACTAGTTCAACGAATGACCTAACTTCACTAACATTACTAGGAGCCGGGGCATTTAGTACAGCTTCTACTTTGGACGGATTTTTGCACAAACCCCCTGAACTAATAATGTGTCCCAAATAACTTATTTCATTCTGAAGAAAAGAGCACTTGTTTAAGTTTACCCTGAAACCTGCTTCTTTTAGTCTTTTCAGTACCGCTGCAAGGTTATTCAAATGTTCAGACAGAGAAGATCCTGTAACAACAAGATCGTCCAAAAAACAGACAACGCCATTGAGTCCTTGTAGTACCTTTTCTACAATACATTGAAACTTTTGACATGCTGGCTTTGTACCGTATGGAAGTCGATTCAATTTGAAAATGCCTTTATGTGTACTCCAACTCAAAATTTCAGAAGTTTCATCGTCCAAAACTAACTGATTATAAGCATTCAGAAAATCTAGTCATGTGAAAAGTGTACCACCTCTAAGTTTAAGAAAAAGCTCTTCAATTCTTGGTAACGGATAATTGAAATCTTGTGAATACTTATTTATTGTGGACTTGTAATCTGCACTAAGTCGTATTTCACCGTTAGATTTAACTACTGGCACTGAAGGAGTTCCAAATCTACTTTTATTTACTTTTGATATAACTCCCTTGATCCTTCTCAAATTTAGTTAGTTCATTTTAAATTTTTTCTCTAAATGCAAAAGTTATCGATCGAGGTTTACAAAAAATTGGCTGGACCTTCTCTTTCAACGGTAGACTAACTTTTTCGAACTTGTTAGAGCCTAATTCTTTTTTAAAAACTTCTTCATATTCTTTCAATAGTTTTTGCTATTGCGATTCAACTGATGAAGAAACTTGATGAATACTATTGATTTTAATATTGAATAATTTCATGAAGTTTCTACCTATTAAAGGTCTCATTCCATTTTTAATAACAATAACTTCAATGTCTTTACTGATCGTTATATTTCGCAATAACATTAATCTTACCCACTGGTTCAATCACACCACCATTGTAGGTTGTCAACTTCATCTGTACTGGCTTCAACAAACTTTTAAATTGACTAAAATATTCCAAAAACACCTTTTCTGAGATCGCTGTAATCCCTGAACCAGAATCAATTTCCATTAAAATTGGTACTCCATTCAAATTGATCTCCGTGGTGAATGGTGCTATCAATTTATTCCTACTAGAAATTTCAAAAATATCAACATTATCAAAAGATTCATTCATATTTTCCAATGCACATGATGTATCATTTTCCTCTCATAATTCAATAAAATTAATATTTCAACACACTCTAGCAATATGTCCAATTTGTTTACATTTTTTGCATTTATACTTTTTATAATTACTAGACCAAGAAAATGAAGAGCGGCAACATGGTGTCACAAGAAGAGTTCTTCGCTGAGTTGAATAAACTAAATAAAACGAAGTTAATAGAAATAATATTTAATAAACGCATAAGTGATGGAGTATTAGTGAGTGAGGAAATAAGAAATCATATAAATTCTGGTTTTGAGTCCAATACACAGGACTTTTCAACCGAAGATACTGTTAACCTCGAAAATAATGTCGAGTTTATTAAACTTAAAAGTGAATTGGAGATCACAAAAGTTAAACTAGAATCTGAAAATCGAGCAGTAAGTAATCTTCAGACTATTATTGACCATCAGAAAACAATTATTCAATTGCAAGGTGTCAGTATGTGTAATGTAAACAAACCTGCCGTATCAGTTAGTGCGGGCGGCGTTGCCGTCACCGGCGATTCTTCCTCTGTTTTGGGTAAAGTGAAACAACGACGGGCGAAGAATCTGAGAAGCGACGTTGCCGTCACTGTGGATTATTCTCTGCCTTTCAATGACTCTGAATAGAACAATCAAAAGTTTGATTCAGACAAACCGTCACAAGACAATGTCATTCTGCAGCCCAAGGACAAAAATAAAGTCAATAAGCGAAAACGAGCAATCGGAACAGACTTGTCTTCAGCTTTTAGAAGCGCGGAGGGTCAAGCTTGGTTTCATGTGGGAAAGGCTGGCTTGAGTACTACTGAAAATGATGTTTTAGCTCACCTACAAACCAAATTTCCAAATAGGAAGTTCTCGGTGGAAATGCTCCCTCAAAATGAAATTGCCACAAGTCGTTCCTTAAGGTTGGAACTGAGCTAAATCTATTAGATGAGATGTACAAGGGGGAAAATTGGCCGAAGAATATATCTATAAGGAGATTCAATTTCTTTCGGTCAAGACGAAACAATTAATGTGGATGATAGTGAAATCCGATATAAAAAACCAAAATTTGTGCTTGCAAATTTAAATGTACAATCACTCAACAAGAAGATTGATATATTCACTCATTTTTTGGCTGATAATAAAGTGGATGCATGCTGTATCACGGAACACTGGTCTGACGAAGGAAGACTGAGTTGTATTAACCTGGGAGATCACGATATTGTGCACTCTTTCTGCAGACATGATGGTAGATATGGTGGGGCCGCCATTGTGCTTCGAAAAGGAATCAAATTTCTGAAAATGACTAGTGTCAGGACACTTTCGGTGGAAAATCATGTGGAAATGGTGGCAGTGCGAATACCTGCTCAGAAATTAATAATTATGTCCATATACAGGCCGCCTAGAGGTGATTTTGCAAGGTTCATCTCACAACTCAGTATGGCTCTTGCTGTGGTCACTGAGGGGGTCAATTCCGCTTCCAGGGTCTTCATAGCTGGAGATTTTAACGTTAACTTTTTGATTGATGGAGATGGTAGGTGTGATGAACTGACAGGTTTATTCAGTTCTTTCGGGCTGAAACAGATCTTCAAAGAGGCGAGTCGTATTGCAGGTCAAACACAAACATGTATTGATAACGTTTTTACTGATCTTGAGGCGGATGTTTATCGAGGTCTCACATTTGATCCATTTATATCTGACCACAGGGCGCAATTGGTCCACTTGTTCCAAGGATCACCTAAAATAATTGAAAAAGAGGAATTAATTTCAAAACGTAACATTAATGAAAGAAATATAAATGCATTCAAGTCGATGTTGCTCGATGTGGATTGGAGCTCTGTGAAGCTTGACACCGCCGAAAAATCTTATGAGAGATTTCATACTATCGTTCAAGACTGTTTTGATTCTGCGTTTCCGGTGGAGCGTTGTAAATCAAGACCGAAAATGCCAACTTATCGAAAAATGGGGCGTCATAGTGCAGGTCTCAAAAAGGCAGTACAAGTTGCTCAAACTATACATTGGGTGAAAAAAAGTACCGAGTCCGCAAATCTTCTATCCGTTCTGAAGAAACATTTCCGCCAAAGTTTCACCGAAGATAAGAAAAGTTTAAACGAGAGACTAATTTTGAATTCAAATGACAAAACGAAGACAATTTGGGATATAATCAATGCGGAATCAGGCAAAATGAAAAAGCACCCCTCCCAACTTAGTAAGTTAACTGCTGAAAATATGGGTGATTTCTTTTCCACCATTGGCGAGAAAATATCTGCACAGTGCTCATCATCTTGTGATGAATCTACCGAGATGACAAAGAAGCTCAAAACAGACAGAGTGCTTCGAGCTGAAACGATGTTTATGTATCCAACCACTCATGAAGAACTCATTGATACAACAAAAAAGTTGAAGAGTAAGTCAACTCAGGATCTATACGGTATGAGCACTATTATACTGAAGGAAGTTATCCATATTGTTGCCGAACCATTGTATGGTATTTTTAATATGTGCATGTTAGAGGGCACATTTCCGAAGGAGCTAAAAGTTGCAAAAGTTTTGCCGGTCCACAAAAAAGGAGACATCGATGATTGCAATAATTTCCGACCGATCGCGATTTTGCCCACGTTCTCGTAACTCTTCGAGTTCATATTGAAGGAGAGACTCATGAGTTTTTTGGGGAGCAGTCTCAACCCTCATCAACACGGGTTTAGGAAGAAAAAATCGACCACCACCGCCTTGACGGATTTATTGGAGGGTATTGCGCAAGCTTTTGAAGATTACGATAGCTGTGAACTCCTCGCTGTTGATCTCAGTAAAGCTTTCGATAGCGTAAGAAAGGACATATTGATTAGATTAGATTAGATTAGATTAGATAGTGGTCGATCGGCACGTTGATTACCCTTCTGCACTGCGACCAATAAGGTCTTTTGTGCGTTACCATGCTAAGCTTACGTTTTTCCCAGGAATCTAACCTCCTTAGCAAAGCTGGTTACTTCCTTAGGAGACTTCGCTTTTATGTCGGCTGGCGTTAATAACGCGCCACCTAGTAGAGTAAGTCTGGTTTGCGCCAGCGCAGTGCATTGGCATAGTATGTGTTCGGTGGTTTCAGTGGCCGATTCACATAACCTACAAATGTCGGAGTTTTCTTTACCGATCTTGTGTAGGTGATATCTCACGGGACAGTGCCCTGTGAGGAGGCCGATTAGCAGCCTTAACTCATTTTTTGACAACGATAGAGCTTGTTGAGCCTTCTCTTTGGAAGGTTCGATTAGTCTCTTTGCTTGTCTTTGACCGGATGTGTTTATCCATTAAGAGTGTTTCTCCCTTTTTTCCCAAACGCCTACCTCTGCCCTAATCAGTGTAGGTGATACCCAACAGGAGGGTACGGGTCCGGTGAAGGGTGTGTTTGCTCCTCTTTTTGCAAGGGCATCAGCTTTTTCATTTCCCTCAATGTTCTGGTGGGCAGGTACCCAAGTTAAAACTAGCTTGTTGTACTTCGCCAGTGTTTTGAGGGACTGTTTGCAGCTCCAAATGGTCCTTGATCTACAATCAACGGCCATAAGCTGCCTCAGTGCCATCTGACTGTCAGAGGCAATACAAATTCTGGCTCCCTTGTACTGTCTGGACAGACAGACTTGGGCGCATCTTTCTATGGCCAGAATTTCAGTTTGAAGCGTTGTTATTGGCTTTCCCAAAGGCTCCGATTCCCTGTATTTGGGACCGTATATGCCTATGCCTGCTCCTCGTTCCCTTAGGGACCCATCTGTGTACCAGATGAGGTGATTTTTACGAAGTCGAGACAAACCTTCCACACTTTCTTGGCGATCACCTATGATCACTTCATAGTTGGCGTCAAGGTCATACTCGATTGGCATGGAATCCCTCGGTAGCAAAGGGAGGTCACCACCGAGTGATCTTAAAATATTTCCGTGTCCCTTGCCAGGCCCTATTTGGTCCATTCTTAGGGCACTCATGAGACCTTCTTTCTTAACATAAATGTGCAGCGGGGTGCAAGTACAAGTTGCTCAAACTATTCATTGGGTGAAAAAAAGTACCGAGTCCGCCAATCTTCTATCCGTTCTGAAGAAACATTTCCGCCAAAGTTTCACCGAAGATAAGAAAAGTTTAAACGAGAGACTAATTTTGAATTCAAATGACAAAACGAAGACAATTTGGGATATAATCAATGCGGAATCAGGCAAATGAAAAAGCACCCCTCCCAACTTAGTAAGTTAACTGCTGAAAATATGGGTGATTTCTTTTCCACCATTGGCGAGAAAATATCTGCACAGTGCTCATCATCTTGTGATGAATCTACCGAGATGACAAAGAAGCTCAAAACAGACAGAGTGCTTCGAGCTGAAAATGTTTATGTATCCAACCACTCATGAAGAACTCATTGATACAACAAAAAAGTTGAAGAGTAAGTCAACTCAGGATCTATACGGTATGAGCACTATTATACTGAAGGAAGTTATCCATATTGTTGCCGAACCATTGTATGGTATTTTTAATATGTGCATGTTAGAGGGCACATTTCCGAAGGAGCTAAAAGTTGCAAAAGTTTTGCCGGTCCACAAAAAAGGAGACATCGATGATTGCAATAATTTCCGACCGATCGCGATTTTGCCCACGTTCTCGAAACTCTTCGAGTTCATATTGAAGGAGAGACTCATGAGTTTTTTGGGGAGCAGTCTCAACCCTCATCAACACGGGTTTAGGAAGAAAAAATCGACCACCACCGCCTTGACGGATTTATTGGAGGGTATTGCGCAAGCTTTTGAAGATTACGATAGCTGTGAACTCCTCGCTGTTGATCTCAGTAAAGCTTTCGATAGCGTAAGAAAGGACATATTGATTGCTAAGCTTGAACATTATGGAGTCAGGGGTGTGTCCTCGAAGTTGTTCGAGTCCTACCTAACAGACAGGCTGCAGGTAGTGGAGTGGAAGGGTATTACATCTGAGGCAAAAACCATCAATATAGGTGTACCTCAGGGTTCGATCTTAGGTCCACTTTTATTTCTTGTATATATAAATGACCTACCTGAGAATGTAAGTAGCACCAGAAGTATCCTTTACGCAGATGACACCACTTTTATGAATTCGGCCCCCACCGAGGGGGAATTGGACGAACTTTCAGTGACTACGCTTGATATGGCCGAGAATTGGTTCGGAGCAAATGGACTTAAATTGAACAAAGATAAAACACAGAGAATTAAATTTAGAACAGAATCTGACGAAAGTACTGTCTGCTTACTTGGGATATATATTGATGCAGAGTTGAAGTGGGGAGAACATCTGAAATTCTTGAAAAAAAAAGTTATCGACAGCCATTTTCACGATACGCCGCATAAAGGAGGTCGCAAGTAAAGAAATAAGTAAGCTCACCTATTACAGTAATTTTCATCCTGTAGCAACATATGGGATTCTGTTATGGGGATACGGTCCAGGACTGCAGCAGGTATTGCTGAAACAAAAAGAAGCTATTAGAGCCATATGTGGAGTTCCGACTACGACTAGCTGTAGAGAACTTTTTGGGCAGTTGGGCATACTTACTGTAACATCCGTTTTTATACTTACCTGTCTGAAGTATGTACACAATAATAGATCACGTTTTCCAACCAACGGTCACTATCACAACTACATGACTAGGGCTCGAGACCACTTCTCAATCGAGCACCATCGTCTGAAGAGAACCCAAATGGGCATCAATTACACCTGCCTAAAAATGTACAACAGTATTCCTAGAAGACTAAAAGATGCACCTGAAAATTTGTTCCACAAAGAAATGAAGAAGATTCTTCTAAGTCGCACATTTTATACAGTCGATGAGTTTTTGATTCATATGATTTCACTGTGATGTTTTATTTATTTATTTTTACTGAATGTTATTCTAATTTGTATTTGTTCTGACGTACCTTGTAATTGTTTTATACTTGAAGGTTAATAAATTATTATTATTATTATTATAAGTAGCAAAATTGTGATCTGATTTACCACATGCATTACATAATGATTTGGAATTATTAATGTTTTTCTTATTGAACTTCGAATAAAAATTACTATTATTAAATTTTTGCTTCGAATTTTAATCTGAAGCATTTTTAAACACTTTTATTTTATTAATAGGTACTTCATTCTGAACAGAACATTTTGATATTGCCTCACGATTTAAAGCAAGCTCAACTAAATCGAAAAGTTTTTTAGTTGGATTTTCTTCAAAGAGTCTTTCTCTTATTAAACCAGTTACAAATTTATCTTTGAGTACCTGGTCCAAAGAAGATCCGAACTTACATGTAATTGCAGCATTTTTCACTCGAGCAAACCATTCATTCACTGGTTCCTGTGGCCGTTGTTGCAGAGTGTAGAATTCTTGCCTTTTTCGAAAAACCGCTACCTTTGGTGAAAATTGTCTCATCAAAATTTCTACCAATTCTTCGTACGTCTTCGAACTGGGTTGGTTGGGATCACAAAGGCCACGTAATATTCGGTATGTTTTAGGACCCAAAACAGTAAGCAACACTGCAGCCTTTCTTGAATCTTCAATGCCATTTGCCAACATATATTGCTCCAATCGTTCCTGGAAAACGTCCCATTCTTCGATTATATCGAATTCTCCCCTAGAACCAATTTTTCCGTACACATTTACAGTTGATTTAGCCATTTTTTTCTACCGACTGCGCCAATTGTAATAACTTGGAATAATATGATCGGGAAGTAACCAATAATATTCACTTTCAATCGTTTATTTAAAATTCTTCAAATTTTATGCGAGAGATTGCATCTGCATTATTATTAACTCCTTTTCTATATCTGATCTCAAAATTGAATTCTTCCAATTTAATACGCCATCTCATAAGTCGTGAAGATGCATCTTTTAAAGAAAATAACCAAGTGAGCGGTCTATGATCTGTGTAGATGGTGAATTTTTGGCCAAATAAATAAGGTCGGAAATATTTCGTAGCCCATACTACAGCTAGAAGTTCTTTTTCAATCGTTGAATATTTTATAGTATTTCTGCTTCGTTAAGAGTTCGACTCGCGTAAGCTATAGGAAGATCATTTGGGGGTGTCCCTTGTGATAAAATAGCGCCGATTGCAAATTGAGATGCGTCTGTCGTAAGAACAAATGGTCGATTGAAATCTGGATGTTGGAGAATTGGATAATTTATGAGAATATTTCTACTTGCCTGAAATGCATCAAGTGTATTCTTGATCATGAATATTTAATTTTATATCTTTTTTCAAGTACTCAGTCATAGGTTTCGTTAATTTGGAAAAATTTGGTATAAACTTCCTATAGTATCCTATCATTCCAAGGTAGGATTTGATTTCTTTAACTGATTTGGGTAAGGGAAAATTTTTAACTACTTCAATTTTTTCAGGATTTGGTTCTATTCCTTTTTCAGATATTTTATGTCCTAAAAATACAATTTCAGTCTGAAAAAAATATGATTTATCTAACTGAATTTTGAGGTTTTCTTTTTCTAAAAGTTGTAGAACTGTTTGAATATCTGCCAAATGTTTTTCTGGTGTTTCCGAAAATATGAGAACATCATCCATGTATCTAATATATAAATGTAAGTGCCACTTTTCGTTGTGGTTTAATAACTCAACAACGCCTTCACCGATTTGGCTAATTTTGGTCTTGAATTATTCATGGAAGTCTAGGGAAGAATTTCACGTATAGAAAATTCAAAGGAAATCTTGGAAAAGTGTAAAATCAACATTACAGGTTTTTCATTTTCAGTGCCATCTGTAGTCGTTTTCGAGTACTACGAATGCAAGGCAGTTTCCTATTTTTTCATACTCCATATAATCTTTGATTAAATTGTCATAGATGGCGAACCTGTAAAAAATATTAGAGATTTCAATTTTCAACGAATTGAAATATTAAAATTACCGACATTACACTTCAGTGTATAATCATCATAATGGTACATTATTGTAATAACTAATCAAAGGAAATATTTATTATTTGACCGTAATTTCAGAGTTCACAGAACACTAATATACAGAGTTCGTTCTTCATCACTTCTTTCAAAGGAACGTCTATGTTTCCAAAGTTACGTTGTATTCCGTAAATCAACTTGGTTGGTTTGGTTGTTAATTTTCTGTTCCGTAAATATATGTTTCAATAAAAATTCGAGCACAGATGGCATAGAATTATATCAACATGTTCGCCATCAAATCCACAGAACATAAAATATATCAAATCCACCCGAATTATGGTACAAAAACAAATATAAGCATCATATGGCAGAAGATATTTTGAATCGTTTGCGTCATCATGCAAGAAATCCTGATTTGTAGATAACCTTGGAAATGTACAACGAAGCTTTGATAAGATATGTGTTCTACTATTGAAAATAAAGCATTAGAACAATTGGGTATGACAGCACCAAATCGTGAGATACATGATTTGTTTGATCGTGAATTGCAACGTGAGCAGTAGTTCAAATGATTTACGTTTATTCGTACAATCGAATATAACCAAACTGAATATTCAAGAAAAACATGTATATGACACAATCTTTCAAGCCGTTTCCAATAATGCAGGTGGATTATATTTCTTGGATACACCTGGTGATACAGGCAAAACTTTCGTTGTATCATATATTTTAGCGGCTATTCGATCGAAACAGAAAATTGCATTGGCACTTGCATCTTCGTGAATTGCTGCTACATTATAAGAAGGTGGTCGGACCGCACACTCTGCATTGAAATTGCCATTGAATGTATAGGTGATTGAAACTCCATTTGCAATATTTCGAGAAATTCTGCTATGGCAAAAGTGTAAAAGCCAGCAATTATGTGAACCTACCTTTATATGTTGAATATAGTTTAAGTTCTATGGTCGCACAGATGCATGTCAAGTCTGTCTGTCATTTAACTAGTAACTAGAATAACAACGCGTCAGAGTACATGTTCTGTTCCTGTATTATTAATTCTAATAAAGTTTATCTAAATCACAAGTCATCACGCATTAATTCCACAAAATAAACCTACAGGTTATGTTCCCAGTATAAACTTGTGCTGAAGAAACTGTTAGAGTTGATATTTTTGGAGATCTTGTAAGTTTGCTGATTAACCTAAAAATACAGCATGGCCTTTGCAAGCGGTTCCCAGGAAAAGTTCACTGTACCGTTGTTCGATGGTAAAAACTATACGAACTGGAAGTTTAGAATAGAAACGCTGTTGGAAGAGTTGGAACTGAAAAACGTAATCGAAGAAAAGTTTGAATTGATAGTATCATTGTCCGACACACCAGAAGAAGTCACTCGTAAGAAAAAGCAACTAGAACTGTGGAAGAAGAGAGACAATAGGTGTAAGTCGCAGATCATTCAAAGAATTGCTGACAGTCATTTGGAATATGTAAAAGACTTCAACACAGCATTCGATATGTGGAAATCACAACAAGGTACGTTCCAACGAAAAAGTTTGACAAGTAACATTCTAATTAGGAAAAAGCTCCTACAATTGAAATATAAAACAGAAAATAGTATGGAAGAACACTTTTTAATATTTGATCGATTAATAAGAGAACTGAAGGAAACCGGCGTAACACTAGAAGAGCATGATGTCATATGTCATTTACTTATAACGATGCCCTCAGACTACGATGCATTGGTAACAGCATTGGAAACTCTGGCAGAATCTAGTTTAACGTTAGGATTTGTTAAGAATAGGTTGAGAGAAGAAGAAGCTAAAAGGAAAGATCTAAGAAAGGATAACGTGGGACACACAAATGGTTCTGCATTCATAGCAAAGAATAAGTTCAACTACAAATGCTTTAATTGTGGAAAGAAAGGTCACAAAAAGTCAGAATGCAGAAAACCTAAAACAAATGAATATAATGGAAGGTATAACACTAACGTTAAATATGCAAATATGGATATGGAATATTCAGAGGAAAACACTAAAGAAGAATGTGCATTTTTGGTGGGAGACTCAGATGGAAGTTGGTACCTAGATAGCGGCGCATCAGAACACTTGGTGAACAGTAAGGAGAATTTGATGGATATAAGGAAATTAGACATTCCAGTCAAAATAAATAGTGCAAAATCAGGACAACATCTGATTTCTCAGGAATGTGGCACCATCAAAATGACAGTAAGTGTTGCAAATGAATTGAAAGTCATTAAAATTGAAAATGTATTGTTTGTACCAGGTTTAGAGGTTAATTTATTGTCAGTCAGGAAATTGGAAATGAAAGGTTACAAAGTTGTTTTTGAAAATGGTGAAGGTAAAATATTTAAAGGTAATAAAATTGTAGCTATTGCAGTTAGAAATAATAAGCTATATAAGTTACAATTTGTAAATCAGAACAGTAGTTATTTGGCATTGAATACTAGAAATGAAAAAATTAAACTTTGGCATAGAAGAATGGGTCATCTAAACTATGAGAGCTTAGAAAAATTGTCCAAAATGTCTGAAGGTATAAAGGTAGAAATTAATCATAAAAATATTGATAAAATATGTGAAAGTTGCATATCAGGCAAACAGTCAGCCTTACCTCATAATAATTCACGCAAAAGAGCCAAAAGGCCATTAGAGTTAATTCACATGGATTTGTTCTGTCCAGTAACACCAATTTCATACGACAATAAGAGATATGGTTTTTTGCTAATTGACGATTTCACTCATTTCACTATGGCATATATGATCAAATACAAGTCGGAAGTTACAGATTTATTTAAGAAGTTCGAGGCTATAGTAACATCGAAATTTAATAGTAGAATCAGTCGTGTAAGGTGTGATAATGGTGGCGAGTTCATCTCGGGTGAATTGAAAGATTTTTTTGACAAAAAGGGTATTGAAATAGAATTTACAATAAGATACACACCAGCACAGAACGGAGTTGCTGAACGTATGAACCGATCAGTTATAGAAAAAGCTAGAAGTATGATTAGCGATTCAAATCTATCAAAAGAAATGTGGACTGAAGCCGTTAGAGCTGCCGTCTACTTAATAAATCGTTCTCCAACTAGGGCACTCGAAGGTAAAACACCGGCAGAACTGTATTATGGTTTCAAACCAAATTTGAACAAGATAAGAGTCTTTGGTTGTTTAGCTTATCTTTGTATTCCAAAGCAATTGATTAAAGAAAAATTCGAATCGCGAAGTCAGAAATGTATTTTTGTTGGATATTGTGTAAATGGATATCGCTTATGGGATCCAATTGAACGAAAAATCATATTAGGACGTGATGTAGTTTTTGATGAATCTAAAAATATAAATAATTTCACATCAAAAAGTTTAGAAAACAATCATTTGTATAATTTTGAGGAACAAAATTTAAATGAATTAGTTAGTAATGTAGAATCTGTAGAAACAACACAAGAACCTGAAAAGTCTAATAAAGAAAAAAGACAAATTAGAAGACCTAAATATTTAGAAGATTATACTGTTATATGGCATATAATGTCGAAACTATTTTGTATGATGAACCTAAAACGTTTGAAGACGCACTTAATAATGGTTGGAACAAGGCAATACAAGATGAACTAGATTCATTACATGAAAATGAAACGTGGGAAATAGTCCTATTCCTAAAAATGAAAATATCATAGATTCAAAGTGACTTTTTCGCGAAAAGAAAAATTCAGGAGAAGTCATTAGAAAAGCTAGATTAGTAGCAAGGGTTTTCTACAAAAAGACTTAGTAGAAGAAGAAATTTTTGCCCCTGTTGCTAGAATGATTAGTATTAGAATATTATTAGATTTGAGCATTCAGAAAGGACTTCATATAGTTCAGTTAGATGTAAAATGTGCTTTTCTGAACGGCACATTAGATAAACCTGTGTACATGCATGTACCACAAGGCGTGACTACCGATAAGACAAATGTTGTCTGTAAACTCAAGAAGGCATTGTATGGCTTAAGACAATCACCAAAATGTTGGTATGAACATTTCAATCAGATACTAATGAAAATAAAATTTAAGAGATGCAAATCAGATCCTTGTTTGTATTATTATAAAGAAGAGGATGCTGAATCCTATATTATAATTCATGTAGACGATATAATCATGCTCTCAAAATCAGTAAATAAATTGAATGAAATTAAATTGAAATTGTCTGAAGATTTTGAAATAAAAGAATTGAATAGGAATTCAGATTTAAATTTTCTAGGTCTAACAATTGTGAAATCAAACGATAGTTTATTTATTCACCAAAATTCTCTGATTGAGAAAATATTGTCGACTTTCAATATGTTCGATTGTAAACCAAGTTCTATACCTATGCAACCAAATTTACAATTGAAAGTTGTTACTGATGAATGTAATTCTACCAGTATTGTTAATGATAAAAACTTACCTTTTAAAGAACTCATAGGATCTTTAATGTATGTCATGATAGGCACCAGACCAGACTTAGGATTTTCAATATCATATTTTAGTCAATTCCAGAATAATTATACATATGAACATTGGAATCATCTAAAAAGTATTTTATGCTATTTGAAAGCAACTAAAAATTATGGATTGAAAATAACTAAGAGTGAAATAGATACAAATATACGCTTATGCAGATGCTGATTTTGCAGGTAACGTCAATGATAGAAAAAGTATGTCAGGATTTGTTATAAAATTATTGGGTAATACTATTTTTTGGAAATAAAAAAAAACAAGTAACCGTATCACTCTCGAGCGCTGAAGCCGAATATGTAGCACTATCTAATTGTCTAAGTGAGTGTATTTTTGTAACACAACTATTGCAGGAAATAACTGATTATAATATATATCCTATATTAATATTTGAAGATAATCAAGCATGTATTAAAATGTCAAAAACTTTGGAGACTAAAAGGACAAAACATATAGATATCAAACATCATTTTGTAAGAGATCATGTAATCGAAAATAAAGTTATTTTGAATTATATAGAATCAGAAAATAACATTGCTGATATGTTTACAAAATCTTTGTCTGTGGAAAAGTTTAAAAATTTAAGAAATCTTTTAGGTGTATGTGGTATTGTATAATTGGGTGGGAGTGTAGAAAGCCAGCAATTATGTGAACCTACCTTTATATGTTGAATATAGTTTAAGTTCTATGGTCGCACAGATGCATGTCAAGTCTGTCTGTCATTTAACTAGTAACTAGAATAACAAGCGTCAGAGTACATGTTTTGTTCCTGTATTATTAATTCTAATAAAGTTTATCTAAATCACAAGTCATCACGCATTAATTCCACAAAATAAACCTACAAAAAGTTCTTCGATTAATGTCAATTATTTTATGGGATGAGTGCACAATTGTGAATAAAAAATTACTAGAAGCATTTAATCGAACAATGCAAGATTTACAGGGTGATCAACAGCTTTTTGTTGGTGCTCTGTATTGCTGTCAGGAGACTTTCGTCAAACATTGCCTGTCATTCCTACTGTTGATGAAATAAATGCCTGTTTGAAGTCATCAGTTCTTTGGAGATATGTACGAAAATTGACACTGAATATTGATATGCGTTTTCAACTAAATAATGATGCAACTGCCCATGAGTTTTCAAAACAATTGTTAGAAATTGGTGATGGCAAAATACAAATCGACAGTACCAACGGACTGATCACCATATTACTGGTAAATCAAAAGGAGAAGTGTGTTTGATACCGCGTATCCCTATGATTCCAACGGATATGCCATTTGAATTCAAACGGTTACAATATCCCGTGCGTTTATCATTTGCGATGTCCATAAACGATGCCCTAGGGCGAACACTTCACGTTTGTGGTGTGAATTTGAAGGAATCATGTTTTTCACATGGCCAACTTTATGTTGCCTGTTCCAGAGTCAGTACTCCCAATTGTTTATTTATTCATGCTGAAAATGGAAAAACAAAAAATATTGTTTATCCAAATGTTTTAGACTAACATCTACCATAGTGAGAGTACCCAATTCTTTTTAATTTTTCAGTTTCTACTTTTTGCAGTCTTCATCATTTAGAAGGCATTGGCAAATGGGAATCGGACAACTTCTTTAGAATGTTTTAACTCGAATGAATATAATATAGTTTTTACTCTTTCTCATAGTTGAGAAATAACATTTAGGTAATAGTATATCTTTTTGTTTATTTCTGATAAATATAATATAAACATTTACATTATGTTTTTGTAGTGGCTTTTGATGAGCAGTTCCATACATTCGAAATTAGACTAAGTAATAAATTTTATTTTTTTGTTATATTTCTAAGTTTATTACTATGCCTTATACGTAGCGAAGCACGTACCGGGCAGCTAGTACTATACAAATTTTATTGATGATTGGTTTTAAGACTCGATTCATGAAACGTTGGAACGTTGATGGTGCGTTTTTTAATCCAAAGGGCATTCTCAAGAATTCATAATGTCCTTCGTCTGTAGCAAATGCAGTTTTTTCGATTGACTGTTCGTCTAATTCTATCTGATGGAAACCACTTGCTAAATCGAGAGCGCTAAAATACTTCGCATTTTTCAGTTGGTCTAAAAGTTCATCTATGTTTGGAATAGGAAATTTATCGTCGATTGTTTTTTAGTTGAGTTTTCTATAATCGATGGCTATTCGCCATTTTTTATTGCCTGATTGGTCTGCTTTTTTTAGGAACAATTACAATAGGAAATGACCAAGGGAAAATACTCGGTCTTATGATCTTTTTATCCAATAAGTCTTTAATCTGTTTTTTCACTTCGTTTTTATGTACCTCTGGGTATCGATATCGTCTTACGTAGACTGGATTTTCATCGATCGTTCTTATATTATGTTTGATTTTATTTGTGGCATTCAAGGGTTGATTTGTTAAGTTAAAAGCTTGTCTATGGCTTTGTATAATTTTTGTCAGTTGGTTTCGAAAATTATCATCCAAATGGTCTAATTTAATAGGAAGAGGCTCATTATATCTTGAATTTTGTAAAAAAAATTTTTGGGTTTTAATGTTATTGCCTAGCTCGTGATTTTGCCAATCGAATTTTAATTTCAAGTCTTTTAACGGATTAGCTCCTATAACGCCATCATATTGTGTGTGGAATTTATAAATTACAAAAGGATATGATTTTTTTAGTCCAAATGAATCTAGTGGAAAAGCAACTTTATATTTACTATAATCTTTACCGACTGCAGTTTTGAAATAAGTGTGTTCTTCGTAAATTTTGTCAGGAAAAAGGCTATATGCTACGGCAGGGTCAATAATACACATCGAACTACCACTATCTATTAATAGCTTGCATTGTGGATTCTCTAATTTAATAAAAGGTAACGATGCTAGATGTTCCTTAGTGAAATTTGGGTCGTTTGGTTTTGAAAGGCTAATGTTTGAAAATTTTCGTCTTCTAATTCGACAGTTTCGTTTTCGTGTTCCGATACTATTTCATCTGAATACTCCAAATCTTGTTCTTGTTCTAATTCTAGGTAGTCAATATTTTCTGTATTAGTTAATTCTTCGGACAAATATTCAGGAGGACCGGTTTTTCGGAAAAATTGTCGATTATTTGGAGGTTCTGTTCTCACCTGACTACTAGCCGGTCTTTTAACTGGATAATTTCTTGTTCTTATTGACATTGGTTCCGGTTTAGGAAGGTTTAATTTGTGATTAGGGTGTGGTTTGAACACGTCTCGAGGTTTTCCAAAAACTTGACTACCAGTTGGCTCTGATGGAAATTCCCTACTGGTTGTTGCAGTTTGATTGTAATGCATTCTAATAGTGTTAAAATTTTGAAATGAATTTTGGGTAAAGGGTGGTTTTGTAATCGGTTGTAGATAAAGTTGTTGCCGTTTAATTTCTCGATTTTCTAATAGTTTACATGTTTCGTCAAATGGTTTGGGTTGTAGATCGAGTAAATTTCTAGAATTTTCGTCTACGTTATTGTAAAGTACTGTATTCCCTATTTTATCTGATAAATTTCTATAAACATTAATTTCTGGAGGTGTTAGTCCTAAAAGTTGTATTTGGTAATCGTACTGTAATTTGGTATTTCTAACTCGATCAATAAATTCCGAGAGTGTTTCTTTAGATTTCTTTTTCATGTATTGGTATTCGCTTTGTAGGACGTCGAAATTGATTTTGAAACCGAACTTACTATTTAGCAATTGTTTCAGTTCTGGCCATGTATTGCAGCATGGTCCTGAGTATACGATGGTTTTTGCCTGGTCAATCAATTTTGATTTAATTGTAGCAAAACAATATCTATTTATCAATGCGTTATCTGTGTTCCCAAACTGGCTTATAAAATTTTCGGATTCTACTAGGAAAGTTTGTAATTCGTTTGAATTGCCATTGAAACGAGGAAGTAATTCTCCGAAATATTTTACCGTGCTTAGATCTATGACAACTCTATTATCGTTTGATGTTGCCATTTTCGATCTCTTCTTTGTATTTTTTACTTTCAGTGAATTAAATTGATCTATTAGAGAATCAATGATGAAAAAAAAATAATTTTTTTTTTGAAAATTTACGTCAAATGCGTATTTTTTAAATATTAATTACGTTTTTTTTGTTACGTATCCTCAACTATTTGTGAGAGAGAAAAAAAAAGAAAAAAAAATTGAGAAATGAAATGTGGTCTTCTATCTTTTGGTCCAGGGATAGGAAAAAACTGGGATTATTAAAAACAGCCTCACCTTCTTAACTTCCGTCTTCAACCTTATGCTTGGGGTGCTAAGTCCAAATTCCAAAGGGTAATCCTTGAGGGGTGCAGCTCAGATCAAGTCTTAGTCGGTTCTCCTTACTCTTCCTTCAGGGATTCAGCAACTATTCTTGGCTCATCTGGTCTACAGGGTTCGAGCTTCTTGACGTGGTCGGAAATTCACTTCGATTTTTCGTTGCACTTTTAGAAAACTCGGGTTCTTTTGGATGTTGTTCGAAGAATGAAAATTCACGTATAATTAACTATTACACTAACAACATCCCATCCTCGTCGCCAATTATATTTTTCCACTCTTGGATCACGTTTTTAAAAAGAAAACTATTTATTTGGAAGCAAGTTTATTTGGTAGCAGACTGAATAATAATGGTTACAATAGTTGAGTTTTAACATAAGGAAAGCTCGCTCGAGCCGATGTGCTGACTCGGGAGATATGCTCTCGCCTAGATACTTCCAGGAAATGGCGCGAGTGCATTCACATCATAAAAAGGAATGCTTAAGCCTATTTTACATAATAATATACAAGGTGTGTAGTGTAGTCAGACAGATACCCAGAAATAGATCAAATATCTATGAACATCAATAACCAATGATGTAGAGATGTGTAACTCAGTGAATTCTTGTGCGCCAACACAGTGACTCAAGCGCAGCTCCCTGTGTCAACTCATTGAGTTAACTCAAAATTGCGCTATAGCGCAGCAATAACCCGCGGGCATCCGGCACTCGGCAGTGTCGCCGCACGGCGCACAAAATATGAGTCACTCCAGATCATTGTAGAACTTTGCCCGGGGCCGGGGTACGGAGTAATTCCTGGAGCTCGTTTGCATATTACAGGCCAAGAAATTTTGGTTAATTTCTTTTTTAGTCTTTTATGACAGATTTTAGCATACTATACAATTTTGGAACCTACAACCAGGTTGCCCTATAAAAATGAGTTACAGATCATGTCTCAAAACGCCCAATTAGGCTATTTATTCTGTACACCGGTAAATATTTTTTTATTGAACAAACTATTGAAAGTTCTGAAGAAAAAGCCGTTTCGTCCAAATATAATTAATTCATAGAGTGTACAATATCATTAATTCTTTAATATAATGGAGAAGTTGAAAGTGCTAAAAGCAATAGACAATTACCATTTTCGTTGAAATTAAATGATCCAGTTCAACTCGAACTCTGTATTTAGTGTATTTACTGAGTTATGATACCGTATTCGTAAGGCAAACACTGATACCTTAGCGCTGAGCGCTTCATTGAGTTGAGTTGCGCCATGAGTTGATGGGTTCGGACAATGTGAGTTGACACACTCAACACAGTCAACTGAGTTGGCGCAATTGCGCGGCGTAACACTGTGTTACACATCTCTACAATGATGATCTATCGACGTATACAAAACAGTTCGAATGACCTACTGTTCATCTGAACTACCGGTACTTAAGAAGGTAGATCTACAGGCCTGACCAGAAAATCATTGTTTGTCACATGGACAGTTATACGTTGCGTGTTCACGAGTTGGGAAACCATCCGCTTTGTTTGTGTTAACGTCAGACCAAAAAACAAAATATTGTTTACCAAAGGGCACTTCAAAAAACGGATAGTTTGCAGACACGTATAACGTTTTAATTCAGTATTTACTTTGGATTCACTTTCATTTACTTAGAGAAGTTCAACTAAATAACACTTCATTTTTGTAATCGAAATGAATTCATTACTATTGTGAAATGAAATGAAAGTTTTCCTTTTCAAATATGAAAAAAAAATTTTTCTTCATCTTTTCTTCTTTTTTTTTCTTTCATCTTTTAATCACTAAACGAAATTTTACATAAAACGAAGCCATGTGGTGGCGAAACGGAGTTCGCCTGGTTTGCTAGTTTAGCATAAAATTATATTCTTAATAAGTAGGAAAACAAATGAAATACGTGTTTCTGGTACAGATGTCGTCTTATTGATTATATGATGAAATGCATGGCAATCGAATGCGCACCAAGGTATATTAGACATTTATTTATTATTTTATATGCGAATATCACACGGGGGCGGTGCGTTCTCAACAAAAAATTTGACATCTGTGTTCAAAATACTAGAGCGTCCAAAAAAATGTGTCATTATATTTAATATCTGTGTTCAAAATTTCATGCGAAAATATTTTTGTTGAGAACGCACCGCCCCCGGATAACCCCCTACACCGTAATCGCTAAAACCGTGGCTGGTCAGTTTTTAATTTTTTTCTCGTACTTCGACGGACGCCCAAAAAAATGTCCCATTAGATTTGATTTCTATGTTAAAATTACTATGCAAAAAAATTTTTGTTGAGAACGCACCGCCTCCGGATAACCCACTACACAGTATGTAATCGCTAAAACCGTGGCTGGTCAGTTTTTAATTTTTTTCTCATACTTCGACGGGCGTCCAAAAAAATGTGTCATTAGATTTGATATCTGTGTTGAAAATACTATGCAAAAAAATTTCTGATTTCCAGCCACAGTTTCTGACGTAGAGACTGTTCAATTAGGTATAGGATGAAATTCGTAGGCAACGTTGCCAAACTTCACACGAATTTCAGGATATAATTAATTTTACTTTTCAATGTCAGTTGATGAAATAATTTAAGTTTTGGTATTATATCCAGAAGATTCATACCTCAGGTCAGAAAGTAGTGGGTGGTTATTGAATATTTTAATTATGAATTCAGTACGAAAAAAGGCTTGTACCTACAGCTTTTTCGGACCCTATCTCACTACTGCGAACATTTGAGAAGAAAAAGTGCTGAAGTACTGATTTCTAGGAATCTTTTGGAATTTCGTGGAAGATATTATCATCATGGATTCATGATTGAAATTCGTCGTTCTTATTTCAATTGGGAATTTCGCTAATATCTCAGTTGGGGGTTGTTGTGAAGTATATTTTTTTAGTCACATTGAAGCGAAAAATGTCAACATATAAGGACGACAATAAGATGTCCTCAGTTCAAGACATCAACAACATTTCATTGCCTCCCCATCGAACATTCCCCTAGTCACGGAATGCCTTGGCATTACGAGCCTGAGGAGGAAATGCCTTGGACAAGAAACTTGTAAGAGTGAGGAACTAGCCTCGTTGAAGCCTTCACAGTTACTAGATTTCATTAGATCTCTGGAACTGGAGGGCGAGCTGTGAAGGTTTTTTTTTTTTTGGCCAGAACAGCTCTGTAAGGGGGCACAATAGACCTTAAGGTCGCAGTGGACTGTAACCCCTCTGTAAACTATCAAACTATCAACTATCGAACATTTTCAAAAAAATTGAAATCCTGATTTTGGTTGAGATTTTCGTTCATAACTCCGTCGGGGATTGCTGTGTAGTGAAAATTTTTTTACCAAATTGAAGCGGAAAATGTCTTCAGTTCGGGACCACAACAAGATTTCATCGCCTCTCCGTCGAACATTTTCAAAAAAATTGAATTCCTGATTTTGGTTGGGATTTTTGTTCATAACTCCGTTGGAGTTGTTGTGTAGTGAAAATTTTTCACCAAATTGAAGCGGAAAATGTCCTCAGTTCAGAACAACAAAAATATTTCATTGCCTTCCCGTCGGACATTTTCGAAAAAATTGAATTCCTGATTTTGGTTGGGATTTTTGTTCATAACTCCGTTGGGGGTTGTTGTGAAGTGAAAATTTTTTCACCAAATTGAAGCGGAAAATGTCCTTAGTTCAGAACTACAACAAGATTCCATTGCCTTTCCGTCAAACATTTTCAAAAAATTGAATTCTTGAGTTTGGTTGGGTTTTCCCGTTTTCGTTCATAACTCCGGTGGGGGATTGTTGTGTAGTGAAAATTTTTTCACCAAATTGAAGCGGAAACTGTCTTCAGTTCGGAACCACAACAAGATTTCATTGCTTTTCCGTCGAACATTTTCAAAAAAATTGAATTGCTGATTTTGGTTGGGATTTTTGGGGGTTGTTGTGTAGTGAAAATTTTTTCACCAAATTGAATTAGAAAATGTCCTCAGTTCAGAACAACAAAAATATTTCATTGCCTCCCCGTCGAACATTTTCAAAAAAATTGAATTCCTGATTTTGGTTGGGATTTTCGCTCATAACTCCGTAAGGGGTTGTTGTGTAGGAAAAATTTTTTCACCAAATTGAAGCGGAAAATGTCCACAGTTCAGGACCTCAACAAGATGTCATTGCCTCTCCGTCGAACATTTACAAAAATATTGAATTCCTGATTTTGGTTGGGATTTTCGTTCATAACTCCGTTGGGGATTGTTGTGTAGTGAACATTTTTTCACCAAATTGAAGCGGAAAATGTCCTCAGTTCAGAACAACAAAAATATTTCATTGTCTCCCTGTCGAACATTTTCAAAAAACTTGAATTCCTGATTTTGGTTGGGATTTTTGTTCATAACTCCGTTGGGGGTTGTTGTGTAGTGAAAATGTTTTCACCAAATTGAAGCGGAAAATGTCCTCAGTTCGGGACCACAACAAGATCTCATTGCCTCTCCGTCCAACATTTTCAAAAAAATTGAATTCCTGATTTTGGTTGCGATTTTCGTTCATAACTCCGTTGTGGGTTGTTGTGTAGTGAAAATTTTTTCACCAAATTGAAGGGGAAAATGTCCACAGTTCAGGACCTCAACAAGATTTCATTGCCTCTCCGTCGAACATTTTCAAAAATATTGAATTCCTGATTTTGGTTGGGATTTTCGTTCATAACTCCGTTGGGGATTGTTGTGTAGTAAAATTTTTTTCACCAAATTGAAGCGGAAAACTTCCTCAGTTCAGAACAACAAAAATTTTTCATTGCCTCCCCGTCGAACATTTTCAAAAAAATTCTGATTTTGGTCGGGATTTTTGTTGGGGGTTGTTGTGTAGTGAAAATTTTTTCACCAAATTGCAGTGGAAAATGCCCTCAGTTCAGAACACCAACAAGATTTCATTGCTTTCTCGTCTAACATTTTCAAAAAAATTGAATTCCTGATTTTGGTTGGGATTTTTGTTCATAACTCTGTTGGGGGTTGTTGTGTAGTGAAAATTTTTTCACCAAATTAAAGCGGAAAATGTCCTCAGCTCAAGACCATAACAAGATTTCATTGCCTCCCCGTCGAAGCTTTTCAAAAAAATTGAATTCCAGATTTTGGTTGCGATTTTCGTTCATAACTCCGTTGGGGGTTGTTGTGTACTGATAATTTTTTTCACCAAATTGAAGCGGAAAATGTCCTCGGTCCAAGACCACAACAAGATCTCATTGCCTCCCCGTCGAACATTTTCAAAAAAATTCAAACCCTGATTTTGGTTGAGATTTTCGTTCATAACTCAGTTGGGGGTTGCTGTGCAGTGAACATTTTTTCACCAAATTGAAGCGGAGAATGTCCTCGGTCCAGGACCACAACAAGATTTCATTGCCTCCCCGTCGAAGATTTTCAAAAAAATTTAAATCCTGCTTGTGGTTGAGATTTTCGTTCATAACTCTGTTGGGGGTTGTTGTGTAGTGAAAACTTTTTCACCAAATTGAAGCGGAAAATGGCCACAGTTCAGGACCTCAACAAGATATCATTGCCTCCCCGTCGAACATTTTCAAAAAAATTTTTTTTATATTTCAAACACAACAGATACTCGAAGAGAACAGATTCTATTAAAATATATGCCTATTGTGCACATATTTGCAAAAGGTTCTTACTAAATATAAGAAACGTTTCTGTTGAGTGTCTGAACGAATATGTTGTCGAAGTTTTCAGCACTTCGAAAGAATTCAATCATGTCAAAAAATTATCTGTACAGCTTAAAGGAATGGAAAGGAATATTGTGCAGAATAGATTATTAACATGCAAACCAATTGAACAACGGCAGAGTGATATTTTATCCTTGAGTAAACTGGCAATCACCACTAATAATTTGGATTCGGTTCGATCAGATGATGTTTCTAGAAAGGCTCGATCGGAAATATTAGCCAAAAACGATCGCCATTCAAATGACATATTCGACATAATACTAATGAGGAAAGATCATAAGGAGTATTATACAATTCGTTGGTGATCCTCTTCATGTCTATATGTATAGTGAAGAGCAACTTTCTGTTGCAAATTCCATCGAAACGCCGGTATTGTACCTTGATGCGACTTCCCAAAGATTATGTCCCATACTCGAAATGATCACTAGTCAGCACGATGCTTGAAATATCGGTACTTGGCTACTGAAATTCCGCTCATTTTGCTTACAAAATCTAAAAAAAACGGCCAATCTTCAAACACGTCGTCGTAGATTTCTCATTCGCTCTGTTGAACTCTATTTGTCTTTCATGCAATGGGATGGAGTTGTCGGAATATATAAAAATGACTTTCAATTGTTTTGTAAATTCGAAAGCATTCCCAAATAAAAAAAATAAAATTCACATATGTTGCTTCCACATATTTCGTATAATGTGCCAAGATATAAAGGAACATTTTGTTTTGAAAGAATCAAGGCAATCTATTAGAGAAATTTTAGCAGCTGCAGTAAATTTGAAAAAATGGGACTCTTTCTGCGAGTGGTTTCTGCATATTTATATAATCCTAAATTCGAAAACTAAGACCGAGAAGTTCGAAGAAAGGAGGCACTCAATACTAAAAATATGTTGTGATGACAAATCAAACATCGATATACTGAATATCCAAACAATTGAAACTGAAATTGACGTCGCATCTCTATTTTTCAACAATAAATCCACTCTTTATGAATCTAGTAGTTTTACATTTATTTTGATAATAAAATTAAGAAAATTACTTTGAAAGATGATGAAATCGCCGACAAAAATTTATTTTATAATCCCACATATTTTCAAATCATCATGAAGAAATATATTCCATTCACGTCCTTGTGGAGCGGCTTATTAGTAGGTAACCGAGAGCGCTTTAGTAACGCTCCCGGCTCCCGCTGAGAGGTGGTTTGGAATACTAAAGAATTCACTGCTGAATAAATATATGACCCAGAAATGTAGCAGAGTGGTCAGAGAATTGCGGAAATACATCCGTTTTGCTTGTAAAGAAGAAAGATTGCGTATTCCTAAAACAAAGAGAAATGCCAAGAAAAAATTCTTCAGGCATTAATTGCAGACTTCTCTACAGAAGAAAAATGGCAGAAAAAACATTACTGAGCACGAATAATTTCCTTAGAAACACACTGAGAACCAATTTAGAAAAGTATTCAGCAGACTACAAGAACGATACCAGGCATCCATGCACCTACTGTGGGGAAGGCCTCCTTGACGTAACTGAACTATGGGTGGCCTGTGGTGGCTGTAAAGCTTGGATTCACCAAAACTGTGCATCGAATACTTCTCAATCTTTCGAGATTTCGTTTTTTTGTTTACAAAAAATATTTATATTGCGACAAAGGGGAATATGATGATTGTGCTGCAGAGCGAATAGGAAAAGGGCATTTTTCAAGATATCGGATAAAATGCGATTTATTTTTTTTAAATAACTATAGAAAAACCGCACAAGAACTGAAGGGTATCGAAGAACTCACAAGAGAACAGAGAAATAGTAAAAGGTGGAACTTCACGTAGCACAAACAGAGATACTCTGATAAAAATAGCAAGGGAAATTGTTGAACCAAAGTCTATCAACGTTCCTTCTGTTAAACACGGAATAACAAATGAAGACTTGGCTATGAAGGAGTACGAGAAAATGTGAAACCTTTCTGTCCAAAAATCGGGATTGCAAATTCATCCGCAATTGCAGTATTTGGCAGCCTCTCCAGATGGTCTTGTTGACAACGAGGGCATCATAGAAATAAAATGCCCATTTAAAATAAGAAATATGGAAGTGAATCAGGCTTGCAATGAAAAATTGATTTCTTTTTTGAGCCCCAATTTATGCGAAATATCCTTTTTCTCACAAAATGTCCTCAATGCCCACGTAGGTTGGCATAGACGCTTCTCCAAAGCCGGATTAACCCCCATTTCAAAGTATTCTAGCTCAGATAATATGCTACATTCCACTAAAGTTTCGGAATCATTCGATATAAAAAATTCGAACGAGAAAAAATTTTTTTCCTGCGATTTATGCGAAATATCCTTTTTCTTACAAAATGTCCTCAATGCCCACGTAGGTTGGCATAGACGCTTCTCCAAAGACGGAGTAACCCCCAATTCAAAGTATTCTCGATCAGATAATATTTCACATTCCACTAAAGTTTCGGAATCATTCGATACAAAAAATACGAACGAAAAAAGGAAGTTTCCTGCGATTTATGCGAAATATCCTTTTTCTCACAAAATGCCCTCAATGCCCACGTAGGTTGGCAAAGACGCTTCTCCAAGGCTGGATTAACCCCCAATTCAAAGTATTCTCGATCAGATAATATGTCACATTTCACTAAAGTTTCGATATCATTCGATATAAAAAATACGAACGAAAAAAAGGAATTTCCCTGCGATTTAAGAGAAATATCATTTTTCTCACAAAATGCCCTCAATGCTCACATAGGTTGGCATAGACGCTTCTCCAGAGCCGGATTAACCCTTAGATAGAGTAGGCTACTGCCTATAGGGGCTTGCACCCTGCACCGGATACGCTCCTCTCGAGATTTCAGGAGAAATGTATTTCCCAGAGTGAAAATTCGACATACTACTGCTTTCTTCTCGAAGTTCAGTCTAGTTGTTGAAATATTTCATACCTACGTGAGGTGTAAGAGAAAAGCTATAATAGTATATCCTTCATGCTCATTATAGTTTCTTCTATAGAAAATGATTCTTTATTATTATTATTATAAAGTTACAAGAGTTGAGGCAAAGCCTATAAACTCACAAAATAGAAACACAAATTAGAGAGCTCAAAAATAACATAAAAAAAAGTACTAGGTGGCACAACCATGGAACACTACAGCCCAAGCCATCGATCGTAAGAGTTCTTGAATGCATTTACTGAGCCAGAACCGACAACACTATCAGGCAAACGGTTCCAAATGTCGAACACGCGGTTGGACAAGAAATGCTGCCTGCGGACCGAAGAAAAACTTTCTTTTTTCAACTTTAGTGCATGACCACGTAATCTTTGGTCTCTATTGATCTCGAACAGGTCCTGCAATTCAACGCCGAAAAGGCCACGGAGGCACCGGAAGGTGACAATAAGATCGCCGCGCGTTCGACGGGCTGCAAAAAACGTCAGGACGAGACACACCGTACGGCATTCGCGTAACCCGCCTCTGAAAATTTTCCAAAATGTCACGGTCGCGGCACAACACTGGGCTCCAAACTGGTCCTGCGAATTCCAGAATGGGTCGAATATACTAGTCTAAGAGCCCGTGAACCCCAGACCTTCGTTATTTTATAAAAGCTGAAAACTTGTCTACGCATGCTCCCAACACAGGTAAGAACGATAGACCATTATGAAGTTCGGGTTACCCTGGCTTTGGCAGGTAAACGGTATTAAAGGGGTGTAAAATACTGATCTAGTTTCGTCATTTTATCTTCTTCTTCTTGAAGTGCCTATCCTCTATGGATGTTGGCTATCACATTGGTCCAAATAACTTTATTCACTGCCGCTCTGAATAGAGCTGTCGATGTCATTCCAGTCCATGTTCTTAAGTTTCTCAGCCAGGATATTCGTCTTCGCCCTGCTGACCTTCGGCCCTCTATTTTTCCCTGCAGGATGAGCTGAAGAAGGTGGTATTTTTCATTTCGCATGATATGCCCGAAGTATTCCAATTTCCTGCATTTGACATATTGTAGGTATTCTAATTGTCCGTCAATGCGCTGCAACACCGTATCGTTTGACACGTGATGCACCCATGGGATTCTGAGCATGCGGCGATAACACCACATCTCAAATGCATCTATGCGCTTACATGAGGCATCAGTAAGGGTCCACGCTTCTGCTCCGTACAGAAGGGTTGAGAGCACATAGCATTTTAGAATTCTTATTCTAGTATGAATGTTGAGGGACAGGTTGCATAGTACTTTACGCATCTTGTTAAATGTACTTCTTGCTTTTTCGATTCGACATTTTATTTCGCGAGAATGATCCCAATCCTTATTCAAGGAGCAGCCCAGATATGTAACTGTTTCGGCCATTGTGAGGGCCACATTGCCAGCAGTAAACTGTATGTTGTCGATAGGGTTTTTACTGATAATTAGTGTGTGTGTCTTCTTACAGTTTATCTTCATACCATATTTAGTGCATGCAGCCCTCACACGGTCTATAAGTCTCTGTAGCCCTTCCGCAGTGTCTGCTATAAGGACGGTGTCATCAGCGTATCTGAGGTTATTTATTATTTCACCGTTTATTACAACTCCATCTTCTATGCTGTCCAATGCTTCTTTAAACAGGTGTTCTGAGTAGACGTTAAATAGAAGTGGTGACAGTATACAACCCTGGCGTACTCCTCTCCTTATGCTAAACTCCTCTGATGTTTCGTTTTCGACTCGAACAATGGCTTTTTGCCATTTTATAAAGTGTGATTTTTTGATATTACCTTCAGGAAATCATTAAAATTCACGTCATTAACCCCTTGCCAGACACCCTTAATGTTCATTAAATTATACATGGTGTCCCATTACTCGACGTCAACCCGGAACCGGGCGAAAAGGCAAGTAATGCTGGTTATCAGGAAAATATAAAAAAAAATCTAAGTTGCATGATTTTAAAATAATGCGCATTTAAAAAAACACGCAAAATTCCACACCCTGTGACAGTCTTTTCGCTCCTGTTGCCACAAATATCAACTTTTTCCAACTTTTTTCTTTGCTGTGTAACCTTGAATAATGCTTGTCTAAACTGTAATCAAAATTTTGGTACCAGCTGATCTAGGTTTCATAAAAATAGGGCTTACTTCTCAGAAAAAAAATTCGAAATAAACAATTGCCTAGTTTCAACTGACTGTATTGAAAAAAAATGTACTACGTAGGTTTGGCATGTTTTTTCAAAAGTTGGCGCATTTAGTGAGGATTCCAAAATGGTATAATACTTGTTTAATTGCAGCTGCCGTAGTTCAAATTTATTTTCGATTGCCTTTGAATACACTTTTTCGTTAACTGCTTCCCAGTAATAGAGTCCAATGGGTTCAAGTCCGGTGAACGGGCCGGCCACGAGATTGGACCAGAACGTCCGATCCATCTTCCGGGAAAAAATGTTACCAGAAAAAAAAAATTTCAGAGAAATTTCTCAGGAAAAATTTTTTCTGGAAAAATTATTTTCTCTGCAAATTTTTTTTTCTGATAAAATTTTTTCCCGGAAGATGGATCGGACTTTCTGGTCCAATCTCGTGGCCGGCCCGTTCACCAGACTTTAACCCATTGGACTCTATTACTGGGAAGCAGTTAACGAAAAAGTGTATTCAAAGGCAATCGAAAATAAATTTGAACTACGGCAGCTATAATTAAACAAGTATTATACCATTTTGGAATCCTCACTAAATGCGCCAACTTTGAAAAAACATGCCAAACCTACGTAGTACAATTTTTTTTCAATACAGTCAGTTGAAACTAGGCAATTGTTTATTTCGAATTTTTTTTCCGATAAGTAAGCCCTATTTTTATGAAACCTAGAGCAGCTGGTTTCAAAATTTTGATTACAGTTTAGACAAGCATTATTCAAGGTTACACAGCAAAGAAAAAAGTTGATATTTGTGGCAACAGGAGCGAAAAGACTGCCACAGGGTGTGGAATTTTGCGTGTTTTTTTAAATGCGCATTATTTTAAAATCATGCAACTTAGATTTTTTTTATATTTTTCTGATAACCAGCATTACTTGCCTTTTCACCCGGTTCCGGATTGACGTCGAGTAATGGGACACCCTGTATGTAATTCTACTATTAGCGTGAAGTTACCCACACATTCTCATCCACACTTTATGACGTGGGGACTGTCGCGAAACGAACTATAGGGAAGTAAGTGTACAGTGTTGCCGGATTGATGTAAATTCCTTTTATATGTACATTCTACATAATATTTGTCAGCCAGGAGTTACATAGTGATCGTAGGCTGTATAAACAATTATTATGAACGTGTTGCAATACTAATTAGACTTATTAAAAAAAAAACTCACATGACAAAATTACTTATGTTGTTTTTTTCGGTGTGTTGTACATCGATACAAATTGGAGTAGCTGAATTCTTGAGAAGACGAAATGGAAACGAATTTCTGCTTCACAAATGATACTTTTCGACCAAAAAAAATTTCGATATCGAAAATGTTTTTTTATGATTTTCCTATAAAGAACAGGATGTGCATCCAATTAAAAAACGGTTTCGAATTAGTTGGATATCGAAAAACATTTTCGATATCTGAATTTTTTTCTCGAAAAGTATCGTTTGTAAAGAAAAAATTTTTTCGCATTCTTATAGAGTATTAGCCAAATAATTCAAAACCGATTTTTAATTGCACGCACACCTCGTTCTTCATAGGAAAATCATGGAAAAACATTTTCGATATCTGAATTTTTTTCTCGTAAAGTATCGTTTGTCAAGAAAAAATTCTCTCGCACTCTATAGAGTATTAGCCAAATAATTCAAAACCGATTTTTAATTGGATGCACACCCCGTTCTTCATAGGAAAATCATGGAAAAACATTTTCGATATCTGAATTTTTTTTCTCGGAAAGTAACGTTTGTCAAGAAAAAATTCTTTCGTACTCTTGTAGAGTATAAGCCAAATAATTCAAAACCGATTTTTAATTGGATGCACACCCCGTTCTTCATAGAAAAATCATGGAAAAACATTTTCGATATCTGAATTTTTTTCTCGGAAAGTATCGTTTGTCAAAAAAAAATTCTTTCGTACTCTCGTAGAGTATTATCCAAATAATTCAAAACCGATTTTTAATTGGATGCACACCCCGTTCTTCATAGGAAAATCATGGAAAAACATTTTCGATATCTGAATTTTTTTCTCGGAAAGTATCGTTTGTCAAGAAAAAATTCTTTCGTACTCTCGTAGAATATTATCCAAATAATTCAAAACCGATTTTTAATTGGATGCACACCCCGTTCTTCATAGGAAAATCATGGAAAAACATTTTCGATATCTGAATTTTTTTTCTCGGAAAATATCGTTTGTCAAGAAAAAACTCTCTCGCACTCTTATAGAGTATAAGCCAAATAATTCAAAACCGATTTTTAATTGGATGCACACCCCGTTCTTCATAGGAAAATCATGGAAAAATATTTTCGATATCTGAATTTTTTTCTCGGAAAGTATCGTTTGTCAAGAAAAAATTCTTTCGTACTGTCGTAGAGTATTATCCAAATAATTCAAAACCGATTTTTAATTGGATGCACACCCCGTTCTTCATAGGAAAATCATGAAAAAACATTTTCGATATCTGAATTTTTTTCTCGGAAAGTATCGTTTGTCAAGAAAAAACTTTTTCGCATTCTTATAGAGTATTAGCCAAATAATTCAAAACCGATTTTTATTGCACGCACATCTCGTTCTTCATAGGAAAATCATTGAAAAACATTTTTGATATCTGAATTTTTTTTCTCGGAAAGTATCGTTTGTCAAGAAAAAATTCTCTCGCACTCTTATAGACTATTAGCCAAATGATTCAAAACCGATTTTTAATTGGATGCACACCCCGTTCTTCATAGGAAAATCATGGAAAAATATTTTCGATATCTGAATTTTTTTTCTCGGAAAGTATCGTTTGTCAAAAAAAAATTTTCTCACACTCTTATAGAGTATAAGCCAAATAATTCAAAACCGATTTTTAATTAGATGCACACCCCGTTCTTCATAGGAAAATCATGGAAAAACATTTTCGATATCTGAATTTTTTTTCTCGGAAAGTATCGTTTGTCAAGAAAAAATTCTCTCGCACTCTTATAGACTATTAGCCAAATGATTCAAAACCGATTTTTAATTGGATGCACACCCCGTTCTTCATAGGAAAATCATGGAAAAACATTTTCGATATCTGAATTTTTTTTCTCGGAAAGTATCGTTTGTCAAGAAAAAATTCTCTCGCACTCTTATAGACTATTAGCCAAATGATTCAAAACCGATTTTTAATTGGATGCACACCCCGTTCTTCATAGGGAAATCATGAAAAAACATTTTCGATATCTGAATTTTTTTTCTCGGAAAGTATCGTTTGTCAAGAAAAAATTCTCTCACACTCTTATAGAGTATAAGCCAAATAATTCAAAACCGACTTTTAATTGGATGCACACCCCGTTCTTCATAGGAAAATCATGGAAAAACATTTTCGATATCTGAATTTTTTTCTCGGAAAGTATCGTTTGTCAAGAAAAAATTCTCTCACACTCTTATAGAGTATAAGCCAAATAATTCAAAACCGACTTTTAATTGGATGCACACCCCGTTCTTCATAGGAAAATCATGGAAAAACATTTTCGATATCTGAATTTTTTTCTCGGAAAGTATCGTTTGTCAAGAAAAATTCTCTCGCACTCTTAGAGAGTATAAGCCAAATAATTCAAAATCGATTTTTAATTGGATGCACACCCCGTTCTTCATAGGAAAATCATGGAAAAACATTTTCGATATCTGAATTTTTTTTCTCGGAAAGTATCGTTTGTCAAGAAAAAATTCTCTCGCACTCTTATAGACTATAAGCCAAATGATTCAAAACCGATTTTTAATTGGATGCACACCCCGTTCTTCATATGGAAATCATGGAAAAACATTTTCGATATCTGAATTTTTTTCTCGGAAAGTATCGTTGTCAAGAAAAAATTCTTTCGTACTCTTGTAGAGTATTATCCAAATAATTCAAAACCGATTTTTTATTGGATGCACACCCCGTTCTTCATAGGAAAATCAAGGAAATACATTTTCATATCTGAATTTTTTTTCTCAGAAAGTACGTTTGTCGAGAAAAAACTCTTTTGTACTCTCGTAGAGTATTATCCAAATAATTCAAAACCAATTTTTAATTGGATGCACACCCGTTCTTCATAGGAAAATCATGGAAAAACATTTTCTATATCTGAATTTTTTCTCGGAAAGTATCGTTTGTCAAGAAAAAATTCTTTCGTACTCTCGTAGAATATTATCCAAATAATTCAAAACTAATTTTTAATTGGATGCACACCCCGTTCTTCATAGAAAATCATGGAAAAACTTTTTCGATATCTGAATTTTTTCTCGGAAAGTATCGTTTGTCAAGAAAAAATTCTTTCGTATTCTTATAGAGTATTATCCGAATAATTCAAAATTGTTCTTTTATTGGATGCACACCCCGTTCTTCATAGGAAAATCATGGAAAAACATTTTCGATATCTGAATTTTTTTTCTCGGAAAGTATCGTTTGTCAAGAAAAAATTCTTCGTATTCTTATAGAGTATTATCCGAATAATTCAAAATTGTTCTTTTATTGGATGCACACCCCGTTCTTCATAGGAAAATCATGGAAAAACATTTTCGATATCTGAATTTTTTTCTCGGAAAGTATCGTTTGTCAAGAAAAAATTCTTTCGTATTCTTATAGAGTATTATCCGAATAATTCAAAATTGTTCTTTTATTGGATGCACACCCGTTCTTCATAGGAAAATCATGGAAAAACATTTTCGATATCTGAATTTTTTTCTCGAAAAGTATCGTTTGTCAAGAAAAAATTCTCTCACACTCTTATAGAGTATAAGCCAAATAATTCAAAACCGATTTTTAATTGGATGCACACACCCCGTTCTTCATAGGAAAATCATGGAAAAACATTTTCGATATCTGAATTTTTTTTCTCGGAAAGTATCGTTTGTCAAGAAAAATTTTCTCACACTCTTATAGACTATTAGCCAAATGATTCAAAACCGATTTTTAATTGGATGCACACCCCGTTCTTCATAGGGAAATCATGGAAAAACATTTTCGATATCTGAATTTTTTTTCTCGGAAAGTATCGTTTGTCAAGAAAAATTTTTTTCGCATTCTTATAGAGTATTAGCCAAATAATTCAAAACCGATTTTTAATTGCACGCACACCTCGTTCTTCATAGGAAAATCATGGAAAAACATTTTCGATATCTGAATTTTTTTCTCGGAAAGTATCGTTTGTCAAGAAAAATTCTCTCGTACTCTTATAGAGTATTAGCCAAATGATTCAAAACCGATTTTTAATTGGATGCACACCCCGTTCTTCATAGGGAAATCATGAAAAACATTTTCGATATCTGAATTTTTTTTCTCGGAAAGTATCGTTTGTCAAGAAAAAATTCTTTCGTACTCTTGTAGAGTATTATCCAAATAATTCAAAACCGATTTTTTATTGGATGCACACCCGTTCTTCATAGGGAAATCATGGAAAAACATTTTCGATATCTGAATTTTTTTTCTCGGAAAGTATCGTTTGTCAAGAAAAATTCTCTCGCACTCTTATAGACTATAAGCCAAATGATTCAAAACCGATTTTTAATTGGATGCACACCCCGTTCTTCATAGGGAAATCATGGAAAAACATTTTCGATATCTGAATTTTTTTCTCGGAAAGTATCGTTTGTCAAGAAAAAATTCTTTCGTACTCTTGTAGAGTATTATCCAAATAATCAAAACCGATTTTTTATTGGATGCACACCCCGTTCTTCATAGGAAAATCAAGGAAATACATTTTCATATCTGAATTTTTTTTCTCAGAAAGTACCGTTTGTCGAGAAAAAACTCTTTTGTACTCTCGTAGAGTATTATCCAAATAATTCAAAACCAATTTTTAATTGGATGCACACCCCGTTCTTCATAGGAAAATCATGGAAAAACATTTTCTATATCTGAATTTTTTCTCGGAAAGTATCGTTTGTCAAGAAAAAATTCTTCGTACTCTCGTAGAATATTATCCAAATAATTCAAAACTAATTTTTAATTGGATGCACACCCGTTCTTCATAGGAAAATCATGGAAAAACATTTTCGATATCTGAATTTTTTTCTCGGAAAGTATCGTTTGTCAGAAAAAATTCTTTCGTATTCTTATAGAGTATTATCCGAATAATTCAAAATTGTTCTTTTATTGGATGCACACCCCGTTCTTCATAGGAAAATCATGAAAAACATTTTCGATATCTGAATTTTTTTTCTCGAAAAGTATCGTTTGTCAAGAAAAAATTCTCTCACACTCTTATAGAGTATAAGCCCAATAATTCAAAACCGATTTTTAATTGGATGCACACCCCGTTCTTCATAGGAAAATCATGGAAAAACATTTTCGATATCTGAATTTTTTTTCTCGGAAAGTATCGTTTGTCAAGAAAAATTTTCTCACACTCTTATAGACTATTAGCCAAATGATTCAAAACCGATTTTTAATTGGATGCACACCCCGTTCTTCATAGGGAAATCATGGAAAAACATTTTCGATATCTGAATTTTTTTTCTCGGAAAGTATCGTTTGTCAAGAAAAATTTTTTTCGCATTCTATAGAGTATTAGCCAAATAATTCAAAACCGATTTTTAATTGCACGCACACCTCGTTCTTCATAGGAAAATCATGGAAAAACATTTTCGATATCTGAATTTTTTTCTCGGAAAGTATCGTTTGTCAAGAAAAAATTCTCTCGTACTCTTATAGAGTATTAGCCAAATGATTCAAAACCGATTTTTAATTGGATGCACACCCCGTTCTTCATAGGGAAATCATGGAAAAACATTTTCGATATCTGAATTTTTTCTCGGAAAGTATCGTTGTCAAGAAAAAATTCTTTCGTACTCTTGTAGAGTATTATCCAAATAATTCAAAACCGATTTTTTATTGGATGCACACCCCGTTCTTCATAGGGAAATCATGGAAAAACATTTTCGATATCTGAATTTTTTTCTCGGAAAGTATCGTTTGTCAAGAAAAAATTCTCTCGCACTCTTATAGACTATAAGCCAAATGATTCAAAACCGATTTTTAATTGGATGCACACCCCGTTCTTCATAGGGAAATCATGGAAAAAATTTTCGATATCTGAATTTTTTCTCGGAAAGTATCGTTTGTCAAGAAAAAATTCTTTCGTACTCTTGTAGAGTATTATCCAAATAATTCAAAACCGATTTTTTATTGGATGCACACCCCGTTCTTCATAGGAAAATCAAGGAAATACATTTTCATATCTGAATTTTTTTTCTCAGAAAGTACCGTTTGTCGAGAAAAAACTCTTTTGTACTCTCGTAGAGTTTTATCCAAATAATTCAAAACCAATTTTTATTGGATGCACACCCCGTTCTTCATAGGAAAATCATGGAAAAACATTTTCTATATCTGAATTTTTTCTCGGAAAGTATCGTTTGTCAAGAAAAAATTCTTTCGTACTCTCGTAGAATATTATCCAAATAATTCAAAACTAATTTTTAATTGGATGCACACCCCGTTCTTCATAGGAAAATCATGGAAAAACTTTTTCGATATCTGAATTTTTTCTCGGAAGTATCGTTTGTCAAGAAAAAATTCTTTCGTATTCTTATAGAGTATTATCCGAATAATTCAAAATTGTTCTTTTTTTGGATGCACACCCCGTTCTTCATAGGAAAATCATGGAAAAACATTTTCGATATCTGAATTTTTTTTTCGGAAAGTATCGTTTGTCAAGAAAAAAATCTTTCGCACTCTTATAGAGTATTAGCCAAATAATTCAAAACCGATTTTTAATTGGATGCACACCCCGTTCTTCATAGGAAAATCATGGAAAAACATTTTCGATATCTGAATTTTTTTCTCGGAAAGTATCGTTTGTCAAGAAAAAATTCTTTCGTATTCTTATAGAGTATTATCCGAATAATTCAAAATTGTTCTTTTATTGGATGCACACCCCGTTCTTCATAGGAAAATCATGGAAAAACATTTTCGATATCTGAATTTTTTTTCTCGAAAAGTATCGTTTGTCAAGAAAAAATTCTCTCACACTCTTATAGAGTATAAGCCAAATAATTCAAAACCGATTTTTAATTGGATGCACACCCCGTTCTTCATAGGAAAATCATGGAAAAACATTTTCGATATCTGAATTTTTTTTCTCGGAAAGTATCGTTTGTCAAGAAAAAATTTTCTCACACTCTTATAGACTATTAGCCAAATGATTCAAAACCGATTTTTAATTGGATGCACACCCCGTTCTTCATAGGGAAATCATGGAAAAACATTTTCGATATCTGAATTTTTTTTCTCGGAAAGTATCGTTTGTCAAGAAAAATTTTTTTCGCATTCTTATAGAGTATTAGCCAAATAATTCAAAACCGATTTTTAATTGCACGCACACCTCGTTCTTCATAGGAAAATCATGGAAAAACATTTTCGATATCTGAATTTTTTTCTCGGAAAGTATCGTTTGTCAAGAAAAAATTCTTTCGTACTCTTGTAGAGTATTATCCAATAATTCAAAACCGATTTTTAATTGGATGCACACCCCGTTCTTCATAGGAAAATCAAGGAAATATATTTTCATATCTGAATTTTTTTTCTCAGAAAGTATCGTTTATCAAGAAAAAACTCTTTTGTACTCTCGCAGAGTATTATTCAAATAATTCTAAACCAATTTTTAATTGGATGCACACCCCGTTCTTCATAGGAAAATCATGGAAAAACTTTTTCGATATCTGAATTTTTTCTCGGAAAGTATCGTTTGTCAAGAAAAATTCTCCGTACTCTCGTAGAGTATTATTCAAATAATTCAAAACGATTTTTAATTGGATGCACACCCCGGTCTTCATCGGAAAATCATGGAAAAACATTTTCGATATCTGAATTTTTTTCTCGAAAATTGTCGTTTGTCAAGAAAAAAATCTTTCGTACTCTTATAGAGTATTAGCCAAATAATTCAAAACCGATTTTTAATTGCACGATTTTCCTATGAAGAACGGGGTGTGCGTGCAATTAAAAATCGGTATTGAATTATTTGGCTAATCTAATATATAAATGTAAGTGCCACTTTTCGTTGTGGTTTAATAACTCAACAACGCCTTCACCGATTTGGCTAATTTTGGTCTTGAATTATTCATGGAAGTCTAGGGAAGAATTTCACGTATAGAAAATTCAAAGGAAATCTTGGAAAAGTGTAAAATCAACATTACAGGTTTTTCATTTTCAGTGCCATCTGTAGTCGTTTTCGAGTACTACGAATGCAAGGCAGTTTCCTATTTTTTCAATTTTCAACGAATTGAAATATTAAAATTACCGACATTACACTTCAGTGTATAATCATCATAATGGTACATTATTGTAATAACTAATCAAAGGAAATATTTATTATTTGACCGTAATTTCCGAGTTCACAGAACACTAATATACAGAGTTCGTTCTTCATCACTTCTTTCAAAGGAACGTCTATGTTTCCAAAGTTACGTTGTATTCCGTAAATCAACTTGGTTGGTTTGGTTGTTAATTTTCTGTTCCGTAAATATATGTTTCAATAAAAATTCGAGCACAGATGGCATAGAATTATATCAACATGTTCGCCATCAAATCCACAGAACATAAAATATATCAAATCCACCCGAATTATGGAACAAAAACAAATATAAGCATCATATGGCAGAAGATATTTTGAATCGTTGCGTCATCATGCAAGAAATCCTGATTTGTAGATAACCTGGAAATGTACAACGAAGCTTTGATAAGATATGTGTTCTACTATTGAAAATAAAGCATTAGAACAATTGGGTATGACAGCACCAAATCGTGATACATGATTTGTTTGATCGTGAATTGCAACGTGAGCAGTAGTTCAAATGATTTACGTTTATTCGTACAATCGAATATAACCAAACTGAATATTCAAGAAAAACATGTATATGACACAATCTTTCAAGCCGTTTCCAATAATGCAGGTGGATTATATTTCTTGGATACACCTGGTGATACAGGCAAAACTTTCGTTGTATCATATATTTTAGCGGCTATTCGATCGAAACAAAAATTGCATTGGCACTTGCATCTTCGTGAATTGCTGCTACATTATAAGAAGGTGGTCGGACCGCACACTCTGCATTGAAATTGCCATTGAATGTATAGGTGATTGAAACTCCAATTTGCAATATTTCGAGAAATTCTGCTATGGCAAAAGTGTAGAAAGCCAGCAATTATGTGAACCTACCTTTATATGTTGAATATAGTTAAGTTCTATGGTCGCACAGATGCATGTCAAGTCTGTCTGTCATTTAACTAGTAACTAGAAACACAAGCGTCAGAGTACATGTTCTGTTCCTGTATTATTAATTCTAATAAAGTTTATCTAAATCACAAGTCATCACGCATTAATTCCACAAAATAAACCTACAGGTTATGTTCCCAGTATAAACTTGTGCTGAAGAAACTGTTAGAGTTGATATTTTTGGAGATCTTGTAAGTTTGCTGATTAACCTAAAATACAGCATGGCCTTTGCAAGCGGTTCCCAGGAAAAGTTCACTGTACCGTTGTTCGATGGTAAAAACTATACGAACTGGAAGTTTAGAATGGAAACGCTGTTGGAAGAGTTGGAACTGAAAAACGTAATCGAAGAAAAGTTTGAATTGATAGTATCATTGTCCGACACACCAGAAGAAGTCACTCGTAAGAAAAAGCAACTAGAACTGTGGAAGAAGAGAGACAATAGGTGTAAGTCGCAGATCATTCAAAGAATTGCTGACAGTCATTTGGAATATGTAAAAGACTTCAACACAGCATTCGATATGTGGAAATCACAACAAGGTACGTTCCAACGAAAAAGTTTGACAAGTAACATTCTAATTAGGAAAAAGCTCCTACAATTGAAATATAAAACAGAAAATAGTATGGAAGAACACTTTTTAATATTTGATCGATTAATAAGAGAACTGAAGGAAACCGGCGTAACACTAGAAGAGCATGATGTCATATGTCATTTACTTATAACGATGCCCTCAGACTACGATGCATTGGTAACAGCATTGGAAACTCTGGCAGAATCTAGTACTCTATAAGAGTACGAAAGATTTTTTCTTGACAAACGACAATTTTCGAGAAAAAAAATTCAGATATCGAAAATGTTTTTCCATGATTTTCCGATGAAGACCGGGGTGTGCATCCAATTAAAAATCGGTTTTGAATTATTTGAATAATACTCTACGAGAGTACGGGAGAATTTTTCTTGACAAACGATACTTTCCGAGAAAAAAAATTCAGATATGAAAATGTATTTCCTTGATTTTCCTATGAAGAACGGGGTGTGCATCCAATTAAAAATCGGTTTTGAATTATTTGGATAATATTCTACGAGAGTACGAAAGAATTTTTTCTTGACAAACGATACTTTCCGAGAAAAAAATTCAGATATCGAAAATGTTTTTCCATGATTTTCCTATGAAGAACGGGGTGTGCATCCAATTAAAAATTGGTTTTGAATTATTTGGATAATACTCTACGACAGTACAAAGAGTTCTTTCTTGACAAACGATACTTTGAGAAAAAAAATTCAGATATGAAAATGTATTTCCTTGATTTTCCTATAAAGAACGGGGTGTGCATCCAATAAAAAATTGGTTTTGAATTATTTGGATAATACTTACAAGAGTACGAAAGAATTTTTTCTTGACAAACGATACTTTCCGAGAAAAAAATTCAGATATCAAAAATGTTTTTCCATGATTTTCCTATGAAGAACGGGGTGTGCATCCAATTAAAAATCGGTTTTGAATTATTGGCATCCAATAAAAAATTGGTTTTGAATTATTTGGATAATACTCTACAAGAGTACGAAAGAATTTTTTCTTGACAAACGATACTTCCGAGAAAAAAAATCAGATATCAAAAATGTTTTTCCATGATTTTCCTATGAAGAACGGGGTGTGCATCCAATTAAAAATCGGTTTTGAATTATTTGGCTTATACTCTACAAGAGTACGAAAGAATTTTTTCTTGACAAACGATACTTTCCGAGAAAAAAATTCAGATATCAAAAATGTTTTTCCATGATTTTCCTATGAAGAACGGGGTGTGCATCCAATTAAAAATCGGTTTTGAATTATTTGGCTTATACTCTACAAGACGAAAGAATTTTTTCTTGACAAACGATACTTTCCGAGAAAAAAATCAGATATCGAAAATGTTTTTCCATGATTTCCTATGAAGAACTGGGTGTGCATCCAATTAAAAATCGGTTTTGAATCATTTGGCTAATAGTCTATAAGAGTGCGGGAGAATTTTTTCTTGACAAACGATACTTTCCGAGAAAAAAAATTCAGATATCAAAAATGTTTTTCCATGATTTTCCTATGAAGAACGGGGTGTGCATCCAATTAAAAATCGGTTTTGAATTATTTGGCTTATACTCTATAAGAGTGCGAAAGAATTTTTTCTTGACAACGATACTTTCCGAGAAAAAAAATTCAGATATCGAAAATATTTTTCATGATTTTCCTATGAAGAACGGGGTGTGCATCCAATTAAAAATCGGTTTTGAATTATTTGGCTTATACTCTATAAGAGTGTGAGAGAATTTTTTCTTGACAAACGATACTTTCCGAGAAAAAAATTCAGATATCGAAAATGTTTTTCCATGATTTTCCTATGAAGAACGGGGTGTGCATCCAATTAAAAATCGGTTTTGAATTATTTGGCTTATACTCTATAAGAGTGTGAGAGAATTTTTTCTTGACAAACGATACTTTCCGAGAAAAAAAATTCAGATATCGAAAATGTTTTTTCATGATTTTCCTATGAAGAACGGGGTGTGCATCCAATTAAAAATCGGTTTTGAATTATTTGGCTAATACTCTATAAGAGTGCGAAAGATTTTTTTCTTGACAACGATACTTTCCGAGAAAAAAAATTCAGATATCGAAAATGTTTTTCCATGATTTTCCTATGAAAAACGGGGTGTGCATCCAATAAAAGAACAATTTTGAATTATTCGGATAATACTCTATAAGAGTACGAAAGAATTTTTTCTTGACAAACGATACTTTCCGAGAAAAAAATTCAGATATCGAAAATGTTTTTCCATGATTTTCCTATGAAGAACGGGGTGTGCATCCAATTAAAAATCGGTTTTGAATTATTTGGCTAATACTCTATAAGAGTGCGAGAGAATTTTTTCTTGACAAACGATACTTTACGAGAAAAAAATTCAGATATCGAAAATGTTTTTCCATGATTTTCCTATGAAGAACGGGGTGTGCATCCAATTAAAAATCGGTTTTGAATTATTGGGATAATTTCTACGAGAGTACGAAAGAATTTTTTCTTGACAAACGATACTTTCCGAGAAAAAAATTTAGATATCGAAAATGTTTTTCCATGATTTTCCTATGAAGAACGGGGTGTGCATCCAATTAAAAATCGGTTTTGAATTATTTGGATAATACTCTACGAGAGTACGAAAGAATTTTTTCTTGACAAACGATACTTTCCGAGAAAAAAATTCAGATATCGAAAATGTTTTTCCATGATTTTCCTATGAAGAACGGGGTGTGCATCCAATTAAAAATCGGTTTTGAATTATTTGGCTTATACTCTACAAGAGTACGAAAGAATTTTTTCTTGACAAACGTTACTTTCCGAGAAAAAAATTCAGATATCGAAAATGTTTTTCCATGATTTTCCTATGAAGAACGGGGTGTGCATCCAATTAAAAATCGGTTTTGAATTATTTGGCTAATACTCTATAAGAGTGCGAGAGAATTTTTTCTTGACAAACGATTTTTTACGAGAAAAAAATTCAGATATCGAAAATGTTTTTCCATGATTTTCCTATGAAGAACGAGGTGTGCGTGCAATTAAAAATCGGTTTTGAATTATTTGGCTAATACTCTATAAGAATGCGAAAAAATTTTTTCTTTACAAACGATACTTTTCGAGAAAAAAATTCAGATATCGAAAATGTTTTTCGATATCCAACTAATTCGAAACCGTTTTTTAATTGGATGCACATCCTGTTCTTTATAGGAAAATCATAAAAAAACATTTTCGATATCGAAATTTTTTTTGGTCGAAAAGTATCATTTGTGGAGCAGAAATTCGTTTCCATTTCGTCTTCTCAAGAATTCAGCTACTCCAATTTGTATCGATGTACAACACACCGAAAAAAACAACATAAGTAATTTTGTCATGTGAGTTTTGTTTCTTAATAAGTCTAATTAGTATTGCAACACGTTCATAATTGTTTATACAGCCTACGATCACTATGTAACTCCTGGCTGACAAATATTATGTAGAATGTACATATAAAAGGAATTTACATCAATCCGGCAACACTGTACACTTACTTCCCTATGGTTCGTACGCGACAGTCCCCACGTCATAAAGTGTGGATGAGAATGTGTGGGTAACTTCACGCTAATATTCTACTTACGTTATAGTATAAAAGCTGATTTTTATATATAATACTTGGGTAATAATTAGATAATGTTTTCTCATTAGACAGACATTTTTGATAGTGCCAACCCTTTGACAGACAAGCTTGTAGTTTAGCTGCAGGTGCGAGCGCGAGACAGTATACAGAGTGATTTTTTTAAGTGTTTCATTAGACGTTTTCGAGGAAGGAATTGTAATACAGATTCAAGATTTTGGATTTTCGTTTTAGAGTACATGAACTTCAATTGTAAAATACTTTCAAGAGGAATCTACTTCCGGTTTGACCGGAAACGAATGTTACTTCGTTATTTCAAATGCAACACCCTGTATATTTATACATATTCGAATTCTTCGTTCAATTCTACACTGATTTCATGTATGATATGTGCAACCACTCAAGCGGTTCTTGAATTATAGCCTTATTATCAATTTTTTTGAAAAAAAGGTTGTCACAAATTAGTGTCCATATCTTCAAAATCTCTTAGTATAAGAATTTCTTTTTGCGAAAATGGAACCAAAGAAAGTACGCTGGTACTGTTTCTTGTATAACTTATGTGGAAATATTATACAGGGTGTCTGAAAAAGGGCCCCAAAGTGAGCCCCATTAAAACTATAAAATCTCACTTTTTTCAAATGGCAACCCTATAATTTTGTAATTCCAATCGATGGCTCGTCAGAAACCAGTTAGTGTGTCCCGAACATTAAATGCCTCTAAAATCAGTAGTTTTGACGTTATTGAATTAAATTCGAATTTCAGGATTGAATCAAGGTTTCTTAGTCTAAACATAGATTTATTAGGATAGAAGTTTTCAAGAAGGCTATGTCTGTTGATTTATAATGCATTCTAAAGAACTTTCATTTATACTTTTTTTATTAATCGGGCACTATGCAAGCAGAGAAAACATACAATCAATGCGAGTAACAGTGTATTGAATATGTTCTTCATTTATGGTGAATGTAACAAAATATTAGAAAGGGCAGTCAGAACTTGTAACGAAATAAATCCACATTTCACCTTTAACAAAATCTAAGTATCAAAACAATTTTCTCCGTACTGGAAGCATTAACCCAAAACGAAATCTATTGAATAGAGTAACAGATAATGAAAAAATCAAATAAACATTCTAGGACATATTCACGCAAATCCTAGAGGTTCCATCAGACAGGTTGCACAGGAATTTCGATTTTGATTTCGTTAAAGTCAGTAAATGTGAATTTCGTTCGTTGAATTCCTAATTACCTTTTCTAGGAATTTGTTACATTTGCCGCAAATAAAGAACATACCCTTGATATATCATTCCAGTGAAATTATTATTGCATGTTTTGCTTAGTGCTTGATCTGTAAGAAAAAGTAAGAATTACAGTTCCTAACATAGCCTATTTCAAAAATGCAAGCTTACAAACTGTGCGAAACCTGTCTCTAATCGTGAAATTCAAATTTTATTGAAAAACGGCAAAAATACTGATTTTAGAGGCATGAAATGTTCGGGACACCATAACTGGTTTTTGACGAGCAATCGATTGGTATTACAAAATTATAGGGTTGCCATTTGAAAAAAGTGAGATTTCATAGTTTTATTGAGGCTAAATTTGGGGCCCTTTTTCAGACACCCTGTATAATATTTCCTCATAAGTTATACAAGAAACAGTATCAGCGTACTTTTGTTTGTTCCACTTTCGCTAAAAGAAATTCTTGTAATGAGGGGATTTGAAGATATGGACACTAATTTGTGACAACCTTTTTTTCAAAAAAATTGATAATAAGGCTATAATTCAAGAACCGCTTGAGTGGTTGCACATATCATACATCAAATCAGTGTAGAATTGAACGAAGGATTCGACTATGTATAAATATACAGGGTGTTGCATTTGAAATAACGAAGTTACATTCGTTTCCGGTGAAACCGGAAGTAGATTCCTCTTGAAAATATTTTACAATTAAAGTTCATGTACTCTAAAACGAAAATCCAAAATCTTGAATCTGTATTACAATTCCTTCGTCGAAAACGGCTAATGAAACTCTTAAAAAATCACCCTGTATATGAGTGAGTGCGAGTAAGACGACATGATTATAATGACTTATGCAAATAAATTTTTTGGTACAGATTTATATAACTTATCATTTAAGTGAATCTCAAAACATCTGAAGAAAAGACATTCGAAGCCACAACTGAATAAAATTGTTAAAAATTTCAATTTATTCTATTAACAATTCAATTTAGTTGTAGCATTGAATGTCTCTAATTTTTCTGATAGTCTAAGAGCCCGTGGACACCAAACCTTCGTTGTTTTATATAAGCTTAAAACTTGTCTACGCATGCTCCCAACACAGGTGAGAACGATGGACCATTATGAAGTTCGGGTTACCCTGGCTTTGGCAGGTAACGGTACTAAAGGGGTGTAAAATAATTTAAGTAAATCTCAAAAACATCTGAAGAAAAGACATTCGATGCTACAACTGAATAAAATTGTTAAAAATTTCAATTTATTCTATTAACAATTCAATTTAGTTGTAGCATTGAATGTCTCTAATTTTTCTGATAGTCTAAGAGCCCGTGGACACCAAACCTTCGTTGTTTTATATAAGCTTAAAACTTGTCTACGCATGCTCCAACACAGGTGAGAACGATGGACCATTATGAAGTTCGGGTTACCCTGGCTTTGGCAGGTAAACGGTACTAAAGGGGTGTAAAATAATTTAAGTAAATCTCAAAAACATCTGAAGAAAAGACATTCGATGCTAACACTGAATAAAATTGTTAAAAGTTTTAATTTATTCTATTAACAATCTAATTTAGTTGTAGCATTGAATGTCTTTTCTTCAGATGTTTTTGAGATTCACTTAAATGATTAGTTATATAAATCTTTACCAGAAAATGTATTTGCATAAGTCATTATTATCATGCCGTCTTACTCGCACTCACTCATATATACTGTCTCGCGCTCGCACCTGCAGCTAAACTACAAGCTTGTCTGTCAAAGGGTTGGCACTATCAAAAATGTCTGTCTAATGAGAAAACATTATCTAATTATTACCCAAGTAAGGCTCTAAAAAGGGGAGTATACCAGACAGCCATGCTGGGTCCAACCATAGACTCGAAAATTACAGGACACTAATTCGAATGAAAAGAAAATAATCTGTAATCGAATAAATGAAATCTGTAATCAAATGTGGTTTTAATCCTGTAATCGGCATGCTCACATGAAAAACATTGGAAATAGGTTAGGTTCAAAATTAGTTTTCAGTTTTCCAGCGCTTGGGGGTTTTGTGGATTTGTTTAAAAGAAGGATGTATGTGGAAACATCTTTTGGGTTTTTAAAGATGAACTACAATCATTTCTCTAGGGAAAATTAAAAAAGGGCAAGCTCTAAAATAAGCATGACATGTTTATAATATTTAGAGCGGTCTGGTTTCATCCCTTCTAAAGTAATGAGATAAACTTCTAACAATTTTATAATTTTCATTAATATCCATGTATTCTAGTACGACAAAGGGGGAAAAGTGGGTAATTGCATTGCTAGCATTTTATTTTAATGAAGGAGATTCATTCACTAAAACAAATGGACCATGCACTTGGAAGGAGTCATATATTGCAAAAATCCAAAGGCTAAATATATGAAAGGGCAAGGTTTTCTGATTGAAGAAGACCAATATTTGTAGGGATACCTACAATAAATACCTACCTTGTAATACAGAAGATTCAACAATCAATCGGATGAAGCAGAGAAAATTTAGAGTAACAGCGTCAAAAGCTTACCCATTATTCACCTACAAGGTCATTTACTAGAACTAGAGCCTTACTAGAACAAGTTTCAGAAGTATTTTGAATGTTCCTTTCTCCAGTAAATATACCCAGCTTGGAATTAATTGGAAATTCAAGGCCTGATCAGTATATTCAAGATACTACTATCTATTTTATGTTGGCTAATAAATTTGTTATCATATAGAACTTTCAGAGATAAGAACTGCATGGGTCAAGAAATGGGACTTGTAGTGTGTTTTGTTTTCGTGGCAGGAAGATGGCAATATATATGTAGGATCAGGAATTGGACTGGTGTTTATTATTACATTTCGCAGTTTTTTTAGGAAAAAATAAAGTCCAATTCCTTAAACTTGTTATTATTAGAATTTTGGAAAGAGAAGTTAGGAACATCCAATAAAGTTGTTGAATAGCAGAAAGATTAGGTTTTTTAAATTTAAGTACTACCTACCCACCACATAATTATTGTCTTGAATTTCGTATTTGCAGCACGTACTCTCGCTGACATTTCCCTTGGTTCAATAAAAAAAATTGCTAAATATTGATAATAAGTTGAGTTCCTGACTGACTTCCATTTTTTGATTTTGAATGTTTCTCACAGATTTATCATCTCTGTCAAAAACACCCGCTTAATCGAGTGATTGCCGCGGCATCTAATAGTCAAATTGTATAATTGTTTATGTTGGAGCATAACCCCGATAGATGGCGATGAAAATTTGGTAGTGATCTGTAATTTTCGAGTCTATGGTTGGACCCAGTCAGCCTGTCTGGCATACCTATCTTTCTAGTGCTCTAACCCAAGTATTATATATAAAAATCAGCTTTTATACTATAACGTAAGTAGAATTACATATAATTTAATGAACATTAAGGGTGTCTGGCAAGGGGTTGCCACTATAGTAAGTGTGTGGCAATTAATGACGTGAATTTGAATGATTTCCTGAAGGTAATATCAAAACGTCACGCTTTATAAAATGACGAAACTAGATCAGTATTTCACACCCCTTTAATACCGTTTACCTGCCAAAGCCAGGGTAACCCGAACTTCATAATGGTCCATGGTTCTTACCTGTGTTGGAAGCATGCGTAGACAAGTTTTCAGCTTTTATAAAATAACGAAGGTCTGGGGTTCACGGACTCTTGCTCTATACGTCTTATGAACTGCACTACATGTGGCTGGGTCACACCTACCGAAAGTCTTCTGGACCAAGAAAAGGGATCTTCTCGCTCTGTTTACTGCAGATTGTATGTGCTCGGACCAGGTCAGATTTTCAGTTATGATAACTCCGAGATCAGAGTGCCTGCCGGCGGAAGAGATCCGTCGACCACAAATATTGTACTGGAGACGGGGATTGTTGGTACCCATATGCAAAACCGATCATTTATCAAAATTTAGAGGTAGCTGCCAATCTTCACACCAACGTGCTATCGAGTTCAAGTCCTGTTGCAGAGTTTGATCTCCCGGAATTGCGTATATCTTCGTATCGTCCGCAAACTGGGAGCAGTGAGATTTAATGCAGTTGGCTAAATCGGCTATATATATAAGGAAAAGGAATGGTCCCAGAACTGAGCCCTGCGGTACACCACTGGTAACTGGCTTAGAGGATGACAAGGAGTTGCGCACTCTAGCCTGGAATGATCGGTCTGAGAGAAAGGCTGCAATCCATGCAAGAAGCTCACCGCGAAATCCAAAATGATCAAGCACGTGCAACAGCCGCCTGTGGGGGACACGGTCGAAGGCACGGGAAAAGTCGAGGTAGACCATGTCTACGGGAACCCTCTTGTCGGGTGCTCTCGACCAGTGATTGATACATTCCAGTTGGTTTGTTATTACTGAACGACCAGGAAGAAAACCGTGCTGGCAACCGGGGATGATATTATTTTCCAAAGCAAACTTTAGTACAGAATCAAGTATAATCCTTTCACAAATCTTAGCAGCTATGGGAACCAGCTTAGACTAGAGATTAATGGCGGCCACTCTAAAACGTGCTTCACTTTGGACCTATGCGAAACGGCTATGCGCGGTATCCTCTCCCTTCCCTAATCTAATGCGACGGTAATTTGATGCGTCCAGCTTGTCACCCTTTTTGAAGATAGGAGTAACCATAGCACTCCGCCATGATGTAAGAAGCGAAGATGTCTCAAAAGATTTGGTAAAAATTCTTGATAGGGGAAAAGACAGGGAATGGGCACATTTCTTGAGAAGTGTTGAAGAAATTCCATCACCATCAGGCGCTGAAGATACGTCCAGGCGCTGAAGATACGTCCAGAGTAGACAGATGTTCTTCGACCAGGGAAGGGGGAAAGTCGATGCTCGTTAAACCAATGTCGACACGATTCGTTGTAATTTTAGGAGGTGAACCTGTCTCCAGGCTGAAATCTCAGCCAAAGTATCGGCCAGGACATTTGCGGCCTCCTCGGGGTTTTCGCATGGTAGTTTACTTGAGTTGCGGACCAGCGGGATATCGACTTTGAAATTCAACGACGATCTGACATACTTGAAAAAGCGTTTCCTATTTCCAGACTGAACCAATCTTTGTTTGGATTCCTTACAAAATTCAGAAAACATTATACCGAGGAAATTGAGTACGTATTATCAAAGAATCCTTCTTTATATACAATGATATAACTACTGCTGATGTATAATACTCTTATCCAACTCGAAGTATTCTTATGTGATAGTAGATTTACACTCAGTTGCAAGAAGCAGATCGTTAAATCAGTATTAGTTAAAGGTCCTTTAAATCTAATACTTCCATTATTTTAACGCCTGTTGCACGAACTTAATGTTTGTAAATTTTTCGCTCCATTAGTTAACGCTCCAATAAAGGAATCATTAAATAAAGGATGACCTTTATTTCGTGAAATGGTATGTCAGAACTACAAACCATAGATATATAGGTTATATTCGTTAAGTACCTCTATGACATAACCTAAAAATCTTAAGTTACCAGTTCTACTTTGTTTTTGTTGACAATATAGTTAGATATTATCAATTTAGTTATCTGAAAATATCAATATGGAGCAAACTAAAAGAAAAAGAGGCTGTAATTATACAGCGGAAGAAATTAATATATTTTTAGATCGTGTGAAGAAGTAAGTATTCTTATATTTATATGTTCTGTGTATTTATCATGAATATAAATAAGACTTCGTAACTTAATTTCAAAGCGAATTCCCCCAAAAATTTTCCTATTTATTCCATTTCAGCTATCAGTTTGCAATTGAAGAAAAGAAGACTGGCAGTATATTCATAGCCCGGAAGAAGGAGGCTTGGGAGATTATATGCAAGTCATATAATGCTGTCGCCACGAGTGGCTTCAGAAATGTGGAGCAGTTAAAAAACCTATATGACAATAGGAAACAGAAGGACAAAAAATCGCTGGCTGAAAGTAATGTAGGTTTGCCCTTTCACCAGAATGAATTTAATGAAAAAATTTGGTCAATAGGTAGACAACAAGATATCAAATATAGGGTTGGTTACTGAATGATTGAATAAGAGTTGACTTCTACACTTTAATTATACTTTTTCTATATTTGAGCTTTGTATAAAAATGACTGTAGAAATACGTTTGCCAATTTCCACTCTGGCATCCAGAAAAGGTCCATTATCAATTCATTTTCCCATAATAACATGTTATTGCAAGAAAGCTCAATGTAATGCATTGATAAGGGATATAAGTATGTGGGCTAGACCAACTAAAGTTTCAGATTTTTATTTGTATTCTGAATCAACATTTGCTTGCCCAGTTCAAGACTGGTCTAACTCAAAATATAGCGATTTCAAGTTTTTAGCATGAATTATCTTCAAGTTGCTTCTACTTACTCTGTGCAAGACCGTTTCTCGAAAAACTTAGTGGATCAGATTTCAAAACTTGTATACTTATTGCAACCATTGGATATCAATTGAAGAGAAAAGTATAAACTTCAATCGGCTCTCCTGAGAAATCGCTTTTTTGGAATAAACCAGTCTTGTTCTGGAACAACGAATTATTCAGTGGCCAATTTTTTTTTTATTTTAGAAAAAAGAATATTTAAGGGACATTGCCCAGGGATCTTGTCTTATTCAGGAAGAAGAAATACAAACGGCCCTAGAGCATGAAAAATCAGATAAGGTTAGTATTAAAACAGAATTTTGTGTTTATTCTTGTTACTGAATATTGGTGACACTGTTTCAGGGACAATGGTGTCAAACTGGTGGTGGCATGTGGTGCCCTTCATTGACAGATCATGACCAGAAAATTCTGGTCATCCTCAAGGAACAGTTTACACCACTAGTGAACAGCTGTGATAGTGCTGCAATTTATTTCAGAGGTACTAATAAAAAAAAATTCAACTGAAGCTCATTGTGTACTCAGTAGATACTAGTAATCTTTTCTACCTTTTTACAGATATTCCACAGCAAACTATAGTTGAAACCCCTCTCGTCAACTTGGAACCAGAGGAAATACAAGAAAGTAATATCTCTCTATTCCTTTGTATACATATCGTAATCTCTCAAATTTCAGCTCTAAATGAGAGACAGCCAGACTTAATAGAATTTTCCTTTTTAGAATGTAATGATTCAGCAATTCCAGGTCAGTAACATGAAGAAGAATTTTGAGATTTTTTTAATAATATGCAATTTTCACTTTTGAATATATAAAATACTATAACAGAGGTTGTGAAAGTTGTTGGATCACATTGTCTGTGTCCAAATATTTCATTATGCAAAATATTATCTCTTACAGGGTCATCTCAAGTAGAAACCAAATCAAAAAAAAAACCAAAGAAAATATAAATAATGGTAAATATTACTTAATGTATAATGAGATGAGATGATGGAATCTTATTTTTACAGTTCCTTCAAGAAACCAAAAAAAAAGTTGAAAAAAGGACTTGTGAATCACAAGCAACTATATTTCAAACAAAAACGCCATTATGCAAACCTGCAGAAAAGAAAAGTATTACAGGATATGCGACTGAGGAAGCATGAATATGCAATGCGCCAAAAGGAGCATGAAATGATAAAAAAAGAGCATGAATTGAGAATGGCAATTTTGCAGCATGAATTTAACGTAAAGAACATAAACGTGGTAAGATAAATCTAACACTTCTGAAAAATGATGCATACCCTGATCGGTGTATTTATTAGTTTTGATTTTTTTCAGCAGCCTTGATTTCCTCTTCATGCCCAAGATTCCAGTTCCTTGTTTCTTTTGAATATTCCTATTTTTTTCCTTTGAAATAAACTTCTCCAAATATAATAATATGTGTTATGATTTTTTCAATCAAAGTATTACAGGTTTCATCAGGTTACTGGTAAGATTCGTTGATATTAGTAGTATTCATGAATAGTTTGTGATATAGATATTGTAATAAATAGTTTGGACCCTTGAACAAAAATAGTTTTATTTCAGCCTCTAATATATATCTCTAATATATGTATAAAAATTATTAAAATTAATTAATAATTGAAAACGGTGTTAACTAAAGCCGTTCTAACAGAAAAATCTTGTGGGCCATGAGACACATGATTCTCATACTCATCATCATCATTATTCAATTAATGTCATAAAATTCAGGCTCCTCGAATGAGATGGCCATATTATGTAAAACAGCTGTGGCCACAATCACCTTCAGTATTGTGTCCATTTTTCTCAACGTGATTCCTTTTTGTATACAAGGGAATCTTCGTTTCCATACTCCTATAAATCTTTCTACAACATTCCTCGTTTTAATGTGGCTTCTATTGTAGTTTTGTTCAGCAGTTGTGGAGGGATTCAAGAATGGAGTAACTAGGATCTTTTGCAAAAGTATCCACTGTCACCGAGCAAAAAAAAGTTTCCATATATACCACTTTCAAGTTCAGCACACAATGGAGAATTATTGAAAATGGTACAGTCGTGAACAGATCCCGGCCAGCGCACAATTAAATGTCTTATTTTTAACCGAGCGTCGGACACAATTTGCACATTTATTGAAAAGTATCCTTTTCGACACCTGAAACATTCTGCCAAATGTCCGCCTGGTGAATTGATTTTCACATGGGTGCAATCCACAGCCCCTATCACCCTTGGAAAACGTCGATTTCAAAAAATTCTTGAACTACTTGGTGGCATTCTTGTGGAGTTGGCATTACTATTTCATTTGCCGCTAAACCCGCAATAGATCGGGTAACTTTTTGAATTATTCGGCAAACTGTAGATTTATCACAGTTCAACAAATCTCCAACAACAGCTTGGAAGGAGCCTGTTGCATAATACCTCAGTGCGATCAGCAATTGAGTTCTGGCATCAATTGATTTGGAGTGATTTGTTTCAGGTGCAAAAAGTTGTCCTATTTTATTCAGGATATGTAGAAAGCACGACTTATTGAACCGGTATCTTGATAGGAATTCTCCATCTTCGTAAATGTCCCATAAGTCTTTTCTGTCGGGGATATTTCTAGTATTTTCTTCTCCACCCGACAAAGAAGAAAGGCTTGATAAACTAGATAGGCTCGACATCACGAAATATATTCAACTTTTGATCTTAAATATTCACTCTTAGAAACAAACAAGTTAGATATACGTATATAACGCCAGTTTAATGACTCGATAATAGGACATTAAATTTTTAATGGTGAAGTGTCAAAATAACACTCCGTTAGGTGCATAAACAGTTTCTTGCAACAGAAATTATCTATAATGGAAGGATAAAGGAGGGTGGACGTTAAATTAAACGAACAACTAACGATTCCATTAAATTTGGCTTCTTTCAATAGAATATTGGGTTTAACGGAAGATTTAAATTTAAAAGGGGTATTAAAATTTTAACGGACTTTTCTGCAACTGAGCGTTAGAATATTCCAAAATATGTGTGTATTGCTGTCCAATAATAGTATATTATATTATAAGGATTAAAAGTGCATATTTTTTACGAGCAATATTGCTGCAGCCGAGCGAATGCAAAATTGGAGTTAAAAAGGCATTTAGTCCGAATAATGTATACTATTTTTTCTCCAACCAAGTCAAAATTACAGTAAAATTGGTTTTAGTGAAAAATCGTTCATAATTTGGTTTGAATTTGAACACAGAATCATGACAGTGATTGTCAAGTAGACGTCAAATGCCATTATTTTAATCCGGAGGATTAAAGTAGCGTTTTTAATCCTAGGATAAAAGTGTTGCTAAGTAACGAGTGAATTTTGTACGGTAAGGAAATGTATGACTTTTGCACCTGAAAATAGTACAAAATGTCAACATTTTTGATGGTTGGAGAAAAACGAAGTTTTTATTGAATCAATCTTTTCATCATTCTCCTTTTAAACATTCCTTCGTTTTGTATTAAAAACAAACTTTTCTAGAAGAGAGAGATAGATTCTGAAATATTCAACAGTTTTCATTCGAACCGAAATGAAAACATTTGAAAACATTTTGAAATAACATTTTGTTATTCATATTGGAAAAACTCTTCGCCAAAAATTGTTGATTGTGGAAGATTGCCAATTGGCTTAGGAAGGCAGGAGGAAATTTCAAAAAGAGATGATAGTTAAAAAGTTAAAATCTACAATTCATAAATGTTAATTTGAAGAATAAAAGTGAATGACCGATCGGTAAATTTTTAGGGAGGATATTTATCCCGATTTCCCCCCTTGAAACCGCTAGTAGTAGAAGAATTCGTAAACATTTCTAGTCTTGATGCAATGCGATGGTGACGTAAGGGACAACGTCTAACTGGAGATAGAGGACCTCAAACTCAATTAGGATTGGGGATTTAAATGTCCACAAGGCTATTAGTTTCAGAGATACAAGTTGTTTTTGGCAGAAGTGCTACAACTATAAACTCCCTTATCTTCGTCAATATGGCAAATTTTTCGCTGAAGGCAAGCTTGTTACTATACATAATAATAATAATAATATATGTTTATTTTCAAAATTGCTACATAACAAAAGAAAACAAGTCAAAATAAATTGTTACAGGGAAATATAAATTTACAGACCATTGCAGTAATTTTTGAATTCAAGTAGTGAATAAGGTTCACACTCGACTATGACATCATTCACATTTCTTATCATTTTCGGTAAGTAATTAAATAGTCTTATGCACATGTAGAAAGTGCTCTGTTCAGTCAATGAATATTTGCGTGGGGGAAAATAATCATTCATTCTTCGTGTAGCATTTACATTTTTATAAGTTTGAAAATAATGAATGTTTTTATGAAAAAATAATAAGACTCGTATATGTACAAACCAGACATTGTGAGGATTTTATTCTTTTTAAATATCCCTCGACAAGATTCTCTTATTTCATATTGAACATGGTCCTTATGGCAAGTTTCTGTGTTCTAAAAACTTGTTCTGCTGATGAACTACTCCCCCAAAAAACTATTCCATAAGACATTAATGACTGAAAGTTGGAATAATAGACAATCATTAGAGTATTGTTGTCTACTTGATTTTTCAAAGCTCTCAACATATATAAAGTGGAATTTAGCTTGTGTGCTTGTTAGCATTTTAAATATTCCTTCACATCTTGAAATCCATTTTTATTAATTAATCTATCAATATTATAAAAACAATTCAAAATACAATACAAACACAAAAAGAGGACACTATACAGGGTGAGTCTTGACCGAATATTCCTGGTTCCTGAGGTCAAAAGAAACACTTTTTCCTCTACCATTTTTTCCGATTCGGCCTAAATAAGAAGATATAGCCCTTTTTTATTTTCAGAATGAGCTATGCCACCACTGGTAAACTTACCACTGAATTTTTGCAAGTACGAGATCTAGCATTCAAACCTTTGAAATAAGCTATTGTATTAAAGAAACGAGTAGATATACCATTCGAAATTTTCAAATAAGCCGTTTTTCAATACCAGTTGTATTTCTAATGCAATTATTGATTCATCCAAAATTTTGCTGGTGATGAAATGAAAGAGAATAATATCTCTCCTTGAGGTATTACTTTATTTTTGATTATATCGGATTAACTTTCGAACCACCTATTTCATCTATAGCATTCATTTCCGATATCTCTTGAAATCTTCCGTGCAAGAATTTCTGAAATCAAAACAACAACTAACCATAAAAATTAATAAATGACATATTCACTTGAACAGTCTAAACCACAGAACATAAATATAAAAAGTGCGAGCTGCCTACTAACACGGCCTTTTAAACCTCCGGGCCCGGTCATAGCCAAGAGCGGCAACGCTGTAGAAAGGTATACCCTCCCGACATAATATTACAAGCACAGCCTTCTTAAGTAGTCCCTATGTACAGTTGTGTTACAGGCGCAAGCGTGAGCGCTAGTAAACATCTAGTGGTAAATTAATATGTTTTTAGTGTCGATTGTGGTCGTAAATGTGAAAAATAAGTGAATTATAATTAACTGTTGTGATTGTTTGAGTGCTGTGAACAGTGAAAGTGTTTGTGATATTGGAGTTAGTGAATTTTCCTTGGGATAACTACTTTCGTCTTTTTGTAGGTGTCTCTAACCTATAAATCAAACTCATCTTCTTCGAAAAATGGTAGGAACGTTTTATATTTTATCGTGTAGAAGTAATATCCGTCTAAAAAACTTAAGGATATTTCAATTGTTTCAGTTTGCCGAAAACATGGACAGCGAAATTTCATTCCAACAAAAGTTTTGATTGTGAAAAACATTTCGATTCCAACGATATAATTAAGTCCCATAAACATTCACAAGCAGATGGAACAATTAAAAAACTTTCTTTGACATACCAAAATCAAAAGAACTGACCCATTAAATTTAATTATCGTTCATAATAAAAAGAAGTCGTGTTTTCCTCTCTGACGCTATAATTCCAGAACGCACTAACCGATTTTCACGGTTTTGGATTCGTTGGAAAGGTCTCGGGCTCCGTGAGGGTTATAGCAAAGGAAATACAGGAAAATGTCGACAGAAAAGCGGGAAAATCATTTTTCACATAGCAGTACCTTTGCTGAATGAACAGCAAAAACAAGTAGATATGTATATGAAACATTAATGCAAGCTGTGGAAAAGAATAATACTGGTGGTCTATTCTTTCTGGACGCACCTTGAGGAATAGGGAAAACATTTCTCATTTCAATGATGATTTTGGCCACTATTCGATCTGTGACATAGCTTTGGCGTTAGCATCATCTGGAATTGCGGCGACTCTTCTAGATGGCGGTCGTACTGCACATTCTGCGCTTAAGTTGCCACTCAATTTGAAACAAATCGATACTCCAACATGCAATACTTCCCGATCAAGTACAATGGGAAAATTGTTGATGCAATGCAAGCTCATTGTTTGGGATGAGTGCACAATGGCACATAAGAAATCGCTTGAAGCACACAACTTCACACTGAAGGATCTTCGGCTAAATAACAACATCTTTGGCGGCTTAATGATATTGTTGGCTGGCGATTTCAGGCAGACGTTGCCAGTATTTCCCTGTGGAACGCCTGAAGATGAATTGAATGTTTGCCTGAAGGCATCACTTTTATGGAATAACGGGAAAACATTATCGCTAACTACTAATATAAGAGTTCAACTTCAAAATGATCAAAGTGCTGCACAATTTTCCAAACAATTGTTAGCTGTTGGAAATGAAAAAGTCCCAGTTGATGCGACATCTGGATCAATTACTCTTACCAACGACTTTTGCCGATTTGTAAACTCTCAATTAGCTCTTATTGAAAATTTTTTCCCAAACATTAGGGAGAATTAGCAGAATTATTCTTGGTTGAGTCAACGAGCAATCTTGCCGAAAAAAATTAAACTACACGCACTGAATTTCACCATTCATAAAAAAATTGGTGGCAATTTGGTTGATTCCATAACAAATCCCGATGATGTAGTAAATTATCCAACGGAGTTTCCTTACTCTCTGGAGTTACCAGGATTTCCACCACATAACTTGCAACTCAAAGGTGGTACACTTATTATGATATTGCGTAATTTGAATCCACCGCAACTTTGCAACGGTACTCGACTTTCGGTAAAGAGACTTATGCCGAATTGATTGATGTGGGTAACCATTATTAATGGAAAGTAGTTCAAACGATTGCAATTTTTAGTTCGAATTGCGTTCGCAATGACAATTAATAAGTCGCAAGGCCAATCGCTAAGTGTTTGCGGATTAAATTAGAAAATCATTGCTTTTCACATGGGGCAGTTATAAGTTGCGTGTTGGGAAACCCTTCGCTTTGTTTGTGTTAACGTCATACCAAAAAACAAAAATGTGGTTTACCAAAGAGCACTTCAATGAAACGGAAAATTTGCGGACACGTATAACGCTTCGATTCAGTATTTACTTTAGATCCACTTTCATTTACTTAGAGAAGTTCAACTGAATAACACTTCATTTTTGTAATCGAAATGATTCATTACTTTTGTGAAATGAAATAATAATGAAATAGCGATTAATGGTCAAGGTGTAAGAGTGTGCGAGAGCCTTGGAGTTTATGCTAAGTGGTTGCTCCAGAATAGATTATCCATCAATGTACACAAAACAGTATATTAGTGATAAAAAACAAGAATAAACAAGTAGAAGACAACATCAATATACAAATTAATAAAACAGCTATAAAAAAAGTTATTGAATACAAGTACCTTGGATTGACCATTGATGAGAAGTTGACCTGGAGCGGCCATGTAATGTCAGTAAAAAATAAACTGGTGCTATTGATAGGAGCCATAAATAGGTGCACAAAATTTCTTAACTCAAAGACTAGAAGGAGTCTCTATCATGGACTCATTGAATCACGGTTGAGGTACATGATCCCATGCTGGGGGAATATAGCTGCTACGTATATAAAACCACTACAGATCGTACAGAACAAAGCTATTTTAAGACCATCTTTGGATATAGCAGACTCACTAGCACTGAGTTGATCTATAGGGAACTGAAATAATGGATATCAATAAAATTCACTATTTGGAAGAAGCTAAACTTGTACATGGCATCATGAATGGATATTTCAGGACAACACAAGAACTTCACTATGGCGGGGAAACACATGAACATGGAACTAGGTCGCGGGAACTAATTAGGAGACCACTGAGAAGAACCAGCAAGACACAAAGTCACCAATATAATATGTTGGAAGTAGAATCTTTAATCAGCTACCAGAAGCAATCAAGAATGTGATAGAAAAGAGCAAATTCAGTAAGCGTGTTGTGGATCATTTGAAGCCCAGAAATTAATGTATGTGATAATAAGAGACTGTGAATTGATGAAATATGCACTGTGATAGTACAACTGTGATATACAGGGTGAATCCTGTTGAACTGTACATACTTCACACAGAGATAGAGGACACTTTGCTGGTTTCAAAAAGACCCCACATGAAAGGTCTCAAACGATTCGTTTGAATTATACAGGGTGATTTCCAGTTTTGGGTTCATATTTTCAAAATGCTCTATTGGACGAACGAATAATCACAAATTCATCAAATTTGGTACGTAGGAGGACTGTATCAATATCGATATAGCTGAGTTAACAGATTATCAGTTTCCAGGACCAGACTCTATCTTTCTGATATTATCGGAATTTATGAAAAAAAAACACCCTGTAGATGAAAAAGTCAATAAACCTGTCATGACAGTTCAAACTACACTAAAAACTCTACAATGAAGAGTAATAAATCACGTGGCACACCTACAAATTTAGAGAAAAAAAATATTGAATATGCGTACTCGGAGATAAATTTTTTGGACGGGCCTAATTCACATGGAAAACCATACCCAAATGTATCGAAAGTTGAAGACAAGAGAATATTATCAGTTTAAATCCTCTCGATATTCAAATATTCCAATATTCAGGTAATTTTCGTCAGTTTCCAGGACCTGACTCTATTTTTCTGATATTATCGGAATTTATAAAGAAAATCACCCTGTAGATGAAAAAGTAAATAAACCTGTCAACTGACAAAAATTACCTGAATATTGGAATATTTGAATATCGAGAGGATTTAAACTGATAATATTCTCCTGTCTTCAACTTTTGATGCATTTGGGTATGGTTTTCCATGTGAATTAGGCCCGTCCAAAAAATTATCTCCGAGTACGCATATTCAATATTTTTTTTCTCTAAATTTGTAGGTGTGCCACGTGATTTTATTACTCTTTATTGTAGAGTTTTTAGTGTAGTTTGAACTGTCATGACACGTTTATTGATTTTTTCATCTACAGGGTGTTTTTTTTCATACATTCCGATAATATCAGAAAAATAGAGTCCGGTCCTGGAAACTGATAATCTGTTAACTCAGCTGTATGGAGATTGATACAGTCCTCCTAGGTACCAAAATGATTTTGAATTTGATTCGTTCGTCCAATAGAGCATTTTGAAAATATGACCCAAAACTGGAATTCACCCTGTATAATTCAAACGAATCGTTTAAGACCTTCCATGTGGGGTCTTTTTGAAACCAGCAAAGTGTCCTCTATCTCTGTGTGAAGTATGTACATATTTCGATGTTTTAGCACTACAACTTTTAAAACAGAGGAGATAGACAAAATCTGATACCCACTTCTCGATCTCTTTTTTTAGAAACTAACAACAGAAGTATTCATTTTGGCTACCTTCTTTTGTTTTCGAATTATTAGCGAAAATTGGAAAAGTGGCAATATCGAAAAAAGTTCATATCTCCGCTAATACTGATGATAGAGCTCTGAAATTAAAACATTATACAGGCACTTTTTTAAGTAGAATCCAGTGGCGTACTCGCCTTTTTTGCATCATTTCTAATTACGGAGCTATGACCCAAAGTTATGTTTTTTTTAAATGGAAATACTAGATTTTTGTGGCATTTTCTAAAGCTCAATTTTTTCTGATTTCAAAAATATATAACATTGTATGGTTTGTATCAATATGAGTATAGAAAATGGTCAAAAACCTATTTTCATTTAAGTCTCAATATTTTCTATGGTTGACGAGCACAGAAAAATGGAGCTTCCTATAACAAGAGCAGTCTCCTTCCGTCAATCTCATTATTTCTATGCTTTCAACTAATTTCTCCAAAAAATTCGAACATGGATATATTTCATAAAAACTTATATCTTGAAATGGATTTGGAAATAACAAAAAGATCCACATGATCCTCCGTTTCAATAGATATACTTAGTTATAATGAGATGGATGCAAGAGAATATTTTTATTGCACTCCAGAATAAATACGCACAAGTGCTTAGTAGTCTATTTCAAATCGCATATGAATAACGCATATACAGGGTGTCTGGTGAGGAATGGGACAACGTTTAGGTGGTGATGAGGGATGTCTCAAGGAGTGAGAAAATGCCATTTGAAATCATCTGAGGTACATGGTTCCTGATATACAGGGTGTTTTAGAAAAAATTAGGAAATTTCAAATGACCATAATTCAGGAAATATGAGAGCTAATTCGATGATTTTTCGTATGAACAATGATAGAGTGAGTACGAATCTGTTTGAACGAAAAATTCGAAATAAAATCAGATCCGGAGTCAGAAATTTTGTTTTTTCTGAAATTAGGTAAAAACAACACCCTGTATGCGGTTTTCAATTTTTTTAACTTCATATTCTGAAAGAGCAGGAAAAATACATTCAAACTCAACTGTCATCTCGAATGGCACAAATATTCCCTGCTTTCTATGACCCTTCGAATATCAATCTTCCGATTTTCGCTCCTTACATATTATTTTCTTGACATTTCAAATGACCATAATTCAGGAAATAAAGGAGCTAATCCGATGATTTTTCGTATGAACAATGATAGAGTGAGTACGAATCTGTTTGAACGAAAAATTCGAAATAAAATCAGATCCGGACTCAGAAATTTTAGTTCTTCTGAAATTTGGTAAAAACAACACCCTGTATGCGGTTTTAAATTTTTTTGACTTCAGATTCTGAGAGGGCAGGAAAAATACATTCAAACTCAACTCTCATCCTGAATGGCACAAATTTTCCCTCCTTTCTATGACCATTCGAATGTCAATCTTCCGATTTTCGCTCCTTACATATTATTTTCTCGACATTTCAGAAACATGAAATCTCAGATAGTTACTAATAAGTGAAAAAAAGATCATAAACGAATCAAAATTTTTATGAAAATTATAAAAAAATGCGAAATTTGAAAAATTAATAATTAATTCTTCAAATATTGTTCAAAATGAAAACCACCAACTTCTACACATTTATCTGCTCTTTTCATTAAGTTCAAAACTGCTTTCCTTATCACATTCGGGTTGTTTAGTATTTCGTCACATGCGTCTATTATGCGCTGAATTAATTGTTCCTTGTATCTATTTCTCGCCCGTACACCATAGTTTTAAGGTGTCCCCAAAGGAAATAATCTAACGGTGTCATGTCGGGGGACCGAGGTGGCCATGCTCTTGGACCACCACGACCTATCCATCTATTTGGATAGACCTCGTTCAAATGATTTCTCACTAAAATTGAGAAATGTGGGGGTGCTCCATCATGCTGGAAGATAAGTCCTCTTTGATTAATATTCCCTAATAAATTAGGAAGAACATTCATAAGGAAATATCTATAAATTTCTCCGGTGAGTCTTTCTTCGAAAAAATGAGGACCTATTAAATTATTATCATAAACTGCGCACCACACATAACACTGAAACGTCTCTGTGATTGTCTTTGTACGACAGCGAAAATCGGAAGAGTGACATTCGAAGGGCCATAGAAAGGAGGGAACATTTGTGTCATTCGGGATGACAGTTGAGTTCGAAAGTATTTTTCCTGCTCTCTCAGAATCTGAAGCCAAAAAAATGAAAACCGCATACAGACAGGTGTTGTTTTTACCTAATTTCAGAAAAACTGAAATTTCTGAGTCCGGATCTGATTTTATTTCGAATTTTTCAATCAAACAGATTCGTACTCACTCATATCATTGTTCATACGAAAAATCATCGGATTAGCTCTCATATTTCCTGAATTATGGTCATTTGAAATGTCGAGAAAATAATATGTAAGGAGCGAAAATCGGAAGATTGACATTCGAAGGGTCATAGAAAGCAGGAAAAATTTGTGCCATTCGAGATGACAGTTCAGTTCGAAAGTATTTTTCCTGCTCTCTCAGAATCTGAAGTCAAAAAAATTGAAAACCGCATACAGGGTGTTGTTTTTACCTTATTTCAGAAAAACTGAAATTTCTGAGTCCGGATCTGATTTTATTTCGAATTTTTCATTCAAACAGATTCGTACTCACTCTATCATTGTTCATACGAAAAATCATCGGATTAGCTCTTTTATTTCCTGAATTATGGTCATTTGAAATTTCCTAATTTTTTCTAAAACTCCCGTATATCAGGAACCATGTACCTCAGATGATTTCGAATGGCATTTTCTCACTCCTTGAGACATCCCTCATCACCATCTAAACGTTGTCCCATTCCTCACCAGACACCCTGTAGATATGATTGAAGTTATCAATTCAATCAGAAAAGTAATAAAGGAAAAATATTTTTCAATATCTAATAGTGATTACAATAAAAGGTCAGTAGGTTATAACTTAGAATGAGGGATCAAGTTTCACAGCAGTTCATCTTGGAGCAATTGAGTAAAGAGCATAGAAATGAAAAGAATACTGGAAAGATATTGTGGTAATTATACGATGTTAAATTTGTCTGTGCTCATCAACAGTTGAAACCATAGAAAATATTGAGACTCAGATGAAAATAGGTTTTTGATCATTTTCTATACTCATATTGATACAAACCATACAATGTTATATATTTTTGAAATCAGAAAAAATTAAGCTTTCAGAAAATACCACAAAAATTTACTATTTCCATTTGAAAAACATAACTTTGGGTCATAGATCCGTAGTTAGAAGTGGTGCAAAAAAGGCGAGTACGCCACTGGATTCTACGTAAAAAGTGCCTGTATAATGTTTTATTCAGAGCTCTATCATCAGTATTAGCGGAGATATGAATTTTTTTCGATATTGCCACTTTTCCAATTTTCGCTTATTCCTCGAAAACAAAAGAAGGTAGCCAAAAATGAATACTACTCTCGTTAGTTTCTCAGAAAAAGAGATCGAGAAGTGGGTATCAGATTTTGTCTATCTCCTCTGGTTAAAAGTTGTAGTGCTAAAACATCGAAATATGCCCACCCTGTACAGTTCAACAGGATTCACCCTGTATATATTTATATGTTTTTGGAGCCTGTGATTATCTGATCGATGTATTTGTGTTAATTGTAGGCCTTGTTACCAGTTGTAAGAACTGTTTAAAGGTCAGCTGTAAATTGTTTAATAAATAAATAGATATTTTAAAGCGTGAGCGGAGCGAACGCTTTAATAGTTCGAGACCATTAGTCGCTCGATTAATAACCGAGTTGATTACAAGATTTTTCCGACGATCTAAATATGAATCGTGTATGAATTCTAGATTGAAATACATTTTCATTTTGCACAAGACATACATTTGCCATAGTGAAATTTCTAGGTATCTATGTTCCAGTAGAGTTTTGACATTTCTCGTAGTGCTCTGAATACTTTGTGAACGGTTGCATGAGGATTGCACATTAAAATAGCCAAAAAATTGAGCATTAAAATGGGTTATTAATGATCAATTCCTACACATTAGAATCACCTTTTATTCGAGGTCGGCGGAAAAATGAATAAAAATAAATAGATATTTTAAAGCGTGAGCGGAGCGAACGCTTCAATAGTTGGAGACCATTAGTCGCTCGATAATAACCGAGTTGATTACAAGATTTTTTCGACGATCTAAATATGAATCGTGTATGAATTCTAGATTGAAATACATTTTCATTTTGCACAAGACATACTTTGCCATAGTGAAATTTCTATGTATCTATGTTCCAGTAGAGTTTTGACATTTCTCGTAGTGCTTCTGAATACTTGTGAACGGTTGCACATTAAAATAGCCAAAAAATTGAGCATTAAAATGGGTCATTAATGATCAATTTCCTACACATTAAAATCACCTTTTATTTCGAGGTCGGCGGAAAAATGAAAAAATAATAAATAGGGATAAAAATTGGAAATTTAAAAACATTGTATATCAAAAAGACAAACAACAACAGAAATTGACGATAACAAGTGACAGACACAGACGCATATCGGGACACCTTTATCCTTTCAGACGAAGGTAGGCTCGAATTAGAGGTATTACCGAGATGCAGTCTGTCACTTGTTATGAGAAATACATTCATTTCTCATTTATTCATCATATTTATTACTACTAAAATGACCTTAATAAAGTTATTATTCATGAAAGAATTGAACTAAGCGAATCAAGAATGAACTTCGAATTCAAAAAACAAGTACATACAATTTCATGGAATCCCATGTTGAAGTGTTGATGATACTCATACGATTCTAATCGTAATGAATATTTGAATCAACGTATGTCAAAGCTCAAAGAAACAAAATTGCAATACTTCGAAAGTGGTGTGGAAATTTGCTTAATAGATAAGGATTTACACTGAAGAAGTGTAGAGGTGAGCTCATTCATTGTAACCCCATTTTTAAAGAAAATCTGCTAGTTCTCTTACCAATTATCATTCCAGATAACAAATTCTCGAATTATTCTTGAAAATTTTTTCAACGTGACAACGTAGGGAAAATTGAATTCTGTGAATATTTTCGACAGAATTGCATTCAGCCAAAGTACCCAATTTTTCGAATTTCTAAGATTTTTTTTTCTTTCAACATCGAATTACTCGGAATTTTGTATTCGGGAAAGATCAATCATATTCATGAAAAACTATGTTCCAAAAATCATTTCATGAAGAAATCGTTTGCGAGATATTAAAAAAAAGTGTTTCTTTTGACCTCAGGAATTTACGGTTAAAATATATGTACAAGTCAAAGACTCACCTTGTATTACAAGGAGAAAAAAAATGTTATTATGGATACCTTCTTCCATGCTTAATATCTCTAAAAGTAAAATTGATGAAAATTCAAAAGAGCGGTAAAATTAATACTGAACCTGCGAAATCCATCCTTAATGCCTGTATTAAGGGATTGGATAAAAGGTTCAAAGCATTCCTCATAGCAAGGCACGACATAGATGACGCGACCCTTGCAACATTTTCAATACCTCAATTTAAACTAAGATGATATGGCGCAATAGCCAATGAGGCTACTAGAGATTTGGACACAATAAAAAAATGATAACTTCTGCTATGGCCAAAATGGTAAAAGTGGAGGAAACCAAATGTAATGAAACTAACATCTCATCCAACTTCTAGATAAGATCTTTGATTTTGACCCACAAGGCTCAACAACACATGAGACTCCGCAGCAAAGTAACCCACAACTTTCTCAGACCTCACTTCAGGAAATACATAGATGTCTCCAGTTTAGGAATTCTAAGATATTTGGAGGATCAGAGAACTGATTTGACAGTTTTGAACGAATTCCCTACAATCAGAAAACTATTTTTAAAATACAATACACCACTGCCTTCAAGTGCGCCTGTGGAAAGAATGTTTTCTTTCGCTTCCATCATAAATGCGCCTAGGCGTCATGCACTCAGTGACAACAATTTTGAATATCTGGTATTACTGAAAGCCAATGGGGATTTTTAACATTAGTTCTCCAGCAAACATAGAGCCGTCATTTTGACGTTATATTTGGTACATTTTTGGTCAGTGACGTCATGTGCCTAATGTGAGACGTTATTTTTACGTCATGTTTTCAAACGTTGGTGTGACGTTCAAATAGTAACGTCATTTATACGTTGTTCATAGTGATTTTTTTGACGTTAATTTTTTATTTGTTCATACCAGCTGAATTCTCTAATAGCATACTCCAATTTGCATGTAGACTACGTTTGCAAGCTTACAAAATTTTCAATCTAAAATTTTGAGTACGATATAACAGCCATTCTCGGGTTACTATGGCTGCCACCAGAGGGCTTATCGCTTATTTTCCAACGCCAAGAGAGAAGTTCAAGCTGCGCTTGCGCAGTGCTTATGTCACTGTCATCTGTAGGACTGTAGGTCGCCGTTCCCGCGTTTTCGAGTTCGAGTTTCGTGTTTCGTTCAGTTAAGTGGCTTTGTAGCTTGGTTGTTCGGCACGTTTGTTTAACCCTCCGTTAGTCGCGCACGGTCTGTGAGACCGGCTGAACACTTTTTATCCTAATTTTCAGAAATTCAGGGGGCATGGCATCTCCGGCTCCGTCTATCTTTCCGTAAGGATGCGACAGAGAGTCCTTGCGAATCTCATCGTGAAACGTGCTAGTACGAAAAAAATATATCGTGACACGGTGTGGCAGACCGGCGCGACTACTCTCGTACCCTATTTTTTTGTATCTTGATAGTTTGATTGTGCGGTAAGTTTCAGGTGTGTTTGTTCTGTGTAACTTGGAACGAGGTTAATTCATTGTTTTTTAGCCATGTGGTCTTACGAAAAGAGCAAGCTCGACTGCAGAAATTACTAAAGGTTTTAGATGAGGAAGAGGATCAAATAGCAAATGACGAACATTCAGATATTGATCAGTCTGAAGAAAAATTTTAATATTTAGAACAACTTGCGAGTGATGACTCAGAGCAGAATATTTCTGACAAGAGCGTAGCCAGGAATCAATTTCGGGGGGGGTTTTGACATTTTGGCAATTGACTTTGTAGGTGCCGGGAATTGTGAGGGTTGCTTTCTGTAGCAAGTATTTGTTGTTTTCAAGAATTCATAGTTATATGAATAATTTTAACTAGATTTCAGGAGATAAGTTGGTTTAAGAGCAAAATGAAAGATTATTTCTGCAACAAAAAATAACTCTGAAACATTTCGGGGGGGGGGTTGAACCCCCAAAACCCCCCCCCCCTGGCTACGCCCTGATTTCTGATGATGATGAGGAAGAAAATCAAAGTAATACACTCTCGTTTTTTTTGGCAAAGATAAAGTGACGCTTTGAAAAAATTTACCCCCACAACAAAAAACTGCCTAGAAAATGGCCTTCATTAAGCTAAAATATGTTTATAGAATCATTTTTATTCGATGAAAGGTGTAACTTTTTGTTATTTCTAGTCTTCAAATCCTCAGAGTTTGATTTTTCTCTCTATGACTGAATAAAGTAAGGTGTATGAAGAAAATTGATTTTTTTGGCATTTCCCCAATATATTTGCGTAAACCTTTTTGGTCAATTCTTTTCTGAACTCAAATGAAAGTGATAAAGCAATTTGGCAATCCGAGTTGAATTTATGTAATATATAGAACAAAGATTTAATAACTGATCCCTCGAATAAAGTTCCTGGATTTGATCTTCCAAGGAAAATATGGACTGTTCTCAATCGTATAAGAACAGGTCATGGACGTTGCAATAGTATGCTTTTCAGATGGAATTCAGTTGAGAGTCCTAGTTGCGAATGCGGAGAAGCAGAGGAGACAATTGAACACCTGATAAATAACTGTTCCATATATAAATTTCAGGATGGCTTGAGAGCTATACATGAAATTACCGATTCGTTTTTGAATTGGGTTATTAATTTTAAATCGATTTAATAGAGTTTCAATCATTTTATTTTTCTGTTCCTTTTTACTGCTTTGATTTTCTCGTTTCAGAATTCCGAAGGCATCCTGGAGAGGGTTATCGTTCGGTTTGAATGAAGAAGGAATCCTTCAATATTCTAATAGTTTAAGTGTCATTTTTGTTGAAACGGCGCGAGACAGGGTTTTTTCTACTGGGGTTTTTCCCTGAGCTCTGGTATCATACGAAAAAATAGTATGGTACCCCGTTTTGCACCAACCTCAGTTAGGGATTTTTTTTTTGTGTTTTATGTATTGTATTATGTTAGCTCTTGATTTCAAAAGAATATATATATAATTGCATCAATTCGAAATATGTACCAATTTTGCATTTTCTTGTCACTCAGTTATGTTTTGAAAGACATCCATTTGAATTTTTAGGCAAAAACTCTTTCCACTTAGCATTCAGAGCTCAATGAGTATGCACGGTCTGTGAGACCGGCGCGACTACCTAATTACCTATGTTAGAAATTTTTGACGCGACTATTCGAGGGTTAAGCAAATAAACACGAAAGAAGGTAATATAATCAGTGCAGTATTTTATATCTTATTTCATCCACCTATTTTTGTAGCTATGTCTTTTACAGCAGTGCAATTTAGTGTTGATGAGGGTGGAAGTATTGCTGTCGTTAAAACATCATGGCTAACGCCACTTGAGCGGGAAGTCTTTTGGCCTCCAGTAAGTCCGGCGCAACTTTAAAACAAATTTTATTGTCTGGAAAAGAAGCAGATACAGAAATTTGGAAATTATATGGAATCTCAAAGTGCTTTTTTAGTGGTGGTGAGGATTTATTTTATACCTGTTGGAATGTTATCATCAGTGAGGTTATACTTTTTTTCTGAAGCATGGTTTTCAAATAATTAACATCTTACATTTCCAGATGATTATGACAAGGCTGAGAAAAAGTTGAAACTATTGGAGGAGACCTCTGATATTTTCTCAGAATCTGAAGTCGAGGAATCAGCTAGGAAACGGAAAAGAGTAGCCAAGCGGGTAATTTACGAATCGGATGAAAGCGATGACGCTTTACCGAGACCTCCAGAACTAATCGTAACAGCAAAATCCAATGGTAAAATACCTCACTTTTGAATTGAATTATTTACTTTGAAACAACTTCTTCAATTACAGCAAGTACTTCTGCATTACTAAATGCTCAAAGAATTCTACACCATATCTGTCACAGAGCCCATCGTCACAAGGGCAGTCAGAAATAATCACTCCAAAAAAAAAATTTCAATTTTGGATCTGCATCACCTTCTGGTCCACAAGTCGCAGATTCAACTAAATCAGTGAATTATCTTGCTCACATCAACATGACGAACCTGGTACGTATGCTTTAGGTTCACCAATACCTTTTTTTATCACAGCCTTTCTGTCAGGATTTCAACTTAAACCTCTGAAACAGCTGAAATTTTTACAACAACAAAATTCACAAATATTAACTCTTTTATCAAAGCAGTCGCAATCATTAGTTAGCAATTTACAAATAAGTACTCTACCAGAAAATTTACCATATGATTTTTCTGTCAAAAAAGTGGAAGTGATGAATAAAGAATAAGTATTATATTCTATGGTTATAGGTTAGTTTAGATGACGTTATGTCAGATGTCAACGTTCTAGAAACTAAAAAGTATGTTATGTATGGGAGTGTTTCAAATAAATAATTTAATTAAATTTTCAAGTATTATTATTTATCAAGATATACAGGGTGTTTCCTAAACATGCGGCAAAAATTCAGGGGATTGTTCCTTGGACTATTCTAAGAATATTTTGTCCTTTGCTGATTTTTGAAAAACCTCTTTGTTTCGAAGATACAGGGGAAACAAAATTTTAGATAATAACATTTTATTATGAAATTTAATTAACTTGACCTACAAAAACTGTTGAAAATTATAGCGATTCATAATAGTCAAAGATAAAATGTTAATTGCTAATACATCACAAAAAGAATTCAAATGAAAACCGTGTTTAATCTGTATTCCTTTACCATCTGAACTTATCAATTTTAAGTCAAAAAACTGGCCGTTTTTAGTAATTGGAATGTTGTTAAACAAATTTAAAAATAAATTGTACCTCCTTAGTAAACACAGTGCAGTACGCATTTTTATTTAAACTATTAATAATTTTAAAAATATGAAAAATGTTGTTCGACCTGTATCTTCGAAACAAAGAGGTTTTTCAAAAATCATCAAGGGACAAAACATGCTTAAAATAGTCCAAGGAACAACTCCCTGAATTTTTGCCGCATATTTAGGAAACACCCTGTATAATAAAACATGGCGCAGTCGGCGTTGCACTAAATTTAAAGTGTAAAATTTTAAATGTTGGAAGCGGATTGCCGAAATATTATAAGATCTGGTTATAGCCACAAGATGGAGTCCAATGCGGTTAAGTTGCCCCAAACTTTGATATCAGGGCACAGTCAGTTGCTACAGATTGGAAGGCGTGAAAATGTATGTACGAGGACTATCTGGTGAGCGTTGGGAAGAAAGAATCCACTGACAAGGTGAAACTCCTATTACTCAGAAATATGATGGGCAGGGAATCAACAAAAGTAATCCAATCCTTCAAATTATCTCCAAAAGATAGTGAAAGCTATACGAAAGTAATGGAAGAAATCGAGAAATATGTGAACCTCAAATGCAACGAAGTTTTTGAGAGATATAAATTTAATGAAAGAAAACGAGAGGAAGGAGAAACTTTCCAAAATTTTTATACAAGCTTGAGACAGCTAATTCAATCTTGCAATTTTAATAAAACGAATGTTCCACTATAGGATCAACTCCTCAGGGATAGAATAGTCCATGGAATAAGGGACAAGAACCTCCAAGAAAATTTGTTGAGAATCGACGACCTAACATTAGACAGGGCTGCAAATATGTGCAGATCTGCTGAGGTGAGTCGATCGCAGGTAAAAGAGATGAACCCAACTCTAGAAGTAGACGCTGCAAAGAAGAAATATTTTAATGTAAAGCAGAATCTACAGAAATTTGATAATGAGAAATTTGAATGCAGAAGATGCCAGAAGGTGCACGGAGTTCGACAATGTCCGGCTTTTGGTAAGAGGTGCTCTAAATGTGGAATTTTGAACCACTTTGCAGTAAGCTGTAAAGTAAAGAAAGTGGAAAAGGTAAAAGAAGACAGTTCCAGTGAGATATTCTGCGGAGAAGCAAAAGCTACTGATATTGACAGAGCAGAATGGACAGAAGTGATCGAGATAGAAGATAAGGACATAAAATGTAAACTAGACACAGGAGCAGATGTTAGTATAATGCCTAGAAAGATGTTTGAAAATGTAAGTAGAAATTTAAATGTTAGCATGTTTGACACAAGTTCTGAAGTTCAGTCATTTAGTGGAGAAATGGTCAAGCCTTTAGGAATTGTGAATTTAAAATGTCAATTTAAAGAAAAAGTTTGTTATGAAAATTTTGTGGTCACAGATACAAATACCATGCTCTTGGGCTTACCTGGATGTGTTTCGTTGAATTTAGTAAAACGGGTACATTTGGTAAATTATGGAAAAGAAGAATTTATAAGGAACAATAGTAAAGTTTTTGAGGGAATAGGTATGCTGCCAGGAAAAGTAAATAAACCTACAAGAAACTTTGAGGATCAAATTTGTCACCCTTCTCCTAGGCTACCATCCTGTTTACTCGAACCATTAAAAACAGAGTTAAATAGATTGGAAGAGCGGAAATGTATAGTTAAAGTTGATAATATTGATGAGAATGCTTGTGTTAATAGAATAGTAATCGCTGAAAAACCAAATGGAAACATTAGGCTATGTCTTGATCCTTCAGATCTCAACAAGATAATTGTGAAGAAACCCAAGGTTTTACCGACACTTGATGATTTAAGTTTCAAACTGAAGAGCAAGAAGTTTTTCTCGGTATTGGACTTGACTGAAGGTTTTCATCATTTAATTTTAACAGAAGAATCATCGTGGAAATGTTGTTTTGCAACTCCCTTTGGAGTATATAGATATGTAGTTTTGCCATATGGGTTGAAGAATGCCCCTGAGTTATTTCAAGAAGTTTTAGAAAGTCATTTTGCAGATTTGAATAATGTAGTAGATTGGGCTGATGATCTTTTGGTTATGGGAAGAACCGAAGGTGAACATGATAATGCTTTGAGAGAGGTTTTTAACAAGAATAAATTTCAATTTAAGCAAACTGATGTTAAATTTGTAGGTCAAGTTTTTAATGAACACGGAATGTCACTTGACAATGAAAGAGTGGAGTCTTTACTAAATTTGAGAGAACCAAGTAATCGAGATGAACTTAGACAGATATTAGGTTCTTTTAATTATGTTAGAAGATATGTACCGGATATGGCAAATCTAATGGCACAAAAATTCATTCAATTCGATCGAGCCGTTTAGTTGCAGAGTAGATGAATAACCTGAATAACGACATCAGCGCCATCTGTTGATCTGATTTGTGGTCATAAACATACGGGCATAGGCAATCCAAAATACATTCATACAAAACATCCCTCACACTTCGGTACCTTCTCCTACCCGCCTAGTGCCTACCTCGGAGACATTTTGGTGCGATTTCATCTTCAACCTGCCATATCTTTTGATGTATTCATCATAATTGAATGATGTAAGAGGCAATTTCGTTCTAAATTAAATACTGGGTGTGAACGACGTATTTAATTGGATAAGGATCAATAGCGTATTCATAAAAAAATACTCCCAAATAATGCATAATTTTGAGAAACATTCGGATTTCCATGTACGTCTTACGGTTTTTGCAGCGCACCTGAAAATAGCTGATCATGGCTGATTTTGGTACTCATATTTATTATCATTGAAGTTATAGTAGGTTTCCTCAATTTTCTCGGGTGAAAAGTATAGCCTATGTTACTCAGGGATAGTGTAGCATTCTAAGGGTGAAATAATTATTGAAATCTCTAGTAGCTTATGAGTTAACTCGTATCAAACCCACAAACATACAAATCTTTCCTCTTTATAATATAAGTATGAGTATAATATTAGTAAAGATATAGATCAGTTCTCTACAAACGCCCTATTGACCACTTTTTTCTATAACCTATCGTTTTGAAAATATCTCGAATAAACTTGGGAGGAGATGAAAAATTACATTTTTTCATCTTCTAATGAAAGTAAAACGGTCTGTGCTCATTCGATCAGGACATACCTCATTTTATAGGTTAATGAATTCTCTACAAACGCCCTATTGACCACTTTTTTCTGAAACCTACCGTTTTGACCAGAATCCGTACCAACTTAAGACACCGGGATCTGAATAAAAAGATCAGTTTTCAGAATATGAAGAAAAAAATGGACAAAAAACTTTCCAAATTCACGAAGTAGAAATTTCCTGAACATGATAAAAATATTTTCATTTATTCGATGTTTTTAAATGAAACTTAAATAATTTATACTCTATTAACAAATACTCGTAAATACTTAGCACTAACATCCATATTTATACAACTTCATTGATATATTCCAGGATCAACAAACAAAGACATCGAAGAAATTTCATTTGAAATAGTTAGTTGATTGTATTTTCAATGAAACTTTCGATTAATTGCTTTATTCCAATTTCCAATCATTCCCTCGAGTTCTAACACTTCCATCCCGCAAATGCAATGGAAATTCTCCGCAGTGACGTCACATCTCGATGCGCGTCGGCATACCGGTGTTTGTGTATGGTGCTCGGAGACGCAATTCGATTTTGGTGCGATTTCATCTTCAACCTGCCATATCTTTTGATGTATTCATCACAATTGAATGATGTAAAAGGCAATTTCGTTCTATATTAAATACTGAGTATGAAGGACGTATTTAATTGGATAAAGATCAATAGCGTATTCATAAAAAAATACTCCCAAATAAGGCATAATTTTGAGAAACTTTCGGAAAACTTTAAAAGGTGATACCGAGTAAACCTTGAAAGATAGATATATGCTATCGCGGACTTTTTTGTAGAAATATTAAAGAGGTACATTTCCGTCATACATTGTTTCCACGTACGTCTTACGGTTTTCGCAGCGCACCTGAAAATAGCTGATTTTGGTACTCATAATTATTATCATTGAAGTTATAGTAGATTTCCTCAATTTTCTGGGGTGAAAAGTATAGCCTATATTACTCAGAGATAGTGTAGCATTCTAAGGGTGAAAGAATTATTGAAATCGGTCCAGTAGCTTATGAGTTATCTCATATCAACGCCACAAACCCACAAACATACAAATCTTTCCTCTTTATAATATTAGTATAGATAGTATAGACTAGAGGGGGAGGTGATGAATAAAGAATAAGAATTATGTTCTATGGTCATAGGTTAGTTTAGATGACGTTATGTCAGATGTCAACGTTCTAGAATCTAAAAAGTATGTTATGTATGGGAGTGTTTCAAATAAATAATTTAATTAAATTGTCAAGTATTATTATTTATCAAAATATATAATAAAACAGGAAGAACTACAGGATTTTGGGGGCTACTTAAAAGATGGTCAGAACTTTGCGTACATGGTAAGTTAGTTCAACATTTTTTGCATGTTGCTTTATTTTTCTGTTGTAGGTTTCTTATTTTTCAAATATTGGAGACAAGAATTTGTCTAGTCAAGTGAACAACATATTGCGAGATTAATGTCCAATGAACTGGCTTCAAAATTCAGCTTTTATGGAAAGAGAGGAGGCAAAAAAGCATTTTCTTCATTTATGTCAAAAGATCTTCTTGTTGGTAATAATAAATTTTCAACCAGAATGACCTTTTGAAAATAACTTAAAATTTGCAGCTGCAATAAGGCTTAATTCGAAGGCTGTAAAAGAAAAGGATATTGAAGATGCAGTCAAAATGTGGTTGAAGCATGCTCCTCATCACAGGCTTCAAGTCGAACGAGTAAACATACAAAAGAGGACTACAAAGTTGTCAGCAAACGACAAATGTATAGAAGGGCAGCTGAAGCAGCAAAAAATGAAATGTCTGTGGTAACTACATATAATAATAATAAAAAAATAAAAGTTTTGTCAACCGTGATGAGGCAGTGAAATCAATTTCAAATAATGACAGTGAATACTTATTGTCATTCAACGAGGTTAAAAATAATATCAGGCAACCAGAAATTACTTCTGATGTTTTTGTTGACAGTGATTCTTCCTCTAAAGCCGGTCCCAGAGAATGCGTGTATTTGACGAATGTCAATGGCGGTGCTTCGCGTAGTGTGTGGGAGCTCAACTTCGGGCATCATTGGGCATTCACCTGCTATCCGAAGTCTTGTCGGTAAAACGGCACGAATCAAAGGAAGACGAAGTACATTCGCGTTAGCTCCCAGACAGTGTGTTTTTCTACGCGTACTAGATTGCCTATTCTGTCTTCAGTCAGAGTCGTGCCAAATTAAGCGACGTGAATTCACGGTGTTTTAAAAATCACTACTGACTGCTCTCCGCTACTGTTCTATACTGAGGCCGTTTGGCGAATGTTTGTTAACAGAGAAACGAATGTCGAACATTTCGCGATTGCCGCAGTGTGTGGCAGGGTACCCGAAGGCGAACTACGAAGGCACATTCGCCGAATGCACGCATTGTCTGGGACCGGCTTTATGATATAAATGGTTCTATGTTAGATGAAAATGTTAAGGATGATAGTGAAGATAATATTTCTTCGAACTTACGAGAATAGGTTTCATCATATAATATATCTCGCAATGCTATAACCAAATTATTGCATATTCTCCATGAATACCATCCATAATTACCACTGGATTACCGTACATTTTTACAAACAGCACTGACAATTAAAACAAAAACATTAGAAAACGGTGATTATGCTCATTTTGGATTCACAGATGCTTTACAACATATTTCGTCAGGTGCCAGATTTTGTGGTAGTTCAATTTCTTTTAGTTTCAATATTGACGGAATACCACTTTTCAAAAGTTCACAGTTGAGTTTTTGTAAAGTTTGAGTTCTATGTAAATTTGAGAGAACATGGTTTCATTTTTAAGGATACCTCATATAGAATCGTTGTTCAAAATTTTGTATGTGACGCACCTGCAAAATCATATGTATGTATGTACTAAAGAACACAATGGTTACTCCTGTTGTGACAAATGCGAAGTGAAAGGCAAACATTTTCCAGGTAGGATGGTACTGAATGATGAAGCAGCCTCTTTACGAACAGATATTTCTATTTTGCTGCAGTCAGATGTGGGCACCACAATGGTACTTCACCTTTAACCAAATTATCTATCGGCCGGGGCCTGTTTCATAAAACAACAAGTTACAAGTTACAATTTTACAAGAACAAGTACTTGTAGTGAACATAGAAAATGTACAGCTTCACCGAATCAATACTTACTAGAACACAAGGCCATGAAACAGAATGAATGACGTCACCATAGGTAGTCCATTCCGTATTTATTTAGGCAATATCATTTCCACAAAATTATTGATCAATTTAGATTTCATTTTCCAACAGAAAAGAAAAGTCATGTTTTTCTGAGTAGGTAGGAACGTTGTTAACACAAGTACTAATTTTGTGGTTATTTTCTACATTTATTGAGGAAAAAGAAATATGATGGATAGTAAAAATAGTGTTTTTCTCAGTAGTCCCCATCATCACATTCCAGGTTTTTTGCCTTAATATTATTAAAAGTTTAATAACGCTAAATCTTCAGTTCACTAGTCCAAATAAACAAAACACAGGTTTTTTTCTCCTTTGGCTTTTATCCAACCTTTTGGAGCGAACACTTTAGTAAAAGCCTCAGCTGATGTTGCAAATGCCACGGCTGAATCATTTTCTGAACAGGATTTGATGCAATGGCTTTCTCAAGATCTCGACATTCCACTTTAGATCGCTTGGATTGAAGAGTTACTCTGGTATGAACATCTGATCTGCTTAGGTAGGACGGACAACCGGGCAATTTCGTTGGTATCGCTCCTAAAACGAATGGTAAAAGATAAATAGAAGACCAGCTGATTAATAACATTCTTTCAACCTGTTTTTAACCTAGGAAATTTCGACTTTTTGACCTGTAACTTCATGTGTGTAACTTCAACTTGTAGATCTTTCTTCTGTTTGGAAATGTAGTTCGCAAACCTAGAAATAAGTTACTTCTGAGTTTCAGGCAAAACAGTTGAATTTGCAATAATTAAAACCTTACTGATGTTACTGGGAACGAAATCTTCCCTTTCAATTGCGTTAAACCAAGTTCTTTTAAGTTGCTCGTCTTTGGGAAACCCAAAGACTGCTACTTATGGCACTCCTGAATAATTGTCCTGCACTTGGGACAGAGCAATGAAAGGCATTTCAGCTGGAAAAAATAGAGAGATTAGCATAAAACGAACCGAAACTAAAATCAAAATAACCTCGAACGTGAAAAGCAAAACTAGAAGTAAAACAAATAAACTATTGGAAAAATATAAAAAGGGCTTTTCCTTACCTGTTAAGAACTATTGTAACACCAAAACCAATAGAATTTAAGCAATAAACTCCGAAAAACACTCAAAATTCTGGCAAAAACGCGAACAGACATCAACTGTCACCTACAAATGATTGACTACTCAAACACTTCCCCCCCCTACCGCTGTCATTCTGTTTCATGGCCTTGTGTTCTAGTAAGGTAGTGACCGAATACGGCTCAGAGGTCCTACAACTGTACGAATTAATTTCAATGTTACCTTAGTTACCAAAATTTCAATATTTTGAACTGTCATTGTAAATAATTCATCACTGGTAAATAATATATAAATTCGAATAAAATGTTCAAAAGCAAGGAGGAAAATTGAAATTTCGAAACTGATAAGAGACTCAAAAAGTATACTGCTGCTTTCTCAGATAAACTCACAAAAGCAGATTAAGTGAATGAGTGGAAAAAATTCATTCAAAGACATTGAGTTTGGGGCTAGTTCCTCAGAGTAAGGATTTTACGTACACAAGGGATGTCTTTTGGCAGAATATTAGGAAAAATACCATGATGAGTATCCAAGATGATGAAATTTTTAGAAAATTCGATAAGATAAGTAATAACTTTCTCATTACTTCCAAAAAAAGATTGATAATCGCCGAAAGACTGGTTCAGAAGGAGGTGCGGAATCCAAATTAAATAAAATTGATAATTTGGTGATTGAGATTATCGGGAAAGATAGTCTCATTATAGAAGGTCTCCCAGTATCAGAGACGTGGGATATTCTTGAATCCCATTCAAAATCACAAGGGCTGGCATATGAGCACCTGGAGCAACCTTCCGTTGCTGAAAGAAAAAACTGCGCCAATTTCAAAAACCGACGTAGTAGTGAGGAAGAAAGGGTATAGCCGGGTTTCAATGGTAAATCTGCCCTCGCGGCCTTTTCGATTCATATTGAGGGGATCGATTAGGCATTAAATGAAAATAATTGAGCCAACTTTTCAGCTTTTTGTCTCTAGCCATTTTTGAGATTTCTGTGAATAACACTTTTTTCGTTTTTATTTTTTTTCTCTTGTGATATCCAAAATTTTTGAATGGTGATTTTTTCTATCGATTCTTTGCTATTGAAGGAATAGACGTATAATTTTTTTATGAATTTCAGCTGCAAAATCTATTTTTAGGGAAAAAAATAAAGTTTTTGTCATTTGTTTTTCGGTGTTCTCAAAAAGTGTCCACCGCCATTTTTTGACATAAAATGTCTTCTTTGGCCCCTTATACTCTGGAATTTTTTTACATTTTTAAAATTGGTGGAACATTTTGAAAAAAAATTAAAACTGTTTGAATTTTAGGATTCAACAGATATCCATCAAATTTTGGTACCGTTGTATTCATATTGTCTTCCTGAACAATATTAGTGAAAAAAACAATTGGCCATCTGTTTTAGTTTGGGAGATATGGGCCCCCAAAGTACGAAAAATATTTCACCTCAAAGTCACTTTTCTCACTACAGAAACACTGAATTACCGCTTTATTAAGTTCAAAGCCTCTCTGAACATTTTAACATGAAGATTTGATTCATTTTATTTCAGATATATTCAATAATTGTTGCAAAAACATCGAAAAAATTCTAGGGAAAGCCCGCCGTTCCTTATGGTAAGTTTGGCACTACCGCGTCTTTCAGCAAGTGCCATTAGGAAATGATAGCGGGATTTACCGGTATGCATCGTGTCAGATTCGCGCGAAATAATTCGCGGTAGTGCCAAAGTTACCATAAGAAACGGCGGGCTTTCCCTAGAATTTTTTCGATGTTTTTGCAACAATTATTGAATATATCTGAAATAAAATGAATCAAATCTTCATGTTAAAATGTTCAGAGAGGCTTTGAACTTAATAAAGCGGTAATTCAGTGTTTCTGTAGTGAGAAAAGTGACTTTGAGGTGAAATATTTTTCGTACTTTGGGGGCCCATATCTCCCAAACTAAAACAGATGGCCAATTGTTTTTTTCACTAATATTGTTCAGGAAGCCAATATGAATACAACGGTACCAAAATTTGATGGATATCTGTTGAATCCTAAAATTCAAACAGTTTTAATTTTTTTTCGAAATGTTCCACCAATTTTAAAAATGTAAAAAAATTCCAAGGTATAAGGGGCCAAAGAAGACATTTTATGTCAAAAAATGGCGGTGGACACTTTTTGAGAACACCGAAAAACAAATGACAAAAACTTTATTTTTTTTCCTAAAAATAGATTTTGCAGCTGAAATTCATAAAAAAATTATACGTCTATTCCTTCAATAGCAAAGAATCGATAGAAAGAATCACCATTCGAAAATTTTGGATATCACAAGAGAAAAAAAATAAAAACGAAAAAAGTGTTTTTCACAGAAATCTCAGAAATGGCGAGAGATAAAAAGCTGAAAAGTTGGCAGAATTATTTTCATTCAATGCCTAATCGATCCCCTCAATATGAATCGAAAAGGCCGCGGGGGCAGATTTACCATTGAAACCCGGCTATACCCTTTTGCGGTGCAAGAAAATGAAACTATCCAAAAATAAATTCAATGTTGCCGAATGTACCCGGCCTCGTCCGACGAGCTTGCGAGTTATCAGACAACTATATGCAATATTGACAACATTGCGTATCAATCTGACAAGAAAATAAACATCATAACCTAAAATTTTAATATACACGGTGGAATATGTCAAATTATCATGGCCAACCGACGGCTCAACCTTTCGTGAACGGACTATAGTAAAATTGAAGATCTGGGCCACAAAAAACCATACAATTCAAAGAGTGGTCACCATGGCGATCTCATGGCCTCATTTTCATGTGGCTTCTCAATGTTAATCAGAGTTTCATCAATGCAACCTACTACACAAGGCATGTGAGCAACATCATGAAATCGGTTCACAAAATTGTACAAGTCCTCCGGCCATTTAATTATTTCATTAAACAAAATCTTATTCACTGCGACAACAAAAGAATGAAGAGCTCTACAAACGCTACTCTTTGATATCCCATGCGCGTCCCCTATTGCATGGTACTGTCCACCATTTCCTAACCAATGAAGGGCACAACAAATTTTCAATTTTGGAGATAGAGCTTGGTTTCTATCTGAATAGCTTTCCATTCTTCCTCCTATTTTGTTTAGAAGACGTTGCAATTTTATTGAAGACATTGGAAACCTCTCATTGAATTCAAATAATGTAGGAAACTGCCAATTCGTTCTTTTTCGAAAAACTCGTCTACGCCTTGCCCTCACTCTGCGATTCAGGGCGTATTCTTCTTCACTCGATGAAGAATCCCACATAATACGTTCACAAACTTCGACTGAATGAAATCAAGAACTATTTGAAAAATGTTACAGGTCAGAAATGACTTGTTTAGATATTTCTGATTTTTACAGGTGTATTTTTGAATTTGTCAAGAAAAAATGGCGAAAACTTGAATAATGTCAAATAGTTCCTGTAAAATTGATATTCACTAGTATCTACTACAGTGACTTTATACAAGACAGTGGCGACACGCTCATGTCTTAATTTCTATTGGTAGTTGGATGTCACGTAGTGAATTCCGCCATTAAGAGGCTAATTGTGTTTGTTTTCTTTTGGAAACACAGAACAGAACAGCAGAATTAGTGTTCTGTGCACAGAACCATAGAAATTATAAATTGTTAGGTTAGTATCATAGAGAAAATGAGAATTGTCTATGGTTAGTATATCTATGCACCATAGAAACTTTGAATTTTAACCTCCAATATTCTGACATTAGCCTCTTAATGGCGGATTTCGGCTCCGTGTCGCCACTGTCTTGTATAAAGTCACTGTAGTATCTACAAGTTTACAATAGTAGTTTTATGACACGCAAAATTGTCAAAAAACTTACAACTTGTAAAACATTTGCCTGTGAACTTGTAACTTGTTGTTTTATGAAACAGGCTCCTTGGTCACATCATTCCCGATTAATTACATGCACTGTGTTTGCCTTGGTTTTGTTCGCATCTTAATATGTACATGGACAGAGGGTCCTAGATTGTTAGGGATATTAAAAACAATTTAAATTATGTTGGTATAACTCGGTAATTTACTGTTGGTATTTTTGACATGACATGTATTCATTTATGTTCTGTGGTTGATGTAATCTGTAGAAACTTCACTGACTCGACAAATGTCGTTTTTCGCAATATAGATGAATGAAACTTTATCGAGTTTAATCTATTATTAGTGCCTTGTTTTACCTAAAAATACCCATCAGGTTATGGGCCCAGATCACACTGAATAGAGCTCTATAATTATTTTTAGGTAATTATCGTTGAAACCTTTAAAAAAGTAAAAACCTAACCTAAAAAGCAGGAAAGGCGAAAATGGCTCAGAGTTCAAGTGGTGCACCAATAATCGCGAAACTGTTAGGCAGGGAAAACTTCAGCAGCTGGAAATTTGCGATGCAAGCATTATTGGAGCACGAAGATTTATGGGGTTGCGTAGAAGGTGATAACACACATACAGCCGATTCCAAGAAAGATTCGAAAGAACGTGCAAAAATTATCTTATTTATGGATCCGATTAATTATGTCCATATCCAAGAAACAAAAACAGCAAAAGAAGCTTGGGAAAAACTCTGTAATTCATTTGAAGATTCCGGACTAACTCCTAAAGTTGGTTTATTACGCACTCTAGTGACCACCCGTTTAGAAAATTGCACTTCTGTTGATGATATTTTTTGAAAAATAAAAGTGATGTTCCAGCAGTAATAGAGAACTTTAGAAGTTATGTTGAAAATCAAACTGGCAAAAGAATTAGATGTTTCCGCAGTGACAATGGCACCGAGTATGTCAATAGGCAGGTCAGTTCGTTACTACAAAAATCTGGTATCCGACATGAAACAAGTAGGTACTCCATATACTCCACAGCAAAATGGGTTAGCCGAGAGGATGAACCGAACCATTGTGGAAAAGGCGAAGAGTATGATGTCAGAGGCTGGTTTGACGAAGAAATATTGGGCTGAAGCGGTTTCAACCGCTGTCTATATTATAAACAGATCACCTGCAACTGCAACTCAGAAAACCCCAGAAGAACTATGGTCGGGTAAAAAGCCAAATGTTGGAAATCTGAGAGTTTTTGGTTGTAAAACATTTGTTCGCGTCCCTTCTGAAAAGAGAAAAAAATGGGATGAAAAATCCAAAGAAATGCTTTTTATAGGTTATTGTGAAACTACTAAAGCCTACCGTGTAATTGACCCTGAATCCGAAGTCATTACAAAGTCCAGAGATGTGGTATTTTTTGAAAACGAGTTTTACCACAAAAGTGACAGTTTGACCAAGTTACCTGAACAAGTAGAAGTTAATTTACAGGATGAAGATTTAAATGAAGAAGAAAATTCTGAGGCAGATTCCAATTCTGATGTTACTGGTGAAAATGTATCTTCAACTAGTGAGACATAGACAACACTGATGACAGTGATTACCAAGATCCAGATGACACACTAGATGAAGAAGGTGACGAAGAACCACGTAGATCATCCCGAGTACCAAAACCAAAAAATTATGATGATTACATTAGTTATTTCTCTCCAGAGAGTTCATATGACCCAAATACTGTTGAAGAAGCCTTAAATAGTCCTGAAAAGGTTAAATGGAAGAAAGCTATGGATGCTGAGCATAGATCCTTGCTGGAAAATGACACCTGGGAATTGGTTGATCTCCCCAAAGGCAAGAAACCATTGAGAACGAGATGGGTTTTCAAAACAAAAAGAGATGCTGATGGAAATGTTGAGAGATATAAAGCCAGATTGGTAGTGAAAGGTTGTGCACAAGTCAAGGGCATTGATTATTCTGAAACCTTTTCTCCAGTCGTCCGTTATACTTCAATTCGTTTTCTGCTTGCCTTGGCAGTGAAGTATAACTTATTTATAAATCAAATGGATGTCACGACTGCATATTTGCAAGGAGATCTGAGTGAGGAGATCTATATCCAACAACCTGAGTACCTAGGAAATGAAAAATCTGGTAAAGTTTATAAATTGAAGAAGGCAATGTATGGACTCAAACAAAGTGGTCGAGCCTGGAATAAACGTTTACTTGAAGTACTGAGGAAGTTAGGTTTCAAGCAGTCTCAATCCGATCAATATATTTATACCAAAATCAATGAAAAGGAAGACGAAATAATTGCAGTTTATGTTGACGATATGTTATTTTTGAGTAATGATGAAAATTTGATGAAGAATACCAAAGCAAGTATGTTTCAGAAATTCAAAATGAAAGATATGGGAAATGTCTCTCATCTGCTTGGTATGAGAATATCCAGAAATGAGGAGGTTTTGTGTGTCGACCAGAGTACTTATATCCAAGAAATTTTGGAAAAATTTAATATGGCGAATTGCAATCCAATAGGTACCCCGTTCGATCCAAATATAAAGTTGAGTCAAGATATGACACCAAAAACAAAAGAAGAAGCTGATGAAATGAAAGCCGTTCCTTATCAAGAAGCTGTAGGAAGTCTTCTCTTTTTAAGTCAAAGAACCAGGCCTGACATTGCCTATGCAACAAACAATGTCAGCCGATTCAATCAGAACCCTGGAAGGGCTCTCTGGTCAGCCGTAAAACGTATCTTACGCTATTTAAAGGGAACTGTTGATTTCAAGTTGACATTCAAGAAAAATTTAACATGTTCTTTTGATTGTTTCAGTGATTCCGATTGGGCAAATCAGGTTGATGACAGACATTCTGTAACTGGGAATGTCATTGTCTTTCAAGGAGCCGCCATTTCATGGGCTAGTAAGAGGCAGAAAACTGTCGCCTTGTCATCTACGGAAGCCGAGTACATGGCGCTAGCAGCAACAACGCAAGAGGTGATATGGTTGCGAGCCTTGGCAAGGGAAGTGGACAAAATTGAGGTCACCAAACCCACAACAATTTATTGTGACAACAGAGCCGCAATCGATCTTGCTCTCACAAGTAGTTACCGACAGAGAACTAAACACATCGACATCCGCCACCATTTTCTCAGAGAAAAAATTGGAAATGGCGAAATTTTGATCAAGCAAATTCCGACGGAAGATATGGTGGCTGATTCACTTACAAAGCCACTGTTCAGAGATAAATTTAACTTTTGCACCAGTAAAATAGGTTTATTGTTATAATCTTCTTTATTGTTTAATAATTGAAATTGTGTTTATGGTCGGGTGTTAAGGATATTAAAAACAATTTAAATTATGTTGGTATAACTCGGTAATTTACTGTTGGTATTTTTCACATGACATGTATTCATTTATGTTCTGTGGTTGATGTAATCTCTAGAAACTTCACTGACTTGACAAATGTCGTTTTAATCTATTATTAGTGCCTTGTTTTACCTAAAAATGCCCATCATAGATCCTCAATAAAACTTCAAAATGATTCTATAAAAATTATGTCAGAACACTTATGCTGGATTCACAATGGACGTAACCATAAAACTCCCGAAACGTAAACGAAAAACGCAAAGTTGAACCAATGCAAATCATATGGAACTGTTCACAATAGGCTCTGTAATTTTTACGTTTACGTTGAGCTTATGGTAGTCCGAAATTCTAACGTTAATTATAGAAATTTGTTCACATTCTGTGATTTGTAGGTCTAACTCACCAAAGTCGTTTTTTTCTTTTTTTAGAATTTTGCTCTTCAATTTCTTTTTTTTTTTCAAACATCGTCTCAATAAAAACAGACTTAATACTTCATACATTTTTAATTAATGACAACACTTCACAGTAATAAATTGTCAAAATATTCATAGAACACTTATTATAAAGGTACAGAAATATCTTCTTGCTCTACAAAAACGTCTATAATTTGCTACTGGGCCCAAAGTTCATTCTGAACACATTTACGTTCACGGACAAAGTCCGTTTACGTGTTCGTTATGGTTACGTCCATTGTGAATCAGCACTTACTTTCACTAAAAAAACATATTCCTGCAGAATTCAATAGGAAACCTCGCTTTCCGAGCTCCCAAGATGGAAAGCCACAGAATTTCGTACTTCACTTAGGGCCACTTGTTTTTAAAAATTTAGTGAATAAAGCTATTTAAGAAAACTTTATGTTCTTGCATTGTGCAATAACAATACAGATTTCTAGCAGTCATCTCAAAAATTTGGGAAGCCAAATGACAGGCGAATTTTTGAAGGTCTTCATCCAACATTGTAGAAAATTGTACGGTGAAGAGTTTATTATATAAAGCAATGACGCTTTCCATTGTCAAAAAATCTGTAGAAATAAATGACTGGATTCATTATTACTCTTCCAAAGAATTACTGTCAGCAAACAATTTGAAGGTTATCTTGAAGAATATCTTCAATATGAAATGAGTTCCTATCCAACAGCTCTATATGATAATGATGGCATGAGAAAAACAACAAAATCATCATTGTATGAAAACATGAGCCCAATTGATTTTGTTCTCAATGAAAATAATGTGACGTGCACTATTGGTTGCAGATTTCTTTTTCATCATGTTGTATGGAGCACAGTTCCAAAATAATTGTTGTATTTGACAGATATTCAGACAATCATACTACAGTAAAAACGTAAAAGCTATGGAGCAGCAGACAAGAACTGCTGCACTTTCAAAAACCTATGCCCAGATAGCACACACACGTTCTATGAATGTTCATAGAAGCTACCGCCAGAATGTTCGTATATTCATAGAATGTCCTCACAACATACCTGAAACGTTCTGAGAACATTCTATGGACTATCAAATGAGAGAGGAATTCTGATTCCATGCACGTTCTATGAACATTCTCCCGAATATTCTAGAACGTTCTAGGAACATTCTTAAGAATATTTCAGGAATATTCTTGAGAATATTTAGGAATATTGTTGAAAATATTCCAGGCTCATATTTATAACGTGCGTTCAAAAAAATTCGTGGTCAAGTAAGCTGTGGATTTATTTTTCCCCTCATAGACTCTAGGAAAAATAGAATCCACAGCTTACTTGACCACGATTTTTTTTACGCACGTTATTACTGCGAATATTCTATATCAAGATTTCTTGTCCTATAGAAATATACATTCTACTTTTAATCTGAGGAGATTTGGATTAATTTATGAATCGATTGGTATGATTAATTCCTATAGCGTATCACAGCCGGAATAAATAATAGAAAAAAATATAACTTATTCAAATATCCTCGGAATAAAAGTACAATGTATAATTATATTTAACGGCACTGTAAGCAACTTCATAATAATAAAATCCATTATTCAAGTCAACGGTTTATTTCGGAGTTGATAAAACAAAACATATATTTCATACTTTTTAAAAAACTCTTTAAACTATAAATTATTTTTTCCAACCAGGCTCTTTGTTTCAACATCACAGATTCTGAAAAAGAAGAGAAACTGATATACTACTAGGTCACCTTGAATAATTTAATGGTTTTAGTGTAAACCCTTATCAGAATGAAATACTAGGAGACATTCCAACAAAAACCAGAATTTTCACAGAGCATTGAAACATTAAATCCTCAATAACTCCAAATCTTGATTTTTCACATTCATGGTTTTGGCATTGGACCGACGATTATGTTAGAAAGTAGAATAATAAAAAAAAATTGCTTCATGGTTTGAATGTACAACTAATATTGTTTCATTCACTAGTCAAATTCAGTCTCATTTTTGAGATTTTTCCTACCTCTCTTTTGCCTTCACCAACCAGTCTGTTATCTCTAATTCCACATCTCTGTAATCTCTCGATGAATTTTCATTACTGATCCTGTAAAATATGAGAGGTAATTTGAAAATGGAATATTAGTATTTTAGTCAAGATAATAATTCAGAATAAAGCTAGTTAGTTACCATGTATTGACTAGTTATTCCTCTAACATTGCTTCTTAATAGGGAAAGTAGTAAATTCTTCCAAAATTCATACCTATAACTACAGTGGATAAAATCAATACCGAACAATTATCCTTCTTTTCGAATCCTAGCCAGCTTTAGTATACTGCAAGAATATTTGCTATTAACCTTTCCAAGAGTCTTATCGTCATCACTGTATGATTGGACCCCCATTTTCGACAACTTGCCAACCTAAAATAACAACCCAAATGAAACATTTTTGAAGATTTTTCAGAGAATAAAAATCCATTTGATTGTAATATTTGGATATATCACAAACCGAAATAGTGGAACTTACCATTTTTGAATGTTTCTCCAATTAAATTTTGTAATTCCTTCATAATTTCAATAGGAAAATCAAACTTGATTTGAATTGATATATCTAATTGTTCATTATTATGATCTTGTCTCAATAATCTTGCAACGTCCTCTGTCAGTTGATCCAATTCGATACAGTGAAGAGCTGCCTCAGAACTTTTCCTCGGAAGAAATGTTGAATACAATATTGAGTTTAAATACATATCTGCAAATACTCGGGAGGGATCTGCTTCTCTGAAGATAACCAGAATGTGCTGAAAATTAATCATTATCTTTAACATCAACTCATTACGACCACTTCATTGATTACTAGATGAACCTGTTCCATTTGCTGATGATTCTTTATCAATCATATTACTCTCATTATTTATCAAGCTTATGCACCTTTCGACATCTTGGTGGACCTTTCTATCAAAACTTGATTTTTTCTTAGACATATATAAGTAGGGACAGTAGGGTAATACAAACAATTTCGTTGAGACAAAATTAATGTATAATGCACAAACTCGAGCAGAAACATTAAAATCGATTTAAAAGATATGAGATATGAGAATAATAGTTTTACAGTACTTACCCGTAAATCGGACCATTATTTGAAGAGCAAGAGGGGTTCTAAAACTTCTAATATCAGATCTAATATACAGATACATCACAATTTGCACGAGTTTCATGCGTGAATCTTCGGAAAGTCCAAATTCATAAAAACCGTAGACTCAATTTATGATTTATATTATATTTAGTCTTAATACACTGTTATATTAATTATATTGCACCTCAGATCAAAGATAATCTTTGCCTCAGATAAATTAATGTATTTCATTAATCTGACTGATATAGGTTATGTCTTCTGTTATGTTTACAGACAACAAAGGGTGTGACGTCACAAATAACAAAGGTTGTGACGTCACAGATGCCAAAGTTTCGAAAATTGTTTGAATTTGATGTTCTTATTAATTTTTGTATGATTTCACTTCATAACGTTGCTATGAAGCATGTACCGGACCGCTAGTAGATATGAATATCATTTTTGAAACATGATTTGTCTAAGAACAGAACGTTTACTGAAGGAAATTCCTTGAATTAGTTGAATATTATAAAGATTAATGTTCAGACGTCGGATATCACATTATCAGAATATTCTATAATGTTCTTCAATATGATATAATATGGATATCATTTTTTAATGTGATCAGAATGTTTACTGAACAAAATTCCCTGAATGTTCTATGACAATGCGTGGAACGTTCTATTTGAATGTTCTAGAGATCAACATTCAGAAGTTAGATATCACATTATCAGAATATTTTCTAAGGATATTCTGAAAATATTCTTCAAATAATGTTCTATGAATATCATTTTTGAAATGTGATCAGAACGTTCACTGAAGGACATTCTTCGAACGTTCAAGAGGTTCTACGAATATGCGTAGAACGTTCTGTTTGAATATTCTAAAGTAGGAACGTTCAGAAGCTAAATATAACATTCTCAGAATGTTCTGTGCTATCTGGGTGAAGTCGATTTCGATGAAATGATGGTTGTACCAGTTACTCAAAAAAAATTCTCATCAAATCGAAATAACAAAGATAAGTTCATTATTATGTTTATTGAAAAATTACAAGCTGCAAATATTACTACTAAACAAGGCAGAGATGATACGGATGTTCTTATTGTTGAAACTGCAATTGAAGAATCAATGTCTAAAAAAACTGCAGTTAAAAAAGAACAAGATATTGATTTACTTGTCATTTTAATTGGTCATATACTGTCTTACGAACAGAAAGGTTTCTTTAAAAAAGCTGGGGAAAGAAATGTAAAAACGGAGATATACTCGACTAAAAGTTTTGATAATTATCCTCATTCCAAAACACATATTTTATTTCTGCACGCATTAAGTGGAAAAAAATCATTTTGAAAGTTTTTTGAGAATCCGACAAATTTGGATGAACTAGCTGCAATATTTGAGGAAGAAAATTGTTCGGCCCAAAGATTATTAGAGAGTGGAACCCAAACCTTATTGGCAGTCTATAATACTCCGAAATCTGTAAAAATTCTCGATCATCTTCGCTTTATGCATTACGTCAAGTCTACAAAACTAAGTAAACCTGTGCAGCATTCAAATATTCCACCAACAAGTGCAGCTGCTTGGTTAGGACATGATTTGGGACCTCAAGTATGGGGTTGGGCAATGCGAAACGATTTTCTGGAGCCTATCATGATAAATTTACCACCTGCTCCAGAAGATTTGCAATTGTCTGCAACTTCAAGTAGTCCGGTCTATTTAGACATTCGAAGTTACATCAAAGTCCCAACAAGCTGATTTTCTGTGAAGTTGTTCAAAACATAATTATAAACAATGTCTAGAAGTTCCCCATCATTCCCCTGTAAGGAAAAAAATTAATTCGAGGTCAAAGGTCAAAAAAATGAGTTTTTCGCGATTTTCAGCAAAACGGTGAGTTTTATCATAAAAGTACCTCAGACAAAAATTGTAGATCATAAAATTATCTATAAAAATGTATCAATACTTTTTTTCTTACGAGCCACCGTTTCTGAGATATAACGATTCAAAAAGTTATATGAATAATCTCCACTTGCTCATGGATGGAACAATTGTTCCCCGTGCAGATGGAGCACACCAGCTTTTTATAACACATTGGATGGGGGATCAACAGTGAGTATAATTTATTTGGTTATTTCCTCGTTTGAATATTCTTGACTTTTTTTCTGCAAGGCATATCCAGTGATATTCTTTTTAATGCCAAACAGAACAAGAAATACCTATATTGGTCTATTGCGGTATACACGAATATTGTTTGGTGCGTCCGTCATCTCCTCTATCCTCTGCGATTACGAATTGGCCCTGAGGCAAGCAGTAGTTGAGGTTTTCTCGGAGTTGTCATGAAGGGGTGCTGGTTCCACTTCGCGAAAAACGTTTATATGAAAGGTGAGTACAATTTATATTCAACATTGAATATTTATTAAACCATATGACATTTTTAACACTTTAAAATAATTTCCAGCTTGCCAAATGCATATAAATGATGTGGTTGCTGTCAGAATGGCAATGGCTCTTCCTCTGTTACCGGTAGAAAGAATTTCTGAAGGAATTGATACAGTGTGTCAAGAAATTGGAATCAAACAACCCAATGAAATTATGGTGACTACAGAAGAAGATGAAGTGATAGAAGAAATTCCTGTTACTAATAAAGAATCCCCTCGAAATACTTTGATACAACCACATCCAGAACCAGATGAAGAGAATCGTTGCTATCCTACTAGAACTAGAAATCCCAAGGTATTTCCAAATTTTGTTACTTACCTTTGTAAAGAGAAAGAACCTTCATCTTATAAAGAAGCAATATCTTCACCAAATCATAAGAATTGGCAATGTGCGATGGCAAAAGATTATGATAGTCTCATTCATAACAATACCTGGTCATTGGTTGATAAACCTAACACTAATTGCAATGTTATTAAAAATAAGTGGGTATACAAAATCAAAAGAGATTCTAATGGGGATATATTGTGACTTATAAAGCTAGGCTTGTAGCAAAGGGGTGCAGTCAAAAAGCAAGGTTGGATTATAATGAAACCTTTTCCCCTGTTATTAGCAATAGCTCACTTCGATTACTTTTTGCTATTGGCGCTAAACTAAATTTAAAAATTAATCATTTAGATGTAGAAAACGCATTTTTACATGGTCAATTGAAGGAACATATTTATATGCAACAACCGGAAGGTTTTATAAAACCAGGTACAGAAAATAAAGTATGTAAGCTTCAAAAATCAATCTATGGCTTGAAGCAGTTATCACGTAATTGGTTTGAAGAAACAAAGAATATTATTTTGTCAAAAAATTTTGTACATATTAAATATGAACCTTGTATTTTCTATAATATTATTGACCAAAAAATTGTAATAATTGTTGTTTATGTAGATGATTTTTTAATATTTTACAATGATAAAAAAATTCATTGAAACAAAAATTGCATTACGAAGTAAGTTTAAAATTAAGGACTTAGGTCCTGTTGCTCACATTTTAGGTATGAAGGTAGAAAGAGATGCTACTTATAACACCATCAAATTGAGTAATAAACATTATATTTTAAATATTCTAGAAAGATTTGGTATGCTAGATGCAAATCCTGTTGGTACTCCACTGGAATCAAATATGAAATTGGAGAAAGCAACAGAAAATAATTCTTTGAACGAATATCAAGAACTAATTGGGTGCTTAATGTACTTAAGTGGAACTTGTCGCCCCGATATTGCTTATGCAACTTCTTATCTAAGTCAGTTTAATAATTGTAATGGTGAAACTCACTAGGTTTCTGCTAAAAGGATATTGAGATACCTTAAAGGCCCATTAGACTTAGGAATAGTGTATGGCAAAACTGAAGGGTCTTTACAAAGCTATGTAAAGGCAGATTGGGGTAATGACCCAATTGATCGCAAGTCATATTCAGGTTTTGCTCTAAAACTAAATGGTGCAGCCGTTGCATGTGAGAGCAAAAAACAACATATTGTATCATTGTCCTCAACTGAGGCTGAATATATTTCTCTTAGTGAAGGTGCTAGACAAACTGTATTTACTTGTAATCTCATACAAGAGTTAATGACAAACTCTAAATATATTCATTTCATTATATTCCCAGAAATAACAAAAATTTTTGGTGACAGCCAAAGTGCAATAAGCATAGCTACAAGTCCGTTCACTAGTAAAAGAAGCAAACACATACATATAAGATACCATTTTATCCGAGATTTAGTTGAAAACAATATAATAAAAATTTCACATATATCGACTAAAATTATGTTAGCGGATTTCCTAACAAAAACTGTTTGTAAACAAAAACATGCTTTATGTTGTGAAGAGATAGGACTTTTGTAATATATGTATATAGCAACAATATATTTTATTATATTCCTGCTTAGTATAGGAAATTAAATAGAGTAGAGACTCGATAATCCGGATATTTACTAGTCCGGATTGACGTCAAGATTGTATTATGTCCTTATAATCCGGATTGCAAGACTCAATAATCCGAATTTCCGATCGTTGAATACGTGGTTTACGGTTCCAACTTCGTAACTCAATTTCTATGACGACGAACGGGCGTTCCTTTGGTATATAATAGTGCATAATGGTATAAGACAAAAAAGTCAGACAAGAATAATTAATATGTGAAATGGAATAGAATGTTTCTACCTCCAAACCATACAGCTTTGATACAGCATATGGATCATAATGATATTAAATTAACAAAACTGAAATACCGAAAACGCCTTTTAGCACATATTTTTTCGATCCTCGAAGACGGGGATAATGTTAGCAAATGCATTTAGAGCATAGATCAATTCGATGCAGTCTGTTTATTCCATAACTCATGGCAATTACTGATATTCAGCTTCTGAAAGATATACAGGAGAAAGCTATTGTTCAGCCTTCAGCATTCTTTTTCCCTTACAGTAGAAAACGTAAAATATCTAATTATTCCAAATAATATATTTGTTTTATGATTTCGATAATAAAGCCTATATTTATTTCAATCGTTTTTTTAAATTGCATCTTTACTAAATTGTAAGACGCGGTATTCCGGATTCCTCATTAATTCGGATCATCCCTTGCATTAATTCATCCGGATTATCGAGTCTCTACTGTAGTTGAAATCACATTTCTTTGTACTTACCTATAGATACATATGGGATCAAGGAAGAGTGTAGGTATTCTATGGTATACTCTGTGATCCCATACGTTGACGGCATTTAGTTATGTTATGTTATGTGTGTGGTAACACTGATATAATTTCTACATTATAAAATGGTGGAGTTAGCCATTGTAGTGCATGCAGTTGTAATTCTGAATTAAACTTCAATTTGTGTTAAAATAAGTGGATATATTGATTTCTCAAAACCCAAACCATAAAATACAACACTATTATATTGTCAAATCAATAAAATAAAAATATTCTATTCTGAGGTGCTTCATTAGATCATTCTGAATGCTCCTGAAATAATAGTCAAAAAGCCTATTAACTACTCGATCAAAATATTCAGCCCATTCAAAGCTAAAGATGTTTAATTATAACAAATCGTTTTTCAGATGATGCTGAAGAAATTTACACCAATTTGTTCAATAAATATCAGTGAATACGTTTATTACGTTCAATTGAAGTGAAATTTGTACCCAAACCCTCAACCGAAAATCTCCGGGTATACAGTGCAACTAATGCCGGGCGTTTTTACATGCAAATGGCAGATGCTCCGATCCAACAAAAAACCAACTCTCCATAGCGAACAATACGCCAGGAGGTAGATGGGGCTGTAGAGGTGAAAATGGATCGGGGGACACTTCGTCGATCGGTGATTCATTCCTCGCCCACGTCTCGAAGAGGATTGTTGGCGACATTCTGGGAAGCCGGTGATGACGCGCGCGGGAGTATGTTGCCGGCCGATGTCAGCGCAAGTCAGTTGATGACTTCTGTCTGTCTCTGCTATGAACGCGAAGGCTTCAATGCGCCGGGTACGAGGTACAGTGAAAATAGTGTATGTATGGCGTTCCGCCGTTCGAAATTTGGAATGCGCAGTTATCTCCGTCGGAATCAAGATAGTTTTGATTTTTAGCGTGTACATTTTTCATCGTATGGGGAAGAAAGACCAAGAACGACCGTGTATGAGCAACAAGTCTGTGCACGTTTCGCTATTTATACATTGGACATTTTTTCCTTAATAACAACACACGCCACTGCTATTAACATCAGATCTTTTTCGACGTCATCTCACGCTTGTCGCACATCCACACTCAACAAGCAAAAGTGTCTGTGTATGGGAAATATGAATGTACACGTTTACTTTACAGCTAACGTGCAGATACTTAACTGTGCATTCTTCCTTCCTAGTGAGTGGGGAGATAAGATAATCGGTTTCGAAACTAAGCTGAGCAAACTTGGCGAGGTGTTGAAATTGGCTGATCAATTAAGGGTGGAAAACGATCTTCTCAAAAAGGAAATGTCCAACATACAGACCAGATTAGATGTGATAGAACAAAATGCTAGACTGAACAATATCAAAATAATGGACATACCTAAAAAGATAAATGAAAATCTCAATGAAGTAGTCGAAAGGGTAGCAGAATATGTTGGCATTGACGTTAAGCCTGAAGAATTGTCAACTATTTCACGAGTGCCTACAAAAATCGCCAACAAACCGAAGAATATTGTGGCGAGGTTTCTCTCGAAATCAAAGAGGAATAAATTTATGTCTGCTGTTAAGGTGGAGCGTGGCGAGATGGGAAAAATGGCTTAAGAATCGATGGTCTGGCCGAAGGATTCTTCATCAATGAACATCTTACTATAAAAAATAATTTTTTTTTCAAATCAGCTCGCAAATTTTCTAAAGAAAAGGGTTACCAATTCGTTTGGGTTCAGAACGGGAACATACTTATCAGAAGAATTGAAAAAATCTAAAATCCTTCAAATATAAAATGAAACAGATTTACGAAGATTGTCTTAAAAAGGTTTGAAAAAATATATATAAAAAACAAAAAAAAATTAAAAATCAGAAAAATAAAAAAAAAATACATAACGATTAAACAAATGGAAAAATTCCCGTAAAAATGGGCTCTTAATGTTTTTTACCGAAATGTACTCGGATTGGGTACCAAATTACATAATTTCAAATTAAGTGTGATTGCTCATTCATTTGACATTATCTCGGTAACCGAAACATGGTTGAATGGCAACATATTGGATAATGAGTTGACGAATGATAATTATGAAGTCTTCAGGCGAGATAGAGACCTATCCCAAACTGGAAAAAAGTACAGTGGTGGAGTGAGAATAAGAATATATATTTGTTGTGTTCATATAGCACCAGGTAATGAAACGACTTACAGTTCATTTTTACCATCGGAAGGTGTTCATAACATACAACTCCATATGCGCAACAGGATTCCGGAAGATTTACCAAATGCTTACTCAAAGAAAATTCCAATTAGTTCATCATCCCAGCTATCCCCCCTTAGGCCCGTACGTGAAAAAAAACTGTATTTTAGCAGAATCGATTTATCAATTGAGGAGACAAGCTTCCAAATAATATACATTTGTGAATTAAATAAAGAGCAAGAGGGGGCCAAGCGACACTTTTTTTCAAAATGAGAAGTTATTTCAAAAAATGCAATACGTCGGAATGTTACCATTATAGCTATATTTATTGACACCAAAACTAATAAGAAAAGAATTAACACAAAAAAGTGGAACTCCATTATAAGTTCAAAAATTTAGTATTTCTGCTCTCCTGCACAAATCTGTGTTTGGCGCTTAGACCCTTTTTGCTCTACAGTGGCGATATTCAATTTAAATCATGGCTTCTAAACGCAAGCATGTTACTTTAACTCTAGAGAAAAAGGCTGAAATTTTACGTCAACTGGGGGCTGGATCTTTATTCCCGTCTCTGACAGAACAGTTTGGTGTTGGGAAGTCGACAATACCGGACATAAAAAAAGAACGATGAAATTCTTCGCTATGTGTCGCGAACTGAAAAAGGTCCTGGAACCAGGAAAACAATGCGCAGTGCGGAATTTTCGGATGTTGAAGATGCAGTATATACATGGTTTTTACAACAGAGAGCTCGACATGCACCAATTTCCGAAGCAATCATACTCCAGAAGGCTCGACAATTATTTTCAGAAATGGGTTATGGTGAAGAAGTCAAGTGTGAAGCAAGTAGAGGATGGTTCAATGGCTTCAAGCGTAGATTTGGATTCCGTTCCTTGAAATTTACTGGAGAAAAGCTGTCGTGTGACAAAAATGCCGTAGAACCTTTCGTATCCAACTTCATCAAAAAATTTATCAACTCGGCCTTTCTCCAGAACAAATATATAACGCGGACGAATCCGGTTTATACTGGCGTTGCCTACCTGAAAAAACATTGGTACACGCAGACGCAAAGGGCGCACCTGGCCACAAGATCAGCAAAGATAGAATTACATTTATGCCTTGTGCAAATGCAACTGGCCGACACAAATTGCAATTGCTTGTTATCGGTAAATCAAAAAATCCAAGACCTTTCAAAAACATCCAGCTACCTGTCTATTATCAAAACCAGAAATGTGCGTGGGTTAATAAAGCTATCTTCAAAGAATGGTTCCATAATGAATTCGTACCAAGTGTAAGGAAGCATCTCAGAAACAATAATTTTGAAGAGAAAGCCCTTTTGTTATTAGATAATGCTTCAGCTCACAAGCCAGATCAAGGACTGACCAGTCATGATGGTTATGTTTCTACCACCCAATTGCACCGCTCTGATTCAGCCGATGGACCAGATTGTAATTCAACATGTAAAAGGTAATTATAGAAAAAGATTGTTGCAAGAGGTGCTCTTACAAGAGGACGAAAATATTACGCGATGTTTGAAGAATGTGTCAATTGAAGATGCTGTGTTTGCATCAGCCGAATCATGGAAGCAAGTGTCTGAAAAAAATTATTAAAAAAGTCATGGTGTCAAATTCTCTCCTTCACAAACATGGAAGAATGGAATGCAGAAGATTTGATTCCTTTGAGTGAATTAGGAGAAGGACCAGATAAAGGACTTGATTTAGTGAAGTTAGTGAAGAAAGTAAATCAAAGTAATGATCCAATAGATGAAATTGCTAATGTCATTGAGGAGAACCAAAGCTCAGACGGCGAAGATGAACCTGTTCAGAAAGTGTCCACTAAAGAGGCGATCGCATCATTCAATTCATGTCTTCGGTGGGCAGAAGAAAATGAATTGCCACTACACGAAGTGATTCTGTTGAGAAGAATTCGACAAAAGGCTGTCGATATGAGCTTGAAAAAACTTATTCAAGGAACTCTTGACAATTTCGTACAAAGAGGGAATTGAGAATGGTAACCGTTTGTGTTATCACTTGAAGAATTTATGTTTGCTTAGTTTGTTGTCACTGAAAGAATTTATGTTCCTTTCTTTTTTTGTTTTATTAATTTTGTCGAATTTATATTTTTCTGTCCGGATTATAGATATCATTAAATATGATTTCTATAATCCGAATGATTTGATAAACCGAACGAGTCCTGGAATCTTTCTGTTCGGATTATCCATACATTACTGTACTTTTTTGTGTGATTGAATCTTATTTTCAGGAGATCTTTTTCAATCCAAGAACTAATGAAGGATATTAGGATAATCGTCTGAGGAGAATTAAGGTTGACGCTCACTTGGACGAGACGAAGCGACGCGTTAGTTCGCCTGGGACCGCGCACTTGGACGAAGCGATGCGGCGATCAGCCATCGGAATAAATTCCCTCCATTTTTGGGCCGCAATAAATTTTTATTACTCATGCTCCATGCCGACTACCCGAATGAACAAGGGTAGAGCTATTGTTCGAATCGTGTTTTTGGTCATAATCTTGTTTTAATAGCTTCGTCGTCCCACCTTCATATAGGAATGAAAAAAAATTATGTGACGTGAAAAAAAATCGACATTTTATCTATGTTGGTAAGTTACAAAATATAACTTTCCTCGAAATTACTTTTTTTCCCGGGAAAAAAGTGAGTGTATATCCTATGTATCCGGGAAAAAGTACTCACTTTTCTGCCGGATTAATTTCGTGAAAAATTATATTTCTATCCATCGTCATTTTTCTAGTCACAGAAAAAAATTATGTATTATACAAGGGAAAAAAGTACTAGATTTTAGATCGAGGTTATGTTGTCTTCCAACGAGAAGCGGAGGGTGACAAAAACCGAGAGTTATTTTTCTTTAAAATATATATATGTAAAAATCATTGATACGAAATGTTTATTTTCTCTTTAACCGATTGAAAAAATTAAGTAGTGATCTAATTCCTTCATTCTGGTGATTTCAGAAAAAAAATCTTTTCCTACGACAATATCGAAAAATTTCTAGTAATAAGTTCTGGGAAGTTGCATTTTTTATTACCTGCATACCGCTTACCTGTATAAGCTTCAAATCAGACTAATTTATATTCAATTTATTCTGGATATACTTTTGCCGGGGCGGTAAAATCTCTGGCGCTGTCCCTGGTCATTTTTGGGTATGGTCAGCCAAAAGGCCGTAGCTAGAAAAAAAATGTTCTAGTCGTGTACTTCAGAAAAATTTCGAGTCCGTTGGGATCCGAACCCCCCCTCGCTACGGTCATCCACGCAATATTTGTAAGAATCGTGTTTTGGTCATGATCATGTTTTAATTGGGAATTTTTCAATGAAATCCTCGTAGTTCCTCATCCAGGAATACAATAAAATACAAATAATTGATACGAAATGCTTATTTTCTCTTTAACCGATTAAGAAAACAAAGCAAGTAGTAATCGAAAGTTCAATGATTGCAGATCACATATCCCTCGAAGGAATTATTCCACAGTTTTCCAATTCTATCAGATATTTTAATTTCTTCGGAAGAAGGGTTCTTCAATATTTTGTTGTATTTAAATAATAAAATACCTATCCTTCAGACGATTTGAATTCATATTCACAGTTGTACAAAATACATAAATGTTGTTCGTTTTGTATATAAATTTCGTTTTTCCAGATCTCAATCGAGCAAATTCTAACCAACACTCTCATGAGCCATTTAAAACGAACTCATTTCACACAAATTCAAAAATAACTGTGTATTTCTCCCTGTGACAAAATTCGAGTATAAAATTGGAAATACAGCGCGCCGAACTTCCCGTTTCCGGCCGTCGGATACCTACTTGCCGCCTCGAGAAATTTCGCTCACATGACCCAAAGATCATCCTGGCGACCAACGACTCGCCTCCTGGCTTCGCTTCTCCTAGGTGCGTGTCTACCCATCTATTCCGACCGCTTCGCTTCGTCCAAGTGCGCGTCTAATCTGCCTCGCGCCTAACGATTCTGATCTTCGCTTCGCGCGTCCTAAGTGAGCGTCTACCCATTTGATTCAGTGCAAATCATGCCTGCGGAAAACAACTCTTCGCTTCGTCTCGTCCAGGTGAGCGTCAACCTTTAATAGAATGCATAAAAATACGTCCGAAAATTCAACAAAAAAGTTGAACATAAACCTTTTAAAAAAACAAGGCATGAAAGTGAGAAAGATTTGGCAAAAATTGAAGAAAATGAAAGGTTCGAACAGTGGTCGTTGAAATTTCAATGGAAGAAACGTTCCAATATAAGAAAGAGATTAGAAACACAACCATGGTCACAGAAATGTTTCCAAGATTTTTGGATATGACTGGACTGGCAGGTGTCATTACCTCTTTTGTATGTAAAATTTCAAAACTTTTCAGTTGTTATATTAGAAATGAGGTTAATTATACCAGGCATAATATTTGCAAAAGGAACTAACAATAGTCATTTATTATACAAGGGAAAAAAGTATAAGATTTTAGCTCTCGAGCTAAAATCTAATATTTTTCCCGTGTATAATACACTATTTTTTTCTGTGACAGGAATAACGACCATTCAATAGTGAAAGAAATATAACTTTTTAATTACATTTTTCCCGGATACATAGAGACTCATTTTTTTGACAGGAAAAATAGCGTAGACCGTAGAGACAAAAAACCGGGAGCTAAAATCTGATATTTTTACCGTGTATAATACACTATTTTTTCTGTGACAGGAAAAACGACCATTTAATAGTGAAAGAAGTCTAAGATTACTAAGTCTTTTGCTCCATGGATAACGCCTACAGTGAAGAGTATGATGAGGTTGAGGGATGGAGCATTGACCAAATACAAGAGGACGAAGAGTCTGGCGGATTTCAACTATTATGCAACTCTTCGCAATACAGTAACAAGCGCGATAAGAAGAGAAAAAGCCAATTTTCTGAGTCGATCAGAGTCTCGGGGCACTAAGCATTTCTGAAAGGCTTTCAGAACTATTAACAACATGAATCGAGATGACACTTCTTGTTTTTCCGGTCGCTTTGGTCTTGATGATTTGAATAATTATTGTGCATGTTATATGCATGTCCTGAAACAACAGAATACTATAGTTCGAATACTTTCAATTCTGATGCTCGATTTTCAATGAAATTGCATCTTCGGAGGAAGTCAAGCAGGTTGTGCTTGGTCTGAAGTCGAATGCTGCTGGTTGTGATAACGTTTCTGCGAGAATCCTACAGTTATCAATCAATATAACACTTCCCTTTCTCACCCATATTGTAAATTGTTGCATGGAAACTAGGTGTTTTCCAACAGCTTGGAAGTTTTCTATTGTTAAACCGCTACCCAAGCTGAAAACTCCGGATAAGCTGGGCGATTTTCGGCCGATAAGTATGTTTGTCAAAAGTGCTCGAGAAAATACTGATTAAACAAATATAAGAGTTTATTACAAAGGAAAATATCATTACTCCCAAGTCCCAGCCAATCAGATTTCAGAAAAAACTTTGGTACCACAAACCTTCTTTTGAAAGTTGCGGATGATATTTTTAGGGCTTTGGATGAGGGAGAGTTTACCATCCTTAGTCTTCTGGATTTCGCCAAAGCATTTGATACTCTTGATCATGAATTGTTATGTGCCAAATTATCCTATTATGGCTTCGATTCAAATGCTTTGAGATTTTTTAGATCTTATCTCACAGGTAGGTTTCAAAAGGTGCAATAAAGTTGGCAACTACTCATCAGATTTTGCCCCTGTACTTTCTGGTGCCCCACAGGGCTCGGTATTGGGACCTATACTTTTTTTTATTTATGTAGCGGATATGTATAGAATTGTGTTGTTCGTTATGATATCTTTTTATGCAGATGATACTCAAGTACGCTTCTTCTTACATTCTTCCCGATTAAGCGATGCAGTCGACCAAATCAATAGAGATTTGAATAGTTTAGTTAAATATTCACATGACAACAATTTGAAGTTGAATGTCTCTAAGTGTGTCTCTATGTTTTTTTCCTTCGGTACTAATCGTGAAGCTTATATTCGGCAAATAGCGCTCAAAGTGGGAAGCGAATCAATCCCTATAACCAGCAGTCACAAAAATCTTGGTATAATATTTGACTGTAGATTGAGGTTTGTCGAACACGTATCCTTGCTTGTGAAAAAAACGTTTTGGTTCGCGCAAGTACCTCTATGAGTCCCTCGTTTTGTCTGTGTTAAAATACGGCCTTAGGCTGTATTATCCCTGCGTGGACTCTGTTACTAAATACAGAACTCATGTTGCAGGTATATTTTCGGGTTGCGGAAATATGATAGAGTTTCTGATAAAATAAATGAACTCCGGTGGTTAAGGCTCGAGAACTTATTCAAGTTCCAGATGGCGGTGTTGGTATTTCGCATATTGACTTCTTCCCATCCTCCATATCTACGGGATAAATTAATTTTTCGGGGTAATGTTCATAATGTGGCAGTTAGACATCGACATACATAAGCTTATGTTACCTAGATTTAAGTCAGCCATGTTTCAGCGTTCGTTTACATTTAATGCGGTCACTATTTATAATAGTATTCCAAACTTTAGTTCTCTGAATAGGATGAGATCATTTTTCAGGGAGCAATTGATTGGGTTACAGTTTCTTTAGTTTTAGTTAGTTGTTCCACTAGTAATTTATGTATTTCATAGGTTTAATGAACTGTTCTGAATATGTTGTTTAGTTGTAATTTCATTTCGATAATTTAATGTATTATTTGTTTGAGGTTAAGTGGAGTAGCGAAAGCTAGACTTCGCCTCGATATTTTGGTGTATTGTATATGACAGTACAACTAAAAAAAGCACTTATTATTATTATCATCGCCTTGAGCCTATTAGCGTAGAAAGGGTGTGATTTTTCACACCCCTAGCGATCGGCTATTACACTCCCTACCAAGGGGAACATTCACTCATACCGGATAGCAAGTATCAGGGGGATTGAGCTCTGAGGTCTTCGGTGTTCTTCTTCTCCTGGGCCCTGGGTTGGTCGTCCTTCGTTGCTTGGTCCTGGATTTCTCGCTTGATGTCCTGCTAGTCGGTCTTGCGATATTTCCCTCCATGGTTAATCCTGGTGTCCATTGTGACCTACAAACTTCCTTACCATTCAAGCAGTACCGAGTAGTACTGCTTTTCGCATTATTTTGTAAAGGTTTTCATCCAAATCGAGCTCCTTGAGGTTGGACTTGAGGCTCTTGGGAATAATTCCTGTGCTTGATATGAGAATGGGAATGGTTCTGGTACTAGACATTCAGTTCAAGATCTCGATATTTCGATATTTTGTCAGCATATTTTTGACGTAGATTGTTGTTGTTCGGGATGGCTACATCTATAAGTATTGCTCTCTTCTCTTTTTTCTTCACTAGGATTATGTCCGGAAAAATGGTATGCGTTGAATAGTTGATCATCTCTGCAGTAGTTCCAATGCAGCATGACGCCAACTAGACAGATGCAGATTTCTCTCCATTTTCAGTTACTTCGTCGATATGATTTTATGTAGACGCTGAAGTTTCTAACGTGGTGGAGGTGCCTTGGGCAAAAGAAAATTGAATTGAAACCGGTCGGTTTTCAGTCGCGCATCAAAGAAGCTTCGATGTGTCGTTTGAACAAGCTTCTGGAGCTAGTCGAGTCTGGTCGAGTCTCAGACTCTATACGAGGCTGATTACTACCTCGCCTTCTCATCCTGGCTCGCTCTTCCAGGCAAATCCAGCGTGTCGTGTAAACACTGGCTCGAGTTCTATAGACGAAGCGCACCCACTCGCGAGTCAAACCTCGTCACCTACTCGCGCACCAAAAGTCATCCTCGCGCCAGTGTTTACACTACGCGCTGGATTCGCCTAGAAGGGTGAGCCAGGATGAAGGCGAGGTAGTAATCAGCCAAGTATAAAGTCCGAGGCTCGACTAGCTACAGAAGCTTGTTCAAACGACACAGCGAGGCTTCTTTGATGCGCGTCTGAAAACCGACTGGCAATGGCTCAACCCGAGGACGAGGGGCCTCACGGCGAGGAGCGGAAGCGAGGCTGGTGCGCGAGTAGGTGCGCTTCGTCTAAACCTGGCTTAAGGAGAAAGTATTAACTCAATGGTGGTAAGTTGGAAAACGAAATGTACATGTACTAATGGGAAAAATAAGTGGATATCTTGAATCGAATTAAGCATTGTGTGAATAAAGTAGTTCTGAGCAGAAAATATTAAGTTTGGTTAAAGTTGAAAAAATTAATAAAAACCATCTAATGAAAATCATTATGTTTAAGTTGAAATAACTAGTAATATCTTTCAGAAAATGGACCCTGCAAAATCAAATGACATTCAGCAAGAAGTGGAAAAGTTGCAATTACAAATAAAAGAATTGAGAGAAGTCCTCAATATGAAGTCTACTCCTAAAGTAGCTGGAAATCCACCATTCATATTAGATAAAGATACACCATTCAATGTGTGGAAGACAGTTGTTGAAAAGGAATTTAAATCGTTTAGTTACGAATACCTTCTGAATAGTAAGTTGCCAAGACCTACACTATCAGAAGAAGAGAATGCAAAGCGAATGGAATTTACTATCTCTTATCTTTTAAGTAGACTTGATGACAACTGCAGGAAAGTAGTGTATCACTCGAAAACTGCAGGAGATATACTAACGAAAATAGAGAATATTAAAAACCCTGCAATGTCATCTTCCAAATTTTCTGCTGAAAGAACATGAAATTCCGGAAACTTTGCGAAAAACCATGAAAACGCAGTGGACTTCATAGTGAGATTTGAAGACCTCAAAAGTAAAGTAGAAGCATTTGGGGAACCTCTGGCAGAAAAAGAAGTTACAGAAAATTTTCTCATGGCTATTGATAACAGCTATCCTGAGCTAATCAGAATATATGATGCATCAGGTGAAAAACTTTCTATTGATGAGCTGAAATCTCTATTAATAAATGAAGAAGGAAGAGAAAAACAAACGAAAGAAAGAGCTAATGAAGGTCAAGCTCTGAATGCAGACATTAAAAGAAAGAAAGTGGATGTCAGTTCAGCAAACAAAAGTAGCTACAAATGTAGCAAACCAAATCATTTTAGCAAAGAGTGCAAAAACACTAAACAGATTATTTGTTTATTTGTCGAGAGCTGACTGACGACTACCACGCAGCTACATGTCCTAAACCACCAAACCGTTGTAGAAATAAAGTAGGCTACCGTGGGGGTAGAGGAAGAGCGGTTTATTTTAGAAGGAGGAAAAACCAAGGATACAGACTTCTTCTTGACATCATGCCGTTATTTGAAAATGACACCATCTGGCTTAGAATTGAATGAAAAACACCCCTATTGTGGACAAATCCAACTTGGTCTACCTCTACATAATTTAAAAACCTACGACTTTGTAGTTCATTCAAGTTTTTCTAAAAAATTTTTGGGATTGAAGGTACCTTTCAACCCTTCATTTTCACGGGATTCAATTTCATCAATTACTGAAAAATATTTCACGAAAATGTTGCATTCTATATCTGAAAAATAATACCTATTAAAGGATGTTCCAAATTAATATAAAATCTTCTGGTATTGTCTGGTGTCTTGTTCAGTTTTTACAATAAATTCTTGAAAATATTTCATGCTTTTCATTAAAAAAACAAAGGAATAAAAATTAGTATGTAGTTTGAATCATAGTTACAGATGCAGTGCAAAGAAAATGATTACAACACAACATTGTCTTCTGAATAGAACAATTGTAATATATTTTTCGTTGTTTAGTATATATAATATAATATATAATATATACAGATGAATGCTGAGATTAAAAAAAAAAAAAGTGGATGTCAGTTCAGCAAACAAAAGTAAAGTATGCTATAAGTGTGACAAACCAAATCATTTTAGCAAATAATGCAAAAACACTAAACAGATTTGTTGAATTGTCGAGAGTTGACTGACGACCACCATGCAGCTACATGTCCTAAACCACCATACCCTGGTAGAAATAAAGTAGGCTACCGTGGGGGTAGAGAAAGAGCTGCTTATTTGAGAGGAGGAAGAGGTGCATACAGAGGAACAGTTACAAGAGGTATCAGAAATCGGGGAGGAATTCGAGGGCAGTACAAGGAAAGAGGCATTCAAATGAAGAAGAAAATAAAAATGACCAACCCCCAAGAGAAAGAAGTGAGCGTCTTCATGGCTGTAAACGAAGATTGAAACGTTGATTTTGGGGAATGCCGGTCTCAATGCAATAGGCTCGCGGCCACACTCAGTGAAGAAGGGAGTGAGTTATATATGATGGAATGTAATGGGCGCCAGGTAGAGTAATGCCTGCCTATTCAAGGTAAATGAACTGCTTACTCCTCTACCAGAGTAACAGTTAACAAAAATTCCTCAAAATTCAAGTCACAATTATTTATTACAAAAAAACAAAAATATATATGTGCAGTGGTTGATACAATACGAATAAAGATTCTCCCCCAAGGGGTAGTCAGAAGGAAAACACCAAATACACCAAATCTAAGCACAAAAATAATCTCCCCCAAGGGGTAGTCAGAAGGAAAACTTACTAATACACTAAATTAAATGAGAACGAATCATCTAAGCTAACAAAATAACCCCACTGAATCAGCTTACATTCAGCCTAACGTTCTGGACCAGATTGTCAATAACTACGCTAAATTAACAAGGATTCTTAAAGGGAATACCGATCAATCATTCCATAATACAATCCTGAAGGGATATACGAGCACCTTTGTGGTACCCAACGCAACTTGTGAAGTGCACCTCACTATAATTGCTCACAATGATATATAAAATTACCTTACAGAATAATATCACAAATTATCAAAATAAAAGACCAATAATTTACAACGTAAAAGCCAGTGCTACACACTGGTTACCTTCACAAACTACTCCAGAACGTAGATAGCTCCAACCAATAGCGCCAGGGACGTAGATACCCCCAAGATAACAGGCAAGTGGATGCCAATTGATACCTCTAACTGGCAGGTTCGTTAGTACCTCTAACTGACAGGTACATAGATAATTCAGCCAAGAAGACATGCCAGGCACGTGGAATAATTGACAGGTTACCTCCAATAACGTGGAATAACCGACAGGTTACCCCCAATAACGCCAGGTACGTGGAAAACTGTACTCAACACCTGTCACGTGGACCCTAACAAAATACTATAAGAAACGGTTCATAAGCTATAAAGGATATTTTAGTTACCTCTGTTGTTCGAGGGAGATAGGTTCAACCTCCAATTCAGTCGGGAGTTTGTTCCAAATAATTCCAACAATATTCGCTACACAACAACCTAATGAAAGAAGATGGTAAGACAACTGGTTCAAGATAGAAAATGTACGCATACCTGGAGGTGCAAGATAGATTCTGTACGGACCCCATGTGGAAAAGTCTATATTTCCCAAAATATTCCAAAATACTTCATGCAGCTATGGAATGACATAACAGGGAACAACGACACTCGAAGATATAATCCCTCACAACGAGGATGAATCTAGATTCAAAATTCTCTTCCAAAATGTCCAAACCTTCCACACGACCTCCTTACAAGGAACCTCGTATCACAAAATGTCCGCCCTCGACAGTCACACAGAAATTTCCGGGCACTCAAAGTTCACAGAGCCTATCAGTTGTCATAGCGAAGAAGAAGAAAAACACATCAAAAACCAAAATAATATAAAGGAATTAATACGGTACTGATAATCTACGCAGTTTATACCAGAGGAGGGTCTCTATAAATCCATTTCTATAATTCTTCCACGATTTTCCGAAGTACTTTACTGAGGCCAAACAACTCCAACTAACCAAAAATGACAACCAACATTAACCTCACAATTTTCAAATAATAAACAAACCGTTTTCTGAGGGAAAACAATTCGAACAGGTAGGTAAACGAAGTGAATAATTACAACAATAAGGAAATTTTGAAAATGAACCATCCCAACAAATTTACTTAACTAATAATTTATGGAAAAAGATGGCAAAACTACATTTTATGATAAATTCCAAAATAATAACGTTACAAGATGAACTGATAAGTGAGGAAGCTAACTATCTACACAAAGAAGAAAATCAAAATACAGGTGAGTCCAATATAAAATTTATAGCCGATACAGGGGCTACAGAACATATGGTAAATCAGTTAGATAAATTACCAGTGTGAATACGAATGACCTTGAAATCATCGCAACTTTTAAGCAAAGAGCAACTGCAGGTATTGAAATATGAGAAGATCAAACCGTCTCTGTTCTTAATGCACTTCGATGCAACAGGCTCAATTGTGAAAAAGCCTTACGAGGAGTGCAAACACTTTTATATACATATATTCTGGGGTAATTCAAACTAGTAATGACAGAATTTTTCCAGTGATGGACTTAATATCGGGCACACACTATACAAGAGATCTACGGAAATTCTTCACAGACTTCGAAAATTTTGCTAAAGAGCATTCAAGCTGGCCTACTTTCAGTAGTGTTGTAACAGATTTCTGCTTAGCAAGTTTGAATGTATTGTCACAAGAATTTTGCGAAATGCAAATGATAGGGTACATAAATTATTGTTACGATAATGTCTTCATTGCTGCCGTAAATCCCAGAGAAACCATGATCTCTTTTCACCTATGCTGTGCTCACTTTGTGAAAATGCAAAGACAATGAACAGACAGTCGATCAGTTCAATGTTCAGAGTCAATTGAAGGACTTGATGGCTATTACTATGAAATTTCAAGAAAATTGAGGATTGGATGAAAAACATTTTCATATTGCTATGTTATTCCTATTTTAATGCGACACTGAAAAAATCATCTCATAATTTATTGATAATAGCTGCCGATAAGGATCACAGCTTATCGAAAGATTTGAACCCTGAAGTGAAAGCAACACGAATGACATAGGTACACGATCCTCCAAGTCATTCCTTAGCGAAGCAAAGTCTTTTTTTAAGGCATTTTGAGAGACTGCAATGCAGCTTTGAAATGGATGTGTTGAGTGAGTCCGAAAACCTCTAGTACAACCCTAAGATCTATGAACTTATATTGAAAAAATATATTCCATTCTTGCCCCTTTGGTCGTCGATTATGCTTGTTGTGGAGAATTCCTCATAATTTTAGGATCCTAGATACCGATGACAGCAATTGAATTTTTGAGAAAAAATCAAATGAGTTATTGTCAATAGTTGTTTTTAGAGTAATATAATTTGTCAGTTTTCTGAAAAGAATAGATCTAATTTGAGACCAGGAAGTCTTATTTAATTTATTGACTAGTTCTTGACGACAGAACATTTGGTGCCGAAACCCGATTATGAACAATTTAAGACGGAGCGAACGAAAAAATAAAGGACAAGCTCCAATTCGATTTCTCAGTTCGGATGGAAGGCAATCCGACCGACGTTGCCCATCCGAAACTCCAGAAAAAAACAATATAGAGGACGATAAATCCCAGAAAACGAAAACCAGTAAGAGATCTTCAAAATCAAGAACATTACGAGAAGAATACTTACAAAATCAAAAGGATCTTTTAGATGTACAAAAGAAGCTGAGCGAAAATGCTCTTCGATTAGAAAAAGAAATGTCAAGAACAACAACAAGCTCACAAAGCTCAAGTAGAAAATCTGATTCTTTATCAGAAATATCCTCGAAGGAAAAAGTTCATGAATGGTTGAATATAGGACATTTTGAAAATGAAGAAAAGAAAAATCCAATATCGAAAACCAAAAATTCTGACGAAAATATAACACTTTTAACTCAAACTATAGCAGAAGGAATGGACAGATTATCAAAAGCATTAACAAATAACAGGATCCACAACTTTTCCCAAGACCTACCTTTTTTCAATGGAAAATCTGATGATTGGCCTATGTTCAAAACTTCATTCGAGAGAACACAAAATCATTTTAGTGACGAAGAGAATCTATTAAGACTCCAGAAATCCCTTAAAGGGGAAGCACTCGAAGCGGTTCGACCCCTACTGATAACATTCGAAAATACACAATCTATTATGGAAACTTTGGAGATGAGATTTGGAAGACCTGAATTCATTATAGAAACAATACTTCGAAAAATTCGTTATTTACCAAATTTGAAAGAAGATGACCACCTCAATTTTGTCAAATTCGCTACTGAAGTTCAAAATTTTAGCGCTACAGCAAGAAATCTCCATATGGAAATTTACTTGAGCCATCCAAAATTATTGAAGGAATTATTGAATAAGTTGCCCACACATTTGAAATACAATTGGGCAGTCTATCAATCAGGAATGAATATTGGAGTGCCAACTTTAGACATATTTTCTTCCTGGATCCAAGATCAAGCACGAATTTTGAGCATATTTCTACATCCCAAATTAGATGACAGAAAATGTCAAGAAAAATTCAACCCTAGAGAGACTAGAAACTTCAATCATCGACCTGTGCTGACGCAAGTGACACCGAAATGCCAGATTTGTAGTCAAAACCATCAAACTTCAAAATGTAAAGAGATTTTAGAAAGATCTGTCGACAGTCGATGGGAACTGATAACGAATAAGAAGTTGTGTTTCTCTTGTTTTGGACACCACCAAATCAAATTTTGTAGAAAAAAGACCATATGTGGACTCAACAATTGCACAAAATTCCATCATCATGTCCTACATAAAGATAACTTGGAATCAGAAATTCAAGTTGAAACCCCGAATAGCCCACCAATGTTATGTTCAACGACTTCTGACACCAATAATGAGAAAGTTTTACTTCGTGTTTGCCCAGTTGTTCTGTCAGGAGAGAAAAATTCAATTGAAACGTATGCTTTATTAGACGATGGCTCTACTGTTTCTCTAATTGACGACAATCTAGCAGAATATTTGGGATTAATCGGAGAGGAAGACCCGTTGAATATTGTCTGGACAAATTCATCAAATCACAAAGACCAAAATTCCCGTAGAGTCAAACTAAAGATAAGAGGGCTTTATGAGACTGAGGAATATGAAATCAATGACGTACGTACAATGACTGGTTTCAATTTGCCAAGTCACTCGTTTGATTTTTCGAAGATGAAGAATGAGTGGTGTCATTTGGCTATTTGTCCACACAACGTGCTATTTGAAAATAACGTGAAGCCTACTATTCTATTAGGACAAGACCTATACCATCTTATCATGCCAAGAAAAATTTACGAAGGTCCACCGAACTCTCCAATTTTGAGCTGGACGAAGATTGGATGGATTGTTCACGGGAAATTCAGATATAAGAAGGATGTAGTCGATAATGCAGAATTCAGTTTCTTTTGTTATCAAAAATTCGATGACGATCTACATGAATTGGTGAAGGAATCATTTGAACTTGATAACTACGGAATAACAAAACCAAGTCATGATACATCCTTATCACCAAATGATAGAAAAGCCTTAAAAATCTTGGAAGAAACCACTTCTTACAACGGAGAACGTTTTGATTCTGGACTGCTATGGGCCACGGAAAACTTCAAATTCCCATCAAGTTATTACAATGCTCTGAATCGACTTCATGGAATAGAACGCAAATTGGACCGAGATCCAACATTAGCAGAAGAATATTGTCGCAAAATCGACGAATATCTTAACAAAAATTATATACAGAAATTGAGTGAAGAGGAATCAACCCAAATGCGAGAAAGAATCTATTATTTACCTCACTTTGGAGTACGTAATCCAAATAAACCTGGGAAACTACGTCTTGTCTTCGATGCTGCTGCCAAAAGTCAGGGAGTATCATTAAATGATGCATTACTAACTGGTCCTGATCTTTTGAATGCACTCCCAGCCGTCCTTATGAAATTTAGACAACATTTCATTGCCTTTGCTGGAGATATAAAGGAAATGTTCCATCAAGTTAGTATAAGAGAAGATGATGTGGATTACCAAAGATTTCTTCGGCGTGGAATGAAGAGACTTAAAAGGCCGACACTTACATCATGAAAAGAATGACTTTTGGAGCAACTTGTTCACCGTCAACTGCTCTTTATGTGATTAAACTGAACACCACACGATATGACAGCAAATATACTGAAGCATGCACAGCCATATGCACAAAGGAATATATGGACGATCACTTAGACTGCTGTGAAACAATCGACGACGCTATTACCAGAATTAAACAAGTAATTGAAATTCATAAAGCTGGTGTATTTGTTATATGTAATTGGATCAGTAACTCCAGAGAAATATTAACAGAAATTCCTGAAAATTTGAAGGCGATCACTGACAAGCAGCTGAATTCAGACGATGTCCTTTCCATTGAGAGAATATTGGGAATGTGGTGGGACGCTAAAATAGACGCGTTTGTTTTTAGAATCAATGAAACTAAATTGAAGAATGTCCACTCAGAAAATCCAACAAGAAGAAATTGGATAAAATCTGACTCAAAAAAATACAAACAATTTGTGTCCAACAGAATTTCAGAAATTCATGACCTCACGAAACCTGAAAAATGGAAATGGATATCGACTGACTCGAATCCTGCCGACCTAGCAACTCGTTCTTGTAAGAAACAATTAGGATCGATGATGAACACCTTATGGCTAGAAGGTCCACCATTTTTAAAGCATTCCAAATTCAACTGGCCGAATCAACCTTCCATATTTTTGAGTTTAAGATCTGACTTGGAACTGAAAAAAGAATATGTTGAAAGGGAAGATTTTGTCTGCAGTATACCGAATACATACGTCCATAGATTCTCATCCTGGTTGAAATTTTTGAGATGCACAGTATGGATTATTCGCTTAGCAAGAAAGCAAGACCTCTTAAAATCGGCGATGTCGTTATTGTATGTGACGAAGAATTACCTCGCAACTCCTGGCCGATGGGTAGAATTGTTCAGGTTTTTCCAGGAAAAGATGGACAAATTCGATCAGCAGAGATTAAGACAACCCAAAGAACGTTAAGAAGACCAGCAGTTAAAATTGCTGTCATCGGGGGGGAGAATGTTGTGGAGAATTCCTCATAATTTTAGGATCCTAGATACCGATGACAGCAATTGAATTTTTGAGAGAAAATCAAATGAGTTATTGTCAATAGTTGTTTTAGAGTAATATAATTTGTCAGTTTCTGAAAAGAATAGATCTAATTTGAGACCAGGAAATCTTATTTAATTTATTGACTAGTTCTTGACGACAGAACAATGCTACAAAGATTTAATAGGGCATAAGCATAAGGTATTACGAGGAGAAAGAAATTGGAAGTGCTCCAGATTCGTCAGAGCTAATAGAGAATTTAGTTTATCTCTCTGTAAAGAAATACTCTGCGTAATACCAAAAAGTAATTTAACTGGACGTGTTCATAGACAAGACAGGGTAATGTGGAAACGAAGAAGACCCCTTTATAAAGGGCATTTTGATGGTCGTTTTCTGAAAAAGTTTGCTGAAAAACACAAAAAGCAAGAAGAACCAAATGAAACACCAATTTGCCAATACTGCTTGGAGGGTTCTTTAGACACCACCGCCACCGATTGGGTGCAATGCGATGCATGTAATCTGTGGGTACATCAAATGTGTGAGCCAAATAGAACTTTTTCAGGAGAATTCATTTGCAATCTTTGTAAAAAAACACACAAAGAAGAAAATAAACACTCTTAAAAGGAATTCACGTATTCGGATCCATTTGGAGAAAAACTTTCAAGAAGTATTTTATATTATTGAAGAAGTTTATTACCAACTTGAAGAAGTCGAATCAAATCAATCAATCAATCAAAATGCAAAAGATGCCTATAATTGTGGTATATTCGTATTGTACCGGGTTTTTCACAATAATTTGACCCCCCCCCCTTCAACTTTGTTTCTAAGGGAGATGCAGAAAAATGTGTTTTACAAAAATTTCACGAAATTGACTGAGGTTTTACAATATAAATTTGCATTATGAAATATATGTTGGCCATCCTGTATATATTTCATAATGCAAATTTATATTGTAAAACCTCAGTCAATTTCGTGAAATTTTTGTAAAACACATTTTTCTGCATCTCCCTTAGAAACAAAGTTGAAGGGGGGTCAAATTATTGTGAAAAAAGGAAAAAGGGAGATGCAGAAAAATGTGTTTTACAAAAATTTCACGAAATTGACTGAGGTTTTACAATATAAATTTGCATTATGAAATATATACAGGATGGCCAACATATTGATGGCAACTTCATTTTTTCAAATGGAACACCCTGTATATTTTAAATGTTTGGCTAGCTCTTTTACCCCTGATATCGAATATGTAACATATGTTGGAGTGCGTTTACTGCAAATGCTCAATTTGGGAGTTATGATAACGTCAATGGAAAGATATACAGGGTGAACAACATTGAATGCAACTATTTTTTTTTCAAATGGGACACCCTGTCCTGGATAATCGTCCTTTTTTTGATAGGCTATTTTCTTCTGATCTTGAATATAAATACGTATGTGGATGTGTCTCTTTAATTTTCAAATAAGTTTTGAAATGATGACACCGAATAAAAAAATATGTGAAATACCTACGAAATTCTTTATATCCAAACATCTAATTAATGGAAAGCCATTGAAAAATGTGAGTTACCACAAGCTTTGATGTCGGAGAAAAACTCTGTTAATAGGCATTAATTAAGGCCATTCAGAATTACTGGTAGGTGAATTTTTTTACATTTGTTTGACACTGATTCCTCAGCTCTTGTATGAAATATTTTGTTCAAGTTAGAAATTAAGTGACAATCTGTCATTCTATCACCTACTTCTTATGAGGCATGCAATTGTTTTATGTATTCCACTTTTTTAATTATAAATTTTTTTAGGGAGTGACTGCTATTATATTTTTACCTACGGAATGGAGAATGATGAGGAGTGTTGGAGAAGAAAAAGTAGGCAATGTTTTTTCCCAATTCTCGATTTATCGATTCATTACCTCTCGAATTTTTTGAGAAGATCTAATTTCCTATTTCTTCTTCTTGATGTCGATAGCTTTTTCGCTGATTTATCAACTGGATAGGGATAAATAGGGTTTTTTAAGAAGAAGAAAAGACAAAAATTTCCTCGTCCTTTGAAAAAGTTCAATGGCCTTTCAATGTTTGATATCATTGTCATTCTTTATACCGGTTGTCCCATATTGACCGACGAGCTTCTCGTGGATGTTCTAGACATTATTTTAGATACATTCGTCTCAAATAAAAAATCAAACAGTGCAAAAATTCTTCGTTAAGGAGCTAGAGCCCTCTGAAGATGACGTCCAGGTCACAGTTTTTGTCACATATCTTCAAAACGGCGCCGGCGTTACCTATAGTGTTGAAATTTAACACAATGGCTAGTATCAAAAATGCGCACCGAATAGTTTCAGTGCATTTTTTTTGTCAAACACAAGCTAATCATTTTGGGGGCGAAGGGTATTTTTAGTGACAACTCTTATGTTTCATTATTTGGTTTGAAAATGTCTGAAATAATGTCTATAACATCCACTAAAAGCTTATCGGTCTAATTATCGGACACCCTGTATATTTACGACCAAATTTCTTCTGAAAATAATTATTTTTCAAGATGTTTTCGAGAATATTGACCAACCAGCAAGCCGATACATGATCCGGTTTTAAAATATCAGAAAAAAAACTTGTTGGTCCATATGAAATATGAAAATGCAAATGAGAAAATTTTTTTCAACATAAAAATTAAAATCGATGAAGATCTAAACTAAAAAATTACCAAGAAAAATTCAAGCAATATTTCTAATATCATTCTGTATCCTTAGACAAAGCTTATTAAGAATCTTCTTGGAAAGGAGAAACTTATTATTTTCATAAATAAGTAAAAATATTTTTCAGACCAAGGAATTGACATTTTGGATACACTGGTTGGATTAGTTGAAGAGGAGACTTTCAATAAAGTGATCCCCAGAATTGGGGATCAAATCAAATTGAAATTGTGTCTCAATAAAGGATTGAAAAGGTGAGATAATGTGTTGGGGTTTATTTACATTCATTTCATTCAATGAATTAATAATATGTGTAAAAAATATTGAATGTATACTATAACTAGTTCGTATTTTTAGACTGCAAGAAGAATCACTATGTAGTCCCCCACCGGAAAAATATTTCCTCATTGACATAAATCAGTCAGGTTCTTCCTCCACTCTTATTGAGTCTAGAAGCACATCATCTCAGGCTGAAATAGAAATAGTACCTCCAACAGAAACCTGCAGAATTGGCGATGTAGTTCTGAATCTCAATGAATTGTTGGAGTCAACTTTCATGGGAAGAGCCATAAAAGAAAGCTACAAACTTAATGGCAATTTGAGCACTACATGGACATGCCAGTCATATCTGGTTGAAATTATAGTGCAATATTTTATAAATATTCAGCCCTTCAGGTATGCTTCATTTACCAATTTTTTTTTGATCAACAGGTGTGAAGAAAATAACTTTAAGCACAACTACGATTGAATATCAGAAGTAGACCTCAAAATTTTCAAACCAACTCATATTGAAATTCCGAAGTTCCGGAACTAAGATAGATAAAACGAAATTATCAAGATACTGTTTAGGTAAAATGAAAAAACGAAAAACATCACTTTTTTGGAGTCCCAAAAATTCTCATTACTTTTCTGTTTTACCTAATATTCTTTTGAAGTTGTACCTCTTGAATGACGTAAAATATGTGAAAATGCCGTAAGATATTGATCTATTATATTGTCTTTGGACCATACATTTTTCCTTCAAATCACAATTTCAGTTGAAAAATCATGCATGCATAAATTATTCATAACTTTGTGAATTTTGGCTTCTGAACACCAACATTCTTTTATTTTTTCAAGGCGGCTCACCAATCAAGATTTTAGAAATCTTTTCACACTTTATTAATAACAGCTACTTTCCCCAAAGAACTGCCTCATGTTTATTTCACTTCGCCTATTAAGAAAAGATTTTCAAAAGATAATAAATCTGGAGTGGCCAGAGGAAAACTTGTGGACAAATATAAAAATAGACTAACGTTTTTGAGGCAGTCTGGTGTTTTGGACTTCCATTCCTCAACAACATCAGAAAAAGTGGATACAGAGGAGAAGTTTGAATTTGGTAAGAAACTCATTAACCACTGTCTACTTTTAATGATTCAGTAAATACATCTTCTCAAACTTTCCTCTGGTACTTGGTTATCCTTATACAGTTACTCTACATTTTTAGACAAAGTAAAAGAAGATCTACTCTGGTTACTTCACAATCAAGATCCTTGGACAGAAGTTGAAGAAAGATGGACTAACTGTTATAAGTACCGAAAAGATTTCTTAAACAATGAAACCGTTGATATCACTGCCTTTCTACAAAAATTCCCATGCCTCAAGAATCCTCTAGGCCACAAGCTCATAGATATTGATTTCAAGAGAGATTCAAGTGTAGAGAGATTTTCACTATATTTGATTCAACTATCGATAAATTGCTAGAATTCAAGAAAAAAAGTTTGTCTCATGGGGATCTTGTTGTACTAGACCTTATACATTCAAGGAACATAACAAATAATGTTGAGTTAATTGCCTTCTTAATTCCACATGTCTTTATAACTTATTAAGTTTGTATTTTAGATTCTCGTCACTATTTAATGGTAACATTATTACCATCATTGTTGCCACCGAGAACTTATCAAGATAGTGTAAATGGCGTTGTTCTTATAAAGGTAAACACTACATTAATATTATGAATTCTTTTCTCATATGTTATGAAAAATTTTTCAGTTGCCTGCACAAATTGAAGAAGTCAAGGAAAACAAACGGAAAATTGCAGAGAAATATGGTCTTCCTGTTTTACCTTTCGTTGTAGTTCAAGGCGCATCTTATAGTGAGATAGAGCATATATATGTTATCTATGAGGATTTGTTCTACAAATTGAATTCTGTTCTTAAGGGATTGGACATATGCTTCAAGATAATTCACTTGTTGAATCTAAAATATCCATATGAGAGTGAGCATATTTGGATGTTCATTCAGCTTGGTATGAATGAACTTCATACAAAATATGACAAAATCCCAAATATTCTAAACATTGTTAATGAAATCAAATCTTGTTAATGCTCTCTATTGTAAAATGTTGGAGTGCAGGATATGCTCTAAAAAATTTACGAATGATCATGTCTTTTATGTGCATATGACCGCTATTCATAAGTTTTCTAGTGATTTTTCATGTGGATATAAGAGCTGCACACGAACGTATGCTAAATTGTCATCTCTGAAAAAACATATGTCCACTTTTCATACTATTATCGCAACTATAAACCATGTAATGCCTGATACTCCACAGGAAAAAATTCTATCAGAAACTTCAGAACTGTTTTCTGCTTCCTCAAATATGTCCATAGATCCTATGAACTCAGAAAATGAAGGATGTGTGGAAAATATAAGCACCAATCTACATGGTGCTATATCATTCCATATTTTAAATTTTTCTAATAAATTATATAGTTTGAATACTGTTACTCGTTCATTAGTTCAAACTATTATTAGTAACACATCTGAACTGTTTGAAACAATTTTTTCCATTAAAATGAATCATTTCAAACAACAGATGTATGAGACTGATTCAAACATTTATAGTGAATTGACACATCTTCTTTCGCAAAAATATTTTGAAGTCACACAATCAGAATACTTGAGATTCAAATTATTAGAAAAACATAATTTGCTTTTTAGGCCAAAATCATTTTTTATTGGTAATATTCTTGATAATAAAACTTCACCAAGTGCGTCCGTATCTTCTCTAACACTAAAACGTTGTGAGGGTCAAATTATTCCTTTAAGTTTTAAGATATGTTGTTAAAAAGTTTATTGAACTACCAGGTGTGTTAAATCACATGATGGAATATTTAAGGCAGAAGAATTGAATTCGGATCACAAAAGTAGTATTTTCGATTCCAATTTGTTTGTGTTTCAATTACATTGAAAAAACAGTATAGAGATAAAATAATCATTCCTTTCTTTATGTTTTATGATGATTTTGAAACGGGAAATGTTCTTGGAACCAAAGCTGGTGTTCAAAAATTAGGTGGTGTCTACATTGCATTTCCTTCTGTTGATTCAAAGTATTCATCAAGGTTAGAGAATATTTTTCTGTGGGGCTTGTTTTACTCATCCGATAGAACAAAGTTTCCTAATCGAATTGTATTTCAAGTATTTCTGGAAGAATTCAAATTCTTGGAATCTGTAGGACTAATGATAGGAAACATGAGAATCCATTTTCTAATGATTCTTATTTTGGGGGATAATTTAGGTATCCATTCGGTAATTGGACTGCAGGAGGGTTTTTCAGCAAACTATTTTTGTAGAGTTTGTTTTTCTCACAAAAATGAAACAAAAAGTATGGTTGTCGAAGATTTGTCCACTTTAAGAAATCCTGAAAACTATGAGCAACATTTTAAAGACGGATGTTATGGTATAAAAGATGAATGCATTTGGAATGAATTACCTTATTTTCATAACACTCTCAATATCCATTTTGACGTAATGCACGATTTATAGGAAGGTATCTGCCGATACAACCTTGGAAAAATTTTGAAAAAATTTCATAAATATCAGGAAAATTTTCACATTGAAAACTCTTAATAACCGTATAACATTTTTCAATCATACCTTCAGTAATATAGGCAACAGAATTCCACCAATTCCACAGTCGCAAATAGACAATGAACTTATTATTATGTCTGCTGCTGAAATGAATGCGTTTTTGACATATTTTACATTTATGATCGGAGATTCGATTGACTCTGAAGATGAGACATGGAATTTTTGTCTTCTCCTCTTTGAAATTGTCCACATTGCTACAAAACCTGTTATCAACGAGAGTGAGCTCATACTCTTGCAATATTAGATATCTCAACATCACAAAGCCTACATTCACAAATTTGGTGGTCATTTAACTCCAAAATTTCACTTTTTGACACACTATCCTAGGATTATAAGGTTAATAGGACCACTTTCAAAAGTATCATCAATGAGGTTTGAGGCTTTTCACAAAATTCTCAAATCGAATTCCAATGTCATATCTTCACGCATAAATCTGCCTTATTCCTTTTGTATCAAATTGCAGCTGAATCAAGCATATCGATTAATGCACAAAAAAAAATTGTTGATGATGTCGAAATGGGCAAGTTATCTAAAGGTCAGTTCACTAATAGGGTTCTTTTGGAGCAAAACTCAAAAAATACAGAACACTTTTTTGAAGTAAGTTTTCTTAAAATTAATGGACTACATTACAGAAAAGGGGTTGTACTGCGGTTAAGTCGGAATGAGCATGGAGAACCTGTGTTTGTACTTATTGAGAGCATTTTATCAGATGATAATTCAATTTTTTTTATTGTTTGCAAAAGAATTATATGTTTTGGAGAAGAAAGACATTTTATGGCATATCTTCTGGATGAAATATCAGATCAAAAGCAAATCATTAGTTTGAATCAAATTAATTTTCCTGTCCCATCTCACATTCATAGTATTGGTAATGGATTCAAATACATAGCGAAGATGAATCAAGATTATTAGTCAATAGTTCTGTGTACTATCTCAAACATCCTTTTTTCATGAGCTCTCATTCCTTTTATTTAGGTTATCATGTATAAGATGTAAATGCATATCCTTCACTCTATACTACTCGTGTTGTTAATCTTATATTTTCCAAGAAAATATTTTATGTTTATTGAGATTGGTATTGATATGTTATCATCACGTAAGATGTAAAAGCATATCTTTCACTCTAGTCTACACTACTCAATCATGTTGTTAATATATTCATTTCTCCAAGAAAACATTTTATGTTGTTTATCGAGATAGATATTTTATTTATCATAAGTATGTGCGTATTTTTTTATATTCACATAATAGAGAACTTCATAAAAATGCAATGTTTTATTCCCTGCAACAATCATCCTATTAATAACTAATGCTAACTGATAACGTAAAATTAGTTATAAGGAAGTAAATCACTATTTATTTATTCTCACCCACTGGTAAGAATAAATATGCAGAGTATTTAGGATTCCAGAAATATGTTCTCCTTAAATAAAACGTAGGTATTTATATTTAATCAATAGAAATTCGTATGAATTTCAGACAAAAAAGTCTTTGGTTTTACAAAATAGAAATCAATTTATGGGTAATTAAGATGGTTTGTTGAATAATATTTCGGTACTCGTTAAAAATCATTATTCTCTGGGATATCCTCCTCATCTATTTGCAAATAATGAATGAAATATTAATGACAAATAAAATTCAATTTTCAACAAATAAAATACATTTTTTTCTGAATAAACAGTTTGTTAATAATTTATAAATATATATCTATACCAAATATAACTCATTATTTTTCACGCAATAAAGGATACATTTATGACAAATAAAGATATCTTGCGCCGTATTTCAATCCAGGATTTATTTAATATTAATAAGTTTCATTTAATATAAATAAACTCTTCTCTTAGTGTACAGCATGGAAGAGATGAAGAGAAAAATGCATTTCAAGCGTATAGAGAGAGCATCGAAGAAAAAGAAGAAGTCATGGAGGATCTAGGCATTATCATTTCGAAGAAATGTTTATGGCTTGGATTTTCTCCAGATGCTGTAGTTATAAATAACAATGTTCCTGTCACGTTGGTGGAAATAAAATGCCCTTTCATAGGTAATAAAATAACATTACTAATATATGCAGGGTGGGCTTATGAAACGAAACAGGAGGAACGAAGGAAAGTTTTTTTAGTGGTTTCTATTTATTTGGGCGTAGAAGTAAACAATGGTTTTGTTTCATTGAATCCTTCACACCTAAATAAATGGAAACAACTAGATATATTAGGGATCATTAAATATATTCTCAATAAAGTTTTTTAGATCAAGTCAAGCCATCTGAGTGATGATTGCCTTAGACAGAACAGGAAACTATCAAACGCTAATTTATTTACTGACTTTTTTTTGAAATGTTGATAATATTTCATTTCAGGAAAAACCAAGGATACAGACTTCTTCTTGACATCATACCGTTATTTGAAAATTACCCCGTCTGGCTTAGAATTGAATGAAAAACACCCCTATTATGAACAAATCCAACTTGGTCTATCTCTACTTAATTTAAAAACATGCGCCTTTGTAGTTTATTCAAGTTTTTCTAAAAAATGTTTGAGATTGGAGGTACCTTTCAACCCTTCATTTTCACGGGATTCAATTACAGGAAAATATTTCACGAAACTGTTGCATTCTATATGTGAAAAATAATACCTATTAAAGGATGTTCCAAATTAATATAAAATCTTCTGGTATTTTCTGGTGTCTTGTTCAGTTTTTACAATAAATTCTTGAAAATATTTCATGCTTGAAATCTTTTGCTCACTTCTTGATCACCCTGTATGACCGTGCCAAGCAGAGATTTTGAATTTTTCTCATTGATTGATTCTTTGTGGTTACGAAAATAAAATAAAAACATAGTGTTCACCTACAGGGTGTTTCAATATTCATGAAAATAGAAAAAATCCAAAATTTTTCAAGTCCGGATCTGATTTCCTCAATTTCTGAAATAGTGAGAGATGGCAACCGTAAAGGGTGACGAAACTCCCAAATTTGAAATGATTCGGTGGAATAATTCAAAAATTATTGAACTTTGAAATCTCACACATGAGGTAATGTTTTTTGCTCACCCTGTATGCCAAGCAGAGATTTTGAATTTTTCTCATTGGTTGATTCTTTGTGGTTACGAAAATAAATTGAGAACATAAAGGTACGTCTACACCGGAGTGCTGCACTGTGCAGCACAGTTGCGAACAGTGTGCGGCACAAAAGTTCGTCTCGGTGTAGTCGTCCAGGCGAACAGCAACAAAAGTACGCGAACTCTGTGGAAAAGTTCGCGCGTACAGTTGCATACTTTTGTTCGCTCATCGGCTCCACCGGTGTAGACGGCTCGACACACACACACATGTTTCTGCGAACTCATTCTTGTTTCCGCTACGGTAGCGAAAACATCTATTTGTGAGCGAAGAATATGGAGTGGAATAATACTAGAATAATTGAATTTATAAAAGAAATTGAACTTCATCCCGCACTGTGGGACTGTAATCACGAAGATTACAAAAATAGAAACAAAAAACATGATGCAACTGAGGAGTTGGCAAAAAAATTCGACTGTGACTCCACCGAAATTCTTCGGAAGTGGAAGATCGTATTAGCGCAGTACAGGAGGGAAAGAAAAAAAGTTATGGACTCAAAATCGTCGGGTGCGGGAGTGTCCGATATTTACAAACCCAAATGGTTCGGATATCCTTATTTGAATTTTTATCATCGGAGGGATGAACCGAATGAGAGTATCAACTCGGAAGAAATAACAGAACAGGTGAGAGAAATAGATTTTTAATAATTAAATTAGTCTTTTTATGATGCAAACAACTTTATTAAAGAAAACCCTCTTTTTTGTACAAAATGAAAACTCATTCATCATATGAAACATAAACTATATTCTGTAGCAGTCGTGGAGAAACTGATTTTAGGCCACTGTTTCTTGCCATGGTACCATTCCAATTTCAGTTTTGAAATAATGAGCAAATTCCTCTCTTATATCTTTGGCATCATCAGATGGTTTCCTTCCGACATGTTTCAATGCTAGTAAATTTGTCCTGGGTGTATCGCAACGCCAATTTCCATCGATAGGTACATGTGACGTTTGATTCTCAGCATCGAAAATACCAGGTGGAGTATATAGTTGTGAAGACGACTTTTGTGAAATCAAAAAATTATGCAGGTAACAGCAGGTCAATGTTATTAATTGTGCCTTTTCTGGAGCTAACAGTATTGGTTGCCTCAGTACTCGAAATACAGAGGACATAATACCAAAAACATTTTCCACTACACGCCTCGCTCTGCTCAAACGATAATTAAATATTCTTTCTTTTGATCCCCTGTCATGTTGACCTGGATATGGTTTCATTAAATTCTTATCTAATGCAAAAGCATCATCTGCCACGATGACATGTGGCATAAGTCTTTTCCGTCCAGGTAACGCAGAAGGTTGAGGCAAATGCAATGTACCTCTTTGAAGGTGTGAATATAGGCTTGTATTTCTGAAGACGCCACCATCTGATATCCTGCCTTTGCACCCAATATCTACGTACGTAAACTTATAAGTTGCATCTACCATTGCTAAAAGTACAATGCTGAAATCTCCTTTATAATTGAAAAAGTCACTTCCAGTATTATGGGCAGCTTAAATAACAATATGTTTGCCGTCCAATGCCCCAATGCAATGGGGAAAATTCCAAATATGATCAAATTTTCTTTCAATTATCATCCATTCTTCTAACGTGTTAGGCATCTGAAAAAAAATTTTTTTTATTTCAGTTCGCACAAGTTATCGAAGAGCATGCAGATAGTATTGAAGACTCTGAACCACTAGGAGAAAGCCCATCGAAAACATTTAGGACACCAAAACATGGACTGAAACGTCGAGCTGTCGAAGAAGATCCGAGGATCGCTCATGCACTGTCCATTATGGAAAATGTGAATGAGCAAATAGCACATAATAAAAATCAAGATGAATATGACATATATGCAAAATCCGTAGCAATTAAACTACGGAAAATTAAAGATGAGCGGACCAAGATTTTGGTTCAGAAAGAAATTGATAATATATTGTATGATGCCATTATTGGCATAGGGAAATTTTCTTCCCATCCTATTCCGTCTCCATATTCAGATTCGCAGAGTCAAGGATCTGCTTCAGATTCTCGGTTCTACGGAAGTGAATATTCAGATTCTGCAGGACAGGATGGGGGAGAAAATTCCCCTATGAGTTGGTTCCAAATGTAATTTTTTTGGAATGTTTTTATTAATATTATTGTGTTGTGATCTTAGAATAAAATGAATATATTTTTTGTTGGTTTTTTCTCGAAAAAGTAAATGAATTGAAATATAATTTTTTTATTCACTTCTTACCTTTATATTTTCTTTCAGCACGCTTATCAACGCCTTACACACCTCAGGTACAATGATAGATATGAGTTGTTTAGAAACTTTGAATAAATACATCAAACTTGCGAAAGAATCTCCTGTTGCAAGATATCTTAAGGTAATTACTAGCCTTATTGAAACTGGGACACATTTTCTATAGTTTGTGTCTCGTTTCGCAATCAAAGGACTTACAGCAGTAATCAGGAACTCAAAATCTTCGGACGATATTCGGGTGAAATTTTTAAATCCACTCAATGGGTCTACTTTCATCTCTTCCACAAATCGATTTGTTTCTTCATTGCGACGTTGTAAAAAGGGCCTCACCCAACATCGTTTTTTTTTCTTTTGTTTTTTTTTTCAAGCAAAGTGCATACCACAATACACGCTGCAGCACAAAGCATCACGTTATCTTGATCCTCCATATTCAACGACTGAAGGAAAGCGAAACACTGAGAACAGTGAGATCTTGTTTGTGCACACTGTGTCAAGTCCGGATCTGATTTCTTCAATTTCTGTAATATTGAAAGATGGCAATCGTAAAGAGTGACAAAACTTCTGAATTTGAAATAATTCGGTAATAGTTTAGGAGTTATTGAACTTTGAAATTTCAGCCATAAGATGAATATCACACCGTATATTCCAAACGAAGGCCCTCAAACGATTGAAACCTCTTGTTGCGAATGAATTCGCAATTATTTTATGCTTTTCATTAAAAGAACAAAGGAATAAATATATGTAGTATGTAGTTTGAATCATACCTACAGTTGCAGTGCAAAGCAAATGATTAAAACAGAACATTGTCTTCTGAATAAAACAATTGTAATATATACAGTGTGTTTGGTCATGACTTAGCGATAATTTAAGGCCATCAAATATACCTAATATTATCCACAAAAACACCTAAACTTGGAAGTTTACCCCCTTAGTTTTGGAGTAGCCCCCATTTTAAATTTCCTTCTTTATTTTCGTTGACCCTTCCAAATAATATCGATATCTTTGAATATAAAGGTCCTACAGATGTGAAAAAATGTTTTTTGAAAGATGATACAACCACCTTTCATTGAAGTATACCAATATAAAAACATTCAACTTGAAAACGCCATAAAAAATTCTTTGAAAAAATTCATAGTGAAAATATGTACCGATTTTCTCAGTAAATCCGCAATAGTACAAGAACTAGCACATTAACGTATAAAGATACAACATTCAATGTGTGGAAGACAGTTGTTGAAAAGGAATTTAAATCGTTTGGTCACGAATTCCTTTTGAATAGTAAATTGCCAAGACCTACATTATCGAAATAAGAAAATGTAAAGCGAATGGTATTTACTATCTCTTATCTTTTAAGTAGACTTGATGACAACTGCAGGAAAGTACTGTGTCACTTGAAAACTGCAGGAGATATACTTACAAAACTAGAGAATATTTAAAACCCTGCAATGTCATCTTCCAAATTTTCTGCAAAAAGAACATGGAATTCCGAAAACTTTGCGAAAAACCATAAAAACGCAGTGGACTGCATAGTGAGATTTGAAGACCTCAAAAGTAAAGTAGAAGCATTTGAGGAACCTCTGGCTGAAAAAGAAGTTACAGAAAATTTCCTCATGGCTATTGATAACAGCTATCCTGAGCTAATCAGAAAATATGATGCATCAGGTGAAAAACTTTCTATTGATGAGCTGAAATCTCTATTAATAAATGAAGAAGAGAAAAAAAACGAAAGAAAGAGCTAATGAAGGTCAAGCTCTGAATGCAGACATTAAAAGAAAGAAAGTGGATGTCAGTTCAGCAAACAAAAGTAAAGTATGCTACAAGTGTGACAAACCAAATCATTTTAGCAAACAATGCAAAAACACTAAACAGATTTGTTATAATTGTCGAGAGCTGATTGACAACCACCAAGCAGCTACATGTCCTAAACCACCATACCGTTGTAGAAATAAAGTAGGCTACCGTGGGGGTAGATGAAGAGCGGCTTATTTTAGAGGAGGAAGTGGTGCATACAGAGGAACTGTTACAAGAGGTATGAGAAATCCAAGAGTTCGAGGAGGAACTCGAGGGCAGTTCAAGGAAAGAAGTGATCAAATGTATAAGAAAATGAAAATGACCAATCCCCAAGGAAAAGAAGTGAGCGTCTTCATGGCTGTAAACGAAAATGAACTGGTGAGTGAGGAAGTCAACTATCTACACAAAGAAGAAAATAAAAATACAGGTGAGTCCAATATAAAATTTATAGCCGATACAGGGGCTACAGAACATAATGGTAAATCAGTTAGATAAATTACCAGTGTGAATACAGCCGAACGACCCATCCGAAGATGACCTTGAAATCTCGCGACTTTTTAGCGGAAAGCAACTGCAGGTATTGAAATTTATCTATATTCTGGGGTAATTCAAACTAGTAATGACAGAATTTTTCCAGTGATGGACTTAATATCAGGCACACACTATACAAGAATACACAAGAATTTTGCGAAATGCAATTGATAGAGTATATAAATTATTGTTATGATAATTTCTTCATACTTGCCGGATATCCCAGAGAAACCATGATCTCTCTTCACCTATGCTGTGCTCACTTTGTGGAAATGTTCTGCAAAGACATTGAACAGACAGTCGATCAGTTCAATAATCAGAATCAATTGAAGGCCTGAATGGCTGTCACTATGACTTTGAGAAATTTCAAGAAAATTGAGGATTGGATGAAAAACATTTTCATATTGCTATGTTATTCCTATTATAACGCGACAATGAAAGAATCATTTCATAATTTCTTGATAATAGCTGCCGATAAGAATTACAGCTTTTCGAAAGATTTGAAACCTGATCTGAAAGCAACAGGAATGACATCGGTACAGGATCCTCCAAGTCATTCCTTAGCGAAGCAAAGTCTTTTTTAAGGCATTTTGAGAGACTGCAATGCAGCTTTGAAATGGATGTAGTGAGTGAGTACAAAAACCTCCAGTACAACCATAAGCTCTATGAACTTATATTAAAAAAATATATTCCATTCTTCCTCCTTTGGTCGGCGATTATGCTACAAAGATTTGATAGGGATAGGATAAGCAATGCACCTGTTGAAAATCATTTCAATTCAATGAAGCATAAGGTGTAACGAGGAGAAAGAAATTGGAAGTGCTCCAGATTCGTCAGAGCTAATACAGAATTTTGTTCATCTCTGTGAAGAAACACTCTGCGTGATACCAAAAAGTAATTTAACTGGACTTGTCCATAAACAAGACAGGGTAATGTGGAAACGAAAAAGACCCCTTTATAAAGAGTATTTTGAGTGTCGTTTTTTGAAAAAGTTTGCTGAAAACAAAGAGAGCAAGAAGAACCAAAGGAAAATGGTACACCAATTTGCCAATATTGCTTGGGGGGTTCTTTAGACACCACCGCCACCGATAAGGTGCAATGCGATGCATGTAATCTGTTGGTGCATCAAATATGTGAGCCAGATATAACTTTTTCGGGAGAATTCATCTGTAATCTTTGTGAAAAAACACACAAAAAAGAAACTCCTGATGTACTATTGAAACCTCGCAAACAAATTTTTTGATAATGGTCGCATAAAGGATCCTGCCTATTACAAGAAATTTCCAAATGGGAGAGGCTATATAGTTGCGATATAAGATCATCCCAGTAAAAAGTTACCTCTCACAGATTATCTAACCTTGATTGGCGAAAGCTGACTCAGTGATGCAGTGATCGATTATTTTTTGAACATGAGGAATAAAAAAGTGAATATATCAAATAATTGATGCAGGACTTTACGCACAGATTATTATTTTCAATAATCCAGAGCATTCATTCCTCAACAATTTTAAGATTGTGAAGGATCATCTGTATGTACCCTTATTACTAAATGGAAATTATTGGTGCGCAATGGAAATAAACATTCTAAAAAAGGAATTCACGTATTTGGATCCATTCGGAGAAAAACTTGCTAAGATTCCATATTTGAAGAAGTTTATTACCTACTTGAAGAAGTCTAATCAAATGAAGCCATTACAAAATTTCAATTGTTGGAAAATATCTAGTAGACGGCATAGTGCAAAAGATGCCCATAATTGTGGTATATTCGTATTGTACCGGATTTTTCACTATAATTTGACCCCCCCTTTAACTTTGTTTCTAAGAGAGATGCAGAAAAATGTTTCATACACAATTTTCACAAAATTGACTGAGGTTTACAATATGATCAGTAATAAGATCAGTAATCATTTTACAAGTGGCAGAGTGCGTTAACTGCCAATGCTCATTTTTTGAGTTATGATAACGTCAATGGGAAGATATACAGGGTAAACAACATTGAATGCAACTATATTTATTTCTAATGGGACACCCTGTCCTGTATATTCGACCTTTTTTTGATAGCCTATTTCCTCCTGATCTAGAATATAAATACGTATGTGGATGTGTCTCTTTAATTTTCAGAGTTTCAAAGTTTTGAAATGATGACACCGAATAAAAAAATATGTGAAATACCTACGAAATTCTTTATATCCAAACAATCTACTCAAAAGTATCATTTTAAGTTCGTTTGTTCGTTGAGGGGATTAGTTCCGAATTATGGGTTTAATATTGGTTGATTTTATATCATTAATATTATTCTCCGCTTTAATTGATTATCATTATTGCTGGAGTGATTTTTATCCTTCAGGAATGGCTATAAAAACTTGTCCAACGGTGTTAAATCGGGACTATTTGGTGTCCATAAAAGGGATGCTCCATTACCAATCCAAAGATCAAATTGGCCACTTAAATTTTCACTTCCGAAACGCCTTGCCTGATAGTTCTTGAAATTTGAATCTCTGTAGTGCTCAGAATAAGAAAGAATATGTAGGGGAAGGTGAGGTTATACGATCCCTGAGTGTCAAATGATCCCCCGCCGTAAATCAGAGATAGCTGGTGCCATCTATCCAAATACACATGAAACATGTTCCTATGCGCCCCTGCTAGTTGCTTGTGAAGTGTCATTGCGTTGCGAGTGCTGGGCGTGATTTGATGTTTGTATTTTTTGAAAGGTTGTTTTATTTGCGGGTATTAGTAGTAGTAAGTTAATATTTAAGCCAAGTTCGATCACCGCGCGTGGTATGTGAAGGTTATGTTTCGATCGATATTTTGGAATTTGGTGTTTGGGGCAAAATGATCCCTTTCTGTGTGTCTAAAATGATCCCTGGAATCATTTTACCCCATTAATATTTGTTGTTCTTACAGATCATGCCGAGAAATTACGAACGTAAAACTGATCGTCAAAACTGGCCTGAGGAACAGATGCAAAAGGCATTAGATGCCGTCAGAGGTGGTATGCCTTACAAAACGGCTAGTAGAGAATTTAAGGTCCCTGTGATGGCATTAAAAAGAAGAGACAAGGGCAAAAATAAAATAGCTGTAGGCTCCGTTAAAAAACTAGGAAGCAAACAAGCAGTGTTCAACCTGGAACAGGAGCTGGAACTTGTAGAGTATATTAAGGACATGGAGTCCAGAATGTACGGGCTGACCACACACGACTTTATAACCTTAGCTTACCAAATGGCGGAAAGAAATAATTTGAGGCATCCATTTTCCGAAGCTAAATGAAAAGCTGGACTTGAATGGCTTCGTGGATTTAGACGCAGACATCCAGACATAACAATGCGTGCCCCAGAATCGACGTCTTCTGCTCGAGCGCGAGCTTTTAATAAGCCAGTGGTGGATAAGTTTTTCTCAACTTTGAGAAACGTACAAGAAAAACATCATTTTCCACCTCATCGAATATTTAATGTTGACGAGACGAGTTTATGTACAGTCCCAACAAAAACTCGAGAGTGTTTGCACAAACAGGACGTAAACAGGTAGCGCGAGTGACTTCAGCTGAGCGAGGTGAAACAACGACCGCAGTGATTTGTACCTCAGCATCTGGAACTTTTGTTCCTCCAATGTTAATCTTCCGCAGAGTCCGGATGAAAATAGAATTGATGGATGGCGCACCTCCAGGCGCTATATATGCATGCAATCCATCTGGTTGGATGAAATTAGATGTGTTTTCTCAGTGGTTCGATCACTTCCTAAGTCATAGCAAACCGACAGAAGATCCGGCTCTTTTGATATTGGATGGTCACCTATCTCACACAAAAAATTTGAATGAGATATTAAAAGCCAGGGATAATCACGTCACTATTCTATGCCTGCCGCCTCATTGCACCCACAAACTCCAACCCTTGGACGTTGGAGTCATGTATCCCCTAAGCGTTTATCATAACATCATAACATCTGATATATTACCTCCAGCATTGGCTGTTGGCGTTCCATCAACATCTTTTGGTGTTGTTACACCCAGGGAAGTACGACCAACACCAAAGATAGTTGGAAAAAGGGCGAGTGCAAGACGAAGAATAGAGACATCAGTACTGACCAGCACACCCTACAAAAAATACCTTGAAGAGGAAGCCAAAAAGAAAACAGAAGTGGAACAAAAGAAAGCCCTTAGGGAAGCGAATAAAATAAATAAAAAGGGACCCAACAAACAGAACGATAAAGGAAAAGGAGTCGGAAAAGGTAGTGGAAAGGGGAAAGATAAAAAAAGCAAAAAAGATCAGATTCTTCTGAAGAAGAGTGTGATGAGGAATGCCTCTTTTGTACTGAAGGCTTCTCCAAAGACAATAAAGTTGAAGGGTGGATTAGGTGCGTTGTGTGTCTTAAATGAGGACATGAGGCTTGTGCGGGAATAAATAGTGACGATGAAGGCGACTTTACTTGCGATATTTGCCCTTCTAATAATCAATTTTACAGTGTAAGAAAAACTTCAAGGCTATAGCTCTTTTTAGTGCCTGACAAGAAAATAATCATTTTTTAAATTAAGAGTTAATTTTTCTTTCACCTTAATTTTAATGAAAAAATGAATGAATGAATTATGAAAAATTTTTTTTCATAAGGATGAGTAATATTTGTGTTTTTTTTATTTGAAAAAAAGTTTATATGTACATCTATTGTTATATTTTGTATGTTGTTAATTTTGAAAATCTTTTGAAAGTTTGTTACAATGTTTTATGTTTAGTTGTTAATTGAGTAGTGAATAATTCAAAAAAAAAAAGATCTCATGAAACTTAAATACTGAAAAAGTTTTGTGTAATTTATTATGAACAATAAATATTTTTGTTAAAATAAATAGCTAAGTTTTTAATTTAACTCATTGACTTGTGGTACAAAATGATCCCTGGGATCATTTTGCCCCTACCCCTGGGATCGTTTTATCCATAGGTGTGTATAAAATGATCCTTTACTAAACTTTTACAAAATCCTATTATACAAAAAAAATACATATATGTTATAGAAAATGAGGACGCACATACAAAATTGAGTAAATTCACTACCTCAAACAATTGAAATCTTGCTGTTTTGCCTTCAACTCTAGCCACAATTAACATTTTCCCTTAGGGGGATCATTATACCTCACCTTCCCCTAACATATGTTACATATTCGAAATCAGAGAAAAGAGAGCTAACCAAAAGTGGAAAAATATACAGGGTGTTCCATTTGAAATAATGAAGTTGCCATCAATATGTTGGCCACCCTGTATATATTTCAGTTTGGTGAGTCATATCAAAAAACCTCAGTTGATTTCGTGAAACTTATATACGAAACATTTTTTTGTATCTCCTTCAGTAACAAAGTTAAAGGGGGGGTCAAATTATAGTGAAAAACCCGGTACTTCTTCAAACAGATAGTCGAAAATAAGTCTCCTGACGAATATGCTGATAAGATTGAGCTGCGGAAAGAATCCAGATAGAGGTCTTGACATTGACTCAGAGCCGGAACTAGGATTCTAGCGCCTGTGGCAAACTTTCAAAACGCGCCCTTGAAGAAATTTATTTTTCAATAAATATATGATTTTTATAATTAACATTTATTGATTATAAGGGGTTTTCCAATAAAAGGTGTTATTGTTATTAAAAGAAAAATGCCATTTTTCAATGAAAATGATCAGATGTTTATTTCATTATGAAGAAGAAGCTATGCCGTTAATATTGGAAAATAACATAAAGCAAATGACCACCACGACCACGCTTACAGGACCATATCCTTTTAATGAAATTTTCCATAACCAAATCGCAAAGTGGCTGCCCTATGTCCTCGATAGCCTCACGAATTCCATCTTTGAGGTTTGAATAGACGCTGGGCTATTGGCGTAGACCGGCCTTCTCCTTCACGAAGTCACAAGGTGTTAAATCACAAGATCTCGGTAGCCAATTGTAATCACCTCTTAGAGAGATAACACGGTTCGGAAACTTTTTCCGCAAAAGACCAATGGTTTCGTTGCTTGTGGGCACGTAACGCCGTCTTGTTCAATGTAAACGTTGTCCAAATCTGTACTATCCATTTCGGACATAAAAAATCATCGATCATCTCTCGATAGGGCAATCCATTCCCCGTAACTGTTGCTCCAGCCTCATTTTCCGAAAAGTAAGGTCCAATGACCCCGCCGGACCATGAACCGCACCAAACAGTCACACGTTGAGGATAGAGAGACTTTTCAACAATAACTCTTGGGTTTTCCGAGCCACAGATGCGACAATTTTGCTTGTTGACGAAGGCACCAGGGTGGAAATGGGCCTCATAACTCAAGATGATTTTTCGATGGAATTCTGGATCATTTTCATGCATTTCAACGACCCAATCAGCAAAGACACGTCGTTGTTGATGATCGGCCGGCTTGAGTTCTTGTGTTAACTGAACTTTATAAGCCATAAGACACAAATCTTTATGCAAAATACGGTGTAATGACGTTTGTGGAATGCCTAATTCCAAAGAACGACGAGGAATGGACAAATCTGGATTTTCTTTAACACTTTCGGCGGCAGCAGCAATATTTTCGGCTGTTCTCGAGCGACGTGCACGGGTTTTATTCTTCACATCACTAACTTGTCCCAAGAGCTCGCATTTTTCCACCAATTTCTTCATTGCGGTCCGACAAGGTGCTTCCGACGACCCACATTTTCCACCATTTTTATAGTAAATTTTAATGATTTCAATACGTTCTTGAAGCGTGTATCGTTCCATTTTTATTAATGACTTAGTTTCTACTTGTCAAAGTTCAAAAAATGACAGCTTCAAAAGTGATATCTACCGAAATAGCGGGCTATTCAAAATAACACTTCTTTTCGGAAAACCCTTCATTTTGAAGAACCTTTTATTGACAATAATCTCCCATATTTTAGGGTAATGGACAATGCACCGTGAGTCGTGTTTCTCGCCATGTATAATTTTATAGGATTTTGTTCCATTTTCGTAGTGTTCGTTAACTACGTGTTTCTCAATTTTGTAGACTGGTAAATTCGCCACTTTGAAATATAGAGCTTGTAGTCAATCTTGATTTAAAATGGAATATATCATATTTCACATTTTGCGCCCCTAGGTCGTTTGCGCCCGTGGCAAATGCCTCCCTCGCCACGCCCACGGTCCGGCTCTGCATTGACTGGTGTTCACCCCACTCTCCGAAGAGGTGAAAGGAATGTCGTATGTGTATTTTTTGTTCTCTCTCTCTTTATCATCTCAAAGTAAAAAATCTTGATTGTATGCACAGTTTTCGAGATATCGAATTTTCAGCTTTGACAGTGGTTCATCCTCAACTCTCATGAGATATAACGGAGTACATAAATGTCGTTAAATCATTCTTTCTGCTATATTTTCCATTCCCACCATCAAAGTTGAAGATGATCCTCTGATCAGTTTTATTTTTGACAGCATCTTCAATGGTCAAACCTATCCTATCACCGTGACCAGATAGACTTTCTCAAGCTCTGCGCTACTTCCTAGGCTGAACTTCTTTCTATCGGGACAAATAATTACCGATGGCGGCGCTGCAATCGCCAAATCAGCTGTTCCCGAAACGATTATTCTTTTATGTTTACATTAGTGGAAGACAGGAAATGAAAGTGATATTTGTATGTGTTCTTGAGATTTGCTAGTGCTCAAAGTGTATTAAATATATTTTTCAACCGAGAGCTGTTTTCATACCGAGTTTTATTGTGAGTATATCTGTAATACTATCCTTTTGGTTACATTTTGAAGAGTAAAAGGTTGAGGTAACTCACTATTTGATTTTTAGTTTTTCAGATCATGTATTCCAAATCAGCCGAAATTTTCAAGTATTTGCATGCAACACCCGATAGTCGATGTATTGTGAAGGGTGAGCAAGTGTTGCATGCCAATCATTTGATTCTTTGTGGAAAGAAATCCATTACAAAGGAAAAGGTTAACATTGAGGGAATTTTGTCAATTAGATGGTGTGGATGATGTGAAGATTCAAGAGATGACATGTACGTGCAAAGCAGGTTTGTCTGGAATGTGCAAGCATATTTCAGCACTGCTTCTGAAGTGTTCAAGGTTGTATTTACTACTACTTAATAATAGAATCGAAGTATCGAGCCCTGGCAATTTTAATGATACCGAAATTCAAATTTATTGTTTAGTTTTGTCTCTGGCGTTTTTTTCTTTCTATTTTAGGATGGATATTAGCTCTCTTGAGATGCTTTCATCAACTGATGTTGAATGTTATTGGAAAAAGGCAAAATTTCAAGCCAAAGAAATGTACAAACCAGAACCAATTGCTCATTATTCTTGTTTGAAAAAACTAACAGCATGTTGAAAGCAGTAAGAGATCTAACGGAAGAGGAAATGAAGCATCGTTTAAAGCGTGGCATGGAATGTGTACCTGACAGTGGCTTGACTAAACATTGGTATGTAAAATTTATATTCATTTGAGAGGAGGTACTGAATAATTTTTCCACTTCAGGAAGGTCAAAAAAACTATGCCTGTCTTCCACTAGCACATAGCAGTGCTATTGAAATACCAAGCATAAGTAGAATTTAAATTCATTGCGAGTCATCTGAGTTTTTGAACACGCTATCCAAAAATGTGGAAAAATTCAATTTGGAGGCATGCTGCTTGAATGAATGGAAAGCCATTGAAAAATGTGAGTTACCACAAGCTTTAATGTCGAAGAAAAACTCGTCAGAATTACTGGTAGGTGAAGTTTTTTACTGTTGTTTGACACTGATTTATCAGCTCTTGTATGTAATATTTTGTTCAATAATAAATATTCGACTATTTTGTTCAAGTTATTAAGTGACCATCTGCCATTTTATCACCTACTTCTTATGAGGCATGCAATTGTTTTATGTATTCCACTATTTTAATTATAATTTTCTTTAGGGAGTGACTGCTTTTATATTTCTACCTACGGAATAGAGAATGATGAGGAGTGTTGGAGAAGAAAAAGCAGGCAGTGTTTTTTCCCAAAAGAGTTCAATAATGAGTATGTAGAGCAGGAAGGGATGAAGAGAAAAATGCATTTCAAGCGTATAGAGAGAACATCGAAGAAAAAGAAGAAGTCATGGAGGATCTAGGCATTATCATTTCGAAGAAATGTTTATGGCTTGGTTTTTCTCCAGATGCTGTAACAATGTTCCTGTCTAGTTGGTGGAAATAAAATGCCCTTTCATAGGTAATAAAATAACATTACTAATATATGCAGGGTGGGCTTTTGAAAACGAAACTGGCTAGATTGCAGGAGGAACGAAGGAAAGTTTTTTAGTGGTTTCTATTTATTTGGGCGTAGAAGTAAACAATGGTTTTGTTTCATTGAATTCTTCACACCCAAATAAATGGAAACAACTAGATATATTAAACATTTTTTGAGATTGGAGGTATCTTTCAACCCTTCATTTTCACGGGATTCATTTTCATCAATTACTGAAAAATATTTCACGAAAATGTTGCATTCTATATGTGAAAAATAATACCTATTAAAGGATGTTCCAAATTAATATAAAATCTTATGGTATTGTCTTGTGTCTTGTTCAGTTTTTACAATAAATTCTTGAAAATATTTCATGCTTTTCATTAAAAGAACAAAGGAATGAAAATTAGTATGTAGTTTGAATCATACCTACAGTTGCAGTGCAAAGCAAATGATTAAAACAGAACATTGTCTTCTGAATAAAACAATTGTAATATATACAGTGTGTTTGATCATGACTTAGCGATAATTTGAGGTCATCAAATATACCTAATATTATCGACAAACTCCCAAACTTGGAAGTTTACCCCCTTAGTTTTGGAGTAGCCCCCATTTTAAATTTACTTTTTTATTTTCGTTGACCCTTCCAAATGAATAATATCGATTTCTTTGGACATAAAGGTCCTACAGATGTGAAAAAAATGTTTTTTGAAAGATGATACTACCACATTTCATTGAAGTATAACAATATAAAAACATTCAACTTGAAAACGCCATAAAAAATTCTTTGAAAAACTTCATAGTGAAAATATGTACTGATTTTCTCAGTAAATCCGCAATAGTACAAGAACAAGCACATTCACGTATAAAGATACACCATTCAATGTGCGGAAACAGTTGTTGAAAAGGAGTTTAAATCATTTGGTTACGAATACCTTCTGAATAGTAAATTGCCAAGAACTACACTTTCGGAAGAAAAATATTAAAAAACCTGCTACATGAAATTCCGAAAACTTTTCGAAAAACCATGTAAACGCAGTGGACTTCATAGTGAGATTTGAAGACCTCAAAAGTAAAGTAGAAGCATTGAAATGGATGTAGTGAGTGAGTTCAAAAACCTCTAGTAGTAGCATGCAATTGTTTTATGTATTCCTCTATTTTAATAATAATTTTTTTAGGGAGTGACTGCTATTATATTTTCACCTACGGAATGGAGAATGATGAGGAGTGTTGGAGAAGAAAAAGTAGGGAATGTTTGTGTCCGTGAAGTTAGCACCCACTTTTTCGAGAATGAAAAACATTTTTCTTGCATTCGTTAGTAACTTGTTAGTAACTTTTTGTAACACCAAAATTTTCGTTTGTACCTCAAAGGAACTGGTGGAAAAACACCACATTCCGCTGGGTGCTAACTTCACGGGCACCGACATTTTCGAAAATTTAAAAAAAAATTGTTGCATTCGTTAGTAACTCGTAAGTTACTATTTGTAACTCAAAAAATTTTGTTTGTAACCTTACCGGTCATAAGAAAATGACACCCCAAAATGCGAAGTTAGCACCCACTTTTTTGAAAATGAAGAAGATTTTTTTTGCATTCGTTAGTAACACGTTAGTAACTATATGTAACTCGAAAATTTTAGTTCGTAACCTAACCTGTAATGAAAAAAATTACACCCTCAAAATGCGATTTAGCACCCACTTTATTGAAAATCATGAAGATTTTCTTTGCACTCGTCAGTACCTCGTTAGAAGATCATTTATAACACAACAATTTTTGTCTGTAAAACAACCTATAATAGAATAGTCACATCTCTAAAATGCGCGGTTAGCACATACTCTTCCCAAAAAGAAAAGAATAAGTTCTTTTCGATTCGGTAGTAACTCGATTGTGTCTGTTTGTTTTAGAAAATGAAGAGTTTGTTAACTGACAATAAAAGAAAAAACAGCAACTCTCAAATGCTGAGTTAGCACTCACTATTTCGGAAATGCACTCATTTTTTTATTTGAAAAACTTTCTTGCAAATGTGATTTCAGTTTCAATATTGAATAATGGTAAGAAACATAAGATTCAAATTTTTAATTCATATGAATCAGAATTATATATTACTTTAATTCAACCATAAAAAATAAATTGAAGAATGCTCTCCTACAAAATTGGAAATTAGAGACAAAGATTGTAGCTAAATTCCTATCATTTTAAGGAGTATTGCTTTATTTGAGCAGTTCTGAAGTTAAGATATTCATGACACTCATGTCTTTTTTCAATCAACATTGACCCTTCCGTCTGATTTCATTGAGTTGATAAATCCAATCCAATCAAACTAGCTCTTTTCAAATTAAATCAATTCAGATATTAGATAAATGAGAAATAGGACTCGGAAAATAAACGAAATAGCATGTCCTATTTACCGTTTCTCCATATTTCAAATTGATTGGTATTATATTATATACCGGGTGGCCGAACGATTGACGTCCAAAAGAAAAAAACAGGTCCCTCGTCTCATGGGGTATTCGAATCATCCCCATGTATGTTATGCGATTTTTTACGGTTTCCAGTTATGAATTGATTTAAGAACTTTTGAAAATTTTCAACTTGACCATATTAAAAAAGATTTAAAAAAAAGTACAAGGGTTTTCTGATATATTTTTTGTGAATAAATCGCCAAGAAATGTACTTTTATACATAAAATAACCAGCAGCGTAAACTTCATAAAAATTATAGAAATTTTGGTCACAAGTGAAAAAGTTACGTATTTTGAATCATGATCTGAATTTTCAAATTTAAATTAAAAATATAAACAGGCTACTTCATGGTTTCTCAATGGGCTTAAAAACTGCGCTCAACACTCAGCTTTCAGAATCATTAATAAAAAATTTTCCTCAACAGTCTACTTTTGCTAGAATAAGCCTTCAAAGTCAGCGAGGTGGAAAAAATCAAAGAACTAGACGTTTACTCAAAAATTATTTTTTGCCATTTTAAGATTTTTCTGATCAAGTTATGATAGAAAATGCTGAAAATTTGCTCTAGGAGAAAAGTTTTGGATAAGAAAAAGAAAAAGGTACGGCAATGAATCACACATCATGTAGATAAAAAAATGTATTTATAAAAATTACAATAAAAAATTAAATGAATAAATAAATTTTACGAAGGTGTAGAATGTGTATTGAGGCTGGAGTGGCCTTCTTGAGAACCTATTGTAAATTTTATAAATAAATTTTTTATTATCTACATGATGTGCGATTTATTGCCATTTTCTTATCTAAAACGTTTCTTCTAATGCTGATTCTCATTAATTTTCAGCATTTTATATCATAACTTGATCAGAAAAATCTTAAAATGGCAAAAAATAATTCTTGAGTAAATGTCTAGTTCTTTGATTTTTTCCACCTCGCTGACTTTGAATGCTAATTGTAGCAGAAGTAGACTGTTGAGTACCATTTTTTATTAATGATTCTGAAAGCTGAGTGTTAAGCGCAGTTTTCAAGCCTACTGATAAACCGTGAAGTAGCCTGTTAACATTTTTAATTTGAATTTGAAAACTTAGATCATGATCCAAATACGTAACTTTTTCACTTCAGACCAACATTTCTATAATTTTTATCAAATTTACGATGCTGGTTATTTTATGTATAGAATTACATTTCATGGCGATTTATTTACGAAGAAAATATGTCAGAAAACTTTAGTATTTTTTTTAAATATATTTTTTAATATGGTCAAGTTGAAAATTCTCATAAGTTCATAAAAAAAATCATAACTTGGAAACCGTGAAAAATCGCATAACATACATGGGGGTGATTCGAATACCCCATGAGACCAGTGTCCTGTTTTTTCTTTTGGACGTCAATCGTCCGGCCACTATGTATAAATAAATAAAAAAAATATCTTATGCGCCAGGAGACTTAAGCCATATTTCGTTTTCAAAAGTGGAATATTATATATCTACGTAAGAAAAGTCTCAAAAAAAATACTGTAGCATTAAAAAAGAAAGGACCTCTTCAAAAACATATCGCATGACTGATTAAATTAAAGGAATAACGCCTGCTGTTCACAAGGATTAAATCATAAAATGATGGATTTCATTTTGTACTAAACCCTTAAACGAAATTGATGATTTTCCAAAATCTTGATATCTGCTAGAAGACTTCTTCTTTTAAATGTGAAACCGTTTATGAATTAATTCATAGGTAAGTGATTTATTAATTTCAGATAAGTTATATATTTGTATGCTCTAGATTTTACCAATCCATGAGTTCCTTTTGATATATCATAAAGTGTTGTTTGTTCATACATTCATGAAAATAAATTTTTCTTTAACTTTCGAAAATGTGGGTGCCAGTGATGTTAGCACCCAGAGGAATGCGGTATTTTTCACCAGTTCTTTTGAGGTACAAACGAAAATTTTGATGTTACAAATCGTTACTAACGACTTACTAACGAATGCAAATTTTTTTTTTCCATTTTCGAACAAGTGGGTGCTATCTTCGCATTTTAGGGGTGTTATTTTTATATTACAGGTTAGGTTACGAACGGAAATTTTTGAGTTACAAATAGTTACTAACGTGTTACAAACGAATGAAAAAGAAAATTTCTCCATTTTCGAAAAAGTGGGTGCTAACTTCGCATTTTGGGAGTGTCATTTTCTCATGACAGGTTACAAACTGTTGAGACCAATCTCAAAACTCTGAACACTGTTCTATGGATATTCACTGTCAAAATGCTATATGAATAATATAAGTCTATGGTTGAAACATATAACCAAGAAATATATAAAAAAGTATGTACACTAGAACTCCAATTATACGAATTAATGGGGACCGGGACCCATTCGGATAATCGAATATTCGGATAATCGAAGTTTTAAAAAAAAATTGCCATTAGAGAGAAAAAAAGCTACGTTTTGATATTGCACTATTTTTTTATTGAATTAAATGAAAGAAACATGATATCTTCATATTTTTTAAATATAAATAAAATATATTATGTAGAAGTTTAGAAATAAAAATCATTTTTTTCAAACATCTCCGTCAATGTAAGCTGTTTTTTGGACAAATTTTTTTCTGAAAAGGATTTGGATAATCGGCGATTCGGATAGTCGGAGTTCGGATAATTGGAGTTCTACTGTATTACGGTGTAATGTGAGTCTGTCGTTGAAATAAAGTTCCAAAATTATAAAGTATTCCTTTGAAGCATCGGTTTTTAAAACCATCAAATATCACAACCTTAATAGCTCTGATTCTACTGCAAACCATAGTTTCATCAGGTTATGCGCCCAGACCTCGCAATTCAGAGAAGTTGAGGTTGGAATTAAAATTACCACGTTGTCGAAATGGCCAATTTCACAATGGAAAAATATGGAATTCACCAGTTCGAAGGAAAGGACTACGATCACTGGAAATTCAGGATGGAGACAGTTTTGGATCAGAATGGAGTTGCAAGTTGCATCAAAGATCACATTCTGACGCCCACTGAGGACCAACAAAAACTCGACAAAAAGTGCAAGTCAATAATTGTACAATGCGTCGCAAACTCGCATCTTGAATATATAAAAGACAAACAAACCTCATTTGAAATGTGGACATCGTTGGAAAAAGTCTTCCAAAGAAAAGGTATTGCTAATCAACTCTATCTACGAAGGAAATTATTAAGCCTGAAACTCAAAACAGAAAGTCTAGAAGAACATTTCATAAAATTTGAATCAATAATTAGGCAGATCAAATCTGTGGGGGCCAAATTAGAGGAGGTAGTTATAGTTTGCCACCTTCTGCTTACTCTACCCGAATCTTACGACAATATAGTGACTGCCTTGGAAACACTAGAGCCACAAAAGCTTACATTGGAATTTGTAAAAGGAAAACTACTCGACTATGAAATGAAGAAGAAAAACACCTCTGAACCAGAAAGTATACCAGGAACTTCTGCGTTTTATGGAAACAAAAAGTGGACTAGAGGTTCTGACAACAAGGACTACCAGAAGAGGCTTGCGAGCAGAAACCAGGAACAGAGAGAGTTCCAAAATTATAAAGTGTTCCTTTGAAGCATCGGTTATTGAAACCATCAAATATCACAACCTTAATAGCTCTGATTCTACTGCAAACCATAGTTTCATCACAAACAAAATTTTTTGCGTTACAAATAGTTACTAACGAGTCACTAACTAATGCAACAAAATTTTTCTTTATTTTCGAAAATATGGGTGCCCGTGAAGTTAGCACCCAGCGGAATGCGGTGTTTTTCCACCAGTTCCTTTGAGGTACAAACGAATATTTTGATGTTACAAATAGTTACTAACGAGTTACTAACGAATGCGAGAAAATTTTTTTTCATTGTCGAAAAAGTGGGTGCTAACTTCACGGACACAATGTTTTTTCCCAAAAGAGTTCAATAATGAGTATGTACAGCATGGAAGAGATGAAGAGAAAAATGCACTTCAAGCGTATAGAGAGAGCATCGAAGAAGAAGTCATGGAGGATCTAGGCATTATCATTTTATAGCTTGGATTTTCTCCAGATGCTGTAGTTATAAATAACAATGTTCCTGTCAAGTTGGTGGAAATAAAATGCCCTTTCATAGGTAATAAAATAACATTACTAATATATGCAGGGTGGGCTTTTGAAAACGAAACTGGCTAGATTGCAGGAGGAACGAAGGAAAGTTTTTTAGTGGTTTCTATTTATTTGGGCGTAGAAGCAAACAATGGTTTTGCTTCATTGAATTCTTCACACCCAAATAAATGGAAAAAATATTCTCAATAAAGTTTTTTAGATCAAGTCCAGCCATCTGAGTGATGATTGCCGTAGACAGAACAGGAAACTATCAAACGCTAATTTATTTTCTGACTTTTTTTTTTGAAATGTTGATAAAATTTTATTTTCAGGAAAAATCAAGGATTCAACTCATTCTAGATTTTTGTTTCGACATGTTGATAATATTTCATTTCAGGAAAAACCAAGGATACAGACTTCTTCTTGACATCATGCCGTTATTTGAAAATGACCCCATCTGGCTTAGAATTGAATGAAAAACACCCCTATTATGGACAAATCCAACTTGGTCTACCTCTACATAATTTAAAAACATACGACTTTGTAGTTCATTCAAGTTTTTCTGAAAAATTTTTGGGATTGAAGGTACCTTTCAACCCTTCATTTTCACGGGATTCAATTTCATCAATTACTGAAAAATATTTCACGAAAATGTTGCATTCTATATGTGAAAAATAATACCTATTAAAGGAAATTAATATACAATCCTCTGGTATTGTCTGGTGTCTTGTTCAGTTTTTACAATAAATTCTTGAAAATATTTCATGCTTTTCATTAAAAAAACAAAGGAATAAAAAGTAGTATGTAGTTTGAATCATAGTTACAGTTGCAGTGCAAAGAAAATGATTAAAACACAACATTGTCTTCTGAATAGAACAATTGTAATATATACAGATGAATGCAGAGATTAAAAAAAAAGAAAGTGGATGTCAGTTCAGCAAACAAAAGTAAAGTATGCTATAAGTGTGACAAACCAAATCATTTTAGCAAAGAATGCAAAAACACTAAACAGATTTGTTGAATTGTCGAGAGTTGACTGACGACCACCACGCAGCTACATGTCCTAAACCACCATACCCTGGTAGAAATAAAATAGGCTACCGTGGGGGTAGAGAAAGAGCTGCTTATTTGAGAGGAGGAAGAGGTGCATACAGAGGAACAGTTACAAGAGGTATCAGAAATCCAAGAGTTCGGGAAGGAACTCGAGGGCAGTTCAAGGAAAGAAGTGATCAAATGTATAAGAAAATAAAAATGACCAACCCCCAAGGAAAAGAAGTGAGCGTCTTCATGGCTGTAAACGAATATGAACTGATGAGTGAGGAAGTCAACTATCCACATAAAGAAGAAAATAAAAATACAGGTGAGTCCAATATAAAATTTATAGCCGATACAGGGGCTACAGAACATATGGTAAATCAGTTAGATAAATTACCAGTGTGAATACAGCCGAACGACCCATCCGAAGATGACCTTGAAATCCTCGCAACTTTTTAGCAAAGAGCAACTGCAGGTATTGAAATATGAGAAGAAGACCAAACCGTCTCCGTTCTTAATGCACTTCGATGCAACAGGCTCAATTGTGAAAAAGCCCTACGAGGAGTGCAAACGCATTTATCTAAATTCTGGGGTTATTCAAACTAGTAATGACAGAATTTTTCCAGTGATGGATTTAATATCAGGCACACACTATACAAGAGATCTACGGAAATTCTTCACAGACTTCAAAAATTTTGCTAAAGAGCATTCAAGCTGGCCTACTTTCAGTGGTGTTGTAACAGATTTCTGCTTAGCAAGTTTGAATGTATTGTCACAAGAATTTTGCCAAATGCAATTGATAGAGTACATAAATTATTGTTACGATAATGTCTTCATTGCTGCCGTAAATCCCACCTATGCTGTGCTCACTTTGTGAAAATGTTCTGCAAAGACATTGAACAGACAGTCGATCAGTTCAATGTTCAGAATCAATTGAAGGACTTGATGGTTATCACTATGACTTTGAGAAATTTCAAGAAAATTGAGGATTGGATGAAAAATATTTTCATATTGCTATGTTATCCCTATTATAATGCGACAGTGAAAGAATCAGTTCATAATTTATTGATAATAGCTGCCGATAAGGATCACAGCTTATCGAAAGATTTGAACCCTGATGTGAAAGCAACAGGAATGACCTCGGTACAGGATCCTCCAAGTCATTCCTTAGCGAAGTAAAGTCTTTTTTTAAGGCATCTTGAGAGACTGCAATGCAGCTTGATGTGTTGAGTGAGTCCGAAAACCTCTAGTACAACCCTAAAATCTAAGAACTTATATTAAAAAAATATATTCCATTCTTGCCCCTTTGGTCAGCGATTATGCTACAAAGATTTAATAGGGCATAAGCAGAAGGTGTTACGAGGAGAAAGAAATTGGAAGTGCTCCAGATTCGTCAGAGCTAATAGAGAATTTTGTTTATATCTCTGTAAAGAAATACTCTGCGTGATACCAAAAAGTAATTTAACTGGACGTGTCCATAGACAAGACTGTAGGCATAAATGTCAATATTAGTAGTTCTAGAAAAGAAGATAGTGCTCTATGGTTGGTAGGCAAGAAGGTTACGTTTTAGGTACTTAGAGACAAGCACTGTAAGATGGTGGTTTTGTACGTTGACTGAATAATAAAAGATAATCAAAAAACATCATCACAGTCTTTTAATAAAAATAAATTTACAAAAAGAAATAATAAACATTACATGGTGTCAGGTGTGGGGTAATTTCCGGGTAAAATTGAATTAAATCTAAAGCCAGATGCTAAACCTGTCATACAAACACCATGTAGAGTACCACTAGCTTTATATGATAGGTTGAAGACAGCATTATTCCAATTAGAAAATGACCAAATTATTAGTAAAGTGGATTATCCAACAGAATGGATCAATTCATTAGTCATTATTGAAAAACCAAATGGATCGTTAAGATTGTGCTTGATCCGAAACCATTGATAACTTTGCCTTGAACATTATATTATGCCAAAAACTGATGATTTGATTCATATATTGTCGGGTAAAAGTATATTTACAGTAATCGACATGTAAGATGGCTTCAGGCAACTTCGAGTAAGTGATAAAAGCTATGAATTATGTACTTTTAATACACCATTCGGTAAATACAAATTTAATAGGCTACCATTCGGAATAGCATCAGCACCTGAAATATTTCAAAGAAAGAATTTCGAAATTTTTGGGGATATACCTAATGTGGAAATATATTTCGATCATATCGGGTAATAATGAAGAAGAACACGATCAAACACTGAAATTAGTATTTGAAAAAGCAAAAAAATATGGAATTAAATTCAATTTTAAAAAATTACAATATAAATTAAGTGAAGTTAATTTTTTGGGTTAGATTATTTCAAAAAAAGGATAGTACCATGTGAAAAAAATAAAGAAGCAGTCAAAGCCATTAGCAAACCTACAAATAAAAAAAGAATTGCTCACAGTACTAGGCTTATTCGAGTTTTTTAGTAAGTTTATACCTAACATGTCACACTTATCATATCATATGCGGCAATTGACAAAAAAGAATGAACCTTTTCTTTGGAATGATGATCATCAAAATGAAATAGAATTACTTAAAACCATTATAACTAGTAAACCAATTCTTGAAATTTTCCAACCTAATGAACCTATAATAATACAAACGGATAGTTCAAGCAAAGGTATTGGGTGTGTGCTTTTACAAGACAATAAACCTGTTGCATTCAGTTCAAGAGCACTCAATAGTGCAGAAGAAAGATATGCACAAATTGAAAAATAATTACTGGCTGTAGTGACAGCTTCTGAAAAATTTCATTATTTTATTTACGGACAAGAAAATGTAATGGTTCAAACAGATCAAAAACCTCTTAAGTATATTTGCAAAAAATTTGGATCAAAATTCTATGCGGTTGCAAAGAATGTTGCTAAAATTGCTAAAATATCGGTTTACTTCTCTTCCACGATCACAAATGTACGTTGCTGATACTCTCAGTAGATTTTATCAGAAGAATGTAGTTGGTGAAGTAGATGAGGATATGGAATATGCCATACACTCATTATCAATAAATGCGCCAATGTCGAAAAAAAAAATTATATTTGAATTAGCCATTGAAAATGATTGTTTTGTCTCAAGTTAAGTCAAACTAAATGGCCAAATCATAAGAAATTAGGGAAGAACTAAAACATTACTATGCACTAAGAAATGAGTCTTATCGAATAATCTCTTATTTTATAACTCTAAAATAATTGTTCCAACTGAGTTAAGAAAAGAAATGCTTGAATAAGTACTAAGAATTGCACTAAGAAATGAAATAGTCTTATCGAATAATCTCTTATTTTATAACTCTAAAATAATTGTTCCAACTGAGTTAAGAAAAGAAATGCTTGAATAAGTACATGCTTCTCATTTGGGAATACAAAAATCTAGAGCAAGAGCGAGGCAGATTTTATATTGGCCAAAACTGTCTTTAGATATAGAGATGTGAGACTTGTCAATTGAATAAACCGGCAAATCAAAAAGAGCCATAAATTAATCACGATGTGCCTAGTCGCCCATGGCAATATTTATTCTCTGATTTTTTTGAATTTAATGGAAAGAGTTACTTAGTAATTGTTGATGCTTATTCAAATTGGTTAAAAATAAAACTATTGAAGTGGTAATTGATACATGCAAGGAAATCTTTACGAGATTTGGTATTCCTGACAAATTCTTTGCCGACAATGTACCGTACAATTGTGAACCATTCAGAGAATTTGCTTATTCTTGGAATTTTGATATAGAATTCTTTAGTCCATACCACCACCAGTCAAATGGACTGGCAGAAAAATAAGTAGATATTGCCAAAAAGATGCAAAAAAAATAAAACATGTAAAGGAAATACCATCATGTTTAATGGAGTATCGCAACACTCCATTACCAAGTATAGGATACTCTCCTTCTGAGTTGTTACTGAACAGATTGGTTAAGACCCGAATTCCTTTATCTAATAAAATGTTAGAAACCAAGATAATTAATTCGGAAACTGTACAAAATAAAATATCTAATAAACAGGATGTTCAAAAAAGTACTATGATAAAAAATCTAAAACTCTACCTATTCTAAGCAAAGGCGAAAAAATATTATTTCAAAAACACAACAAGTGGGAAAAGGGATATTGTATAATGGAAAAATATAATGAACTATCTTATATAGTAAAAGATTTGTATAATAGGAAATATAGAAGAAATAGAAAACTGATTAGAAAAACAATGATCCCTTTTTACAGGTCTCATAATAAATTCATACATGATGATATTTCTTTAATGAGCATGGAAGAAAAAGTAGAAATAGACAATGATACTAATGATAACATTGATCACTTAGATATAGAAAATAATACTAATAATAACTTAGATATAGACAATAATACTGATATGCAAGGAAATGTTGATAATTTAGAAAATAAGAGAATTATTAAACGTCCACTGTATTTGAGTGTAATATTAATTATTTATTAATTAGGTATAGATACGAGTATATATGAAAAAAAAATGAGAGCGTGTAGACATAAATGTCAATATTACGAGTAGTAGTTCTAGAAAAGAAGATAGTGCTCTATGGTTTTGGTGGTAAGAGACAAGCACTGTAAGAGTAAGAGACAGCACTGTAAGATGGTGGTTTTGTACGTTGAAAAAATAATAAAAGATAATCAAAAAACATCATTTAGTCTTTTAAAAAACCCCTTTGTTTAAAGGGTATTTTGAGGGTCGTTTCTTGAAAAAGTTTCATCTGTAATCTTTGTAAAAAAAACACACAAAGAAGAAACTCATGATGTACTATTGAAACCTCCCAAACAGAAATTTTTTGATAATGGTCTCATAAAGGATCCTGCCTAAAACAAGAAATTTCCAAATGGGAGAGACTATATAGTTGCGATATTAGATCATCCTCGTAAAAAGTTACCTCTCACAGATTATCTAACCTTGATTGGCGAAAGCTGGCTCAGTGATGCAGTTATCGATTATATTTTGAACATGAGGAATAAAAGAAGTGAATATCAAATAATTGATGCAGGATTTCACTCGCAGACTATTTTCAATAATTCAGAGCATTCATTCCTCGACAATTTAAGATTGTGAAGGATCATCTGCATGTACCCTCATTAGTAAATGGAAACCATTGGTGCGCAATGGAAATAAAAATTCCAAAACAGGAATGGTAGCAAGACTTTTCAAATTCTTGGAATACCATAAATCGATTTTTATTTATGTGTATAAATTATTTTCATTGATTTTCCGACAATATATTTTGAAAAGAACGTCTGGTTCAAGCACAGAAACTGCTAGCTCAAGAACAGTAACCATCTCGGAAAATGATAATCAAACTTAATTGAAAATTGAGTAGCTATTATTATGTCACGATTTACACAAAATGTTTTTTACCTGATTGATGTTTCTTTCATTCTTAGCCTTTTACCCCTCCCAAAAAATTTTTGATTGAACGAGTAATTGAAGGACTACCTGAGAATAGAAAAAAAACATTGGAAGTTTCTTTCAGTACAGATACTGCGAGTTCGGCAAGTTCAAGAACGTTGATAGCTTCAGAAATTGTTAGTGGAAGGTATTAAAAACATATATATTTAATTTAAAATTCTTCATTTGAAACTGTTGGGAAAAATCATTCACATCATTTCACTTTTCAATGTTTTTTATCTCGGAGTCTTCGCCTAAACAACATACTGGTTCCTTACCAAATAAAAGTACAATTGTGGGACTTGTATTCAATGTAACTAGAGTTCCAAAAAAATTTAAATCTGTTCGATATAGTCAACTTACAATGCAATTTAAGAATATTGTTATATTTTAGGCATGTAGCAATTAAAGAACCAAAAGAAGAATCTCCAGCAGACTCATTTCCATCTAGACCTGATGATCGAGGCTCAAAAAGTAAGTTCACAAGCTTCATAAAATTTTTCTGCAATTTCATTAGATTTTCACACAAGATGGAAAAGAGGTATATATTATTATGTAAAATAGGCTTAAGCATTTCTTTTTATGATGTGAATGCACTCGCACCATTTCCTGGAGGTATCTAGACGAAAGCATATCTTCATTAAGTCAGCACATCGGCTCGGGCGAGCTTTCCTTATTTTAAAATTGAACTATTGTAATTATTATCATTCAGTCTGGCAACAAATAAACCTGCTTGCAAATAAATAGTTGTCTTTTTAAAAACGTAATCCAAGAGTGGAAAATTATAATTGGCGACGAGAATGGGATGTTGTTAGTGTAATAGTTAATCAATCAACAACATCTAAAGGAACCTCAGTTTTCTATAAATGCAACGAAAAATCCAAGCGGTTTTCCGACCACGTTAAGAAGCTCGAACCTTGTAGACCAGATGAGCCACGAATAGTTGCTACACCCCTGAAGGAAGAGTAAAGAGAACCGACTAAGACTTGATCTGAGCTGCACCCCTTTGGAGTTTGGACTTTGCACCCCAAGCATAAGGTTGAAGACGGAAGTTAAGACGGTGAGGCTGTTTTTAGTAATCCCAGTTTTTCCTATCCCTGGACCAAAAGATAGAAGACCACATTTTATTTCTCAATTTTTTTTCTCTCACAAATAGTTGAGGATACGTAGGAAACGTAATTAATATTTAAAAAAATACGCATTTGACGTAAATTTTCATAACAAATTTTTTCATCATTGATTCTTCAATAGATCAATTCAATTCACTCGAAGTAAATAATACAAAGAAGAGAACGAAAATGGCAACATCAAATGATAATAGAGTTGTCATAGATCTAAGCACAGTCAAATATTTTGGAGAATTGCTTCCTCGATTCAATGGCAATTAAATGAATTGCAAACTTTCTTAGTAGAATCCGAAAATTTTATAAGCCAGTTTGGGAACACAAATAACGAGTTGATAAATAGATATTGTTTTGCTACAATTAAATCAAAATTGATTGACCAGGCAAAAACCACAGTATATTCAGGACCATGCTGTAATACATGGCCAGAACTGAAACAATTTTTATATAGTAAGTTCGGTTTCAATATCAATTTCGATGTCCTACAAGGCGAATATCAACACATGAAAAAGAAATCTAAAAAAACACTATCAGAATTTATTGATCGAGTTAGAAATACTAAATTACAATACGATTATCAAATACAACTTTTAGAACTTACACCTCAAGAAATTAATGTTTATAGAAATCTATCAGATAAAATAGGGAATACAGTACTTTATAATAACGTAGACGTAAATTCTAGGGATTTACTCGATCTACAACCCAAACCATTTGACGAAACATGTAAACTATTAGAGAATCCAGGAATTAAACGGCGACAACTTTATCCACAACCAATTAAAAAACCACCCTTCACCCAAAATTCATTTCCAAATTTTATCACTAGTAGAATACATTACAACCAAACTGCAACAACCAGTAGGGAATTTCCATCTCAGCCAATTGAACTAATATTGAATAAAGTACCCGAAACAAAATTTGCAACTGATAGTCAAGTTTTTGGAAAACCTCGAGACGTGTTCAAACCACACCCTAATCACAAATTGAACCTTCCTAAACCGGAACCAATGTCAATAAGAAAAAGAAATTATCCAGTTAAAAGACCGGCTAGTAGTCAGGTGAGAACAGAACCTCCAAATAATCGACAATTTTTCTGAAAAACCGGTCCTCCTGATTATTTGTCCGAAGAATTAACTAAAACAGATAATATTGACTACCCCGAATTAGAACAAGAACAAGATTTGGAGTATTCAGATAAAATTGTATCGAAGCTCGAAAACGAAACTGTCGAATAAGAAAACGAAAATTTTCAAACATTAGCCTTTCAAAATCAAACGACCTAATTTCACTAAGGAACATCTAGCATCGTTTCCTTTCATCAAATTAGAGAATCCACAATGCAAATTATTAATAGATAGTGGTAGCTCGATGAGAATTATTGACCCTGCCGTAGCATATAGCCTTTTTCCTGAAAAAATTTACGAAGAACACACTTATTTCAAAACTGGAGTCGGTAAAGATCATAGTAAATATAAAGTGGCTTTTCCACTAGATTCATTTGGACTAGAAAAATCATATCCTTTTGTAATTTATAAATTCCACACACAATATGATGGAGTTATAGGAGCTAATCTTTTAAAAAACTCGAAATTAAAATTCGATTGGCAAAATCACGAGTTAGGCAATAACATTAAAACCCAATTTTTTTTTACAAAATACAAGATATAATGAGCCTCTTCCTATAAAATTAGACCTTTCGTGAATGCAGGTATTGTATATAGCTCGAAACTTCCCTAATCGGAGACAACAGCAACAGCGACAACAGCATCAAGTGCGAAACATATTCTCTCGAACAGTGATCAACCGTCTTCATGAAACTGGATCACACGCACGACACCCTAATCATGTACCCCTATTGATAACCAGACATCGTCGAGCTCGTTTAGTTTATGCTAACACTCATCGAAATTGTAGCTTGAGGCAATGGTCAAATGTCATTCACTGATGAAACTCGCTTCAACTCCATGGTAGTGACCGACGGCCTCTAGTTTGGCGCCGACGTGGAGAACGTTTTCTTCAGAACTTTGTCCGTCCAGTCGTTACCTATGGCGGTGGATAAGTAATGATTTGGGGCGGTATTTCTCGAAATTGGAGAACACCATTGGTAGTTGTACGAGAAAATTTGACGGCTAGGGGCTACATCGACCATATCTTAAGACCAATTTTTCTGCCGAGGAGAGAAAATCGGAGGTCGTTCGTATTGATGCAAGACAACGCACGTCCACACACAGCCAACATTACCAGGCGATTCTTTGAGCAATATGAGATAACATTGTTGCGACACCCAGATCAGACAGCAACGAGACAACCCAGAAAACCTCCCAGGCACCGGTCCAATTTCCCATGCCACCACCGAAAAAGACAGCTGCCGCACCAGCATCAGTCCCAACCAAGCAAACGGTGCAATTCCCGCCACTTCCATCACCAAATAAACCACCACAGGAAATAAAACAACCAAGAATTCCCCCATAAAAGTGAAGAACGCCGAATCCTTCCAAGCCATCCACGAGCTGGCCCAGCAGCGTAGTATAAAAATAACAGCAGCCAAGGAGAACTCGCACGGTCTGCAAATCTACACTGAAACCGTCGAGGACCACCGTAAACTCACAAAAGGACTTGAAGAACACGGCCAACAGTTCTTCACATACCCTTTACTCGAAGACAAGGTCCTCAGAGTGGTCCTACGAGGAGAGCCGTCGCACGAGAACGAAGAGTCCATCAAATCCCAACTGACAGAATATGGTTACCAGCCACTAGAAGTAACCCAGCTATATAGAAGAGAATTAGGCGAAAAAATCAACTATCCTCTCTGGCTCGTGAAGCTGTCTAGGACCGGAGCCAACAAGAAGATATACAACCTATAATTTTTAGGTTACTTCAAGATCCGCGTAGAAACCCAACGCACAAGACAAGGATACAGAAAGTGCCACAGGTGTCAAAATTATGGGCACACACAAGCAACATGCCGACTCCAGCCCAGATGTGTAAAGTGCGGACAGGACCACTTCTCATACACCTGCGAGAAACCCAAATCGACCCCGGCAGTCTGCGCGAACTGCTCCCAAGCCCATCCAGCCAATTTTCGTGGATGCCGAGCATATCCAGGCAACAAGATTCCCGCCCCCCCCCAAACCCCGAACAGAAAACCTTCATTTCGAGAAAAGTCACAGAGAGCGTATCCTACACTGCCGCAACGCAACCAACCCAAAAAGAACCAACCGTCGAAGAGATGCTACAACAAGTAACAGCTCTACTTGCAAGAATAGCAGAATACAGAAAAAATTAGAAGACCCAAAGGACTAAAAGTGCTGGCATGGGACGCGAATTCCATGCAAAAAAACTCCTAGAGCTCGAGGACTACATTGCCGAAGAGAAGTTCGACGTCGTTTTCATCAGTGAAACATTTTGGAAACCTCAACACCACATATCGCTAGCTAACTTCGTCATCTACAGGACCGACCGGCTGACGGGCAGAATGGTGGTGTAGCAGTGCTCATCAACAAAAACATCAAACATGAGAGGATAAGTAACTACAACACAGCAAACTTGGAGAACGCCGCCGTAAACATAACAAGGGCGGATAACAAAAACCTAACGGTCATCGCAGCATACAATTCTCCAAGTAAACCCCTTTTAGCCACTGATCTCGACCAAATTTTTGCCACGACGAAACAAGTCATACTGGGGGGTGACCTGAACGCCAAGAACACGGAATGGAACTGCTGCCTCACAAGTCCAAGAGGAAGAACACTGGCAACGAACGCAGCAACAAACATTACATTCTTCGGCCATGGAAGACCAGATATACTAGACGTCTTCATTTTGAAAAACATCCGGTACAACCACACTATCCACACTGAGGCAATCCTCGGTTCAGATCATAACCCAATTTTACTGGAGCTAAACCAGTGGCAAGACATCCTGGAAACAACTACAGTGACGAAATATAACTGGGAAGCCTTCACTGCAAAACTTGCAAGGAACTCGGAACCACACACAGAGCTCAAAATAAGACCAGAAATAGATAAGTCCAAGCAATAACGCAATTCATCCAACAAGCCATTTCAGAAGCGAGTTACACCATACCCCAAACAGCAAACAACAGAAACAAACTGCCACCACACCTTAAATCACTGATTAGAACGAAGAACCAAGCACGACGCAGAGCCCAGAGAACTCTTCATCCGGACGACCGCAGAGGAGCGAACAGACTCGGCAATGAAGTCGTGAGAGAAATCCAGAATCGCCGAAATGAAAAATGACAAACACTACTAGAAAGCATCAACGAGGAATGCAGCGAACACGACGCCCACTACAAGCCACTGAGCTTGAACAGGAAGTTGAAAACAAGAAGCAATCGTTCAGCGCCAATCCACGGCACTAGTGGACTGATTTACACGGACCAACATAAGGTAGACGCCTTTGCCGCCAATCTCAAATTACAGTTCTCACCGAACAGGTCTCCTGAAGATGACATCCATTTTGAAGAGGTTGTGGAAAACGAGACGAGACGACTCCTAAGGAAAGAGACAACAGAAACCATCCGCCGAAAAACAGAGAAAATGAAAGAAGTCATCAAAACCCTAAAGAAGAAGTCGGCAACAGGCGAAGACGGGATCAATAATATACATATAAACCACCTGCCAGACAATATCATCGAAAGAATCGTCAACATTACGAACAGCACAATACTTCTGAAATACTTCCCATAAGCTTGGAAGAACGCCATGATTATCATGACCCCGAAGAAAGGAGAAAACCCACTATTTACTCAAAACCACCGACCGATCAGCTTACTCGCAGAAAACATCATACTAAACCTAAACCGAAAGCACAGCAACATGGCCGCATTTCTAGACGTCTCAAAAGCGTTTGACAAAATGTGGCACGAAGGATTAATTTTCAAGATGAACCAGGCGGGAATAACAACACCGATAGTTCAATTAATCTGGAGCTACCTGGAAGGCAGAAATTTCCAAGTAAAAATAGGATCTTGCTTATCAACGAAAACACCAATAACAGCTGGCACACCCCAAGGAGGAGTGGTCTCCGCAAAACTATACAATATCTACACCGCCGAAGTACCCACTGATCTCTCCAACGATACCAAAGTTTTCACCTTTGCTGACGACACTGGCATTCTAGCGCACTCCAAGAATATCAACTTAGGAGCACGCTACCTCCAAAGCGCTATGGACACGATTCTCGAATGGATGGACCGCTGGAAAATCAAAACAAACAGCCAGAAAACCCAAGCGATAGTCTTCAGCAGAAAATCAACACTCCCCACAGAAGAACTCGAAGTGAACGGAAAAACAATTCCTTGGAAAGACCGAGTAAAATACCTGGGAATTGCATTTGACAGAAAACTCACGTGGAAAGACCACATTCAAGAAACGAAGCGAAAAGTCGAGGCCAGAAAAATTCAAATGTATTCCCTCCTAGCCCGCAACAGTAAACTCAACCTGAACAATAAACTCAGGCTGTACAAGACAACCATCCTACCAGTGATATTATACAGTTCAGCAGGCTGCAACCACATCAACACGCTAGAAGTCATCCAAAGCAAGATCCTGAGGCAAATAACAAATGCCCTTTGGTTCATCAGAAACAGAAACATTAGAAGAGACCTAGAGATTAGCACAATAAGCACCCAGATCCGATAGAGAAACTGCAAAATCATAGAAAAAGCCATGATTCACGAGAACCCACATTAACTGGTCCTGAACTACCAACCAGATGAAAAATCAAAAATCAAGAAGCCAAAATTAGCACTATCCCAAGCCGGTGACCAACCCTGAATCCGGCACCCCAAGGCGTCAATGAATACGCAACCCATTATCCACACGACCAAATACACTCATGACCAAGAGTAAAAGTGCTATGCACTAACTTGAGAAAAAGAAGGATCACAGTTAGTTGAAGACCGATATCTCGGCGAGAAGTGGACGTATTGAGGTCAATAAAAAAATAAATTAAATCTGGACTAACAAAGTATCCCATCATTATAACGATTATGCAAAAATAAAATTTCCACGCTCGTAGACAAGAAAAAAAAGTGGTAAAATTTTGAGAACTTTTTTGTTGCTGATTTTTCTATCATTACCCGAAAACCACTGAAACTTAAAATTTTTGAAGTTCTAATCCAAAAATTAGACACTTGGAGTAACAATTTCCTTTTTTTAAATTACTTGTACGACCATTCCTCCCAAAGTTAAGGCATGTTGAAAATTGCCGAAAAATTTGGAATTCAAAAAGTTTGACCGAAATTGTTGCCAGGCGAGGTAAGAAACAAGTCGGCTCTTTGTCATCAGCTGAAAGAGGTCAGTTATTGACTGTTGAAATCTGTATGGGTGCTGATGGTTTATATATGCCACCGATGTTCATTTTTCCAAGGGTGAGAATGAAGGAGGAACTAATGGATGGGGCACCACCTGGTTCCTGGGCGTGTTGTAGTCCATCTGGATGGATAACGGCAGAGCTATTTTTGGCATGGTTTAAAAAATTTGTAGTCTGGTCTCGGGCAACTAAGGACGATTATTATGTACTACTGCTTCTTGATGGTCATGCAACGCATACCAAAAACGTTGAACTCATAGAAGCTGCAAGAAATAATGGGGTGGTACTTCTTCGTTTTTCACCCCACTGCCCACATAAGCTACAGCCCCTTGATGTATCCTTCATGAAACCACTTAGTATCTATTATGCGGATGAAATTAAATCGTGGCTCCTTTGTAGCCCCAGAAGAGTCGTTACGCATTTTCAAGTGACTTCTATTTTCGCCAAAGCTTTCATGAGGGCAGCAACTATGACCACAGCTGTAAATGGTAAATGGGTCAATGCTATTGGAATCTGGCCACCAAATAGAAATGTTTTCTCTGATGCAGACTTTATAGCTGCTGATACAACAAATCTGGATACCTACAATTTTTCAAATACCGAGCAGTTACCCACAAACGCCAGAAAACTCTCCTCATCCAGGTCCTTCGAACATTAATGTGTCTGATAATGAAGAAGAAAATACTCAGACCCCTAATAAAATCAGCATAGATAGCTTTGATCTTCATTCTCCAATAGATCTTCTTCTTCTTCTTAACGAAAGCTTACTGCTTGTTATACCCATTTCAGTCGCCTTCTCCTCGTTCCTGCTCCAACTGTCTTTCCTTCTTTTTGGCGGTCTTCCTGGAGGTCGCTTTGATGGTGGTTTTCCATTTCTTGCAACTTTCGCCAGTCTGTCATATCCCATCCGTGACGCATGCTCGTTCCAATATCTCCTTCTCACTCGCATCCACCTCACTACGTCTTCAGTCTGGCATTCTTCTCCTCTGATCTCTTAGGGTATTTATTTACCTGAACAGGACTTAGTCACCTTGTGGAGGTCAAAAATAATAATAAATTTTCTTTAAGAAGTCACTGAAGGTGAGGAAGACTATAATAATTTGTTGATATGCTGGGTGGCCACCCTAGACGCGGATCTCATTGCGATAAAATGATTGAAGGTATATTGCGAAAAAAACTATTGGCGACATGTATAGGGTATACATAAGCATATTTCAAAATTATTCGTATGTATACTGCGTGTTCATTGGAAGAAGTGTCACTTTGGTCTATATCATTGTTGTCGAACACCCGGTATGCATACGAATAATTTTTAAATATGCTTATGTACACCCTATACATGTCGCCAATAGTTTTTTTCGCAATATACCTTCATTCACTTCATCGCAATGAGATCCGCGTCTAGGTTCGCCACCTAGTATATCAACAAATTATTATAGTCTTCCTAACCTTCAGTGACTTTAAAAAAAAATTATTATTTATTTTCGACTTCCACAAGGTGACTGAGTCCTGTTCAGGTGAATAAATTCAATTTTTCGACCTTTTTCCAAATTCAAAAATTCATAAAAAAATAATTGTTGATGTGGCAACTTTAAGCGATACCACAAATTGAAGCATAATTTTGCTTCTTTCTATACAGCGAATCAATTATTCGTTATTCGAAATACACAGTGTTTTTTTTACCCTGAACACTTTAAATGAGGATTAATGAGTCCGGCCTTGGAATAATGAAATAATTGATATCTTTCTGACTCGACCTAGGTATGTGCCAATAACTTCCTAAGTTTCAATAATATCCGTCAATAAGTTTGGATTTTATGATGGTCTAACACCCTGTAGCTTTCTAGGGAAATCCAGAAATTAATTTTTTATAGTTAATCAGTAGTCAGCTAGTGCAACTCTATCTCTGGTAAGAGTATGTACAGTTATTCCCCGGACACCCTGTATGATACCAACATTCCTAATACAGTAAAACCTCCATGTAACAGATCGGAAACGAACAAGTAAATATTCGTTATATAAAATAATTCTGAGGTGTTATAAAACTAAATTTGTTATGAAGGGTAAATAGATTTATTCATAAATTACTGTCTACTATATCTTGTAATGTTCTTCTACAACGAGTTCGGTAGTCCACACAAAGACGTTCCCCTGTTCGGGCCCGACTGAAACCAATTTAATATTTTTTTAAAATGGACATTAGCAGATTTGCGAAATACCGAGTTTCAACTGCACCTTATTAGGTAATACTTGTATGAATTAAACTAATATTATCCAAGATCAAAGCCAACCTTATTTTATTCGGTAGCAGGGGTGGTGAAAATAGTAGTGTTCTTTGGTACTGATTGAACTGATGGAACTTATGTGATTTGAGTGAAAGTAATTTTGCAATCAGAATACATTCAATCACTGAATGTCCGAAAGAATGCGCTCAGTTTAATCCATAGACTTACTCTATGGTTTGATCTTCGGCATAAAAACATTTTGTAAGGTTATGTATATGACGTTAGGCCATATTTTGATTGATATTTGGTTTTTTGATTTTGTAACGCTGCGAAAACCTGAAGAAATGGAAAACAAATTAATATTAGATTCCTTTTTAAACCTCATTCATTTAAGCTCGAGTAGTATAGTAGTTCGAGCAGTGAAGAAAGTTCGTTTAGTGAGGATGAATTCAAATTTCGTGAAAGACATGCAAGAGTTGAGAATTATTTTGAGAATACAGTATCCTTGTATTCGGATGCAGATTATAAAAGCAACTTTCGACTCAGTAGATCCTCCGTGAATAGACTATGTGATATGATTGACTTGGGAAAATCTTATTGTGGGGGTGGCCTAAAATTGGAAAAGCAAAAGCAGTTCATTTTACTCTACCTTATCTAGCCAATACCAATACATTTAGAGAAGTTGCAGATAAATTCAATGTTACTCGAAGTGCCTATCATCACACTGTGTCTACAGTAATCGAAATTTTAAAAAATATGGCTAAAGATTATATAAAACTACCAGAAAGACATGATTTTATTTCTATTTTTAATGCTTTTGAAGTTGATGGTGGTTTTTCTCATACTCTTGGAGCTATAGATGGAACGCATATTCAAATTAACAGACCGAAAGAAAATCAAGAAGATTATTATAATCGTAAAGGATATCATATCATTATTTTGCAGGGGATCGTGGATAACAACAAAAGATTTATAGATATATATGTTGGTGAACCAGGAAGTCTTCATGATGCCAGGGTTCTGAAAAATTCACCCATTTTCAGTTACCTTCAAGAACAGAACAAATTGAAGCCTTATTATTTTTTAGCTGATACTGCTTATCCAGCGTCTATTTCCTGATTAATCCCCCCATTCAAAGACAATGGAAATTTGCCAAATAATCAAAAAAAATTCAATGTTAGATTATCAAGGAAAAGAATTGTTATATTTAAATTTAAAAAATTTTTTTAGGTGCGTCAAGTTGGTAACACACCCCTCGAATTTTGGTATCAAATTGTTTTGAGAATTTTGTGCCAATTTGTGCCGTATGTTATGAATTTTGTGCCCGTTCCGTTCTCGAGATATTTCAAGTTTTTCAAGTGTATCACCAACTTGACGCTGTGACACACTTGTGGGAATTCGAAAATTTTCTTCTTTCGATAAATTGTGCCCGTTTTGTGCCAAGTATGTTACGAATTTTGTGCTCGGGATATTTTGAGTTTTGTTTGTGGGGAGCGTTAAGTTGGTGACACACCCCTCGAATTTTGGTATCAAATTGTTTGGGGAATTTTGTGCCCATTTTGTTCTAAATTGTGCCGTAGGGTAGGGTAGCCAACAATGACCCAGTGGTACACATAGAACCAAAGCTTTTATTCAAAAATGCAACGTTTTCACCCTGTAGTACGAACATAAACAAGCTTCAATAGGATCGCGTCTCTCGCTCCCCAATCAGCGTCCGGCGCGTGTTGAAACTGCACGCGTGGTGAATTGTTTAGTGATTTGTGGCATCGAAACAAAAAAAAACGTAAGTAATTCATTGTTTTATTTCCTTACAATATTGTCAATTTTATTACGAAGAATTTATCAATCGTGTTCAGTAACTACTTGGCCATCGTTTCGACATTCGTTAACGCGGGCATTTTGTGAGGTTCATTTTTTACCTAACCTAAAACATCGAGAAGTGTATCTGGTACACAATGGCCCACAAGTATAGGGTACACAATGATCCAACTGGGTCATTGTGTACCGTGCCATAACGAGAAGCACACAATGAACCATTGCACTGTCACCTGACTAGATTCACAGTGTGTGATTGTTTAAATCTCATTGTCCTGTGGACGAAAACCGTTCAGTACAATTACATGATTTCTATGATTAGTATTTCTTTTTCAGAATGGGGAGAACGAAGGTGCAGAAAAGAAAAAAAGGGGGACACACCAGGGAAGCTATGCAAATGGGACTCAATCTAGTTAAAAATGGTGTGAGCATTCGAAAAGCCGCTAAAGATTGTGAATTAGCATACCCTACGCTAAGAAGGTATGTCATTAAAACAAAAAATGATAAAGAATCCAACTTAGTTCCAAATTATGAGGTCAACACTGTATTTTCTAAAGAGCAAGAAAAAATTCTCATAAATTATATTGAGGAATGTGCACTCATGTTTTATGGCCTAACTGCAAAGGAAACTCGTCAATTGGCTTACCAGATGGCGGTTGCAAATAATATAAAATTTCCGGAGTCTTGGGCTAAAAATGAAATAGCTGGGAAAGATTGGTTGCGGTCATTCAAAAAAAGGCACAATATAAACCTCAAGAAACCAGAACCTTGCAGTATTGCACGTGCTACCGCTTTCAACAAGGAGAACGTTAAGAAATTCTTCAACAATTTAAAGGAAGCTATGCAGCGACATACGACGTTTGGCGACGGCACTCGTATTTATAACTTGGATGAAACATCGACCACTACCGTTCATCGGCCGTCTAAAGTCTTGGCACCGAAAGGCAGTAGCATTTGTAAAGTAACAATCGGTGAAAGAGGCATATTGGTTACAACATGTTGTATAGTATCCGCAACCGGACAAGCATTACCTCCTGCAATGGTTTTTCCTAGGAAAAATTTCAAAAGCCACATGTTGAATGGTGCGCCTCCTGCAACACTTGGCTTAGCCACGCCTACAGGATGGATGAATGCAGAAATATTTGTTGACGTTATGAAACATTTTATCAATCATACTTTCGCCACAAAAGATAACCCAGCGCTCTTGATAATGGATAATCATGAAAGCCATTTATCTTTAGAAGCCCTGAATCTTGCTAAATCGTCTGGAGTAACTGTACTCACATTACCTCCTCATACAACCGCAAAGCTTCAACCATTAGACGTTGGCTTAAATGGTCCCTTCAAAGCGTACTATAACTCTGCTGTGGATTCCTGGCTACTGCGAAATCCAGGTCAAGCCCTTACTATCTACCACATTGCTGAATGTGTGGGACAGGCATATTTGAAAGCAATGACACCTCTCAATATCACAAATGCCTTTAAAAAATGTGGTATTCATCCATTTGACGAGTCAGTTTTTACGGATGAAGATTTCATGCCTAGTTCTGTCACAGATAGACCAGATCCAGGTAAGGAAAATAACGAAATCAATTTAGAGATAGAAGGATTGGTATCGAACCAATATCAAAAACAAGAAATTCCTGGTCTCGCAGTAGCAAACGCTGAATCAGGCCCAAGTCAGGGAAGCGAGGCATCATTCCAACCAACACCAGACGCATATCTCTCCATCTATTCCTGATCCGCTATCTCCACAATTACTCAATATATCCATGAGAATTTCTGCAGAAAACAGCCCCCAGCAAGCAGGATCTTCTAAAGCATTTATCACACCTCAAATGTTGAGACCAACACTAAAAGCGCCCCCACGGAAGAACATCAGAAGACGCCGAACTCTAGGAAAAAGTATGATAGCGACTGATACTCCCGAAAAGGAGGAAATAGCGAAAAAAAGAATCAAAGTTACAAAGAAAAATTGCGAAAGGGTAAAAAAATCAAATTTGTTTGAAGATCATAAGAGAAGCAAGCCTCCACATAATGATTCTGATGATGATTCTAGTGAAGAAGACGTTTTTCAGCCAAGTGGGGAGTCATCTGGAGGCGAACTGTTTGCCAGTGAAACCGATGAAGATGAAATAATTATCGATAGTAACTTTCCAGCTTTACCAAGAAACCCGAAAGTGGGGGATTATGTGATTGTCTTGATCGAAACAGAGAAGAAGATGAAATACTACTATGTGGCTAACATCTTGACGGATAGGAATGATGGTTATGATTATTTCGTTTCATATTTGAAACTAAAAAGTAAAGTCAATTTTAAGTTTGCTGAACCTACTGAGCCGGATATGGCGGGCATTGCAAAAAAGATGTCAAATATATATTACCGAAGCCCAAAATAGAGGGCACCAGACGTCGTCAAACGACATACCAATTTCCAGTGAACCTGTCTCTTTTATACTTTCCATTTTAAGTGGAAATCGGTCGATGTTCCCGATTTTGACTATTATAACTGAAATTCATATTTTTGTTTTCCTTATGAGAATTTTATTTTCTGTGTCTTATTGATAATGTTAGTTGGATTAAATACAAGTTTTTGATTTCACGAGAGTTTCAGTGAATGGCTACAAATGTTCCTTATTTGGTTTGCATGTGGAGCTTTTATTAAAAAAAAAACCTATGCAATGGTTCATTGTGTACTCGGCCGGTTCACTGAATACCCAGCACCGGTTCATTCTGTACTAGGGGTTGTACACAGTGAGCCATTCCTCATTTTTTTAAAATGCCTTTTATTTCGTAGTCTATTAGGATTAAGTCAAAAATATTAATGCAAAATGAAAACCAGATGAATAATGAATGATCTGGAACAAAAATCTTGTGAAATGTCGAAATAAGGACTGACTTATTGAGGTTAACATTTTTAGTGGTTCATTGTTGGCTACCCTATCCTATATTATGAATTTTGTGCCAGTTCCGTTTAAGAGATATTTCGGGTTTTTCATGTGAGTCACCAAGTTCACGTTGTGTTATTCCTGGGAGATGAAAGATGTAGCAGAATTCAGAGACGAGCGTTAATTTCATGTCATAATATTATGTGAACATTTTAAAGTATGAGTTGTTGAACTGGCAGACATTCGGTGAAAACAACCTAATTTCAATGATTCGACGACCTTTTCACTTAGAATTAATCAACTCAATATAATATTGAGTTGATGAATTAATATAGAAGTACAGGCTTATCGAATATGTTGACACATCCTCAGTTATAATTATATAAGAGTAATATTTACTTCAATCCATAATGTGCTATATAACGATTTAATAAAACAGAAAATACTCATTTTTTGGTCTGAATTGACCGGACTATCTACCCTTGATACGCGATCGTTTCGTTTCGTTTCATCGGCAAACTGCATATTAAACCTATATTTTTGTTTACGAAATAAACATACGGTGTACCGATATAAAATATCAATAAAATAAACAACTCATTCTTAACATAATCATTCTTCATTACCTCTTAGGTCCACTCGAAATTTTGTAAAATTTCAGGAAAGTTCTTCAATAATTTTGATGACAGTTGCAGTAAACGTTCATCCAAAATACCAATTGTTGATGGTGAAGAATTTTCTAATTCTATGAAACGTTCAATCATATGGAAGTTCGAATTCCACCTTGTTGAAATATCTTTGATCAACTTCTATGGAATTTCCACATCAGAATGTGTTTGAAATTTCATCCATTTTGAATTTGACAGACTGTTACGACTAAAGTGGGAGAAAATCCAGAGCGTCTTGAAGTAAGTTTTAGGGAATGGGCAAAGCAACCGGAAAATTTACAACAACACTCGTCACTAATAGCCTTTATTATTAGATATTATTTAGCCATTATTCTCAAGTTGGTGACATTCATGAAAAAAAATGAAATATCTCAAAAAAGAAAAAATTTCCAAAACAATTTGATACCAAAATTCGACAGGTGTGCCAACAACTTGACGCTCCTCACAAATAAAACACTAAATATCTCAAAAACTGAACAGGCACAAAATTCGTAACATACGGCACAATTTATCCAAGGAAGAACATTTCCAGCTTTCCTCATATGAGTCTCATTGTGAGGTTGGTGACTCACAGGAAAAACTTGAAATATCTCGAAAATGGAACGGGCACAAAATTCATAGTATACGGTACAAATTGGCACAAAATGGGTGCAAAATTCCCAAAACAATTTGATACCAAAATTCGAGGGTGCGTCACCAACTTGACGCCCCCACAAACAAAACTCAAAATATCTCGAGAACTGAAGAGCACAAAATTCGTAACATACGGCACAAATTGGCACAAAATGGGCACAATTTTTCGAGAGAAGAAATTTCCAGATTTCCACAAGTGTGTAACAGCTTCAAGTTGGTGACACACTTGAAAAACTTGAATATCTCGAAAACAGAACGGGCACAAAATCCATAACATACGGCACAAATTGGCACAAAATGGGCACAATTCATCGATAGAAAAAATTTCAAATTTCCACAAGTGTGTCACAGCGTCAAGTTGGTGACACACTTGAAAAACTTGAATATCTTGAGAACGGAACGGGCACAAAATTCCCAAAACAATTTGATACCAAATTTCGAGGGGTGTGTCACCAACTTGACGCACCTTATTTTTTTGTGCTTCCAAAGTGAAACATATTAAATCGTTTCTGAGAGCTATAAAAAGTTTTTTATTCGTGCAACTACTTGCATGTATTCAAATTATTTCAATCATTCCAATGCCTCCTCAAGAATATTTCAACATTCAAAATTCAAACATTAAAAATCATAACTGATATACATATTTATAGAGATCGCTTGGCTTTCAATTTTTATTTTCAAGATATATAGCTAGCTACATAAGTATCTACATCAAAATAAATAGAAAAACCTCAAATGAATAGAATATGTATATTTGAATATCACATTAAACAAGAATAAAAAATATATAATCAGGCAAATGAAGATAAACCAATAAATTTTTATCTTCACAACACAAAAAAAATTGTTTTCACTCAACAAACAAAAAGTAACAAATATTTCTTTAGGAACATATGTAATTAAATAGGTATCACATTAGTCTTTATTTATCAGAGGAACTGCCTAGATATTTTCCAGTAATTCTAGGCGTTTTTGTTCCATTTCAGCGAATCTGTCTCGAATCATTAAATTTTTTTTTTTTTTTCGTTTTTCCCTTGTTTCAAGCTCCTCTTCTTTTTTTTTAAGTATTTGATCTTAATATCTGAAAGTTCTTCATGTTTTTTTTTCAAAATTTCGTCTGTTATCCTCCTGTTAGTTTTTTTAACACATTCAATATCCTGTGAAGATGTTTCTACACTTAATATGTCATTACTGTCATCATCCCTTTGAGATTGAACAGTTTCTCTTAGGGATGAACAATTCCAATCTCATCAGACTGTCTGTTATCTGATACAGTAATTGATGATATACTGCTGAATGTATGAGTACATGCAGTTGATGGCTTATCCCTCATTATTTTATCTATCCTTTCAAAAAATTTGAACTTACTACCACCTCTACCAGTACTATTCTTCATATCTTTAATATTCTTATAAGTCCTAACCAAATTCCTCCGCTTTACTTCACACCGTGAAGCAGTTTTTGAATTTATTGCTTAGGAGTTCATCGGAAATGTTTTGCCACACAAACAACAACAATTGAAGTTTTCTTTGTGACTCTCATAAGCTGTTATCAATGCTATAGTTTCATTGTAGGACCAAGATGAAGAAATATTTTCATATTCTATCCCTGCAACGACACTACATGGGACTGTATCCTCCTGATTTTTTTTAAAAGTATAATTATTAATTAAAATAAACTTCTCGTTTTTTGCGCTGTCAAATACTTCATGGGCAGAGGTAATATCTGAAAATTATGAATGAACATTTCTACGTATTTTTTAAGGTATTATTGAAATATACCTTCAAAACGATTGCCATCATTTTCATTCATTTGTACTGTGTACAACTGAACTGGTAATAAACTGTGGTTTGCCATCTTCAGTTACAATTTATGTTTTCGACTGGATTATTAATTCCTATAAGAAATGTGCGGGGTCCTTTAGCCCCTGTAGTAACGATATAGGTCCTTATTATGTTCAATATGATTATGCGATATGATAACTCCATTACCCACCGCCATGACACAGCGCAAACGTTGACATACCTATATCTAATAAATTATTCTTGTGACAATTTTATTCCGAATTCCAACAGTAGAGAACAAAATTATTTCATAAGCGATATAACGCATAGATACCTTATACGTGGGCATACCCAAAACGAAGGGGACTCAGTACATAGTGTTGTTGAAAAATCTTCAGATATGATCAGGCCCATTATACGTCCCAGAACATATGTGTTCATGATTAGAAATACAAAGTGTAATATATGATATGCGCATGATTTAAATATCAACTAGGTATTAGGTTTAAACATATGGTATTGTGAAATTCTTATTTGATTTATTTTCGATTTATTTTGTTTGCGAAAATAACACGATCCATACAATTTCCTATATTATTTGTATTGATTAATGAGATTCTTTTCAGGGTGGATTCTTGAGAAAATATTTTCGTGACATTACACTATTTTATTTTTTTCTAACTGACAATTCCTTTCCATAGTAACAAACATCTTATTTTTTCATATCCTGCCTACTTACAAACTCTTAAAATCATAAAATTGAACCATATAAAATCCCCTCAAATTTGTTTGCATTTTGTTAAATTTTGAATATAATTTGAAAAAATGGAAATAAATTTCTTATTTTAATAATACCCTATTTATATTTCTCTGGCGATTCTTCATATAATATTAATCTTTGAATATTTTTTTTCTTATTCTATTTGATATTCCTATTTTCATATAAGAAATTCCCCTCATTGGGTTGAAATTCCCATCAAAATTTTCATCATAATTTTTGGAATGCTGTCGATCGTGAGATGAATGATTTCTTTGTGATTCTTTTCTAGTGTATCATAAATTTCATCAATAATTTCTAGTTCTTCATCATTTTCTGAAACTTCACTTATTTCCATTTCTTGTTCATCAAAAGTACCACACTAACTAACACCACACTGCAATCTGGATCATCAATATTATTGTCAGTTTTTATCACTTCTGATTCGGTTAATTGTCCTAAATTAATTTTATTAAGGGTTTCATTTCCAAGTTTGTTCCCCTCAGCATTATTTTCTATTTCGCTTTCTTTCTCTCTCCCATTCTTTCAAATAATTCATCCATGTTCTTTTCCATTCTTTCTTCACTTCCTCAATTTTCCTTTCTATTTTCTTTACCATTGTTTCTAATTTTTCATCTATTTTCCTTTCCATTTTTTCCATTATTTCTTCACTTTCCTCCATTTTCCTTTCCATTCTTTCGAAACTTTCTTCCATTTTTTTTTTATTTTCTTCCATTTTCCTTTCCATTCTTTCTATTTTCTCAAATAACATTTCCAATATATTATTCTCCATTACTAGAGATCCAGCCTCTACGTTGGGCGCCAATTGTTATGGAATCGTGAATTTCTTATTTGATTTATTTTCGATTTATTTTGTTTGCGAAAATTACACGATCCATACAATTTCCTATATTATTTGTATTGATTAATGAGATTCTTTTCAGGGTGGATTCTAGAGAAAATATTGTCGTGACATTACACTATTATTATTATTTTCTAACTGACAATTCCTTTCCATAGTAACAAACATCTTATTTTTTCATATCCTGCCTACTTACAAACTCTTAAAATCATAAAATTGAACCATATCAGTATATTCTTGTAGTCTTGATATGGTATTCGACATTAAATGTATTCGGGATCAATAAGAAATAAAAACGTATTAATTTGGATAATTAAATCTGTATATAAGTTCATGTTGTTTTACTATGGACATGACACAAAGAAAGAAAATCCTCACATAGTGAAGGAGATGAATTTTTGACGATTTTATAGATCTAAAAAAATTGAGCGAAGCACTGCTGTTCAATTATACTAAAAGTTTTCAGAGCAACGAGTTCGAAATGTTACGCTTTGCGAAGTGCAGTGACTTAGGGAATGCAATCTCGTTCTCGGCCTTTCTGAGCGAGATTAATCTCAGGGGGAAAAGGGCGAGATCTAGCGAGATTAACGAGATTGAAATCGAGCATAAAAACGTCCTCTTCGAAGCGCAGTTGAGCGCGGACTGACGGACGGAGTTGCGTGGCCTGAGGTAGAGACTACATTAAAAGGAGCGGATTTGGAACCAATCAGAGAGCAGTAGGGATTTTTGAATTTGACAGACACATTCTGTTTACATTTTCGTCAGATGTCATCTTGACATTTGACAACATTCTAAACTGTATCCGTGGGTTTTTACTTATTTAAAATGTAATTTGGAGCTTGAATTTATGAGATTCTCAATTATAACTCAACTCAAGTGAGAGGAAATTGTTGTACGCATTTGCGTCAGCTGGAATTATTTCATTTTCGATGATGGTATGAAAATAATGAAAATGAGCAATGATTACTTTACTGTTCGAGGGTAACTTCATCCCTATTATCCATTTTTGATAATATTTTCATGTATTCATTTCATTTTCAGATTTCATCTTATTTGTCCAGTATGCCAGGAAAAATGTGCCATCAATACAAATAAAATATACCTAATGGAATGATGTACTTTGAAACTTGTTTGAGCCATCAAATTGGTTTGAAAATGTATTCTTATATTCCAATTGTCAATGAGAAATCAATGTATCAAGACAAAATTTAATTGAGAACCTATATCTACATGATTCACAAATAGAGAAAATACTTCGGTAAATGGTCATTTGACTCGATCAATCTTATCATTATTCAAGTTGGATGTGAATAAATCGTTGTGTTACTATAAGAAGCATTTGATATGTCAAGTTTTTTTTCAGTATGTGTAAAATTTTTATCTAGTGGAAATTGAATTACCTTGATTCTTACTCCTTGTCCAGAATACAAAGTATCTAGTTAGTAGTTAACTTGTGATATCTAATGATGTGCTGATCTTACAAAATAAATGAATAGGTTGCGATGATGGATTTGTTTGTGGTTAATTTTAACTTAATTGGGTATAATGTTAGCAGAGAGTATGAATATAATAGAGCACATTAAGTTATATTTTCATAAATAAGTGAACGATTGCTGATTATGATTGAAGGTGTTACTGCATAAAATTTCTATCAGGCTTAATTGAAGTAAATGAACGAGAAAACTGATGTATCAAAACGAAGGAACACATTATTTGAACCACTATCTAATATTTATTCAAAAAGAAAGAACAGTATCACTTTCTTGTCCTTTACTTATATGAATTTCAATTATGTACACTCTCACAACTGAACAGGAATATTGGAAATCAATTATTCATATTGAAAGATTTAATGAATGATTACCTTTAGTGCCTGATCAATGCTTTTACTGATTTTGGCCAAGGATCTTGATGAACAGGTACCAGATATTTTGATGTTCTTTTCGGAAAGAGGATTGAAGTCGATAACAATATTTTCATTTCAACCCACAACAAAGAAGTTGAGCATAATTGTTTTAGAAAAGTGTAAATTGTTTAAACCTGATTCTGAGTTTAACATGGAACTTCAGTTCGATACTAACCATGTTTTGATTAGTAAAACTTTTTGTATAATTCAATTGTGAACAAAAATTTTTTGTATGGTATAATCTTTCAGTGTCCTCGATTATTGAAAAAATATTAATGTTGGGAAGTACCGGGTTTTGCACTATAATTTGACCCCCCCTTTAACTTTGTTACTGAAGGAGATACAAAAAAATGTTTCGTATAAAAGTTTCACGAAATCAACTGAGGTTTTTTGATATGAGTCCAGAAACTGAAATATATACAGGGTGACCAACATATTGATGGCAACTTCATTCTTTCAAGTGGAACACCCTGTATATTTTTCCATATTTGTTCATCTCTTTTTCCCCTGATTTTGAATATGTAACATATGTTGGTCTATCTTTCTTATTCGGAGCACCACAGAGTTTCAAATTTCAAGAACCGTCTGGCATAGCGTTTGGGAAGTTCAAATGGCCAATTTGATCTTTGTAGTGGTTATGGCGCACCCATTTTATGGCCACCAAATAGTCCCGATTTAACACCGTTGGACTTGTTTTTATAAGCGTTCTTAAAAAAAAATACTTCAGCAATAATGACAATGAACGAAAGCGGAGAATAATATTAATGATATAAATATATTATATTAATGATATAAATATATAATCGAACAATATTAAACCCATAATTCAGAACTAATCCCGTCAAAGCACAAAAATAATGATAATATTGTAATTATTAGAAACAAATTTTGAAGCTTCTGACTTGAATCAGAGCCATAATAATGCTATCAAAAATAGTCTAAACAACTTGAGACAACTATATGAACTATGTGTATTGAATGAAGGTAGTCATTTTGAGCAATTTCTTCAGTTGATGTTATTCTTACCATACTACTACCATAGTTCATCATTTTTCATTGGTTGAGTAAATGTTAAGTATTCATTCTAAAATAATACTTTTAAGTAGATTGTTTGGATATAAAGAATTTCGTAGGTATTTCACATATTTTTTTATTCGTTGTCATCATTTCAAAACTTGGAAACTCTGAAAATTGAAGAGTCACACATCCACATACGCATTTATATTCGAGATCAGGAGGAAATAGCCTATCAAAAAATGGAAGAATATACAGGACAGGGTGTCCCATTTGAAAAAATATAGTTGCATTCAATGAGCATTTTCAGTAAACGCACTTTGCCACTTGTAAAATGATTACAGGTGGTTCTTAAAATTTGAAATCTGCGGTTCTCAGAATAAGAAAGATAGACCAACAAGTGTTACATATTGGAAATCAGGGGAAAAAGAATTAGTCAAGCATGGAAAAATATACAGGGTGTTCCATGATGTTGCCATCAATATGTTGGCCACCCTGTATATATTTCAGTTTCTGGACTCATATCAAAAAACCTCAGTTGATTTCGTGGATTTTTTATACGAACCATTTTTTGTATCTCCTTTAGTGACAAAGTTAAAGGGGGGGTCAAATTATAGTGAAAAACCCGGTATAATACGTGTTTAATTAGTAAAAATTTCTGAATATGATCAAAGGTACTATTGCACAAATGCTGAAGGACTGAAACAATAGAAAATAAAACAGGGTAAACTGATATAGGACAAAACTAGTGATTATTATTGGAATCATAATAAAACAGGAGGAATATGGATCACAATTCATGGCATAATATTTTTCTGGTATAATAAGTAGTTCTGTCGTAGAGAAACTTCACTTGATCTTAATTTCCTTTAAATTAACTGAAAATTGCAAGATAAAATTGAAACAATTATAATGAAAAAATGCTGAATGAAGTCTATGTTATGTAGACAGTTAGAAAATATCAATTGATTCGTGTGCATGTTCTTTTCATTATGAGAGTCATTGTTCGGGCTCTTAATTGATGGTACATTTTCCCTGGCTTGCTGAATAAGATGAAACCTGAAATAATATCAATAGTCGAAGGGATTCTAAATAATGAAAATTAGGGATAAAGTTACCTCCAAATAGCAAAGTCATCATTGCCAATTTCCATATCAACATCGAAAATGAAATAATTCCATGTAACGGAAATGCGTACAACAATCTCCTCTTACTTGGATTTTAATTGAGAATCCCATTATTTCAAGCTCTAAATAACGTTTAAATAGGTAAAAAACCGTATGTTTAATGTAAGCTGACATCTGAAAATAGATTCGTCTGTCAAAAAAAGTCCGTACTGCTCTCTGATTCGTTCAGAATCCGCTCCTTTTAATGCAGTCTCCTGAGGTTTCGCTCAGAGTCGTCGTGCGGACGATTGGTCGAAAATTGAGCCGGCCGGCACGAAGCGTCATCAGGGCGCATTTGTTTTGTTTACTTATAGCTAGCGTGAGTAGCGTGACTGTATTTGATTGCATTTGAATATTTTTTGGTTATCTATGTCAAAAATAGTTTTTTATGTGATTTACGTACAAGTGGACTGTGGAATAACAAACGATGTCGGAGAATATAGTTTTCAAAGACCATGAGAGTGTATCAGAAATATGGAAATACTTTCTTAGAGCCGAAAATGGATTGAGTGCTAAGTGCCAACTTTGTAAGAAGATTCTTAAAACCAAAGATCGATCTCCGTGTGGCTTACATGTGCATTTAAAATCTATTCACAAAATTGATACGAAGAATGTTATATCACCCCCGCCGTTGCCGTTGCCACTTACCATTGTTACGTCGTGACCAGTATTGTTTATTATGAATTAGTGACCTTATGACAAGTTATGTCAAAAACAGTCAAATAAATTCGATAGAATTGTCACGTTTTTCTCTTCTGAAATTAATAAAACTGCAAAACAGACGAGTTAACAGTTTACAACCATCATCAAATAATCAAAATACGGAATTACCAGGATCGTCAGCACCAGTGCCGCCAGCAAGTAAGAAGCAAAAAATAATTGATCATTTCCTCCCTGTTGAAAACAATTCTGTGGAGAAGAAAGTATCAAGAATGGTAGCCAAAGATGGACTACCTTTCTGTGTTTTCTGTACTTCTAAAGATATAAGAGATCTCTTCAATTCTTCGGAGCACAAACTGCCTACGTCCCCAAACTCAATTAAACTTATAGTTATGAATTATGGCATGACATTGAAAATGAAAATAGCGCGTGATTTGGCACAACTGAAGGAGAATGATCAGAGATTTACACTAACACTTGACGAGTGGACTTCTTCTATGAACAAGCTATACATGAATGTAAACGCACACACATTTTTGAACTGAAATGCTCTGTTTTGGAACTTAGTGCTGATTCGCGTCTTTGTAAGTATGCCAGCTGAAAGTGGTGTCAGTATTTTGAAAACAAGGTTAATCGAATTTGGCCTTATTCTGGAAGAAGATATTATCAATATTACTACAGAGGGGGCAAGTGTGATGAAGAAGTTGGGACGATTGATATCACCTTTACATCAGCTGTGCTATGCCCATGGAGTTCAACTTGACATAATAGATACTATTTACAAAAAAACAAACTGATGTTGAGGAACCCATGGAATCTGAAAATAAGGACAACGACAATGAGATTCCTTTGGAAATGGACGAAATTTCTCATTCTAGCACAGGGCCAGATTCAGAAGATGATATTTTTCATTGCTCTTTGCCCAGAATACAAGTAGAACTAGATGCAGAATATGCTGCTATTATTGAAAGTTTTTAAAAGATCGCCTACTAAAAATGATACTCTGCAAATATACGTAAAGCAAGAATTTGGGAAAGATATTAAGTTACAACTTGATTGTAAAACTCGATGGTCAAGCCTAGCTGGCATGATTTCTATATTTATTAGAATCAAGCTGTGTGTCAGCAAAGCTTTGATCGACCTCTGCCTGGATGCTGATCCGGAATACTCTTTGAATGCTAAAGAACATGCGGTTTTAGCGAACTCAGACAAGGCTTTTCAACCTATAAAACTGGCTGTGGAGGTGTTATTTCGTCAAGATTACAGACTTGGCTACCGCAGAAACGACACTTAGGTTTATGATTCGTAAACTGGAAGAGCTAATACACCATTGGCTGAAAAACTAGCTGTCTCCTTGCGAAAGCGCATTGTTGAGCGTCGGACGAATTTGACAGCATGCTTGTTGTATATTAGAGATCCAGCTAAATACCAAGCAGATAAAGAGGAGTTTGCAAAAGACGAAACATTTAAATTGCCACCCAAAACCGTCATTCGAGCTGAAATTAGATCACTTATAGAGCGTTTGTATCCACAATACAGTCTGAATTCACAGACACAGACAAATTCAGAACCATCTTGTTCGACCGCATCAACATCAGCTGCCACGGCGCCCACCGCTGATAATATAGATGAATTTGATGATGACGATAATGAACCTCTATTATCATATCGTGTCTTTCTGAGACACGCAAGAGTATTTCATTGCAAGAAGAAAAGTTCTAGGTTTAAAACAAAGTGATTCAAGGACCGATAATATGGTCAAGATTTTAATAGATTCATATAAAAAACATAAAGATAAATTCGAATCACCTTGTTTTCAAAAAAAAAAGTTTGGGAAATTATAAGTACCGAAATCAACGAGATGGGCTATAACAAATCAGGTCTAAAATGCGATGAAAAGTGGCGAAACTTAAAAAAATCATATGATAAAGTAAGGACAGAGATAAGTAACAAGTAAAACTGGAAATTCTACCATCACTTGGAAATATTACGACGCTTTCCAGGAAATTTATTGGAAAGATCCCCGATATATTCGAGTAGCCACAGCATCCACTAGTGGTGTTAATAGTGTAACCAAATTAAATAATTTGGAATCACTCACCGACAAAGAAAAAAATTTATCTCCAGGTGAGAAAAAAAAACAAAGCAAGGATTCACAACTCGTGAAATAGAATTAAGAAGACAAAAGCGGCACTATTGAAATTGAAAAGAGAAATGTTTACGTGGTTTAAGGCAAATTCAAAAGAATGAATGATATAAATGTGTACATTTTTTATTAGTGTAATTCAAGGAACGTTTCTTGTTTAGATTTAGAATATGTTTTCATTTGAAATATTTTATCAAGCTATGTAACTTAAGTTGACTGATTTATTCGAAAGTTGAAGAAAGGTTTTTTGTTTAGAATATTTTTTCAAGTGATGTACCCTAAATTGACGTGATTTATTTGAAAGTGATTTCTAGTCGATTTAATTTTCCCAGTTATTCAGTTATGTTATTTAAAAGTATTTTATTTCATTAATTTTAGGTTGTTGACTTTTTTGAGATTCATTTTGATTATAACTTTTGTTTTTGGAATATATATCAATTATTTGAGACATCTAAATCTCTTTTGAAGGAGGCAGAAAGACCTTTCAACTGTTGTTCTCGTCTTGGACAATGAAAAAATAAAATTCTTCTGAGCATCAGTTAGGTGGCCATTGTTTTTATATGGTGTCATCAGTTCTGGAAGAACTGGATAAGCTTTGTCTCCTAGGAGATGGGTATTGTTTGAAAAGTTCATTAAAAAATTTTAAATTTCGGACATACGTCAAACAATTTTCGATGAAAAAATGAAAATAATTGTTTATCTTAGAATGCCTTTTTTTCTAATTGCTATAATACAGTTATTATTTGAAAGAAAAACACACAAAACTACCAAACTCGCGAGATTTGCATTCCCTACAGTGACTGTTACCTTTATAAAACTAGTTATAACTAGTTATAAAGAAGAGAACTGACTATGAGTTCCAGTCCAAATTTGCGGAATGGGAAGCTCAAAAAAACTGAGGAAAATATCAAGCTCATAATTCCAAAAGGGAAATATCTGATAATAAAAAAAAAGTTCTGAAAAGTTTGTTAGAAGCTAATTTCATCCCAAAATTTTATTAATCCTTCTTTGATACGTTGTTTAAGTTGTTTAGCTATTTCTAAAACTGCACTATTTCTGATTCAGAAAATATAATTTACTCATAACTTGTATTAGTTTGAAGTTAAAAACATGTATGTATGTGTTTCATTTGATACTACATTTTTGTTCATTTGATACGTTGTTTAAGTTGTTTAGTTATTTCTAAAACTGCACTATTTCTGATTCAGAAAATATAATTTACTCATAACTTGTATTAGTTTGAAGTTAAAAACATGTATGTATGTGTTTCATTTGATACTACATTTTTGTTCATTTGAAATGCTTTTCCTTAACTCATTATATCTTTTTTCCAGGATGATTTTATGACATTTACCATTAGGAACATTACGGGAGATCAATGACGCAACTGTCATTTTTTTCGTTCAAATAGCGATAAAATGTATATTTCGAAAAAATTCATATATAAGGTGTCAAATTATTGATTTTAAGTAGTCATTCTGAGAGATGCAAATGCTGCATGCATTAATATGAAGAATTTGAATTGATCCAGAAATGGTACATCAATTTGGGAATAATACTGCTTTCTAGGAAAAACAATATATTTGTTAATAGAGCAGTCGAAAGTTTACTCCTAATATGTCGACAAGCAGAGTATGAGAAAGATGAAATCGAAATAAATGTCTTCTGATTTCCACGCCAGAAATGATTCTGAAAAGAAAGATATTTCGCTTTATGAGCACAGCTAATTTTATAAACATCTCGGAAAAATTTCCATAGAGATCACAAAAGCTGTAAATGATAATCATGGAAAAACAAACGAAAAAATAGTGAATATTATAACCCAATTTTTTTGGGCTTGTTCTCAAAAAATATAGGAATGACATATTTGCCATTATCAACAGGTCTATCCATTGAACAGCATGCAATTAAGAAAGTGAGTAATGCACCCGTTGAAAATTGGTTCTCGGTAGTGAAAAATCTTATAGTAACAATAAGCAAACTACAAAGATGTAGTCGTATTGTAAGGCTTATTCGGAAACGATTGTTGTCCTACCATAAAGAAATATCATTTTATATTCCGAAGGAAAGAGGTACTTCCAGAAAGCATAGAGAAATTGCCAAACTGCATGAAGATCTGTCACAAACGAAAAATGGAAGAAGAAGGAAGAAATGAAATATCTCACCAATTTCAAACAAACAACATGAAAAAATGTCCCAAATAATGGGATTAGAAAACAAGACCGATTATGACGAGTCCCGTCCAACCCTCGAAAGTTAGTGTTTAGAGTTTTTATCTAATTTACCAACAAGCACAGCTGAAATCGAAATCACGACAAGGATGCAGAGGAAAACAAAGAGGTGGTTCGATGTGCTCCTTAGAGAGCTCCGCAGACCTGCAGATGTCAACAGCTTGGCTAGACAACAAATAAACTAGCAACGAAAGCACAAAAGAATAATTCTTATCATGTCTCATTTCATCATTTTGTTACTCATGACTATGGCAAAGAGTATGATGGTTAGCGACATCGCAACCTATGCGAAGATGGTAGATCCCATCACTACACCGGACAGGTGGTGGACATTAGTATTTGAAGTTTCACAGATCTGCTTCAAGGATATACTGACCGATGACAACATAGTTACTCTGGACAATACACATAACACAGCAAAAGTAGCATTAGCATCCATTAGAGTTGCCACCGTCAACAAAAAGGCCAATGCTACCTTAAACGCATTGTACAACGACACCTTGCCCATACTGTCGAATATTGAGAACTCACTCTACAATCTCGTCAACTTGGGTGATATCTTAATACTAGATGCCAAGGGTCTGAAAACTCATGGTGATAATCTGTGGGGCTTGCTCAGCTCATCAGCTTGCACACAAATACCCCCTGAAAGAGTCTCCAAATCAGTCTCTGATGAGATCGACGAGATTATTGCTAATATGAAATCTCCTAAGTCTAGGCGGGTGAGGGACACCAGACGTGATTACCCAGCCCACTCTCATGAGACTCATCATAGCTTCTCCTATGTACCTCAGATCAACATACAATCCATCCACAGAATCGATACTTTCCAAGCCCACCATTACCATATACCATCAAGAGAGCAACCGCGACCTATGATAACTCACGACAGAAGCCTTGCACTCTAGCTAACCCCCCAGATGATCCTACTCACACGATGTTGACCCAGGGCAGTCAAATTCCAGAACCATCATAGGGGGAACAGAAGGTAGCAGATGAAACCCACACAGACAATCCTTACATCTCCAACCAAGACAAGGACCACCCTGATATTGAGTTCCAGCAAGATAAGCAGCAGTCGACTCCGTCTTACCCTTCTCTCAGATACAATCGACAATCAGGGAAACCTTTGGATGTGGGGCATTGGGCGGAGAGGTCAACGAGGAAGATCACTGTTGTTAGGTGTGAAACTACATTATCCGAACTGTTGAGCACATACAGCTTGGAACAGTCATCAGTAGCACATGGTTTGTGCAGAGTTGTCATGTACCCTTATTGTGCTTGTGAGAAGGTTACATCAATAGTCACTATTCGAATCAGAAATGTTAGTAAGGCAGTCCTCAAGCGAATCGAATATGAGCAATATAGAGCTGCTACCATAAGACATCTCAGGAGGTCTGTCCTCTTCCCAACACCTAGTCCACAGCTCATCGATGATCAACATTATGAAAGATTACTCGGATTTATAGGATCAGCGTACGGATGGGCCTTTGGTATCGCTGAGAAGTCTGAGGTCAATAAACTGACTCACGCTATTAACTACATCAACCAACGAATGGAGGCACATGAGACTTTCACTCTACAAACCAAGACGGAGTTCCTTACCATGCTAAAGGCCCAAGACCAAAATATTAACACTCTGAAAGCTGAAATCAATGAACATATCTATGACATGACTACAAGGCTAGACGCTCTCAAACACAATACTGACCTCCTCCAGTCTAACTTGCTTACAGCCAGAGAGAATGCAGCTTGGGTAGTAACGTTGTTGAAATATTCCACCTTGGTCAATGAAATATCAACAGCTTATTCTCTCTTGGGAGCCAAAATAGGTGTTACCAAAAGTAGGAGCCAAGACATCATCTCCATGGTTCAACTTCAGTCACTCAAGCCTAATGTCATCCTGCAAGAGACCCTGCGTGAGAACATACGGGACCACCTGCTGGTTCTGGGATCAGGTCATAGGTCTCTTGATGCCAGGCAATTAGAGATATATAACAAACCTGGGCAAGCTATGGTTTCCACTGCAGGATCCAAAGTTTATGCATCAATACGAATCCCTATTTTCAAGACTGCCAATCCATCAGAACTGTGGTCCATACATTCAGTCCATATATTGATGGGTGGTCGATGGTTGCAATATGAGTTGTCAGGTACTTACATCATGCGCGATGGTAGTCAACAAAGATGGGGAATCCTGTCAATGGAGGAAGTCGAGAGATTTAAAAAGAACCCGGTTAGGGCAACGATGAAGGACTCACATATCAGAGGTTTGGTTCTGGATCATGCTTGATGAAATATTTGGAAAACCAGCCCTTTAATGCTAGCTCGTGCTTGATGAAGGATGTTACGGATACTATCACAGACTATGAACAGGTGATGAAAGTGAGCCCTTGCGAATGGTTAGTATCATTCAGGGATAAGGCCACCAATGCCGAACTCTTTTGCGATCAAGTGGACAAGGCGAGCTCATCATCTACCAAAGTGTTGTCAAGCGTATCTGTTGTTTCTCTAGATGAAGGCTGTACTATGTATCTACCGACAAAGGTGTTGTCTTGCAAGGCGTTAGCTGACTTGTCCTCGTCGATACTAGATTACTCAAGACTGTGCTCACCCTCCCTCACAGCCCATTAAAGGTGCAAAGATCGAAGATATAGGTACCAACTTACCTTTACCTCAAAGGCCTGAGAGACTGGAAGGGTGGAAAAATATGGAATCAAAATCATATTGGTACCAAGGAGAATACATAGACATGAAAGATTTTATAGATAAGAGCCGCGATAGCACCAAGGACTATATGACCCTTCGTGAGGCATTGGAATATAAATTCAGAGATACTCTAGCACAACAATGATTTTCCTAAATCCTCTGTCATACATCTCTTGGGCATCCATTGAAACATGGATAGTTAGGATATCTCTCGTTGTTTTCAGGGTCTACTTCGTGTTAGTTATGGAGAGTCGACTCGCTGGTCGAATGCCTCTTTCAACAGCTACCATACCCATGGCTCCTCGGGCGTCTTATGCAATAATTATTCCCAATAATACTAACCTGCCTCATAATGGGACCCAAACGATCAATATGACAACTCTACTCGATAACCAATACTTAGCTCACCCCCTAGTATCAGGTAGTATCCATGTAATCTTGATATTTGTTATCCATCTTGTCACTTGTTACATGCTATACAAGTTTATCGTCAGAATGATTATCCGCCATGAAATACTACAGGGCATCCATATTGTCAATAAGACCGGAGATATCCATCTAGGAGATATATCATTGTGTGCCACGTTCTTAGTTCACTTCAAAAAATACTTCGGAGGGCAATCTATGAAGAAAGAAGAGATGGTTCTAATCGCTTCGTTTCCTGGTGAGTTTGATGACTGGTATGTTGACATAAGAGGAGATCCACGGAAGTTTTGTACTCCCAAATGGTGTTCATCCTGGCAAGGCGCATTAATTCAAATTGTAAATTTGTACAATTCAAAGTTAGTAAAAGTAGAACTTTTCTTTTAAAAGGGGATGATGAAATGGAACGCATTTCTGTTTATATTTTATATTGTCAAACTGATGTCAAATGATGGTCATATGTGAAGCGGTTGCTCCCCGTCTCACTCTTATGTATTACCTGAAGCAGTGACCACGACTCTCATTGATTTGCAAGTTAAACGCTATAAAATCAGTTTAATAATAAACCAACAATAAATATTATCTTTGTTTCAATATTTTAATAATAAAACATAACAATACATGGCGCAGTCGGTAGGATATGAAATGATAAATTTTTTTGTAGAACAGGCCTCCTGGGAAAAGCAAGAGCCGATTACTCTACGGTGGTGAGGAAATGAGTTGACAACATATTTTATGCTATTATTCAGCTCTGAAAGCCTCCATTATAAAAAATTCTTCGAAATGATAAATGGAATCAACTTTGGTGACGTTATTCAAAGAACATCAACAGAAGATGAAGAAGAAGGGCTCCTGCAATGACATGGCAGGAGTGCGCAACCGCGAACAGAAAGAGAGAGCGCAACCGCGAAGACGCCGTGTGTGTGTGACGAAGAAATGGCAGCATAAAGGCAAAAGGCATGCATAAGAACTGTGACCAACTTATGTAAAGTTATGTTAGATTTCAGTTGTGAACAATACAATTATTAAAAAAGAATACAGTCCATTCTATTGAAGATGTAACAAACTTAATCAAAATTCAATTCCACATTTGGATTTTATCCAATCCTTCGAAATTGACTAGCGAAATTTTCAGAGTTCTATTCTGGAATTGATACAGTTATCCTAACTCAACTTCGGAAAATCACCATTTCCAAATATGTCGTTTCTATAGCCTGAAAGTCAATTTTCAGATATAATTATCGATTGTTTATATCACAGTCAGTAATTTAATGTGTCGTGTAGTCAGGAGATCCTTGGATTATCTGACTGCCAGTATGTGTTAGTTCATTTGGCGTTACCCAGGGTGCACCACGTGGAGGCGAACTAACCTTACACCTTATTTTGTAGTTTATGTTTGTGTTTGTTTGTGTTTATGATTTGTTTTTATGATGTGTCGAAACGCCATACGCTAAATAAATAAATAAATCACAGTCAGTAAATTTACTGAATTTTATAATGAAATGGAATATTTCCACAATTTTCCCCAATATCTTGTTATATATATATATATATACACTAAAAATGGTTATACAGGGTGTTTCATTGGGAAAGGGAAATACTTCACAGGTGCATAGGTGGCACCAAGACGGTTCTAGAGATACCCCATTTATTGGGTCTCACTGTCTTTGTAGCCGAGATACAGGGTGTTTTATTAATTTTGCCCGTTTCTTCCTGAGGCCGTACCAGACGAACCACCCGGTATATTTTCTTCATATTTGGCAAATATGTTCCTAATTGAAAGCCCAAACATATCATGCAATAATCGCCCCGAAAATCTAGGTCCGGGTTAACAAAAAATTATGAATCGTCTGAATCCTCGAAACAACACCCTGTACATCGGAATTTTGATAATCTGTTTTAATATTCGAAAACACCGCTAAAAACTAAACTGAGACGTATACTTCAAATTTTCGCGCAGAAAGTTCTACTGCACAAATTTTCAAGGTAAATGTGAAGTTTTTAGGAACTTGGATACCCGAAAGTGGTTTGAAGTGAGTTTAACAATGAATTATCAACAATATTGAATCCATAATTATTTCAACATTACTTTGTAATTCATTTCCACATTGGTTTTCCTTTTTATAGCCGTATACTTGAAAATCCAGGTCCGGGTTAACGAAAATTATGAATCGTTTGAATCCTCGAAACAACACCCTGTACATCGGAATTTTGAAAATCTGTTTTAATATGCGAAAACCCACTAAAAACTAAACTGGGACGTATACTTCAAATTTTCGCGCAGAAAGTTTACTGCACAAATTTTCAAGGTAAAAGTGAAGTTTTTAGGAACTTGGATACTTGAAAATGGTTTGAAGTGACTTTAACAAGGAATTATCAACAATATTGAATCCATAATTATTTCAACATTACTTTGTAATTCATTTCCACATTAGTTTTCATTTATCGAGAAGTGAGTTGCATTATTACGTATAATAATTATGGATTTCAATATTTTGATACTTAATTCATTGTCAAAAGTCACTTCAAACCACTTTCAGGTATCCAAGTTCTTAAAAACTTCACTTTTACGTTGAAAATTTGTGCATTGAAACTATCTGCGTGAAAATTTGAAGTGTACGTCTCAGTTCAGTTTTTACTGGTATTTTCGAATTTTAAAACAGATTTTCAAGATTCCGATGTACAGGGTGTTGTTTCGAGTATTCAAACGATTCATAATTTTTCGTTAACCCGGACCTGGATTTTCAAATATACGGCTATAAAGAGGAAAACCAATGTGAAAATGAATTACAGAGTAATGTTGAAATAATTATGGATTCAATATTGTTGATAATTCATTGTTAAAGTCACTTCAAACCATTTTCGAGTATCCAAGTTCCTAAAAACTTCACTTTTACCTTGAAAATTTGTGCAGTAAAACTTTCTGCGCGAAAATTTGAAGTATACGTCCCAGTTTAGTTTTAGTGGTGTTTTCGCATATTAAAACATATTTTCAAAATTCCGATGTACAGGGTGTTGTTTCGAGTATTCAAACGATTCATAATTTTTTTAACCCGGACCTGGATTTTCGAGGCGGTTATTGCATGATATGTTTGGGCTCTCAATTAGGAACATATTTGCCAAATATGAAGAAAATATACCGGGTGGTTCGTCTGGTACGGCCTCAGGAAGAAACGGGCAAAATTCATAAAACACCCTGTATCTCGGCTACGAAGACAGTGAGGCCCAATAAATGGGGTATCTCTAGAACCGTCTTGGTGCCACCTATGCACCTGTGAAGTATTTCCCTTTCCCGATGAAACACCCTGTATATATATTGAGATATGATTCTGTGTTTCACTTGTGTATTTTCTATGGTTCAATATGTCATGTGATATAACCTAAAAGTAGTAGTATGAAGAATGTAATAGCGAATAGCACATGTATTGAGTTAAGGTGTTCATCGGAATAAAAGTATTCAAGAAGTTGCTAGTTTTATATTAAATCTTCCAAACATCAGGTTATGGGCCCAGGTCTGGTTCCCAGGAAACTGTCCAGTACATAAAAATAGTAAAATTCAAGGAGCCGGTAAAAGCACGTGGAAAGCCTGAAGGTTATATACCTGGTAATACAAAGTTTCTACAGTTCACTGGTGGATAATCGATTCAAGAATGGATAAGAAACTGAATATAGAACCACTCAATGGTAAGAATTACCATAATTGGAAATTTAGGGTTGAAATGTTGTTGGCAGAATATGATGTCTCTGCAATGATCATCACCGAAGCTGATCCAGCACACCCAGCAGAATTGAAAAAGGATAATAAAGCTAAATCTATCTTGGTACAATGTGTGGAGGACACAGAGATTGAAAGTCTGAGAGACTGCAAAACAGCCTATCAAATGTAGAACGTACTCAAGGAAAAGTATGAGAAAAAAGGACTTCCTGGACAGTTATATCTTAAAAAAAACTTCCTAGCATGAAATTGAAGGAGGGTGAAAGTCCAATAAAGTTTCTTGAAGAATTTGAAATTATTGTGAGACAACTCAAAGCTGCAGACGTTAAGCTGGAAGATCAAGATATTATATGCAATTTATTATGGAGTTTACCTGCTTCTTATGAAAGATTTGTTACAGTTATAGAAAATTCGTCCGATGTATCCTATGAATTCGTTAAATCAAAACTACTGGCAGAAGATGAGAAACGAAAAATGAGTAATGGTGAAGACAAGACGATGAAGACACACACAGCATTTACATCACAGAGAGGTTGTTTCAAATGTGGTCAAATGGGTAATTTCAAAAGGGATTGCCCTCAAAATCGTGGTGGAGAACAGAGGTCTGCTAATCATAACTTTAATCGATCAAGTGGTGGATTCAACAGAGGCAATTACAGAGGCAGTCAATCTGGATTCAGAGGAAATAGGGGCACAAATAGAAGATTTACAGGTGGGAGTAAATTCAGTAGTATTATCATAGTAATCAGGTAGTAATGCAAGAAAAATTTCAGAATAATGAAGGTAATAGTAGTAATGATGGTCAATCTAATAATGTATGTTTTATGAGTGATAGCAATTCTCATTTTGATAATAGTAAAGTAGATTCCAACATTCTCAAATTTTGCATTGATTCCGGCTGTACCGACCATATGGTGAATGACAAAAGCTATTTCTCTAGTTTATTGATGTTGAAAAATCCTATAAAAATTGCTGTTGCGAAAGAATCGAATTTTTTATCAGCAATCGGAGTAGGAAATATAGAAGTTCTTAGCCGAGTAGGAAATAGAGAGATAAAGGTTTGTTTTGGTTCCGAGTTCAGAACTGTTCAGGACGGTTCCTACATGCGCCGTTGCGAATTTTAAACACAAATTCGGAATGTGCGCACTTGCAAACCGTCCTGGATCAGTTCTTAAGCGTAACCAAAACAAACCTAAAATGTACAATTAAGAATGTTTTTAATGCTCCAAATTTAAGGAAAAACCCACTTTCTGTCAAAAAGCTTGAAATGTCCAATATAAGGTATTATTTGAAAATGGTCAGGCAAAATTACTTAATGATAGAAATGAAGTTGTAGGGATTGGTGAGAGGAAAATTTGTATGAAATTAGTTTCCGGTTGTATTCATTAGAGTGCCATAATGTAGAATATGATTTTGATTATTTGAAATGGCATAGGAGATATGCTCATGTGGGTTTTAGTGGTTTGAAGCATATAATTAAAGGCAACATGGTCAAGGGAATTGATAGTAATATAAAATTGCATGATGTTGATTTTTTCTAACCGTGTGTAAAAGGAAAAATGACTCGGTATCCATTTGGTATGCGTACTAGAAGTAAGAGGTTATTAGAAATAATAACACACAGTCCTGTGTGGTCCCATTACACCACAGACAATCGATGGCAGTAAATATTTCTCGACATTTATAGATGATTTTTCCAATTTCACTGCAGTTCATATGTTGAAAAATAAGTCAGAGGTTTATGAAAGATCTTTAGAATATATTAATATGGTAGAGTCAAAATTTACATGTAAGATATCAAAACTCAGAAGTGATAACGGTGGTGAATATGTTTCAATTGAAATAAAACAGTTATGTTTAGAGAAAGTAATAATAATAAGTATAATAATTGATTTCACTACACCATATACACCACAACAAAACGGAAAAGCAGAAAGAAAGAATCGTAGGTTAGTTGAAAGGAGTATTAGATGAATCAGGAATGCCTAAAGAGTTCTGGCATGAACCAATCAGAACAGTAAATTATGTCATGAACAGAGGTACTGCCGCAGGTATAAATGTTACACCTGCAGAAATTTGGAATGGTAGCAAGCCTGATGTGAGTGGCTTAAAAATTTTCGGATGTACCGCGTAAAGTCACATTCAAAAACAATTTCGGGATGAATTTGATGCGAAAACAGAAGAATGATAATTATAATGAAGGGTCAAACAAACGAACAACAAAAATTCCGAAGAAATATGACGGTTATGAACTTTATATGGCATTCAATGCAATAGAATTTTAGATTAAGTACCACAAAGTTTTTCTGAAATTAGAGACCGGCCTGATAAAGATTTTTGGATAGGCGCGATAAATAGAGAAAAAAAAGAAAGACACAAGGTGGGTGTTTCCTTATAAAAACTTAGAGAAGGAAAAGGAAAATAGATTCAAGGCAAGACTGGTAGTCAGGAGTTTTTTACAAGAGAAGAATTATGAAAATATTTATGCACCTGTAGCAAAAATGTCAACCATTCGTCTACTTTTGATAATTGGTAATCAGTCAAAATTTTATTTCATGCAATTAGATGTCAAAAACGCATTTTTAAACGGTACAATTGAAGATGATGTGTTTATTTATCCTCCAGAAGGGGTTCAGAGTAATCCTAGTAAGGTGTTCAAATTAAAGAAATCATTGTATGGGCTGAAACAATCTAGTAAATGTTGGAATAGCAAAATTGATTCTGAAAGTAACGATTATTGTTTATATGTTATGAATAAAAAAGATTATCAAGTTTACTTATTGTTGTATGTAGATGATATAATTTTATCAGAACCAGATTTGATTTTGATAAATAAAATGAAGGTTCAATTGATGACAGATTACAACATGATACATAAAGGAGATCTCAGATATTTTTTGGGATTGGAAATTAAATATGATAGAGATAAAGGAATATTGAGAATTAATCAAGAACATTATATTTCTAAACTTATTAAGAGATTCAGAATGGAAGATTCTAAATGTTCACTCATTCCAATCGAACCAAAGTTATGTATTGAAGTATGCAAAAATATTGAAGATGTAACGAGTAAGCCATATCGTGAATTGTTTTGTTTTAAATGTTTTCAGTCGGTTGTAAGATAAAGCTTCAGATTATGCTTAGAATAGTTTAAAACGAGTAGTTAGATATCTAAAAGGTACACAAAAATTCGGTTTAGAATATATTCGTGATGAAAATAATTTTCAATTAGAATGTTATGTAGATTCAGACTGGGGAGGCGACCAGAGTGATCGCAAGTCTCTATCAGGATTTATTTTTAAATTTTCCAACAATACTTTGATGTGGGCTACTCGAAAGCAACATTATGTTTCCTTATCTAGTTCAGAGGCAGAACTGATTGCACTCTGTAGTGCAGCTTCAGAAGGTTTATGTTTTATAAAACTTTTACAAGATTTTAAAATTGGTGTAAAACCTATGTTAATTTATGAAGACAATCAAGGATGTATTTCCATATTGAATAACCCTGCAAATAATAGAAGGGTAAAGAATATTGATATTAAATACAATTTTGTCTCAGAATGCATGAATAATGATATATTAGATTAAACCTTCGCAAAGTTACCATACATCAAAGAGTTGACATTCGAGCTGACACAAAAGAAAAAGTAAATAACTAGTTTAAACGAAACGTAGTCTACCAGATAGAATGCAAACATTGCCCCCAGGTATACATAGGCCAGACTTCACAATCCTGGCAAAAAGAACTTCCCTGCACAAAAGCGATTCCACCATTCGCCCCGACCGATGTGCACTGGGCCACATTAGGAACACAGGTCACAACGTCGACTTCGAGAACGTAATGGTGCTAGGACAAGAAGACAACTATAGTAAACGCTTATTCCTCGAGATGTGCCATATACAACACAATAAATATGAAGTCGGATACAAACGGTCTCAGCAGTATACAGGGTGAGTCTTTGATTAGTACATATATTTTAACGGTAGGTTCCTGAGGTCAAAAGAAACACTTTTTTCCTCTACCATTTTTTCCGATTCGGCCTAAATAAGAAGATATGGCCCTTTTTTATTTTCAGAATGAGCTATGCTGCCACTGGTAAACTAACCACTGAATTTTTGAAAGTACGAGATATAGCATGCAAACCTTTGAAATAAGCTATTGTATCAAAGAAACTGTTGAAATATATTTTTGGGGTTCTTGGCCAGCGTACTCAAGAAAAAGAATATATTTTTAGTTAGTTCTATGAACGACAGGAAGTAGGTAGGTTCGGTTAGATTTTCAAAAGACACTTTTGATGTGAGGGTTAGATGGTAGACAAGTAAAGAAAAGATTCTAAATTGAATATAATCTTGTAAATCGGGTGAATAAACTGAAAATTCCAATTTTGGTTGATTTATTTTAACATGGTAGCAGAGCTTGCGGTTTATATTTTTGAGGAATAAATAAAGGAAATGGCTAGCAAAGAAGAAAGCATCACGTTGCCGGTGTTTGATGGGGCGGAGTATAATATATGGAAATTTAGACTACATTTAGTTTTAGAATCGAAAATGTGCTGAATCCACTTAAAGAAGAAGTACCACAAGATGAAAATGCAAGGAATGGAAAAGGAAAGACATTTAGAGCCGTATTCATAGTTCGCCCTTGAGTTGAGTGACAGTTAATGTCACCTTTATGTCTAGTATTCATAAGGCCATAAAAACTCACACTCACCCTCAAGGGCCGACTATGAATACGGCTCTAAGGCTAGAAACATAATTGTTCAAGGAGTCTCTAACACACAGTTGGAACACATTATAAATGAAACAACCAGTAAAGGCATGATTCAAAATCTGGATTCTATATATCTTCCCAGTTCAACAGCGTTAAAATTGATAACAAAAAGGAAACTGTTGGATCTCAAAATGGGAGAACAGGAAGATCCCAAAAATTTCATTAACACTTTTGAGAAGTATATCAACGAGTTAAAATCCACTGGAGAAACACTCACGGAAGACGACCGTTTGAATTATTTATTATTGGCACTTCCAAAAAGTTTAAGCAACATAGTAGATATAGTTGATGCCTTGCCACCCGAACAGAAAACTGTGGAATATGTAAAGTCAAAGTTGTTGCTTGAGTCACAGAAAAACCCTAAAACTGAGGTTAGTAATCAAAGTCATGCATTCAACTCCCATCCTGGAAAACTCGAGGCAAAAACTTACAGCATCAGAAATATAAAGAAAGTTTTTATCATTGTGGAAGACCTGGGCATATCAAACGAAATTGCCCCACTTTAAGGAATACCTAATTATAGTTCGAGATACCAGAAGCAGAGAAGTTACAACTATAAGGATAGATCCAGGCAGACTACAGGTAATGCAGCGCAGATTGAAAATGACGTTGAACAAGGAAGAAATACATTCCATGCATCAGTAGCAAACTCACTGAAGGAAGAGTCCGAAGAAGGAGGCAGTTCAATTTCATGGATCTCAGACAGCGGTTGTTCAGACTATATTGTAAACAATGATAAGTATTTCTCTGTATATAGGAACCTAAGTAAACCTGTTGATATTAAGGTAGGTGATGGATTTACAATTCAAGCTTTAGGAATTGGAACTATTAACGTCAATTTTAAAGTAAATACTAAATTAGTAGAGGTTCAAATAAAAAATTGTTATTTTGCACCTGAAATGAATAAGAATTTGTTAAGTGTATCAAAATTGACTGATTTTGGAAATACCATTTGGGCAAAAAATATTTTCTTGGAAATTCACAATTCTGGAAATAATATCATAGCTGTAGCTTATAAGAAACATGGTCTTTACTATTTGATAGGAAGTGTAAATTTGTTAAGTTCAAATAATCATGCATATACAGGGTCTTTCACGAGGAACCTCACCCATTTATACGGGAAAATACTGAAAGTATTTTCATGAAATTCAGTACTTATAAGTATTTCACGATACTGATGAAATCTAAAATATTTTCAAGGCATGAGCACCTCCGGTTTTTTCCGGAAATGACGTCAACTTCCGTTTTTCAAATTAGAAACCATTTTTTTATTGCAGAAATAGATTCCTCAGAAAATTTAAAGTTATTTTGATGTAACATTTTTCAGTTTTGGTTGGAAAATTCTCTCTGAGCGGGAAAATACGAAAAAAATCGAAAATAGAGCTCCGCTGAAACAAGAATAACTTCGAGCTTTTTGGATGGAAAATTTTCATTTTTGCGATTTTTCAAGATATTAGATTGATGTATCCACTTTAAAAATCGAAATGGCGATTCATGATACAGGGGGTGAAAAAATCGCTTTCAAAGTTAGGGATGACAAAATCGTGAAAAATCAATTTTTTCAAATTAGAACCCAATTTTTTATGGCAGATATTGAATCTACGTTAAAAAATAATGTGAGTGTATGCATCACACCCTTGCCCTAAAGTGGATATTTTCTGAGTTATTCACAAAAAACTGTTTTTCGTCTTGAATTTTCAGCTATTTCTTTTCCCATCACGCCAAAAGATGAAATTTTCAGGAACTGTTACTTAAACCATGTTTTAGATTTTACTACCCTAATATGCAAGAGAAAAAAGTTACAGGTTGTTCCTAAATAGATGGCGAATTTTGATTCGAATTTGTATTGGAAACCTCTTTATTTCAACGAATCGGCCATCGGTTTTCTTTCCAGTGATAAATAAATAATTCCTTATAAACCATATGCAAAAACTTACCATGTTTTACATTCTCTTTTTTTATGATAGATATCATTAATTACATCTGCCAAATTAATGATATCTATCATTAAAAAAAGAATGTAAAACATGGTAAGTTTTTGCATATGGTTTATAAGGAATTATTTATTTATCACTGGAGAGAAAACCGATGGCCGATTAGTTGAAATAAAGTGGTTTCCGATCCATTTCAAGTATATTCTTAGAGTGTTGAAGTATTTGTACTACACTAAGGATTTAACTTTAAATTTCACATCAAAATTTGATGCTATTATAGATTATTTTGTTGATGCCGATTGGGCTTCAGATATCGTGGATCGTAAGTCACGAAGTGGAATTTTGGTCAGGGTTTTTGATAAGCCTGTACTATGGATCTCTAAAAAACAAAAATCGGTGACAAAATCATCGTGTCATGCAGAATACATTGCTTTAGCAGAAGCAGTTGATGAAGTACTGTATATTGGTGGTTGAAGGAGTTTAATGTATCTAATTTTGAGCCTATTGAAATTTGGGAAGACAATGCAGCTGCACGGTCATTAGCAATTACTGGAAATTTTTCTAAAAATAGTAAACATGTAGAAGTGAGCTATCGTTATGTTCATGACTACATAAAAGATAATGTTATTAAGGTTTCTAAGATTTCTACAGATCAGATAGCTGATGTCTTCACAAAAGCATTAGGTCGATTGAAATTTGAAAAACTAAGAAGCTTGTTGAGTGTTTATTGATGTCATTTTTACTGATTTTATCTTAAGTTCGCTGGCAAGAAAGGAAGTGTGTTGAAATATAGAATATATTTTTGGGTTTCTTGTCCAGCGTACTCAAGAAAAAGAATATATTTTTAGTTAGTTCTATGAACGACAGGAAGTAGGTAGGTTAGGTTAGATTTGCAACAGACACTTTTGATGTGAGGGTTAGATGGTAGACAAGTAAAGAAAAGATTGTAAATTGAATATAAAGTTGTAAATCGAGTGAATAAACTGAAAATTCCAATTTTGGTTGATTTATTTTAACAGAAACGAGTAGATATACCATTCAAAATGTTCAAATGAGCTGCTGTATCAATGAAAGAAATATGAACTGACTTTTTCAATACCAGTTGTATATTTTCTAATGCAATGATTGATTTATTCAAAATTTGCTAGTGATGAAAAGCAGAATAATCTCTTCTTGATGTATACTTCATTTTTGGTTATATCGGATTAACTTTTAAACCACCTATTCTAGCTGTAGCATTCATTTCCAATATCTCTTGAAATCTTCGTGCAAGAGTTTCCGAAATCAAAACAACAACTCAACCATAACACGCATGACATTTCACGTTCATAAACACCAGTTGGGCGATTGAATTTCAAGGGGTGTCCGCGACTCCGCATGATTAAAGTCACAGACGTGACACTAGATTCTTTGACATCGGTGTTCTGTGGTCAGTTTGTTTTACAAGATCATACGACTTCATGAATAATAACTTATTAAGGTCATTTTAGTAGTAATAAATATGATGAATAAATGAGAAATGAATGTATTCTAACGTAATGTGAATTTGGATCAACGTATGTCAAAGCTCAACGAAGCAAAATTGCAATAGTTACTTCGAAGGTGGTGTGGAAATTTGCTTCAATAGATAAGGATTTACACTGAAGAAGTATAGAGGTGAGCTTATTCATTGTAACCCCATTTTTAAAGGAAATCCGCTAGTTCTCTTACCATTCATAATTCCAGATAACAAATTCTCGAAATATTCTTGAAATTTGTCAAAGTGACCACATAGGGAAAATTGAATTCTGTGAATATTTCCGACAGAGTTGCATTCAGCCAAAGTACCCAATTTTTCGAATTTTTAAGATTTTTTCTTTCTTTAAACATCGAATTGCTCGGAATTTTGTAGTCGACAAAGATTAATCATATTCATGAAAAACTATGTTTCAAAAATCATTTCATTTGAAGGAATCGTTTGCGAGATATTACTGAAAATTTATGCTTTTCATGGATTTTCAACAGCCTGTATCTTTTTAACCAGGGCGAATCGGAAAAAATTATAGAGGAAAAAAGTATTTCTTTTGACCTCCGGAACCTACGGTTGAAATATATGTACTAATCAAAGACTCACCCTGTATAGTTTTCTCCTAAGATGTGATCAATATAAACAAAACCCGCAGGACCTTACAGAGTAAATGTTCCCACATGAAAAAAAAGGTGGTTTTGAAATACAAATTAAAAACAAAATCATTCCTGTCAAGAAGAACAAGACCATATCATATGTGTTCTATGTTCCTGTTCTATGTTCGTCACGTCAATGACTTCATTTTGTTATTCGCCGCTATTTTGCCAAGATAATTACGAAGAATTGAGAAATAATATTAACATCGTACAGTATCTCCTGCAATTGTTATTATGATAACGTGGATTGACAACTTTCAGCAGTTGTGCCTTTTTCTCGAAGCTGTGCCCCTGTTTATGTCTTAGTATTGTCCACTGTCATAACCGATTTGGAAATTCACATCGAAAACATACGATATACAAGGCATCAGACAGAGAATTCTTCCCTCCAGTTGCACAGATGAATAGGCGAGATAATCAAGTGCGATAACTGAATGAATTCAACTGTCTTACTGCAATAATCTAGTCTCGTCTCTCTCTTATCGCAGTATGGTAGGGAACCCGAACTACACGTATAGAATTTTTAATTTGTCAGGCTGCCCGTAATACTCGATTCAAGTATTTACTGTTGCCTACCATACTAAAGAATTACGCTCCTCTAAACGATAAGAGAGAGACAAGACTAGAATAATGGAGTAAGACAACTGAACTCAGTGTGTTTACAGCAAGTGATTGTCTCGACTATTCATCTGTGCAACTGAAGGGAAGAATTCTCTGTCTGATGCATTGTATATCATATATTTCAGATGTGAATTTCCAAACCTGTATGTACATTAGAATATAAGGTAAAGTTCTTATTTTAACAGTATGCTCCTGAAGAAGTCCACAAAGTTCGGACGAAATATAGAGATGTTAATAAAAATTGACTTTAACTAACTGCCCAATAGTCGAAACACCCTTAACCTCTTCGATATCTCATGACGACTCCTCACCTCGATTAAAGATTAAGTATATATCAACCGATATGCAATTGGCAGATCTATTAACCAAGGGTTTGGAAATATGCTTCATTTGTTAAATTCTGAAATAGTATTGGAGTTAAGGATTTAGATTAAAAATAGAACATTTTAGTGAGGGGCTGTTATATATATACACTAAAATGGTTATATATATATTGAGATATGATTCTATGTTTTCACTTGTGTATTTTCTATGGTCTAATATGTCATGTGATATAACCTAAAAGTAGTAGTATGAAGAATGTAATAGCAAATGTATTGAGTTAAGGTGTTCATCGAAATAAAAGTATTCATGAAGTTGCTAGTTTTATATTAGATCTTCCAAACATCATATCTCAGACAAAACGGAACCAATCGGAATAAATTTTGCCTCATGCAAAATTTTGTGGCCATGGTGTTAAGACAAACATGGAAAACTCAATTGAAATATTGAAAAGCAGTATCTTCATATTTCCATAACAAGATATCCTATTCGGATGGAATTCATCAAAACCATAGAATTTAATTTTTTTGATTGTCAGGTTTTTACAAAATTTGGGTTCGAAAAATTTCCAGAATACTTTCCGATTGTGCTTGTATTTTTCATTTATACAGGGTGACTGGTGACGTAAGGGACAACGGCTAACTGGAGTTAGAGGACCTCAAACTGAATGAGGATTGAGGGTTAAATGTTCCATAAGGCTATTAGTTTCAGAGATACAGGGTGTTTTTTGCAAAAGTGCTAAAACTATAAACTCCCATATCTTCGTAATATAACAAATTTTTCCCGGATATTTGGCAAGCTTGTTAATATACATATTCTCCATCAGATCGACAAGAAAAAATTCCCAAAAATTGCAGGTCCGTATTCAAAAATTTCAATTTCCGTGTCAGGTTAGAAATATCACTCGGTATATGAGATAAAAAAAAATTGAATTGGAAAATTGGAATCTTCGAGAAACACTGAGTAAAAATCTGTTTTCAGTTTGAATGGCACAAATTTTTTATAGTTTTTATGATATGTTGAAAGTCGAATATTACAATTTAATTATATTGAATTCAAGAAACATACTATTCCTGATAGAAAAAACACTGAATTTGAGATGCTTAAATAATCTTGACGCATTTTGAATATTCCTTCACATCTTGAACTCCTTTTTTATTAATTTTTATCAATATTATAAGAAAAATTAAAAAAACAATAGAAATACAAAGAGAGGAACAGTAGCACATATGAATCATAAAAAATCAAATAAACAAATGCTCGATATGCGAGAGCCATTCCCCTCACACACTTAATGACTCTTTTGAACAATTGAAGTACTTTTCATATCCACAAGATGAAAAATTATACTCTTGATCAACAGAAACACTGGATTTCAGCTCGAGAAAAGTTTGACTTTCTACTCAGAACCCCTGAACAATAATCCATCTGGTACTTATGTTTTCAACAAAATTTATTCTTCAATGAAATAATGTATGAATTTTGAGGACTTATTTTCCTCTAATATGTACTTAGGTGTAGCAACTTCATCTTCTTTTGAGAAGCATATGAATTTCTTTAATGCAAACAGAATATTAGGGAAACAAGTGATTTTTTAGAATAAGAGGTTTGTTATTCATTATAAATAAAATACATCTACTACACAGAGTAGGCTTATTTCAAAAAATGACGTTTATATTCATACATTCATTGGTTGTGAATCATTGGGAATTGTGTCGTTTGTTTATCTACTGAAAAATGCCTTCAATATGCACGAATGAAGAATATGTAGATGATACTTGTTTTTGGATTGCGCAAAATGAACGGATATAATATTTGGTCTCAGAATAATCCTCATCTCAGAAGAGAAAGAAATCATAAGAGATCAAGCAAATTGCTCTGATTTCTAGCATTTGCTTAGTTGTTTTCTCATGAATCATTGCATTATTTAATTGAAGAATAAATTTTGTTGAAAGAATAAGTATCAGATGGATTATTGTTCAGGCGTTCTGAGAAGAAAGTCCAACTTTTCTCGAGCTGAAATCTAGTGTTACTGTTCTATCAAGAGTAATTTTTCATCTTGTGGATATGAAACGTACTTCAATTGTTCAAAAGAGCCAATAATTGTGTGAGGGGAATGGCTCTCGCATATCAAGCATTTGTTTATTTGATTTTTTATGAACCATATGTGCTACTGTTAATCTTTTTGTGTTTGTATTGTTTTTTGAGTTTTTCTTATAATATTGATTGAAAATTAATGAAAAAGTATTTCAAGATGTGAAGGAATATTCAAAATGCGTCAGGATTATTTAAGCATCTCAATTTCAGTGTTTTTTTCTTTCAAGAATAGTGTGTTTCTTGAATTCAATATGAAAAAATTGTAATTTTCGACTTTCAACATATCAAAAAAACTTTAAAAAATTTGTGCCATCAAAACTAAAAACAGATTTTTACTCAGTGTTTTTTGCAGATTCCAATTTCCCTATTTAATTTTTTTTATTTCATATACCGAGTGATATTTCTCACCTGACACGGAAATTGAAATTTTTGAATACGGACCTGCAATTTTTGGGAATTTCTTCTTGTCGATCTGATGGAGAATATGTATATTAACAAGCTTGCCAAATATCAGCGAAAATTTTCCCATATTGACGAAGATATGGCAGTTTATAGTTTTAGCACTTTTGCAAAAAACACCCTGTATCTCTGAAACTAATAGCCTTATGGGACATTTAAACCCCCAATCCTCATTCAGTTTGAGGTCCTCTATCTCCAGTTAGCCGTTGTCCCTTACGTCACCAGTCACCCTGTATATTTAGTAATAAGCAATAAGCAAAGGTTTAACGCGTAACATCGCGTATTTTTAGTATCAATCTCGAGTCAGCCATAAGTTGAAGTAATAGCTCCATTGCTCCACCAATGAACGAGCGCTCACAGACACATACTCTTGGCTTTCTTAAATTTTTACAACAAAATAATTATTGAATTGATACTACTGTACTTTCAATGTCAACTATTGACCTCCGTGTACCTGAAAGCAATGAACACAAGCACCAGGTGCTTCAGTCGAAGCTCTAACTAGTCCAAGACCTGCAGTTAAAGGGTGAGATGGGTGTGTGCTCTGATCTTACAGGAGGTCAGTACCTGCAGTAGTTAAGTATCTTGTTTGTTTGTTGAACCTATAATAACCTTTGTTGAACCTATAATAATTAAATGATATCAAAGATCAATGAAGCAGCATATCTTGTGAATGCGTTCATTCAAGAAAATGTCGAAGTCCATTTTTCGAGATAATTTTTTGTTCTTTACTAAAAGTCTGTAAAATCAATAAGCCCTACTTCTTTGAAGGAGCAATAATACTACCTCAAAATTTTGTATCGATAATCGATATCGAGGTTGGTACTGAATATAGTTTATAGTTTAAAAGAGGGGTTACTGTTCACTGCGACCTTAAGGGCCAAAACCTTCACAGCTCGCCTTCCAGTTCCAGAGATCTAATGAAATCTAATAACTGAATATTTAAATGCATATTCTGGAAACTATTGAAAATTAATATGTAAAAAATCGATATCTGAAAATATCAAAATTATGTATATGGTACTGATTTCACAATCCTTTTGAAAATTTGCATGATCATTCACTTCTATGGCTGTGTTAACGCCATCAACAAAAAATTTTGTATACTGTTTTGAATTAGTATTGCGCATTTTAAGTAATGCAAAATTTCAGCTCGATCGAATTGACCAATTATGAATAATTTGAAAAAATTAATGGTTTAGGAAAAAAAATTTTATGGTTCTGATGATGCATTCACAAAATTTCTCTAGAATCGGATATTGTGTTACCGGAATATAGAGATTCTTTTTTTCACTATTTTGAATTTTTAATGATTCAGATAATGCGATCTTCTTGAATTTTTGCATCAACATTCTATAAACCAATCCTCATTCACAATTGAATCGGCTATATTGTAGTGAAAATATAAAATTCTTGCAATATTCCGATTGAATATTCTATGGGTCTGTTAACACTATGGCCACTAAATTTCATATAAGGCTTCATATAAGTATCTTGCCTGTGGCCACAAAAAATCAATTCGAACCGTTTTGTTCTTTCTGGGATATTGAGGAACAAAATTTCGAATGGTCATTATTTATGTACATTAAACAGGATCTATGGTTACCGTCAATTTTTCAGAAAAAAAATTAAAAGGGTCTCCTTTATCTTACGACCAATCAAGCAGTCATATATTATAGATTATAATGATTTTGACATTTGAACAGAGAGTGAAATTACATCGAGTGAATATAAAATTTGAAATTCTATTATGTGATTGATGAAAATTCCGCCCCAAAAGCGTTCAAATATTGCTCGAAGGACGCGTAACGCAAGAGGAATTCGCAATCATCTGAACATTTGACTGAACATTCTAGATGAATTCATAAAATAAAATTCAGTAAAACTTAGTTGGGACTCGAACTGACGTAGGTATTATAGGAAAACGAGACTGTTCTAAGGATATTAATATTCGTTGCCAGCAACAATAGTTCGTAGTTCACAGAGCTTGACTACTGGTTAAATTATATTCAGTGAAATTCAAATACCACTCAAACTCTATGAGCTTTTGAATTTTTTTATTATTTCACAGGTTTTAACGAAACATTCAAATGACTGTAGTCACGAAACCGTTTGATTTCACAATTCTGTTTTCATATGCGTGATTGATAATATTAAATTGTACAAAATTTCATTCATTTAGGGTGAAATTCTTTTATTGCTGTAGATAAATAGTAGATGTAAAAAAATGCGAAATTGTTTCTATCAGAAAATAAAATCCAATTTGACAAACGAAAAAAATTAGGAACATTGCAGGTTATCCGCCATTTTGTAAAAATTTTTTTCGCAGTTCGTCAACTTTTCTGAATAGAAGACCCAAAAATACTGAGATTTGACCAAAAATTGTTACTTTGAGTATTCAACATAACTGACCAGACTCATAAGAGCTCAAAAATGACGTTCTCGCTTATGCTTCGAAAGCGGGATATATTGTTAAGGCAAAAATTATTCTCTCGATGTCGCCTACACGTTTGTCTAGTTTATGATGAAACACTCTGTATATTTGAAAGGTATTCAAAATATATTAATTTTAAGTCCCAAAAACATTTTTTTATCTAGTTAGCCATTGGTTAATTATTTCAGGATCACACGTGGAGTGAGCGAGTCGAAGTTTTGAGTTCACCAGGAATAGTCGAAGCGCGAGTACCGGGACACCGTGGCGACTACATTTGGGATGGCTGCAAGAAACGACAAAGGTATTACAAGTGACGTATGTTAAGATAGCTGAAGTAAATGTGACGCCGAACGTAGATGATGCTATGATAAAAGAGGAAGTCGTTGAAGGGAAACAATTATTTTCAATTCAGGATTTAGATGACGCGCTGTCGATAATAATCATTTCTACGAACAAATCTATTCAAGCTACAACTACTTTGGAATTGATAGAAGTAGCCAATATGCAGATTGAGAAACCGCAGGAATTAGAAAAGTTTCCAATAGAGATGGATTTCCTATTTGACGACCATTGAGAGTGGTGTCTAGCAATTAGGAAACAACATGCTTTGAAAGAGAGTGAAGGAAAAACGGATAACTACCCAGGTTTTATTAAGCGGCTACATCATTTGATTGAAGGCACTACGAAAGAGTTTTACAGAATTATTCGAATTACGGATAAAATAATCAGAGGTACGTATAATATAATGAACCCTGAATATATTGGTTTTTCGTCGAACGTAGACAAAATTGTAAAAGAAGAGATGTCTAACATGATTCTCAATAATCTAGGAAGACTAACACCCGTGCACAAAGTCAATGGGACGTTATTCCAGTAGTATTAAATCCTAAATTGCATAAGCTGCAAACTGAGACTCAAGCTTACATTACGCGTGATGACTCGAATCTGAGGGCGTGGACGGAAAGATTTTCTAGGAGAAAGAGACTGGTCCTCGTCTTCGGCGCAGGACCGATGTATGGAAGAAATTGTTGTAATACACATCTGACGTTCTATTTATGGAACGCACTCTGTGCTCCTAGTTTGTCAATGTCATGTCAAACATATAGGTTGTCTATGGCGGGAACATAACGGGTTGCCCATATTCGACGGACCCATCTGGCAACGCCATAACTTTTGACAGAGATGTCAGATCGCTTAATGACATACCGCGTTTGAAGCGTCAGTCCAAGCAGATTTTTACCATGCAACAATACACGCCACGCGAGCGCTCTGAAATAGTTGAAAATTACATTCAACAAGTCAATTGTGAAAACTCAACGTGCTTTTAAAATATTAAAAAATGTGAGAAGTGCGCCTTCTAAGAACACCATTAAGCGTTTATACGCAAAATTTTCGACTGGTGAGGCTCTTTCTAATCCGAAGAGGCCAAATAAAAGTCCGCGTCACAAGAAGGGTCTCACCTGATGATCTAAAATACCTGTCATTTCTTGTTGATCAGTTTGACTTCGGAATAATATACAATTGCCAATCGGTTGACACTAAGTTTCATAAATTTATCGAGATACTAAAATCACTTATTGACATAGCTTGTCCATTGAAGAGGGTACGCCATTCCTTTTCGGGAAGACCAGCTTGGATAACTCCTGATATCCTTGAGGCTAGGGAGCACCTGAGAGGTCTTCACTGGCTCAGTAAGAACTTGAAAACAACTGACTCGCAGGAAAACTACAAGACTGCAAAATCTGAATATTCTCAGTTAATTAGAAGATCCAAGTCAGAATACAACAAAAATATCATTCACACATCGGACAACCTCAATAAAACTGTCTGGCAACTTGTTAATCGTGAACTAGGTAGAGATAATGATAAGGTTAGTTCATTGTCTCTCATTCTTGATGGTGAACACGTTTCATGCCCTAAACTCCTGGCAGAAGCATTTGGGAAATACTTCACGGAGGTTAACGCACAGTCCCTACTTAGCTTCTATGGAAGCAATATTTCGAGAGTTTGCACCACTCAGAAATTGCTGAATTGCAATTTTTATTTTTTTCCTGTGACCCCAGATGAGGTCCTATCGGTTATACGTGGTCTCAAGAATGGTGGAAGCGCAGGGTTGGATCAACGACTTGCCTGATTACTTGGTTGAATACCTTATCGAATTCATTAAAGCTGGTAGCCTAGTCGAGTTGAAATCCAGATGTGAGCTAGTAATCCATCTCTTCAATAAATGGTGTCGAAGTAATTCACTCATCGCAAACGTGAGCAAGACTCAGGTAATCAAATTTCGCTTGCGAGGGTCGACACCAGTTTTGCCATGGGTTGTCGAGACTCGTGAGGGCGCTTTAGCGTCTGTTGAATGCGTCAAATTTCTTGGGTTGCACGTGGACGAGTTTTTGAGATGGAATTCCCATATTGAACATCTGTCCAAAAAAATGAACCGATCTTTCTTTGCCATTCATCGTCTCAAGGGTTCACTACCGTTGGATGCATTAATAAATATCTACTACGGTATGGTAAATTGTCACCTCAGCTATAATGTAGTCTTGTGGGGCGCTTCTGGTACCGATCGAATTTTCATTGCTCAAAAGAAAATCATTCGGTTGATTTTTGGTTTGGGCCCTCAGGAGTCTTGTAGATCGACATTCAAGAATTATGGAATTCTCACATTTCCATGTGTTTACATTTTGAATTGTCTCCTACATGTAAAACATAACATCCGTAACTTAACGAAGTGTTCTGACTTTCATCAATACCGGACACGACACGATAGTGTTCTATGCATACCACAGCATAGCACTAGTAAATTTGAGTCGTCACCTGCTTTTGTGGGGATCCGGCTATACAATCATATTCCGAAAGAGCTGAAAACATTGGATACCAAAAGTTTCAAAAAAAAGATCAGATCTTTATTGATCAATAAATGCTTTTACAGCACCCAGGAGTTTCTTTGTGACTCATTGAATTGATTTATGTTTCATTTATCTTTGTATTCTTGTTGCTTACATTTGAGTGTTTATTTTCGCATTTTCTTTTTGCTTGTGTTGACTTGTCCTATACATTATTCTATGTCCAAAGGATGAATAAAGAATTGAATTGAATTTACCAAGGCGATCGGCCGAGAATATCGCTGCCGTACGAGCCAGTCCCCAAGAACATCCCAAAAACGTCGTTCTCAGCAGTTGGGCATGGCTCGGTCCACTTTACAACGGATTATTCGCGTTGATTTGCATTTGTTCCCGTACAAAATTCAATTGACGCAAAGATTGTTGCCTGTGGACAAGCCTCGTCGATTGGAATGGGCCCAAAGAGTCATCGAAATGGCCGAAGATGACGAGCAATTTTGGAACAAAATTATCATGTCCGATGAAGCCCATTTCACATTGAATGGGAAAGTAAATAAGCAAAATTGCCATATTTGCGCCACTGAAAATCCTCAGAAGATTCAAGAAGAGCCTCTTCATGACGAAAAAGTCACAGTTTGGTGCGGCGTTAGTGCGAAAACGGTCATTGGGCCATTTTTCTTCCAAAATGAAAATGGCCATGCTGTTACCATCAACCAGGAGCGTTATCGCGACATGATGACCAATTTTGTGATGCCAATTATTCGTCGAAAGCGTATGAGGCAGTTCTGGTTTCAACAAGACGGCGCTCCACCGCACACAAGTCGCATAACAATCGATTTTCTGAAGAATTTGTTTCCGGGCCGTTTGATGTCGAAAAGTGGTGATTTGGACTGGCCACCGCGTTCGCCCGAATTGACGCCGCCTGACCTCTTCTTGTGGGGATATTTGAAGTCAAAGGTTTACGTTAACAAGCCAAGGACCGTAGAAGAGCTCAAGGACAACATTCGTGAAGAAATAGCCGCTATTCCGGCCGAAATGTTGGCGAAAACGATGGAAAATGCTGCAAAAACGGCACAATACGCCATCAACGCCAGAGGCGGCCATTTGAGAGATATCATATTCAAAAATTGATGTAAACAAATCTACTTGGAACAAATTAAATGACTAAGATTGCCAACCGCCAAATTTTTATTTTTTTCTTTGATTTTAAAAAAAAAAACATGGGTCCGTCGAATATGGGCAACCCTGTATGTGTGTAAAACGTGAAAGTAAAAAGGAAATTAATTTAAGTTCTTCTGTGTGTTTAATAAAAGTTATCAGAAAGTTACAAATAGTTTTACTTGCTGTATCTGCCAGTATATAAAAACTACAGGTTATGGGCCCAGTCCATGGAACAAATTAGGTGAATTTATTGGAAATATTGATATCTTAACCTAACCATTGGAAAAAGCGTTGTTGGAATTTGCAACGGAAGCTTGGGGGAATATACGGAAAATGGCAGATAAACAGAGCCTATTCTATTATGTGAAACCATTTGATGGAACATCATATTCAAATTGGGAATTTCGAATTAAGTTACTGTTGGAGCAGCAAGATGTACTGAATGTGATCATGGAAGATCCACCACGAGCAAACCAAGTCGAAGAATTCACGAAATACAGAAAGAATGAAGTTAAGGCTAGAACAATAATCATACAATGTGTAGCAGACAATATCTTGGAAACATTAAAGAATAAAACATCAGCCAAGGAAATTATGGAATCATTAAGTAACACTTATGCAAAGAAAGGAATTTCAAACCAGGTAGCATTACAAAGAAAGTTAAGGAACATGCGATTTACTGAGGAAAAATCTTTGACTGAATTTCTTACTGAATTTGAACAAACTATTTGTGAACTCAGAGCCGCAGGAAGTAAAATTGAAGACAATGAACTTGTACTTCAACTGTTATCTTCGATGCCAGATTCTTATCAAGCTGTGGCAACAGCGATAGATATAATGTTTGACAAAAATCAGAATTCCGTAGATATGGATTTTGTCAAGAAAAAGTTGATGTTGGAAGAGTCTCGTCAATCGAAATTAAAGGGAGAAACAGCAACACAATAACCGAAGTGGAAATCTGAGAGGTAAAGGAAATAATCAAGGTAAAGGAAATAATCAAGGTCGTATTGACACATATACGAAAAGCGTTTACGTACTGTATTGAAAATGCCAAAAACACGAATGGCATCCCCCAGGGTGAAAAAAAGGAGTAACCGATCAAGTATCATCAAAAATTTGAATAAAGCAAGGTACGTATGAAAAAGAGGTTCATAAGCAGTAAAACTATTTTAAAAAATATGCGTATTTTGTTGTCTGTATTTATGTTGCGATCATCCAGAAAACTAGTAAGTACCTAGTTTTCCATAGAAGTGGGGTAATTTTTTGTTATTTATTGATCATATGAATAACTATAATAGAAAAATTGTTTTCATGAGTATTTTCCTCAGATTGTACATACGAATTATAATTATCACTTTGAAATTCGGTATGATAATGGGTGGGCCATCTGTTGGTTTTTTTTTTAACCATGAATTTCGATGTCTTGCAACAAACTTCATGGTTTTGTGTTTTGACATATGTCAAGAGAAAACTATGCCAAATTTAATTATGTATTCATTAACAACACAAGAACGAATTTTAGTTATCGAAACTTACTACGCAAATGGGCGATCTGTAAAAAGTACATTTCGCAAACTTCGTGAACGTTTCGGTCGACATAATCGTCCTACAGAGGCCGGAATTAGCAAAATTGTTCAACGTTTTAAAGAAACAGGTTCCGTAGAAGGTCGTAGAGCATATCAACATGCTCGACCAGTTCGTACTCCTGCAAATGTATCCGCTGTAAGTGAAAGTGTGCGTGAAGAGCCATCAACATCGACCAGGCATCGTTCGCAAGAATTGGGCATACCTCGAACCACTTTACGTCGAATTCTGAACGTCGATCTTCATTTCCATCCATACAAGATCCAATTGACACAACAATTGAAACCACAAGACCATCAACAACGCCGTACTTTCGTTGATTGGATGCTTCAAAACGAAGAGGGATTCTCATCCAAAATCATCTTCTCAGATGAAGCTCATTTTTATCTGAATGGACATGTGAATAAGCAAAACTGCAGGTTTTGGGGCTCGGAAAATCCTCACATTATTCATGAACAACCACTTCATGCCGAAAAGGTCACTGTTTGGTGCGGATTATGGGCTGGTGGAATCATTGGACCATTTTTCTTTGAAGATGAGCGTGAAAAGTCCGTTACAGTGAATTCTGAACGTTATCGTGGCATGCTGACTGACTTTTTGTGGCCAAAATTAAATGAATTAGATGTGGATGATCTTTGGTTTCAACAAGACGGAGCAACATCGCATACAACTCGCGAAACAATAGGTTTATTGCAAACCAAATTTGGTGAACGCTTAATTTCCCGTAATTCTGACGTGAATTGGCCAGCAAGATCATGCGATTTGACACCATTGGACTATTTTCTTTGGGGTTTTTTGAAGAGTAAAGTGTATGCTAACGCCCCACGGACAATTCAAGACCTCAAACGCAATATTCGGCATGAAATTGAGGCCACAGATCCGCTCTTACTGGAAAAAGTCATCGCAAATTTTGATGTTCGGATGCAAGCTTGTAAGAAGAGCCGTGGTGGTCACATGAATGATGTGATTTTTCACACATAAATGGCATAAATATTCCTTTGATTTTCAATAAAAATTAATGAATTTTTTCCACAATGCATGTGTTTAATTCATGGTTTAAAAAAAAACAGATGGCCCACCCAATATATATTTCAGGGTAGCCAGTTTGGCGGTGAACAACATGGAACAAAGTGGACCTGCACCTTCAAGCACTATTCCGATAGAGTGGGTAATTTTGTTTTTTGAACGATTCGAAGGAAAAAAACAACATTTTTAGACTGACGATATTTTTTTAGCGAACATTCAGATAAATCACCTGAACTGGAGATAGAAGAAGATAGCACATATAAGTCAATTGGACAACTGTTAGATGGTCGTCGTATAGTGAATTTAGGCTACGTTCTCGAAGAATATGAACAAATTGTGAGACATCGTGATAATTGTACCATGGGAAGGGAAGGATGGCTTTCGTAAGAGAAACTAGGTTTGGAATGAACTCCTATCTTCATTTTTACTGCAACAATTGTGAAAAGTCCAAAGTAATATGCACTGATCCGGACCATAAGGAAAATAGTTTGTCTGATGCGGTTGTATGGGGAAGTCTATCCATAGGCATTGGAAAGAGCCAGCTCGAGGAATTATTTGCACTGATGGACTTTCCTTTTATGACTCAAAAAACTTACACCCGTAAAACAGCTCATGTAAAGCAGGTATGATTATAAAGAAATATCTTGTCGTTTTATCCTTTCAATATCTAATATTTCAGATTTGGGAAAAGCAAATGTATATGAACATGCAGTCAGCAGGAAGAGAGGAGGCGAAAAATGCCATTGAAAGGGGAAACATAATGCCTGATGCCCTATATTACAGTTATTGGAGATGGAGGGTGGTCCAAACGAAGTTATGGACACGGTTACAACGCTGCTTCAGGAGTTGTGAGTTCAGCACGAGATTTTCAGTAAAACAATGATTTTTCAGGGAATTATTATTGGTGCTCACACAAAAAAGCCGCTTTTCTTACGAGTAAGGAATAAAACGTGCTCTGCCTGTTCTTTTTATTCCCAAAAACAGATACCCCCAAAGCCACATAATTGTGCGAAGAACTACAGGGGACCATCAACAGGAATGGAACAAGAAATAATAGTAGAAGGATTTTGTAAAAGCTTGGAGCATCACGGATTGGTGTATAAATATTTAATCGGTGGGTTACATTTAAGAATTTCATAGGGTTTAACCATTTTTGATCGAATTGTTAACAATGTGTTTTTTTTTCAGGTGACGGAGATTCGAGTGTTTATGCTAGGATAATTGAGGTTGTACCATTTGGTCGAAGTGTCATCAAGATAGAGTGCGCCAATCACATGACACGTTGCTTGAGCGACAAGCTCCATCGACTTTCTAAAAATACATCTTTGGAAATTACAAATCGAAAAATATTAACCAAAAAAGATGGAGGCATTACAAATTTGGAAAGACTGGTGAAATCTGTGAGAACAATTGTGAAAAACAATGCGAACGACGTTGTTATGTTGCGCAAAGATTTAGCTAATGCGCCTCATCATGTGTTTGGAAACCACAGTAACTGCAGGTTTGAAATTGATAAAATTGACTATACATTCATCAACTACTGGGGTCATTTATTTCTTGTAATTATTGATGATTTTCATTTCAGACATACATCTTGCACAAGAAAATCTTCGAATGAAGAAGATTTGACAAAGAAAATGAGTCAGGCTTTTCTTGTTGAGCTCTTGAAAATTGTGGAACCTATGGTTGATACGGCGGATCGATTAGCATTCAACGAAACTACAAATCAAGCAGAAAGGTATGTTAAAATCAAACCGAATTTTAGAAGTGCCATATTTCAAATCTATGAAGTCAACTAATGTACACTTAAACAAGAAACTTAATTGAATTTGAATGAAATATTTTTTTCAGATATATGGCTCTAGTTGCCAAATGTACTGGTGAAAAATGGGTGAACTTTTCAAAATCAATTTTCTACACAGTACGTGCTTATGGCGCAGCCCTATCTCACCATAATGGTCCTTCTTGGTATCTGAGTGCTTGGAAAGGAAAATTGGGAAGAAACACGAGTCGTGTTCTCTTGAGAAGAAAGGCTCATGACCGCAGGAAAGGACTGCCAATAAGTAGGGTGAAAAATAGGATATCTCACAGTGGCAGGGCTGATTTCAACTGCGAACCAAATGCTGCTCAACCTGATATCACAGAGGAGGAGATGGCTACAAAAAAAAATAGATTTTTGGATGGCCTGAAAGCAAAGGTTGCATCTGATGAAAAATTGAGAGAAATTGAAAAAATTACTAGGGGGCAACACGATAATCAGGTATGGCGGGAATTGAGACAGAATTACCTCACTGCCTCTAATTTTGGTTTCGTAATGAGGAAGAGGGCCATAACACCTTGCCACAATTTGGTGAAATCTATCCTCTATAAAAAAGAATTGAATACTTCCGCTGTAGTATACGGAAGGGTTCATGAAAATAATGCCATCGAATTATATGAGAGGACGAAGGGAGTACACATAATTCGATGCGGCTTATTAATTGACCCAGAACACCCTTTTTTGGCAGCCTTTCCTGTTTAATTGGAAATGATGGTTTGATTGAAGTAAAATGCCTCCAATCCGTAAAAGGAAAACTGCGAGATCACAATAAACCGAATTGCTTCAGTATCGCCGAAAACGAAATATCGTAAGAAACTTTTTACTGTAGTTGTTCGACAAAATTAACATCTTTTTTTTCAGGTTGAAACGAAATCACAACTATTTCTACCAAATTCAGGACAGCTGAATATATGTAGAAGAAATTATTGTGATTTCGTTTTATACGCAGATAACGATTTCCATATTGAGAAAATTGAAAAGGATGATTCATTATGGAACGAGAAGATGATGCCGAAACTCACAGATTTCTATATGGAATGTATTCTCCCGGAATTAATCGATGCAAGAATACCAAGAGGCATGAAAGTCAGAGAACATAATTAATTTTTCGGCCAATAAATTTTATTCACTTTATGTAATTTTTTATTCTTTCACGATTACAACTAAATTCAATTCAGTACAAGGTAAACAAAATGAGATACGTCATCATAAGAGGAAGAATTTGGATATAGTTATAATTAACCAGATTCTAAATTTTAATATGAATCAAACAAACACTAATCTTGAAAAAATTGTGAATGAAGTGCTTTGAATTTCGAGAGAATTATGTGTAATGTATAGTTGATTTTCACTTTCTCGTGGAAATATCACCACAGGTTGAATTTGAAATGAATGGTCTGCGTATTCTGCTTACAAGTTCAAAAACATGACAAAAGTAATGGATAGTGAAATATCAGGCTAAAAGTTAGAATAAACTGAGTTTTACCTATGACTAACCAATTTAAAAAATTTCGATGTAGGTAAAGTCTAAAAAATATACCAGATGAATTCGTACAAACTTTGAAGGGAATTCGTGTAATGTAGTTGCTTTCACCCTCATAAATCTAGGGAATAATCACAAGTTGATTTGAGTGGTTTGGGAATTCATTCAGGTCAAGTCAACCCATGGATAATAAAACGAAAGATAAAATCATTTCGGTTCTAGCGATGACCAACCAATTTCTAGAATTTCGAAATAAATCAAAGCAAACAAACCCCAAATGTGACGAACCCATTTTTCGGAAATCCATATACCTACCTGTTGAATTGGTATTGAAGTTGATCCCTCACCTAATACTTACTTTCTCTTACAATATGCACGGTTAGGGTAATATTCATTCAGGTACTTGTCGAATGAAATAAGTACAGTCGCTAATAAAATAGTGGACAACAAAAGGAACTTCTCTAAAATTTGACAGAAACCTTTCAGGTACTTCTACAGGGTCCGGCAAAAAAAACCTCCCCGGTTTGAGTAGCCACCGCGTGAGTTGTAGTGGGGGTAGAGATCGGGAGGGGGTATTGTTCCGTAGCGGCGTACGCGCCATTTTCAGTGTTCGCCATGGCTTGGCTCGGTAAGCATCGGTCGTTTGTTGTGGAGGAGTTTATAAAAAATGGTGGTTCTGTGATTTCTACTCAACGAGCGTTTCGGATTCGATTCGAACTTGGCCGACGTGATAGTGTTCCTGATGCGAAAACGATTAGACTGTGGGTGTCAAACTTTAGACAAACAGGGTCAGCAGTTAAAAGAAAACCAACTGGCCGACCTCGTACTGCAGAACACCGGAGAATGTGGCGCGAGTGAGAACATCCATCCAACAGTCTCCAAAGCGTTCAGCGGTTAAACATGCAGCTGCCCTGGGATTGTCAGAAAGGAGTGTAAGGAGATTTCATCATATAGGCTATTCACAAATATAAGTAATTGTTCTATATGTTTCTTATTCTTTTTGCAAATGTCTATTGAAATCAGGGAGGTTTTTTGCCGGGCCCTGTACTATATGGACTGGAAGAAAATGATAGTATATCTTTGCTAGATTTCAGGTAAAACATTTACACTTACATGATAGTAATAATTATGCAACATACAATGATCTTATTGTTCCAGGAGATCAGTAAGCAGAGGCCTGATGAATAATTATACTATTACTACTACTATTAGATATCAAGAAAAAGGAAGTCTACCGAGGATGGTCCCTCAAAGATAAGCGTGAAGCGCCGAAAAAGTAATTGCAGTGTTCCGAAAGATGTTCGACTAGAAAATAGAGGCAGTCATTGGATCTCTTTCACCAAAGAAAGAAGAAGATGTGAATATTGCTCCATGCGGAGCATTCAGAGCAAACCGCACTCTAAATGTGTAGGATGCAATGTTTATCTTTGCTGCAACAAAAAAAAATTGGTTTTCAAAATACCACGATATTATTGAATAAAACAATTTATAGTTGAATTTTGTCTACTCATTATCTCACGGTACTTATGCGTCCTATTTTTCTGATTATTTACGGTCTCAAGGTACTTAGGAGTACAAGGGCGATTTGATGGTACTCCTAAGTCCAAGTGATGAAAAATATACAGGGTGGCCGGACGATTGACGTCCAAAAGAAAAAACAGGACCATCGTCTCATGGGGTATTCGAATCACCCCCATGTATGTTATGCGATTTTTCACGGTTTCCGAGTTATGAACTTTTGAGAATTTTCAACTTGACCATATTAAAAGAAAGTACAAAAGTTTCCTGATATATTTTTTTTGTAAATAAATCGCCATGAAATGTTATTTTATACATAAAATAACCAGCATCATAAATTTGATAAAAATTATAGAAATGTTGGTCTGAAGTGAAAAAGTTACGTATTTTGGATCATGATCTAAATTTTCAAATTTAAATTAAAAATGTAAACAGGCTACTTCATAGTTTCTCAGTTGGCTTAAAAACTGCGCTCAACACTCAGCTTTCAGAATCATTAATAAAAAATGGTACTCAACAGTCTACTTCTGCGAGAATTAGCCTTCAAAGTCAGCGAGGTGAAAAAAATCAAAGAACTAGACATTTACTCAAGAATTATTTTTTGCCATTTCAAGATTTTCCTGATCAAGTTATGATATAAAATGCTGAGAATCAATGAGAATTTGCATTAGAAGAAACGTTTCAGATAAAAAAAGAAAAAGGTATGGCAATAAATCACACATCATGTAGATAATAAGAAATTTATTTATAAAATTTACAATAGGCTTTCAAAAAGGCCACTCCAGCCTCAATACACATTCTTCACCTTCGCAAAATGTATTTATTCATTCATATTTTTTATTGTAATTTTTATAAATACATATATTTCTTTTATCTACATGATGTGTGATTTATTACCATACCTATTTCTTTTTCTTATCCAAAACTTTTCTTCTAGAGCAAATTTTCAGCATTTTCTATCATAACTTGATCAGAAAAATCTTAAAATGGCAAAAAATAATTTTTGAGTAAACGTCTAGTTCTTTGATTTTTTCCACATCGCTGACTTTGAAGACTAATTCTAGCAAAAGCAGACTGTTGAGTAACATTTTTTATTAATGATTCTGAAAGCTGAGTGTTGAGCGCAGTTTTTAAGCCTACTGAGAAACCATGAAGTAGCCTGTTTACATTTTTAATTTAAATTTGAAAATTTAGATCATGATTCAAAATACGTAACTTTTTCACTCGTGACCAACATTTCTATAATTTTTATCAAATTTACGATGCTGGTTATTTTATGTATAAAAGTACATTCCATGGCGATTTATTTACAAAAAAAATATATCAGAAAACTATTGTACTTTTTTAAAATCTTTTTTAAAATGGTCAAGTAGAAAATTCTCAAAAGTTCTTGAAACAATTCATAACTCGGAAACCGTGAAAAATCGCATAACATACATGGGGCTGATTCAAATACTCCATGAGATGAGGGACCGGTTTTTTTCTTTTGGACGTCAATCGTCCGGCCACCCTGTATAAGAAAAATACTTATGAGCTAAAAAGTGTAAAAAAGGTTCAACTTAAATGATGATGATATGGAATATGTAAAAAAAAATTTTCCGAAAAAATTATGTCATGGGACACAAAGGGTTGAGTTGTTTCATTTAATTTCACATAACCTTAAAGTGTATTGTGTCCCCATCAGACCCTTAGAGATATTATTTAAGAAGCATATATGAGCCACACAGAATGAAAATGGACCAAATCCATTTTTTAAAAAAATTTCGTTTTTTGTTCCTATGGATTCACTACGAGATTCTATATCATAATGGAAGAGCACAAACTCTAATAATAATTAATTTTCGACATTTCGCATCACATTAACTGAATACAGCAGTCAAAACAGAAAATTTTCAGTGTAAAACTGGTACAAGTACTCAATTCAGTGTAATCGTGGTCTATGTCCGCAGTTGTACCATTATTATTCTGAAATATAGCTGTATCCTAGCGACCGTATTTGTATTGAAGAAGTTGATTTTAATTACGACCAATAAATAAATATTTTTGTGATGGAAAGTATTATGAATTCAGGCGAGGAATTTCAGCAGGACTTGGCAAGAGTTCCAACATGTAAGTATAATATACTTTTATAAAATAATGATATCTCGAGAACAAGATGACCCATAACTTTGGAAAAAAAAATCTTATAACAAACTTAATCGCGAAAATTGTTTCTAATATTCTAAAAATTACTTACTAGAGAGTTGAAGTGCTGCCAAGGACGTAGACGTAAACGTTAAAATTGACATGTGCTCATGCGCACTCGTCAGTTTCTTACGTTCACGCTTGGGCCGGCTTTACGTGCGACGTAAACTAGCGTCCTGTCACGTACGTACGTACGTAACCGAAAGTGAACGAATCCGACCGATGAAGGGCGAATGCAAGAATTTGGAAATGAATTGCTTTTAACCTTAAAAATTTAAAAATAATCTAGTAGCAGATGTAGCTGAAACTTTGTTTTGAGAACACGATTAATTAACTTTTTACTTGAAATCTTCCTTATTATTTATAAACTGTGATTTTGCATTTTTCTGAGAAGTGTTGAATTTTTTTCAATGCAATACTTCTGTCACGAGATTGCATATAAGTACCAAGAACTAATATATTATTTCGATAAGTTACAAATGTGGAATTTTCCGTTCAAATGAGAGTGATATTTATATACAAGCAACTCATTTGTGATGATTTCCTCTAAAATTCCTGCTTTCGGCAAGAACTCAAGTTATAAAAAAATTATTTTCATTATTTTTCATTTTGAAATCGAATGTAATGAAGGAATCCTACAAATATATGTTCACTTCATCAATTTGTTTATAGGAAACAGACAATCTGAATCGCTAATATCAGAAAATTTCTGTCAGAATACAACAAAAAGAAATAATAGGTTAGTTTTAGTCTCTAACGGTCTGCCGTACGTACGTACGGCAGCACTTCAACTCTATTTTTACTTCAAGACGTAAACGTTATATTTGACTGTTTTTCTCACGTCTACGTCCACGTTCGGGCTTACGTGCTGCGCGCACTTCAACTCTCTACTATTTTCCGTAACGTAGTCTCACTCGAAAAACATTGCGCTTTTCCCAAATATACATGGTGAGAGCTTGATGAAAAATACCAACAATAGAAACTCCTCTGTCTCTTTCACGATTTTGTTTAGGTATTCACTTTATTTCTCACTATCAAGTAGTGAGAAGAATACATAGGGTGAGTCCTTGACTTTGACAGATATTTTAACCGAAGATTCCTGAGGCCGAAAGAAACACTTTGTTCTTCTATTTTTAAATTCGTCTCGGTTGAAAAATAGTTCAAAGTTCTTTTCAGAGGAATTATGAACTTAATATTACCAGCACACAGTTAGCCTAGAAGAACAAAATTTTATTTTTACTCACACTTAACAATATTTACTCGTAATATGGAGGAATGCCTTCAGCAGAAATTTTGAAATACAAATAGTAGTTGACCATTTCACCCACCTCAGAATGGAAATATTTTATAATTATTATTCTTAAATTGATGACCATACTGTTTTCTGGATACAGCCTATCACAACGCTGAAATAATAGGTAGCTCTATTATGATCAAGATCTTTCAATATTCATTCGATAATATTATCTTCAGCAACGCATTTTGAATAGATGAACATTTTCTGAGCGAAATCCCAATTACTTTTGAAATAAAATAATGATAAGATTCAAACAAAATTAAGACTATTATTTAATTTTTAAGGTACTCCAAATGGCCATCCTTTTCCTGATATAATACCATGAGATGTGATAGCAGAAAATCTTCCACCTATGACATCAGTAATTCCTAGGAAGCGAACGAGAAAAGAGATATCCTGGAAAGTAAACCAAAGAAAGTTGAACCGAAACACTGGTAAAGCCTACGTAACAAAAAAGGTGTTACAGTACCCAGTAAACAATGTATTAGTTTGAATTGTCAGTGTTCTAAAAAATGTAACGAAGAATTCACGCCGAACGGATTTTTATATTCGAGTCGTTCTGGAGACTTGGTGATTTTGTTTCTCAAAATACATATATTTACGGTCTCGTAAGAGGGAACAAAATTGCCCGCAAACATATTAAAGATGGTTCTGGTCCTGTAAAAACAATATCTTTTAAGTATTTTTTGAAGATAAATGATAAAACTCGAGTTGTTTGCAAGAAATACTTCCTCGATACATTTAAAATAAGCAATGGGCGTCTTCATAGATGTATTTCTAAGAAGATTCCAGAATTCAAAGAAACCCGTGGCACTACAAGTTCAAGAAGATTAGATGATTCTGATATCGTTGCTCACATAGAGAGTTTTCCAGCAGATCAAAGTCACTATTCCAGAGCAAAGAACCTCAACAGAAAATATTTGAACCCTCAATTAACTGTTAAAAAAATGTACGACATGTACAAAAAACAATGTGATCATAAGGACAAGGTGCCAAAAAATTAAAATTTGATTATCACATATTTAATACCAAATTCAATCTCCACTTTAAACACCCTCATCAAGATTCATGTAGGTTATGCGATGAACTTGACCTAAAAATTAAAGCTGCTAGTGATGTTAATGAGAAGAGGAACCTGGAGATCCAACTGGAATTGCATCAGAGAAAGGCTGAATCGGCAAGGAATAGTCTTAGAAACGATTCAGAAAGAGCAGACGAGACTACTTATGTAATAACTTATGATTTACAGAAAGCTCTTTTTTTTCCAAAATTGACTGTATCCGTGGCTTTTCACAAGAGAAATGCATACCTTTATAACTTAGTTATACACTGCTCAAATAATAAAACAGGGTATATGCACCTATGGGATGAAACTGAAGGTTCTTGATTTCGGGACACTCATATATTCCCAATGACGGAGAGTTCGGAATAATTGAAAAAGCAGCCCGCAGAAGTGGTCAAATTTACAGTCCGACTGTAACACCACAGTTCGAAGTCATTGAGATGCAGCATGAGAAATTTTTAAGTACAAAAAAATTGGAAACCGCAATTGTGATCCTAAAAAAACCATGTGCGGCTATAGTTTCAATTGGCTGAAAATTAAATGTCTTCGCTTCCAACGAGACCAACCTCTGATCTTCCAGTTCAAAGAAACCCTGGATCCTGAATTCCCATTCTATAAGGTCGATCTACAGAAAACATTAGAGGTAGACCTTTGAAAAATGTATCTTCTGTTCATCAGGATATGCTTCCCCATCCAGAAGGGCTGTCACTGCTGCAAAGAAAAAGGATATGATGGATTTGTTACCCTATATTCCTCCAATACACCACCACTACTATCGCAATCTACCAGTGGACGTAGCAACCCGATCATCAGTCGTGAACCGCGAAGAAGAGCGCTCATCTAGTGATGAAATAGAATTTTATTGACGTGAAAATTTTAATTATTCATAGTAATAATGGACTAAGTCCAAAATAAAATTGTTTTTGGTAAAAAGTAAAGTTATTCAATGTCAGTTTCAATTTTCAATCTTTTTTCAATTTATCCATATTGATCTATGAATGGACACATAACTATAGTAATTGATCCTTTCTGCAATTTTCTGCACAATATTTCATGAAATTATCGATACCTGAAATTAACTTTGAGTGGAGATAGTCCACTATTATTCTACGTGCCCCATATGTACCACTACATAAAGGCATTCCTAAAAATTGTTTATACAGGGTGACTGGTGACGTAAGGGACAACGGCTAACTGGAGATAGAGGACCTCAAACTGAATGAGGATTGGGGGTTTAAATGTCCCATAAGGCTATTAGTTTCAGAGATACAGGGTGTTTTTTGCAAAAGTGCTAAAACTATAAACTCCCATATTTTCGTCAATATGGCAAATTTTTCGCTGATATTTGGCAAGCTTGTTAATATACATATTCTCCATCAGATCGACAAAAAAAAATTTCCAAAAATTGCAGGTCCGTAATCAAAAATTTCAATTTCTGTGTCAGGTGAAAAATATCACTCGGTATATGAAATAAAAAATATTAAGTTGGGAAATTGGAATCTGCAAAAAACACTGAGTGAAAATCTGTTTTTAGTTTTAATGGCACAAATTTCTTAAAGTTTTTATGATATGTTGAAAGTCGAATATTACAATTTTTCATATTGAATTCAAGAAACACACTATTCCTGAAAGGAAAAAACACTGAATTTGAGATGCTTAAATAATCCTGACGCATTTTGAATATTCCTTCACATCTTGAAATACTTTTTCATTAAATTTTCGATCGATATTATAAGAAAAACTCAAAAAAACAACACAAACACAAAAAGATTAATAGTAGTACATATGGTTCATAAAAAAATCAAATAAACAAACGCTTGATATGCGAGAGCCATTCCCCTCACACACAGGGGCGTCAATTGGGGGGGGCAGGGGGGGGCATTTGCCCCCCCCAAGTGTCTTGCAAAGAAAATAAAAACTTTAAAGATTCTTGAAAACCACCAATACAAAAAAAAATTAAAAAATATGAACATTTCAAAATTGCATGTTTGAATATAGCTAGCAATTTATGTGTTTAATTGTGTTCGCGGAACCGGCCTCTGACGAGCCGCCTGCCGCCGTAGCGCGCATGTCGGTTTTGTGGTGGATTCGGGGAGTTGTCGTGTCGGTGCCGTTTCCCGTACCCGTTTGATAGCATTTTTATGTGAGCCGCCGTAGCGCGTATGTCGGTGTCGGTTTTGTGGTGGATTCGGGGAGTTAGAAGTAGAAGTAGTTGCCAACTTTTGTTTCATGTTTTGTAGTTGCCAAGTGAGGGAGTGAGGTCACTTTTATTATTTATTGAACGAGTAAAAAATTTGTATTAGGTAAGTGTGAAGCTTTAGCTTAATAGGGCTGCTGTAAAAGGTTTAAATATTCTTTTTTAGACATTTTAAATCACAATGAAACGTCACCAAGACCAAGCCTCGTTAATCTTAATGTCCTTTTTTACAAAAAAACCTGCACGTCCTGCACAAGAATCAAGTCCATCAAATAGTGTACCTGATGCAACTTCTGCTGAGTCCTCGCTGGAGTCGATACAACCATGCAGTAGCAGTACAATTTCTATTACATCGAACTCCGATTCTATGGTATCGCAATCAACTTCCGAAAGCACCTTGGAAAGCACCGTGGATGATATCAGCGTATCACCTAATACTACCCCGGTTCAGCCAGTTTTGAAAACCTATCCAGAAATTAAAGGTAGGCGATTCTCTTGTCGTTATTATGATGCTTTTCAATGGTTTGAGTACTCAATCAAGTTTAATGCTGTGTTTTGCTTTTGCTGTCGTCATTTTGCACCAAAGTCAATTCGTCCTGGCGAAACGTTTGGAAATCGAACATTTATTGAAAAGGGTTTTTGCAAGTGGAAAGATGCTGCTTCCTTGCTCAAACAGCATGATCTTTCAGAAAGACATAAACACGCAGTTCTGGCATGGAGTGAATTCAAAAATCGTTCAAAACACAAGCAGTCTGTTTCTTCTCTTTTGAATGCTACCAGATTTGCAGAAATTGAAGAAAACCGTGCTCACGTTAAGGCGATACTGAGGGCAATAAGTTTTTTAGGACGACAGGGCTTAGCCTTTCGAGGTCACGATGAAAGCATTGAGTCAGGAAATAGAGGAAATTTAAAGGAATTGTTGGAAACCTTTGCAGAAGAAAACCCAAATCTAAAGGAAAAACTTATTCGCAGGTATGGCCACTATACCTCACCAGATTACCAGAACGACATGATTGACGTATTTGGAAATAAAATTCAGTCTACAATAATTAAAGAGATTCAAACTGCAAAATATTTTTCTCTGCTTGCTGATGAAACCAAGGATCTTTCAAAGTCCGAGCAACTCGCTATTCTGATAAGATATGTGGATATAACCGGCAACGTATCTTGTATAAAAGAAAAAGCCGTAGATCTACATCATTTAAAGAACTTAAATGCAGAATCATTAACTTTTCACCTGACAACAAATTTGAAAAAAATTGGACTTGATTTGTCAGACTGTGTTGGACAGTGTTATGATGGCGCTAGCGTCATGAGTGGAAAAGTGAACGGAGTGCAAGCTCGCATAAAGAATCTTGCGCCACACGCAACCTATGTGCACTGTCACGCTCACCGTTTGAATTTGGCTTTAGTTGACACACTTGACGACATTATAAAGACGCGTGATTTTTTCATAGTAGTACAAAATCTTTATAACTACATTGCTAACAGTAGTCCACGGCACGAAAAGCTAGTTGCAGTGCAACAAAGATTGGGACAAAAAGTCCTTAATCTTGAGAGAACTGTACCGACCAGATGGTTTTACTGGTTTCGATCCATTCAGAAAATCAAAAAAAGGTACGCTGCTATTCTTGAAGTGCTTCAAAATGAGAGCAACAATAGCGCTGAAGCAGTGGGTCTCCAAGCACAAGTAACAAAGCCTGTTTTCATTTTTTATTTACACGCCATGGAAACTTTGCTTGGAACAACTTATAATTTATCAGAGCAGCTTCAAGCCGAAAATCTGGATATTTGTTCAGCAATATCACTGCTAGACGCTACTAGAAGCGCTTTAGAAAATGCCAGGTCGGAAGAAACATTTGAAAGTATTCTCGGAACTTCAAAGCAATTGGCAACTACTTGCGGATTTGAATGGACCCGTGTACAGCGGAAGCGAGTTTTAACAAAAAAGCTGTCTGACAGCTATACTGAAAGCACTGTTGGCCATAGAGATGGTACCGATGACATTGATTTCCGCAAAGAATATTATGCTGTAGTTGATCGATTTTTAGTAGAATTTGGACAAAGATTTTCAGAAAGCAACCAGCTGCTTTATTCCGCTTTTAAATTTCTTAAAAAGGAAGACACATTTTCCTTTTTAGAGGCGAAGGAAATTTCATTATTTTTACAAGTTTACGGTCATTTAGTGGATGAACCACTGCTACACACTCAATTACCACTAGCTAAGATTCATTTGCTAAAATCCTTAGATTCTGGAGACTGTACACAAACCAACAGTGCACTTCAAATGCTTGACATTCTAAAAAACCTTCCAGTAGCATATTCGGAAGTAATAAAAATTTTAAAAATCATATGTACACTTCCAGTTACAACTGCCAGTGATGAGAGGTTTTTTTCTGTATTGAAAAGAGTCAAAAACTACTTGCGAACCACTATGGGGGATGAAAGACTGCGATCACTTATGCTTATGGCATCTGAACCCAACTTGGTGAAAGGATTTGACCTTAATTATTTAGTTGATGAGTTTGCGGCAATAAAACATCGTCGTTACCCCTTAACCCATTAACTAAGGACTAATAATATAAATAATATCTTTTTGTTTTATTATTTTTTGTGATTATTTTCAATTTATATTTGTGTTCCTTAATTTGTTTCATGTTTATGTTGTTGTTTGTCTTTAAATAAAGCTTTTATTTCTTATCCTTTTTTTTAAATTTTTGCCCCCCCCCAACAGACATATGAACTGACGCCCCTGCACACATTGGCTCTTTTGAACAATTGAAGTACGTTTCATATCCACAAGATGAAAAATTAGTCTTGATAGAACAGTAACACTAGATTTCAGCTCGAGAAAAGTTGGAATTTTTTCTCAGAACGCCTGAACAATAATCCATCTGATACTTATTCTTTCAATAAAATTTCTTCTTCTATTAAATAATGCAATGATTCATGAGGAAACAACTAAGCAAATGCTCGAAATCAGAGCAATTTGCTTCAACGCATTTATTGGCTCTCTTGAACTCTAATGATTTCTTTCTCTTTTGAGATGAGGATTATTCTGAGACCAAATATTATATCCGTTCATTTTGCGCAATCCAAAAACAAGTATCATCTACTTATTCTTCATTCGTGAATATTGAAGGCATTTTTCAGTAGATAAACAAACGACACAATTCCCAATAATTCACAATCAATGAATGTATGAATATAAACGTCATTTTTTGAAATAAGCCTAATCTGTGTAGTAGGATGTATTTTATTTATAATGAATAATAAACCTCTTATTCCAAAAAATCACTTGTTTCCCTAATATGCTGTTATTCATATGCTTCTCAAAAGAAGATGAAGTTGCTACACCTAAGTACATATTAGAGGAAAATAAGTCCTCAAAATTCATACATTATTTCATTGAAGAATAAATTTTGTTGAAAACATAAGTACCAGATGGATTATTGTTCAGGGGTTCTGAGAAAAAAGTCAAACTTTTCTCGAGCTGAAATCCAGTGTTTCTGTTCTATCAAGAGTATAATTTTTCATCTTGTGGATATAAAAAGTACTTCAATTGTTCAAAAGAGTCATTAAGTGTGTGAGGGGAATGGATCTCGCATATCGAGCATTTGTTTATTTGATTTTTTTATGAATCATATGTGCTACTGTTCCTCTCTTTGTATTTCTATTGTTTTTTTAATTTTTCTTATAATATTGATGAAAAATTAATAAAAAAGGAGTTCAAGATGTGAAGGAATATTCAAAATGTATCAGGATCATTTAAGCATCTCAAATTCAGTGTTTTTTTCTTTCAGGAATAGTGTGTTTCTTGAATTCAATATGAAAAAATTGTAATATTCGACTTTCAACATATCATAAAAACTTTAAAAAATTTGTGCCATCGAAACTAAAAACAGATTTTTACTCAGTGTTTTTTGCAGATTCCAATTTCCCAATTTAATTTTTTATTTCATATACCGAGTGATATTTCTCACCTGACACGGAAAGTGAAATTTTTGAATACGGACCTGCAATTTTTGAGAATTTTTCTAGTCGATCTGATGGAGAATATGTATATTAACAAGCTTGCCAAATATCAGCGAAAAATTTGCCATATTGACGAAGATATGGGAGTTTATAGTTTTAGCACTTTTGCAAAAAACACCCTGTATCTCTGAAACTAATAGCCTTATGGGACATTTAAACCCCCAATCCTAATTCAGTTTGAGGTCCTCTATCTCCAGTTAGCCGTTGTCCCTTACGTCACCAGTCACCCAACACCCTTTAATTGTTTCAGATGAAATAAGCCCTGGTGACGGCTTCCATCTGTATGTATGATAATTTATTTGATTCACTCAATGGAAGTATATCCTATATTGAGGGAGCGAAGTTCTTAAGAACCCGAATCACCAACAAAAGTCCACAAATTTTGGGCTGAGCAAAGAAACGAATCAGGTGCTGGAAGTTTGACCACAGTACTCCCCCTTCCGTATCTGGTTGGATAACCACTTTAAACGGTATGGAATTTGTTTATAGAAAGTGTCAATCCCTAGGTTTTAAGTTACTTGTTCCCCGAAGATTGAATCAAGATGCACTGGAAAATTCGTATGGTGTTTTGCGTGCTCTATGTGAAGGGAATCGAAATCCAACTGTTCTTCAGTTTGAAGGTGCACTTAAAACTGCTATCATCAACACAGTTGCTATTCATGATGCTAAAAACAAGAACTGTGAAGCGTATGATAACAGCTTTTTATGTAATCTTTGAACTCTGCTGAATAAAACTGGTTCTGATTCTGAAGCAGGGTCAAGTGAGGAAGATGAGAAAACCAGCGATGACGATTTGTTTGAAGTTTTAAACAAGGAAATTAGAGAGAATTAAAAAAAAATAATGAAGAAATGGTACGAAAAATATCTCAGGGAACCTCAGAAGCTTTATCAATCGCGTATGCCACTGGTTTTATTTTCCGTCGACTTCTGAAGCAGAGAAGCTGTAATGTTTACCAAGCTCTGTTGACCTCTTCCGCCGGTGATATTTTCAACGAGTTCATCAACTACAAAGAGTACAATGAAAACGGAGCCAGTCTGACACGGGCCCTCTCTTGAGGTTGTTGTTACAGTTAGGAATTGTGCTACCTTAGTTGATAAATGCCTTGATGAAAACGCTCATCAACCTAATATTAAGGCCAACATTATTGCTTCTCTGTAGAGAGAAGTAGATTTCACTTGGCTTAGTTCATGTGGGATACATTCCATTGACAATGTATCTTGTATTTTAAGATCTACTTCCGCTATCTGGTTGAAAAGGCGGTTGAGCCGAAAAAACAGAGAGTTTGCCGAAGGAAAGAAGGCAAGGAAAGACGAGAAAAGAAAGAAATACAAAAACATAGTTCATTTATAGTTTGTTTACATATATATATTCAATAAAAAAATTTGATTACGATTTATTTTCTTATTCTCATTCTTATTGTGTTATTCTCAATAAACAGTTATGTATTCCTTCGGTTTCGCTTCGTTTTAAAGTAAGGCGACTTTTTATTGGGAATGAAAAAATTAAGTTAACAACTAACTTAATTTTTCATTGACAATAAAAATGAGTCGCCGTATTTTTACGACGCCCAACCGTAGGAATACCTATGAGTAATAATGAATAGATTTAAAATTTCCCGCCAACATAGACCGCCACCTACGGCGCATCCGCAGAGAATTAGTTCCGATTTCTGCTGGTTCGAATTGAGCAGCGCTGCTGCAGTAACCATGTTGGTATTTCTATGGCCAATAAAAAGTCTATGAAAAGTGGTCAACGACTGTTAGCGTGGAAGTCGGAGTTCATGCATTGTACTTGGCTATGTAACAAGGAACATTGTAATATATTTAATACGTCGATGATATGGAATTATGTTTGCTAGGCGTTAAATGGGTGTTCTTCAAAATTCATATACATTTTTTTTATAAATTGAAAATATGATTACTGTTGTTCATTCGATCTGATTTGATTACATTTTTCAGCATGTCACCACAGAACCGGTTCCAGGTACAAGCTCAATGTTAGTTCCAGATATTGTTCAGTGAAAAGGAACCCCCTCAAAATTCCTGGAAGGTATCAGTCCAGTACCAATTCTTACAAAATCGATTAAAAAACGAAAAAAAGTGATCTGCCGAAATATTGACCATTTTTTCTCCTCGGATGATGCCAGAAAATCAGAATCTTGCATAGTATTGGGAAAATTATGACACAACGAACAAGGCAGATTGGTTAAAATGTTTAGGTTGTGACAAGTGGTTCCATGAGACTTGTACACTATATCGCCGTTTCAAAGAAACATCGACGTAAATGCAAATGAGTTAAGTGTCACAACGCATAAAGAAAAGTCTACTTCCCTTCCCTACAACAAAGCCGTAATTGAAGTAAAACGTCTTAACGCTAGAGGGCAGTTACGTCTATATTGAAATTTCAGGACTTGGTGTTGTCGATTTGAGAAAACACAGACGCATATCCCAGTTGTATTACGGCATTCGTGAGTGACCTCACGCATTCAATGAAAGACTGTCCTAAGTGCTTTTCGTGACTTGCAATGGTTTTTCTTAGGAAAAAATTCAAAAGCCACATGTTCTAGAAGACGAATTAGACGATTTTTTGATCGCATATCACGTCCCCGCAAATCCCCGGTAGTGAGAAATCGCGTGGATCATTTTGCGAAATATGATGACGAAGAATTTAGAAATAGATTCCGACTTACAATGCCATCATGTAGCTATGTATTATCTTTGAGAGAAGACGATACTTATAAGAACAAACACTAACCGATGAGCTTTATACCTACGTTTACATCAATACTTATTTAAATGTAACTATATTTTTTATTTCAGAAACGCGGCTATATCCCCAAAAACAAATTATTGCTTACATTGCGATACTATGCGACTGGATGTTTTTTGAGAGCAATAGGAGATTTGAGTGGTGTCAGTATTGCTTCCGCATCAAGAATTGTAGCATAAGTTCCACTTGCAATAGCAAAATTGAGACCAGATTTTGTAAAATTTCCTTCTGATTTGGAACAAATTATTCAAGGATTTTATGACATTGCAAGATTTCCGGGAGTGGCAGGAGAAATTGACTGTACCCATGTTAATATAAAATCACCTGGTGGAAATGAGATAGGCATGGCAATTTCTCCCTCAATGTTCAAACCATTGTAGATCATAATTTGAAAATTAGGGATATCGTAGCAATATGGCCTAGTTCTTGTCACGATCAGACCATTTTTAACAATTCACGAATTGGATATCGATTGACAACTGATGAATTTGAAATTTTTTATATATTGGGAGATAGAGGATATGCAAATACAAATTATTTGTTGAAGTCACACAAAATACAGAATATGCAACTGAAATATAAAATGTTCAAAAGGAGGAGAAATTGCCAATCGCAGTTCTCTGCTTCCTTCATTCATAATACAGACCAAGAAGAAATAGAGGCTTTAATTGGTCTGCTCTATTTAACAGGCATTTTTAAATCAGAACATGAGGATCTCAGATCTCTATGGGCCAATGATGGAACGGGCAGAGACATATTCAGGTGCACTATGTCACTTGCAAGGTTTTCTTTCTTGATCTCATGTATTCGATTCGATGATGATAGTACAAGGGAGGAAAGACTGAAGGAAAACAAGTTGGCCGCAATATCTGAGTTATTTGATCAATTCGTCCAAAATTCAAAGAGTTGTTATTCTCCTTTTCTTCATTTGACGATAGATGAAATGCTAGTTCCATTCAGAGGTCGCTGCGGATTCCGAATGTTCATGCCAAGTAAGCCTGCTGAATATGGGATCAAGATACAGGTTTTAGCAGATGCAAAAACCCATTACATGGTCAACTCTGAAATATATTGTGGAAAACAGAAAAAGGAGAGAAAGTATCCCTTCCAACACAAGTGGTTATGAGGTTGATTGAACCTGTGAAAGGGTCCAATAAAAATATAACTACCGATAATTGGTACACCTCATTAGAACTTACAAATGCCCTGAAAAAAGAGAAGTTGACGTTAGTAGGTACTTTGAGGAAAAATAAAGCTCCCTATTTGGGTTCACTTCTGATTTGACGATTGTTGCTCATGTTTCGAAGAAAAACAAATCTGTGATTTTATTATCCTCTATGCACTCAGATGATAAAGTTGATGAAAAGAGCAAGAAGCCGGATATTATATTATTTTACAACAGTACGAAGGCTGGCGTATACGCATTAGATCAGAAATGCGCGAACTACAGTACATCAAGAAGAACTCGCAGATGGCCAATGGCAATATTTCACATGATTTTGAATGTTTCTGGAGTGAATGCCAGAGTTCTTTATCAGCTTTCACCCACCGGAAAGGAACTAACGAGAAGAGACTTCCTGAATACATTAGCCAAGGAGTTGTGTAGACCACATGTAGTAACCAGGATATCTAACCCTAAGATATCACTCAAACTTCGAAATTTAGCAGCGGACATATTTGATTTTGAGTTTTCCCATCCACTAGAGCCTTAGCCTCGGGTAGGAACTTCGAAAAGAAAGATGTCCATCGAAAAAAGATCGAAAAACAAACACCTTCTGTTCGATGTGTAAAAAACCGATTTGCAAAGAATGTGCCATAAATGTTTGCCCCTTATGCAAAAATACCAAATAAAATACTTGAGTTAATATTTAATGTTTGAAAATTATTATTTCCGAATAAATTGTAAAAATATAGTTTTCTTTGGCTAATATCTATCTAGAAATCGGGTCAAATTGACACACCGTAGCACTTATGTTAAAAAAATTTTGTGTAGTAATTGAGGGTTAATACTAGATGCCAAAGATCTGAAAACTCATGGTGATAATCTGTGGGGCTTGCTGAGCTCATCATCTTGCAAACAAATACCACCTGCAAGAGTCTCCAAATCAGTCACTGATGAGATCGACGAGATTATTGCTAATATGAGATCCCCCAAGTCTAGGCGGGTGAGGGACACCAGACGTGATTACCCAGCCAACTCTCATGAGACTCATCATGGCTTCTCCTATGTACCTCAGATCAACATACAATCCATCCACAGAATCGATACTTTCCAAGCCCACCATTACCATATGCCATCAAGAGAGCAACCGCGAACCTATGATAACTCACGACAGAAGCCTTGCACTCTAGCTAACCCCCCAGATGATCCTACTCACACGATGTTGACCCAGGGCAGTCAAATTCCAGAACCATCACAAGGGGAACAGAAGGTAGCAGATGAAACCCACACAGACAACCCTTACATCTCCAACCAAGACAAGGACCACCCTGATATTGAGTTCCAGCAAGATAAGCAGCAGTCGACTCCGTCTTACCCTTCTCTCAGATACAATCGACAATCAGGAAAACCTTTGGATGTGGGGCATTGGGTGGAGAGGTCAACGAGGAAGATCACTGTTGTTAGGTGTGAAACCACATTATCCGAACTGTTGAGCACATACAGCTTGGAACAGTCATCAGTAGCACATGGTTTGTGCAGAGTTGTCATGTACCCTTATCGTGCTTGTGAGAAGGTTACATAAATGGCCACTATTCGAGACAGAAATGTTAGTAAGGCAGTCCTCAAGCGAATTGAATATGAGCAATATAGAGCTGCTACCATAAGACATCTCAGGAGGTCTGTCCTCTTCCCAACACCTGGTCCACAGCTCATCGATGATCAACATTATGAAGGATTACTCGGATTTATAGGATCAGCGTACGGTTGGGCCTTTGGTACCGCTGAGAAGTCTGAGGTCAATAAACTGGCTCACGCTATTAACTACATCAACCAACGAATGGAGGCACATGAGACTTTCACTCTACAAACCAAAACGGAGTTCCTTACCATGCTAAAGGCCCAAGACCAAAATATGAACACTCTGAAAGCTGAAATCAATGAACACATCAATGACATGGCTACAAGGCTAGATGCTCTCAAACACAATACTGACCTCCTCCAGTCAAACTTGCTTACAGCCAGAGAGAATGCAGCTTGGGTAGTAACGTTGTTGAAATATTCCACCTTGGTCAATGAAATATCAACAGATTATTCTCTCTTAGGAGCCAAAATAGGTGTTACCAAAAGTAGGAGTCAAGACATCATCTCCATGGTTCAACTTCAATCACTCAAGCCTAATGTCATCCTGCAAGAGACCCTGCGTGAGAGCATACGGGACCACCTGCTAGTTCTGGGATCAGGTCATAGGTCTCTTGATGCCAGGCAATTAGAGATATATAACAAGCCTGGGTAAGCTATGGTTTCCACTGCAGGATCCAAAGTTTATGCATCAATACGAATCCCTATCTTCAAGACTGCCAATCCATCAGAACTGTGGTCCGTACATTCAATCACTATATTGATGGGTGGTAGATGGTTGCAATATGAGTTGTCAGGTACTTACATCATGCGCGATGGTAGTCAACAAAGATGGGGAATCCTGTCAATGGAGGAAGTCGAGAGATGTAAAAAGAACCCGGGTAGGGCATGCGATGAAGGACTCACATATCAGAGGTTTGGTTCTGGATCATGCTTGATGAAATATTTGGAATACCAGCCTGTTAATGCTAGCTCGTGCTTGATGGAGGATGTTACGGATACTATCACAGACTATGAGCAGGTGATGAAAGGGAGCCCTTGCGAATGGTTAGTATCACTCAGGGATAAGGCCACCAATGCCGAACTCATTTGCGATCAAGTGGACAAGGCGAGCTCATCATCTACCAAAGTGTTGTCAAGCGTATCTGTTGTTTCTCTAGATGAAGGCTGTACTATGTATCTACCGATAAAGGTGTTGTCTTGCAAGGCGTTAGCTGACTCGTCCTCGTCGATACTAGATTACTCAAGACTGCGCTCACCCTCCCTCACACAGCCCATTAAAGGTGCAAATATTTGAAGATATAGGTACCAACTCACCTTTACCTCCAAGGCCTGAGAGACTAGAAGGGTGGATAAATAGGGAATCAAAATCATATAGGTACCAAGGAGACTATGTAGACATGAAAGAACTTATAGATAAGAGCCGAGATAGCACCAAGGACTATATGACCCTTGGTGATTCATTGGAAGATAAATTCAGAGATTTTTAACATCCTCAACAAGTAGTGTCGGGACCAGGTCGAAGGTTTCTGAGGATTCCAGAAGGAATGCAACACTGGTGTATACATTGAAAAACCAAACTGGGAAACTGGGTATGTAAGCAAATGTTTTTAGGAACATTAGGAATCAAAGAAACGTATTTTTATAGAATCATAAGGGATCAAGAATTAGCTGAAAATGATAATCAGCATAGTCTTTCACAATCGACAATAACTAAAAATGAAAGAGAGCAACGAAACGCTGCTCAACGTGAATGCCTTACAGATTTTTTTCAGCAACTGCCCAAGCTCCCATCACATTATTGTAAAAAATCAACAAACAAAAGCCAATCTCTGCTCATCGACCTTTGCTTCTTGTATTATAAATTAGATCCTGACTCGTGTAACTGATTATAAGATCCCTATTATAATATGGAGTGATGGCTGCTGTTATCAAAATAAAAATGCTATAATGGCCAACGCACTTTTCAGTTCGAGTAAAGAAAAGAATGTCGAAATATTTGGAAGTGGGGCACACTCAGATGGAAGTTGATAGTGTCCATGCCACCATCGAAAGACGACTGAAGAACCATTCTTTTTATCTACCTAGCGACTACTGGAGAGTGACACAAATGGCACGGCAAAATCCTCCTTATGAAGTTCATGCAGTGGACTACGGATTTGTTCGCGATTATGACTGCAATTTGAAATACACCTCGATCAGACCAGGAACCAAAGCTGGAGATCCAACAGTTAATAACATAAAAACCCTCCTCTACAAACTAAGTGGGGAAATACAGTTCAAATTAAATTTTGACGAATTTGTATAACTCCCAGAAAAACGTGCAATTGATAAATTCATTCAATTAATCAAATAATCAGCCAATTAAAATTAGCCTCGAAAAATATAATCATTTACAGCAGTTGAAGGCTGTTATCCCTGCTGACGTGCATTCGTTTTACGATGGTCTTTCCCATAAGTAGGGCAATAATATAGCCCTTCAACGCATTAAAATCAAGCCCACAAGTAGAGCTGCCACCTCTCCGGGTTTGTGAGGCGCCTATTCGGTCTACGGGTTTAAGTGGTTTAACCCTCTAATACCCAATTCCGCCTTGAGACTGGTTGCATATAAGTGGATATAAAATTTCTCACTGTGAGCAGTTTAGTTTAACTGCCCATGTCCGCCTTCAGTATAGGTTCGTTTCATGAGACGGAAGTGAAATAAACTACACTCGACGGATTGTTTACGAATTAGGCTCAGTCATGCTTGATTGTTCGTTCGATGAGGTAATACTCCGAGTTCCCTTTTTTCGAGGATTATATATGAATAGTTCGTGTGATAGAAAATAAGAAAAAAATTGCAGGTGAGTAAAATTAGATATTATTTTTGATATATTCATTGAGATTGAGACAAAAAAGTATTAGAATATTCTGTATATTCACATATTCCTCTGCCCGCCTGTAGGCGGTCTTGGGCAAGTAGTGAGGAAAAAAATAAATAGGATGAATCAATTATCTCGAGAATTTTGCGCAATGAAATATTTACTTCCAGGAAGTAATATGGCTCGTCGAACTGTGGACTTATCGAAAATCACATCAGATGACATGTTTTCTTTATTGGACAGTATTGATTCTGATGAGTTGAACACTGATATCGAGGAAAACTCTTCTCATTATAGTGATTTAGATGAAAATGATCTCGCCGTACTCGAAGATCCTCATTGCTACTCTATGAATGACACGAATGGTGACGATAATCCTGAATTTGATGACTCTGCAGATTATTTGCCGTTAGTACAGTGGGTAAATCAGAAGGAATCAACCGGCAGCAATGCAACACAATCACAAGAAGAAGCTGATAGTGAAACAGGTACTCAAATCGATTTGCCAACTGAAGATTCTCATCTTCCAGATTGTCAGAATGCTCGATCCAAAGGTAATAAACGCCAACGTGAGCCAGATTTTACACCATTCAGTGGATTTATTGGGTCTTCCAAAGATATAGATCCAAAAAGTCAGCAATTCAAAAATATTTTGAGGCGTAAAAAGCATAATATGCAACTTCATGAAAAACAAATCAAATTCAAAGGACTCAGTGAATTACCTCAACAATTTTCAGAGCTGAAAACGCCTTATGCTTGTTTCAACTACTTCTTCGATAATAGTTTGTATCAACATATTGCTGACCAAACAAATTTGTATGCACGACAAGTAAATATATCAACAAGATTTGTAACGTCAGCGTCAGAAATAAGAAAATTTGTAGGTTTTCTAATATACATGTCAGTTTATAAGTACCCGAATACTCGAGAGTATTGGGCAGAAAATTCCTTTGAACCCATTCGGCCAACTATGCCAAGAAATAGATTCGAAGAAATACGTCGCTTTCTTCATTTCAACAAAAATGATGATATTCCGTCGAAAGAAGATCCAAGATTTGATGCGATATATAAAGTTCGACCAATTGTTGATTATTTCAACAAACGCTTTCAGTTGGTGCCCATGAATCAACGCCTCTGCGTTGATGAACAAATGTGTTCCACAAAAATGGCATCCCATTTACGGCAATACATGCCAGCCCAACCACATAAGTGGGGCATGAAATTGTTTGTACTTTGCGACTCACACGGATTTTCATATGCCTTCGAGTTATATTCTGGCGCAGGTGATAATAAAGTTCCAACGGGAGCACCAGATTTGGGAGCAGCTTCAAATGTCGTATCAAGATTGTCGCCAATAATACTAGATCATAAGCAGCAGATCCTTTATTTCGATAATTATTATACCGCAATACCATTGATGATTTACTTGTATAGCAGAGGCATATTTTCTTTGGGAACAATACGTACAAATCGAATTGCTAATTGCAAATTATCTACGGACAAACAAGTTCAAAAAGAAAACGCGGATATTCTGAAGAATATGTAGCTTCCTGTCATGGTGTTGACATTTCCACTACTCTTTGGAAAGATAATAAATGTGTAATATTAGCATCAACATATGTAGGGATAAAACAATTCATCAAAAATAATGAGACTGAGATAGAACAGAAAATCTCACGCTATGATAGAGTGCAGAAAAAAAGGATAGAAGTTGATTGTCCAACTATTATTCGTGAATATAACGCCCACATGGGTGGTGTAGACTTGATGGATGGTCTTATAGGTCGCTACCGAATCAAGATGAAGACTAATAAATGGACTAACCGAATATTCTTTCACCTAATAGATATGGCTATGGTCAACGCATACCTACTTCACAGAAGAATAAATAAAGCATATCCAAAAGAATTGAAGCCACAGCTCCCTTCCTTTAGGAAAGAGGTAGCTGCAATACTTTGCAAGGATCTCAGGGAGGAGTCACTAAAAAAAAAGTGTGGGCCTGAGTGGCTAGATCGTTCCGGTAAGCGTCAATGCAAATTACCTGGGTGTAAGTCAGAAACTCAGTGTACCTGCTGTAAATGCAAAATAAATTTATGTTGCACTGCTGCAAAAAATTGTTTTTCATTGTTCCATTCCAAATAAGCAGCATTATGTATCAATATCTTTTATGAAATAAAATCTCTATGAAAAATTATGCATTTCAATATTGCCTCCATCTGAATACATGATAAAATATTTTGTCCTAAATGCTCAGATCAGCCTCAAGGCGGCCACACCTTAATCAGGTGTTTTGTAAATCAGTTAACTTTTTGAGAAAAAAGATGTAGATTATATATAAGCTATCTTGAAACTATACGAAAATAATTTTGAAATAAAAAAAAAATTTGGGCATAGAGGGTTAACGTCGAAATCTCCGGGTTAGATGTGGCTGGCGGTCAACACGGCGCAGGGCCAACGATATGCGACATACTAATATAATTACTAACAGATCTATGCGCAAGGCAAGTTGTGAATGCGTCAGCGTTGAATGATTCAACTTGAATCACAGCCGTCTATAGACTTTAGACGGCTGTGGTTGAATCTCGACTCGTGATTCGAGCATGACAGGATCCGCACATGCGCACGTGGGATCAAAACATTAGTTCGGTAGCACGGCTTCACAAAAATTGCACAATAAACTGGCGTACGACTTCGTGTGTGTGTAATTAGCATGATGGAAGACGGAAAATCACAATCGATCAATTTGTCCGCACGGCCGGAACAAAGGAAAAAGTGTAGTTTTGGCAATTATTGACCGATTTCGATCAAATAAAAAGCCAAAAGTGATGGATTAGTGCTAATTAACAATAAATTCAGTGAAAAAACAGTATAAATACGAGACAGAGACTCCAAAATTAGTAATTTTCGACCCAAAATAGTGCGAAAGTGCGCAAATAACGAGAAAGTGACTCTAAACCGTAGTGTAGTGTTGATTAATTATTACATTAATCAAATTGAGCAAATAATATGGACAATCGGGAGGCATCCCGGGCCAGAAATGTGAAAAATGCCAATGTAAACGACGAAAGAACAATGTTGAGTGAAAAAGCCAGCACGAGCGGTTTTAAAAAACCCGATGACATACTTGTGAGCCAAAAAGAAGTAGTAAAAGCCGCCATGGATATAGATACCAGCGACTGTGAATCCACAACTTCCACAATATCAAGAAAAAGAAACAGAATCAGCGACTCCGAAAATAGTACAAACACCCACCCTGGTAACAAAAAGGTGAGACAAGTGAAACCCCATCAAGTTAAAATCACCAACAGATTCGACACCCTAGAAAGGGACCAAACAACCGGCGAAAATGGAACCCCCAACAATATTAGAAAACCAAAAAGACCACCACCGATCGTCATAAATGGAGTCTTTGCACAGCACAAAGAAACAGCCGAAACTCTCAAGAAAAAAATCAATGGCAAGTTCCACATTAAATACAGCAAATATACCTCAACACTTTTTTGCGAGGAAAAGGATGACTACCACAAAATGCTGAGACATTTCCAGAAGTGCAACCAAGAGTTTCACACTTACCCCCCCACGAAGAAAAAACGCACGCCTTTGTTCTAAAAGGCCTGGATTCGGGACCAGAGCCAGAGGAAATCAAGGAAGAATTGAAAAATGATCACCAATTGGACGTTAAAAACGTTTTCAAAATGCACGGGACACAAAGGCCCCGATATCGACAATACGGTGACAATCAAAACACTCATTCAAAAAATCAGAGTTTTAAACTACACGGCGATTACCTGGGATAGGTATAGAACGAGAAGAGATATCACACAATGCCATAATTGCCAGGGATGGGGACACGCCACCACAAATTGCTATAGAAAGCCATCATGCCTAAAATGCGCAGGGAATCACCAAACTAGAGACTGCACCAAACCAATGGAAGAAGAAGCCAAGTGCATAAACTGCCAGGGAAGCCACCCAGCTAATTACATGGAGTGTCCAGTGTATGTTAGCCTGGTGGAAAGAAAATACATCTTGTCTCAAACTCACAAACCACCAACCAGGAAAACATACACAGAAGCACCACCACCCACCCTCAACGTATGGGAAGAAAGAAAAAGAAGCCAAGAACAAGGAAGAACAAACAGCCAACCGACCAACCAGCCTGGAAAGGGTCAGGGAAGTAGTAGCATAAATCCTTTCCTCAATATCCAATCAGAATTTGAAAAAACCAAGCAATTAGTAAACCTACCAAAATTCTTAAATTCCATTAAATTATTAAACCAAAAACTAGAAGCAGCAAATACCAAATCAGAAAAACTAACCATAATGTTCGAATACTTCAATAATGCCGAAAATTCAATTTAAAACTCAAAATATCCATTGAGAACGCCAATAGTGTCGGCAGAAAACACATAGAAATTTCCAACTTCCTATCACACAACAAAATTGACATTCTATCAATTAACGAGACAAGACTTAAATCAACGGACAAATTTTACATACCCGGCTACAAATTCGAAAGAGAAGACAGACCAAACAACACCGGGCACGGCGGTGTTGCAATGTTAATTCGTAACAACATAAAATACATCAGATTGCCAAAATTGAACTGCACAGTAGAGAATATATCAATCAAGCTCGAAAACAATCAGATAATAACAGGTGTATACAATAGCCCAGCTAATAAATTCGACATAAACTGCCTTAGAACACTGTTCAGGAAAAACCATCTCATCGTATTGGGGGATATGAACAGCAGGCATGAGCAATGGAACTGTCACAACCGCAATACTAACGGAATTACACTAAACAGGTTCCTGGGGTCCGAACCTGATTGTCAACTTCACATACCAGACTTACCGACACACTACCCTATGAACAACACAACACCAACAACGATAGACTTAATAATAACCAAAAACACCACAAACGTATCCGAAGTAAAAACACTCTGCCAACTCTCATCTGACCACAACCCAGTAATATGCACAATAGACTCAAATATCGAAAAAACTCCAGACAAACTGATTTACAACTACAAAGTCACTGACTGGAACTCACGCCAGACAGAAGACAACACCAAAATAAAACAAAACAGTTACAAAGACAAACTCCGCCCACACATACTCAACCTTATAAAACTTAAAAACAGGGTTCGCAAACGTTGGCAGACTGACAGACTAACTGCTGACAAAGAATACCTGAAACACCTGACAAAAGAAATTAGCGACGAAATATGCAAATAACGAAATGAAAAATGGGAGGAAAAACTTACCAGACTTGACACACGAGACGGCTCACTTTGGAAAACCACCAAAGTCATGGGCAAAAAATATAAACCAATACCGACCCTCAAGAAAAATGACGAAACTTACGAGACAGACCTAGAAAAAACAGAAATCCTCTCACAAATTTTCGAGAAAGCACACGAAATTCCCCCCAACAACAGCGGAATACAAGACGAAATAACAAAACTGTACAAGAATTCATTAGAAAAGCAAACATAGAGAAACCTAAAACCAAAGACATCACCGACCCACAAGAAGTACGAGACATCATAAAAACAATAAACAATAACAAAGCACCAGGACTGGACGAAATAGACAACAGACTCTTGAAAAACTTATCGAAAAAAGCGACAGTACAACTCACGTACATAATAAACGCAATAATAAAACTAAAACACTGGCCTTCAGCCTGGAAAACAGCACTTGTTGTTCCGATACCTAAAGTCGGTAAAGACAACATAAACCCCGACAATTACCGCCCGATTAGCTTACTGTCCAACATAAGCAAAATCGCGGAACGGGTAATACTACGCAGACTAAACAACGAGACGAAAAAACTAAAAATAAAAGACGACAATCAGTTCGGATTCAAGGAAGGACACAGTGCCATCCACCAACTGTGCAGAGTGATCGTTGATATAATCAACAACTTTTACGAGAAAAAACACACTGCAATGACCCTACTAGACATAGAGAAGGCCTTCGACAAAGTTTGGATCGAAGGCCTTGTCTATAAACTCATACACCTCCGTATCCCACAACACCTCATCCTACTTATCCACTCCTACCTAACAAGCAGAAACTTCAAGGTTAAAATAGGCAACGATTACTCTGCACTCAGGCACATATTAGCTGGAATTGTTCAAGGATCAGTCCTTGGGCCTAGACTATTCAATTTCTACGTCCAGGACATCCCAAAGCAACGCAAAACAAAACTTGCCCTATTCGCAGACGATACGGCCATATATGCCCACTCGAGCTACGCGGAAGAGGCAAACAACTACCTTAAAGAACACCTCGAAATATTAACAAAATATTTCGAGAAATGGAAAATTAATTGAACATCGAAAAGGTAGAACAGATAATTTTCAGCAGGAAAGTAAACGACAAGTCCATAACAAACAAAATAAAATAAACAACCATGAAATATCCCCCAAAAATAGAGTCGAATACCTTGGTATGCAGCTCGACAGTAGACTGAACTTTCACGAGCACACCAAAAAACAAGTCGAGAAAGCATTCCTTGCGAAGAAAAACATGTATCCTCTACTGTGCAGGAAAGCAAACTAACGCCCAAAAACAAAAAACTAATTTATACATCATTAATAAGACCAATAATAACATATGCAGCACCAGCCTTTTGCGGCGTTCGCGCGTCTTGTTCTGTGAAATAGTAATAAAAACTATCGTGATAAAATACGAAAAAATCTGTAAATATGTAAATAATTGTAAATATTAATTGTATATATGTACATATCCCCTTTCCCCTTCAATTTCCTGAAACAGGTTTTTGTTTTTTATTTTCCTGTATGCACCAATATTACCCCAAAACCAATTAAAGGACATAAAAAAACACCCATCCCCCATTCCCTAAAGTCTTAGGACAAATTGTAAAATGAAATAAATGGCATATACACTAGCGTAGGAACCATGAAATGAACCATACCATAAAAGAACATGAAATGTACCTTAAATGTATTTGAAGATATAAATAAACGTTTTGATTTCTGATTTCTGATCAAGAAAAAGAAGTACGAATGTAATTTTCATCGATCTTGGTTAGATAATGAGAAGTACAGGAAATGGCTGAGAAAAGTCGATGAAAAACACGCGAAATGTGTAATTTGTAATGTAACTTTTACAGTTAAGTGGGATGGTGAAAAGGCTTTATCGACTCATCTCAATAATGAAACGCACAAGAGAAACGTGAGAACTACAGATACAATTTCATTGATGACTGCATTTCTGTCAAAAAATAATTGTCATGACTTTTTGAGATTTCTAAAAAAACCCGAGCAAGCAAAATTGCTGAAGAAATCCGTGCAGAATGATAAATATAATTTCAAAACTCAAGCTGGACCAAGTCAGCCTAGCATGGAATAATAGATTATTGGAAAACAATGCTTGTTTATATTGTCCTATTTTGTTTTATTGTCTTTTTCTTTCACTTCTATAAATAAATCGTTTATTCAAAAAATGGTCTTTAATGGGGGTCGAAATTAGAAATGCACATTTCAAAGTGTGAAAATCATTAAGTGGGTAGAATATTGAACAACATTGACTACTGGGGCGGGGGGTTCGTATCCGGTTCTACGTTTCTTGAAAGGTGGCGGCCTACTCACAAGCTATAATCTTTCTTGTGTTTGTACTTTCATTTGTTTTTGTAAATGTATAAATGTGTTCAATATTGTATTTGGGTTTCCACTATGAGATTAGATATAGTTACCTACCTCTACTTAGTAGGTATTGATTTGTGATAGGGCCAAGCCCACGAAAAATAATGTGATCAATCTGTGCATTATTCATTGAGAATAATATAATAATTTTTTAAGTTTTTGCACCTACTCTAGTCGACCAAACTATTTGGAAAGTTATTTAGTTATTTCAAACACTTCCTTTTTTGTTTTCCGTCCTGTGTTTAAGTAGATATGTTTGAAAATTATTTTTTTCAATTAATAAATTTTTACTCTAAGAAAGTTGTTTTCTTGGAGCCTGTTTCATCACAAATAAAAATTCTCAATTTTTTCGCGATCTATTATCATGCCAAAATATTCATTTAGTAATTTGAATTACTATATAATAATTGTTGAAAAATATTATATTTATTATTAAATCAAAACTTCTTTTAATAATTCAAAATACTCAAGATCAGGAAGTGATAAAGCGTAAGTCGGTAAAATTTTGTAGTAAAATAACGTAACTCAAAAAGAAAATATACCCTTTCAATTAATAACTTATCAACTGGCCAAACTGATTCGTTTATAATTTATTGATGAATTGAAAAAAAATATATTTTTAAACCTCGCTAATGATTTTTGAGAAGTTTCTTCCGCTTCCTGAAAAGTAGCTATTTTAGAGTTACGCCACTTCTCAGGAACAACGACGATATTGTGATTAAGAAAAAAATCATTTCTGGTATGAATTTAAATTTCCAATCACAAATCTATTTTCTTTTTGGATTAATTTGAAACTCCAAATACTCTTGATGTGTATTTTTTACATTTCTCGATTTTCAAAAATCTTGTTTCATTGAAATTATCACTTTTTCAGAACAAGATATTTCCTTGGAGCTCTTAAAAGATCTTAACGATAATAATCTAAAAGAACTAATACCTACCTTAGATATGCGAAAATTGATTTGTAGTGAAATTAAAGAGATGAATTCTGAAGTAAGTGAAATGTTTTTTATTCTTTTTGAACGAATGCTCTTACCTTCTATTTTTAATGTTGGATAGGAAAAGGGCGATAATTAACCAGTTGTATTATATTTTCTTGTATAACTTTTGAATTCCCAATAGGTAGATTGAAAGAAACTTTCAATTAATTTCATGAAGAATGCACTTTTTGAAATGGTTAATTAACCATAAAATATTCTCAGGACTTAAAGAGGGTTATAAATAGTCCATTCGTCATTTGCATTGACTTTTTTGTAGCTTCATCATTTTTCCTCGATTTTTTTGGAATATATGGAACCTGAAAGCGTTTATTGTTACAAGCTTTTACGTTTTATGAGGATACTATTCCAAAATTCAATTCAAATTCAAATTAGCTTTGCCAGAAGGTTTAATCATCACCACATACATTTTATGTCATACCAGGATTACCAGGTCATTGTCCTCATTTTATTGCTAAAATTTATAGTGACTCATGTAATTGGGTAGTTTTTTACGGCCTATAGAACGATATATGAATAAATTAGAGCCCTAGGTCCGTAAACCGTAAAAGTAGAGATCACAACACGTTAGTATTTCATCAATATTCATGTACTGCAGCATCTACGGCGGGTTTCATAAAGATCATTGATTAAACGATTCACTGAATTGCGTACCACAAAATCGCAATTCTCTTATGTCATATGCAATATCATATTTTTTACAACAGAACCCTTCAGTCCAGAGTATAACCATGAAATTCTCAACTCCAGGACATTCATGTGTTCAGGAGATAGATTCCGTCCATAGCTGCATCGAGAGAGTTCTAGACAAAGTTGAATATTATTCGCCAGTATCACTCTTAAGAATTCTTCTGAAAGTTAATTCTGCCCGGCCTTAGAAGATTATACAGATGCGCGCAGATAACTTCAAAGATTATAAATCATGTACTACTGCCTTCAATTATAAGGTCCTACCTTTTTTCAGAAGTAAAAGCTCTGAAATTTACAACTTGTTTCACAGAGGTAGAATATAAGGAATCACATCAATCACTCAATTGGAAAAAGGTATCAATTAGACCACTAAAAAATACAGATCACCCATAATAATGAAATCTCCAAAAGTTTCAAACGAAAAGAAAACTTTAATTAAAGCAATCAAAAGTATGTACCCATGGATGCCAAAGGTAGATAAAACATACTTCGAAGCCATTTTGCCGAAATAGTAACTTGTTTTGGAAATATTGGTTCAAATTAATATTGTATATTCAGTCAAATATTTTTCTACTCATTCTTTTGTATTATTCAATTAAAAAGTATTTTCTCAACAGAATTGTATGTGACCATTTTTTTAATCTCGTTTTTTCTGGGGGAACAAAGTAGTATGTGTGTTTTTCAGTCATACAAAAACCACAATCTATCAATTTTTTAAAATATTTTTGTATCAAATCTAGTTAACAAGTTGGCCAACTTCAATGATAAATATTAACTTTCGTACTTCGTGCAATTGAATATGTGTGGCAAATATGCAAATTTTCATTTTGCTATAGCTCAAAACTATCACTCATGTACATACAACACTGTAACTCTAAGGTGACGATGTGATTTAGTGATAAAGGTACTAGTATGACATGAAAGTTTGTTTGCTCCACGGACATAAAGACATTAACTTCTTCTTTGTGCCCATGGTACTTGAACAAGTATTTGAAATAGACCCCGGTTTGTTCGAGGCAGCTCAAAATATTATCACTCTATCCTATCAGACTAACGGCCGGTTTCACAATGTCTGTTTAACCTTTCGGTAATTTGACCAAATACTTTCTAGTTAACTATTGGTTAACTGGAAAGCGTTTCTCCACCTCCAATAACGGTGTTTGTCAAATTACCGTTGGTTTACTTAGGTTAGCAATGTTAAAAACCGTAAAAATTTCTCAAACCATAGAATATGTGCTTTATTTGTCATTTATTCGTTGGAGAAGAAGAAAAAACTTTTAAATTCAGTGCTGATACAACCTCATTTTGGTTTTGCCGCCGGCGCTGTTTCATTAGTGTTCTTGTTGTTCACGTAGAAGTTATTAGCGTCGATTGTCCTATACGAATAGTTTAGATATTTGGTGTTGCAATTATTTGCGATGTGAGTAAATAATTCTTCTGAATATTTATATATACAGGGGGAATCTTCAACTTTTACATATATTTTAACACTTATTCTTATTCTTCAAATTCGACTGAGATTAGAGGATAGGGCCATTTCAACTTTGGATGATAATCTATGCCATCCCTATAAATTTTTGTGCGATACCTACTTCAAAAACAAAAATTATTCCAATAATTTTTGTTTTTTATTCCTATAGGGTGTAGGGTTAGTTCGCCTCCACGTGGTGCACCCTGGGTAACGCTAAATGAACTAACACAAGAGGCGCCAGACAATCTTCAGTTTATCTTAAGATCTCCTGGCAAAAGGATCACAGGTACAAACAAATGAAGACACATTCATTAAACGGCTCTTCTAAGGACCAATTGATAAGGAAACTCGGACCTAGTGTACACGAGTCTGCACAATATAGATGGCATAAGTAATTTATTATTCTTGTTATGTGATTACCTTTGATGTTGCCATACGCTAAATAAATAAATAAATAAATAATTCCTATCCAAGGAGTATCATTATTTCATAGATTTCCAGACTCCTGTATCAGTTTATTCCAGATAAATCGGAAGAAATGCCAAGGAAAAACGTGTTTCTCTAGACCTCACGAATTTAATGTTAAAATCTTTTGTCTAAGGTTAAAATACATGTACAAGAGTTGCCCTGTCTGTACAATAAATGAAATATTAGTAGATCCCATAGATACTTATGTATGATTTTCTTTGCAGAAAGATGGAAGCATTAAATGAAAAAAGAGAAAAGGCATTAAAGAGCCCAGATCGGAAAATTTCACAATGGAAGAAGAAGAACTTCTTGTGAGTCTTGTCGACAAACACAAAAGTGTTGTTGAATGCAAGAAGAGCAACAGCATCACATGGAAGGAGAAAGAGAAGGCTTGGCAACATATTTGTAGAGATTTTAATTTTTCCAGTGGAAGGTGCCACCGTTCTTTAAGAAATTTAAAACAAAAATTCAACAATATTAAGAAGAGGACCAAGCAAAAATATGCAGAAGAAAAGAAAAATATTTTTCAAACTGGGGGAGGTCATTTTTCATTACCTCCAGACACCGGAATTGAAGCAGTGGTGAAAGGAATTTAAGGGCAACAATTAACTGGTTTAGGTTGCAATTATGATGATGATAGAGACCAGCTAGAAATTTCCCCTTCAAAAATAGAGGAGCAAATTCCTATCAATGATGGTACCAAAAATGTAAAGGATCAATTGGTGTCCATTCCTCCTGAAAATACAGGAACTGACAATGAAGAAGAGGCCAAGAAAGACTGGACATCATATAGTGCAAATAATTTGAGGAAGACGCCTTCAGCAAAACTGAAAAATGTGAAAAAATTCCAAAAAATAAGTACAGTGAAAAAAATTGGTACTTCTAGTAGTACCCTTATGAAAGAAAAGCTTGAATTTGTTAGATAACATAGGGAAAAGTTTTCAGAAGAAAATAAATCAAAAATACAGATTTCGAAGAAGAAGGACTTGTTGATAAATGCAAAATTGGCGAAAACTGGTTTCGTTGTAGAAGAGTAATTTTTATCAAGAATTGTTACGTCTGATGATAAATTATTATTATTGAAAATGATTGACCAAATCAGTTTTTTTTTGTTACTTGTTCCTATATAATATATTCTTTATTTGATAAAAAGCATTTGTTTCATATACTCCATAGGTATGCAGAAGATACCCCAATGCATACAAAAAGTTAAATTGCACAATGTTTCATGAAATTATAAAAAAACTCACATTCTCAAACTATCGCTAGTTATCTTCAATAGCATCACCATACTATTACTCAATAGTTAAAGCCTAATTGATTTATAATTTCCAATGAATATTCTGAAGGAGTAAAACACTTTTGAAAAATACTATGTTATATTTAAGATATGTCTTGCATTCCATTGAGATGCGGAAGACATATATAATGGATACAGTAACTCGTACAAAAAGTGAAACTGCAGAATATTCCATGAAATGCTCCATAATATAACTCACATTTTCTAACTTACGTTGTCCTTTGTATACTTCCTCACATTCTGCGTATACACAGTACAGTATACACAGGACAAACATCACAATTAATGAAAAATAGAATGAAAGGACACAAAAGTGACATCAAAAATCATCCAGAAAGATGCGCATTAGCAAAACATAGTACAGAAAAAGACCATAAAATTAACTTTGAAGGAACATCTATAGTAAAAACAGAAAATAATCTGAAAAAAACGTTTATTCCTCGAAATGTATTACATAAATAATGAAGAAGCTCCGATGAACAAAAAAACAGATACAAACTCATTGAACAATATTTACTCATATTTGATGACACAAGAATGGAGGAGAAGGAGAGAAACCTATATGGAACCTGTGGACGAGTAAAGAAAGAAAAAGATAAGACCGATGACCAAAATAAGAAAAAGAGTCTGACAGATGAGACAACACAGCTGAGATGATGGATAAGAAATGTGAAGATTATATGTTCTGTGAATGTGACGTAAACGTAAGATTTAATTTATTTAAGACATTTGTAAAAATTTTTGATTTTAAATTAAGTATGAAAGAACAGCTAATTACACTCAACGAAAAAAATTATATACAGCTAAAAAACACCAATGAAAAAGAGTAAATAACCTCGATTGTGTAAGTTTAAAATATTTTAATGTGTAAAAATATAATTTGTTGTTATTTTGTAGTAGACCCTGAAGAAGAATAAAATATTATTCGAAAGCTAGGTCAAAAAACAAAAAGACAAAACCACTTTACTCTAAATAACCCAGTCTAATCTCCCTTAACAAACTACACATATATAAATAAAAAAGACTGTAAAAAAACAATAAGGTATAAATTATATATTCGCAAAATAGTTAATGAAATTACTTCTAGCAATATTATTACCAATATTTTCATTCAATGGTATACCAATATTATTTCCCAATTGAATCATACGTCCCTGCTCATGATTCACTTCAGGAACTCTTTCATTTGCTTTACATGCAGTATTATGCAGAACAGCTGCGGCTAGTATGATGGCCTGAACTGTATCTAACGATACTCTTATCCCCATTGAAAGAATTGGGAATCTACGTTTCCAAACTCCAATTTGTCTCTCAACAACATTGCGAGTTCTGATTTGAGACTCTTTGAATAAAGCTTGGGCTTCAGTTGTGACCTCACGCAGAGGTGTAATTAAATATATTTTTAAAGGATATGCACCATCCCCTAGTAATACCGAGTCACCATATACACCATTCTCGGATGATTGATTTAGAAAGAATTTCTGAATATGTGGGAGTTATGAGAAGATTCAGGCCACCTTGCTACAACATTTCTTACTTTTAAGTCAGGGTCTGCGACCGTTTGTACATTCAACGAGAAATATTGTTTTCTATTGCGGAATATTGCAGCATTATTAAGGTAAATGTACCAATTATCGACAGTGCCCCAATTATCGAGAGTGTCCCAATTATCGACACTTTTCATTTCTTTTCCATATATTAATGTTTCGGGATCAGCCATAGAATTATTTTCTTCGCGAATATGTAACTTATAGTTTTCTCAGCTTATCTGAATATTATCCCGATTTTTTCTGAGTATCCTCAGTGCAAAATGTGCCCTCATTCAGTTGAGTTTCAGCCTCAACCGAGTTTACAGCCTATTTGTTACCAATTCAGTTAGAAAAGCCTCCTCATCATATCCAAGCAAAATCGCAAGATTCAAGTGATATACGTTTTTTTTGTACATTAACACACTTTCATATGGTTTGATGATTTCAGTTTTTTCAATTAAATAAATTTTTCTGTGGTATTTTCATTAAAAAAAGGGTGTCGATAATAGGTTCATCTAAAACACGACCATCCCCATTCATCGACACAAGTGTCGGTAATTGGGTAAAGTGTAGTGTTATTGGAAATACTTCCTGGAGCTTATATACTTCTTTTTTCGGAACAAAAGTAACTTTATTGTATGCGATTCAATCATTATATATTATGTACCAATTATCGACATAGTGATTTTCTTCAAATTTTCCAATTATAAAATGAAATATTTCAATGTCGATAATAGGTTCAATTCTATGTCGAATAATGGTTAATTTTTTGCCAAACATAGGGCACCTCGACATGACTTTTCAATGTATTTTTTTGTGGAATTGGTGAGCCCTATCAACAATTTCTTTTCAACATTTTGACCGAGAATGATCAAAGTTTCAGTCCATACAAACCGACACCAAATGTTGATAAACTCTTATGATATTATTTCATACTTTTTCGCAGATGTCGATGACGAGTGCATTACATTATCGATTATTGGTTTCGTTATTTTTCAGTCTATTTCGAATAATAAATGTTACGAATGTGAAAAACTTAATGCCTGCTCTAAGAACTTCCAAACAATTCGATGTTCCCAGAACCACCTGAGACTGTCTTAACCAAAGAGAAGGATGAACTATTGATGGTGAAATGGATGTTTCACGTCGCGAAATGTGGATCTTTCATGACTAAAGCTACTCCGTCAAGAAAATAGGTGAAAATTCACTAAGAAACTGCCAAATTCAACGACTCTGACTTGAAATTTTTAAACTCTTCTCAATTTTCAAAGAGCACTTTGAATGAGTTTAGTCAACACCAACTTTTAAAACGCAATAGTCAATTTTAAAATATAAAAAGAAATTTTTTTTCTCTCGGTAACGAAGCCGTTTCGGACCCATGTTTGTATAAACTTTTCTTCTTGAAATCAGTAGAGAAGTCCCCTTTGGCATTTGGTAACGTTATTCTGGATGTATGTGTTATTTTATCAGATTTCACGATGTCATTCATTGAATTTATCAATCCGATTAAATATTTATTTTTCTCTTATCCATACAACTCTTGATTCTTCTTGATTTCACAGTGTCGATAATTGGTCCTCATGTATGTCGATAATTGGTTATTTCAATTCCAGAGCTGTCGATAATTGGGACATCTGACTTTCAACTTGATTTGTATTTTTTTTTAAATATCAAAACTTCCTGTTCACGATTTCGTGTTTGTTTTGAGAAGTTAAAGGTACAATGAGTTCAAAACTGGCTTTTATGTGTGAAAAAATATTTGATCACTATCCGAAAAACATTGTACATTCCCAAGTTTCGACTATAGTGTCGATAATTGGTACATTTACCTTACCACCTGGCTATTGAAGTTATATGTGAGTACCAATGCATCTTGGAAATTTAGCAATATTGTAAAATGCCTGTCTAATGGAATGTATTTCTTCATCTTGGGGCATTCTTCTGTAGTGTGGGGCTAGGGATGCTAGACCACACTAACTCTCCTCACAACTCTGCTGGCTGTGGCCTTACTTACACCTGATAATGCAGCAGATGTCCTCAAAATTGATCCATTGACGTAAAAATTCAATGTTAGCAACAACTGATCACTTGGCGACAAACAATCATTTCTGAATTAAATTGAAATAATTTACAAATGAACTAAACATACTATCATAATTCTGGATTTACCTATTGGTAGAATGTTCAATCCGATCACTTCTTTCATCTGTTATATTTTCCGCTGTTCTGGGGCTGAGCCTGAAGCGATCGAAGAAATCCTTCTCATCAAACTCTTCAAAAAAGTTGGTTCTAGGGATTGCAAACCGGTTTACCGATTCACCGGTTAACCGATTTACCGGTTAACCGATTTACCGCCTTAAAAGTTCTTCAAATTACCGACGAAGAAATCGGCATCTTTTACCGGTAATTTCGGTAAAAAATACCAAGCTGACAACAACGCGGATTCCTCGTTTCTTTGATGCACGGGCAGTGCGGAACTGCGGACGGGATAAATGGTAAACAAAGATTCAACGGGAACGCAGGGCGCGACGTGTTGACTGTCGAGTGAGGATTGCAAAATATTTGAGCGCTTAAATTGGCATTTGGTATCTACTGAATTCTGTGAGTAAATCTGCACTTTGAAGGTAAAATAATTTTATTTGAATAGGGGGAAGTTATAAATTAATGTTTCTTCTTTTCCTCGCAGTTTCTGCCTGTAGCAAACAATGGATAAAACTTCTGTTTGGCACCATTATAAAAAACTAATGATGAGTGTAAACTTTGTTCCAGACAAATTAAAGCGTCTGGAGGAAGCACTAGTGGTTTACGCAGTCATTTAAAGAGTCAGCATGAAATAAACTTGTTAAAAAGGGAAAAATGTATATCTTCATCTGTCATTTCTGTAAAACGCAATAACCAGCCTATAAAAGAAATATCTACAATTACGTCGTATTTCAAACCGACTTTAGACGATTCATTTCCAGCAGTAATCGCACGTTTAACTGGACGGTTTGCCATTCAGTAAGTTTTGCACTTCAGAAGATTTAAGAAAATTATTAAAAGTAAAAGGTTATCAAGATATACCGAAATCATCAAATACCACAAGAGGAATTGTTTTGGAATATTCTAATAAAATGCTTCAAGAAGTAATAAATGAATTGAGGGAGATTAAACTTCGGGGGAAGTATTCAGTTTGACTTTCGATGAATGGACATCCGTAAAAAACCATCGCTTTATGAACATAAATGTTCATACAAAGGATGCCTTTTGGAACTTAGGATTAGCTCGGGTCCATGGATCCATGCCAGCGGAAAAATGCGTGGAGATTTTAAATAAAAAGCTTAGTGAGTTTCAACTTAGTCTTATGAACATTGTATCGATTACTACAGATGGTGTTTCAGTAATGAAAAAAGTGGGGAAATTGATAGGTCCACACCACCAATTATGTATAGCTCATGGCATACAATTAGCCGTAATTAAAGTATTATACAATATCACTGATTTACATGAAGCTGATAAATTAAGTGACGCAAATATCGATGAAGATAGTGATCCCGATAAAGCTAATGAATCTGATTCCGAATATTCCGATAATGAGGAAAATGACAATTTGGAAATTGAATACGAAGCTGGTGGAACCATCGCTCAAGTTCTGCCAGTGCTAACTTTCTCATCAAATATTGAATTAAACGCTTTAATTACAAAAATTCGAAAAGTCGTTAAAATTTTTCGTAAATCACCGACTAAAAATGATAAGATTTTACAAAAGCATGTGAAGGAAGAATTCAATAAGGAATATTCTTTGATACTCGACTGCAAAACGAGATGGAACAGTTTGTTAGCAATGCTGGAAAGATTCGAAATGTTGAGAAATTGCATCAGAAAGAGCTTGATAGACATTAAATCAGAAATAAACTTCACAGAAAATGAACTTGAGTTACTATCTAGTACGATTTTAGCATTGCATCCAGTAAAAGCTGCGGTAGAACAATTATGTTGCGAAGATGCCAATCTTTTGATTGATGAGCTAACGAGTCAAAACACAGTTTTGAGCATTGAACTTAAAGAAGCATTACTAGAGCGTAAAAAAGAGAGACGGACAATTTATTCTGATGTTCTTCAGTACCTGCATAATCCGTTTCCTGAGGAATCCGGTGGTCAAGATTATGGAGTATTCAATAAAACTAGTCAATCTGCAATAAGAAATGCAATAGTGGAAGTAATCGGGCGAATTTCGAATTCATCAGAAAATGTAACTAGCATTGACCTCCATGATTCCTCTGATGAGGCTGAGGATAACATTCCCCTCAGTGTAAGTCGGGTTTTGGGCCCATCGACATCCAAATCGGATAATGCTGGATTGTCGATCAAAGAAAAACTCCAATTAGCGATTCGGCACAAAATTGAAGTCAACAGTACCCTTCCAATCAAAAGACAGCAAGGTACATTTAACAATGTTCAGCAGTGCGTGAAAACCGAAATGCAATATTTTCGGAAGGAGGGGATTAAAGGGAAATACTTGCAAATGGTTTTCGCAGCCCTATTAACAACTCGGCCTACTAGTCTGGAGTCTGAAAGAGCCTTTTCTGCAGCAGGAACGCTTTGTACTAAGATTAGGTCGCGGCTAAGTGATAAAACTCTTGATAAACTGTGTTTTCTGAGGGCCTATTTTATTAAACAAAAAATCGAAAGATTCAGTAGGAAACGACTGAAATTTTTTTATTACATAGTCTATTTCGAATGTTACTGGCATATTATTTTGTTAAGTTCACCTAGAGTTTTACTATCCTGTTTTTATTATTTGATGAGAATTAAATAAAGTTTTGTTATTTTTTTGTGGGTTAATTTTTTCCTATAAGAAAAAACCGGTAAATACCGGTAAACCGGTAATTATTCAAATAATTTACCGAATTACCGAAAAATCAAAATTCGGTAAATTTGCAATCCCTAGTTGGTTCGTGGTCTAATGACTCTTGGCCGCGCTATAATTTCCTCATCGTCGCTGTAAGCGTTGACATCATACCGATCCATAACTATAACAATTAATTTTTATTTTCGATATACGTTTAACTGATTGAACTGGTAAACAAACAGAAAAATTGAGGTTAAGTTGTTCTGGTCAATCCTTAACCATCAAATTATCCTATGGTCAAAAAAACTACTGGTTAACTATTGGTAAATGTCAAACTAACAATTGTGAAACACTTTTCTGTGGTTCCTGCCTAACCTTCAGGTTAACTTTTGGTAACCAGACATTGTGAAACCGGCCGTAAAAATAACTTTCACTTGTGGAAGTAGCTCTTTATATCACTTGTGTTGTTATAGAACGTGGATAATAATAATCAGAAGACACTGAAGATATGAGCTGCACAATTCGATGATTTTGATTTAAGTACTCTTCTCCAAATTAGTCCAAGTATCCTAAAATACTACGAGACCCATGGAATCCTCGACAACACGAGGAAAAATCGACTCGTTGATATAATTATTAAACACTTATACACATACATTATCAAACAGTGAGTGGATAATGATTTGAAGTTAAAAAAAGTTTATATTACATATTTTATTTTCAGTCTATTGCAGAACGAGGAATATAATAAATCAGCCGCCAAAATTATAGATTTATTCCCAAACGAGTTAATGGGTACATATTTTGTTCCTCCGGTGAAAAAGAGGTACTCTTTAAGTGGAAAATGTATACTCGCGAGAGGAAAATTTGTGGATAAGGTGAAAAACCTTATATATAAATGCGGAGAAGCGTAACCTAAAAGAAAGGGGCAGAAGACAGAAAAGAATGAAACAGAGATGAGTGAAGTAATTTGTAGCGATGTTGACAATCCCTCTGCATATGAAAACAATTCGGACTATATTTGGCTTCAAATTAATAGGGAAACTTGGGAGGAAGTAATTCGTAGATGATCCAACACTTTCAACCTAAGGCAGAGAAAAGAAAAGTGCCTAACTGTCCATGAACTTTTTGAAATTTGGCCAATATTGAAAGACTTACGAAGTCATATGTTGGTGAGTACTGAGAGGTCAAAGGAAATTGTAGCATCAAGAGTTATAACACATATATCATTCACTTAGTTGTAGCTGTCCCATTTTAAATTTAATTCAATTTTTTTTCTGTGACGGGAAAAAATGTGACATTTTATGTCTCTTGACAAGTCACAAAAATGACTTTTTACGAAATTACTTTTTTCCCTGTTAAAAACATGATTCTCTATGTAGCCGGGAAAAAAGTACTCACTTTTTTCCGGGGAAAAAAGTAAATTCGTGAACAGTTAGAGCCTCCGCACACGGGTCGTTTGGCACTCGATGTGGATGCGTCTCGAAGTCGAAACGTTTCCCCCTCCATTCCACTTCGTAGGTAATCTAACGTAGGTCCACCAACGGGACGATTTGCTGTCGATAGGGAATCGAGTCGGTTGCGTTTCGAACGTCAGTCGAACCTTGCGAGCTGCTGAGAACGGGAAAATTCGAGTGTGACGAGAGCTTCGCGTGCAATATGGAGGTAAGTTTACTTAGATTTAATTTTAAAAAATGGAATTGCTCCATTGATTGAATTATTTTTCTCATAGTTATTCAATATAAAGTTCGTTGGAGAAGTGGAAAGGCATCCAGAGCTGTACGATTATAATCTCCGAGAATATTCAAGAAAAGATTGTACAGAAAAAGCGACCAACCGAAAATTGTTATTTGTGAATTATTAATAGTTAATTTCATAGCAGTACTATTTTTTGTTACAGCGGGTGAATGCAAAGAAAAATGGAGGAATTTAAGGAGTACGTTTGTGAAGAACCTCAAGCCCAAGCTGAGTGGTAGTGGAGCAACAAAAAAAAAGCCGTATTATTTGCAGCAACAAACAACCGACAATGAAAATTCATAATCTTCGTTTCCTTTTTTTCATCCGACGGTACATATGAAAAATAACGGCGTCCTCTTCATCACTTGACATACGCGAACTGAGAGATAAAAATCGCCCCGTGTACGGTTAACCACCGATTGCATCGCATAGTTCGTATGTGACGTTCATTCCGCTTCGACTTCGAAACGGATCCGCTTCGAGTGCCAATCGACCCGTGTGCGGAGGCTCTTATATAACTGGGCTGAGAAGAATAAGCGACATGAACACTATAACCATGCTATTCGGGGAGATACTGCTAATAACATCCTCACGACAAATACAACGTTACTTCATCCCGATTGCAATGCTCTCCGGAGTGCTGCTGGTGCACAGTGAAGAAGAACAAAAGATGATTTTAGAAAATTACAATGTATCCTCTCACGAGGAAATGTACGTATGAAGGCGATAGAAAAGACATGGTACACCGTGGGAAGTACGACAGATGTGAAAGCGGGACAGATAGCTTTTCACTCCATATCCGGAAACTAAAATGAAGACCTTGGACCTTGGTATACTGGAACAAATAACCAATCAGAAAACCTGGTATACACGGGAGGACAAGTGACATATGCCCCTGTGTTTTCTGGATATCGAAAGCATACATGGGCACCAGAGTTCTTAGAATACCTCAAAAGGAACGTAGTTCAGCAACGCACAGCCAAAACCATACCACAGATTGAGACTGCTTTAGCTCAGTTGCTCAATGATCTCTCTCCTCGAGCGGCCCAAGGGGAGATTCCTGAACAGTGAGGAACTGTGGAATGGTACACTGTGGAAAACATTCTTTCCAACGACTCAAGTACAGGCCAGGGTAGGGACACCACCTTTCTTCCAGTAACCAAAAACAAGTTCTTTATGGCGAGAAAGACAGTGTAATATTTCATTTCATGTTCTTCTAAATCTTTTTGTCCTCCAAGTTAACAGGTGGTGTTGTAATATATTCATTAATAATTACTGATGTAATTAAATGCTCATTTTGTTAAGATAGTTGATAGTAAGACGTTTCGCGTCGGGAGACAACATAACCTCGAGCTAAAATCTAATACTTTTTTCCCTTGTATAATAAATAACTATATCGTTTTCCAGATTAATTGCGATTTCGAACGCATGTATACAGATAAAGAGGTAAAATTGTTTTCGAAGTGGCAGCCATTTTATGATGAATTTCTAAGATTAACTGAAAGAAACATCAAAGATTCTTCTTCTGCTGATATTTTGGAAAATGCTTATGCACAAAACGAAGGTGAGTAAAGGAAAATCAAAATTGATTGTTGTTACTTATATAGTTTTCATGATTTTCAGATGTAAGATTCATACACCAGCTAATTAGTCTTCCATTTTTAATTCCTCCAAAAGGAAAGCAGTTTTTAAAAGAGCGGCCAAAATACACGGAAACACCCGAACGCCGGAACCAGTGGCGCACGCATCGATCTAGTTTATTCATTTGAATTCGACGAGATATTGTGGAAATAGGTGAATGATTAGTGAAATGAACCCTTTCTTCATAAGATATATTTGTTTTAATGAAAATAAAGCAAGAATTATTCGAATCAGGCTCTATCTATTGCATTCTAGTGAATTCAAAGATGACGTTCCGAAAATCACAAAAGCGTAATCCAAATTTGGCAGGAATATTCTTTAGGGCATTTAATTAGAGATATCGAAACAAAAATTTGACTTGCGATAGGGTTCAGGGGTGGAAATTCCAATCCTTAGCGTTCACGTCCGTTTTTCCGAGGGAGAGCGTGATCCTTGCATCACCAAATTTGGTAGAAATATTCTTCACGACATCATTGGATATCGAGAAAAAAATTGACATTCGATGGGGTTCAGGGGTGGAAATTTCAACCTTTAGCGTTCACGTCCGTTTTTCCGAGGGAAAGCGTGATCCTTGCATCACCAAATTTGGCAGAAATATTCTTCAGGAAATGATCATTGGATATCCCAATTTTTTCTATGATATCTTCTTAACATGATTCAAATGCCATTTTCAAAATTCTTCATGAATGTAGATATTACTGCGAAGAACATAATAAATGACCATGGTTTTCGGGATTTGTCACAGATTTTTCTTTCGCCACAATTCATACAGCGACAAAAGCCTTCAATAGTATGACGTTACTAGAATATCTTAACGCATGTTATGATAAAATCGAAATGTCTGATGAGCCCAAAGGTGCATTATTTGTTACTATTCATTTATGCTGCGCTCATTTTATGAAAATGGCGTGTAATGATGTGTATTGATGCGGCAGGACAAAATAATGAACAAAAATTACTCTTCAAAGGTCTAATAGCAGCTTCAATAAATATTAGAACTTTGAAGGAGCTAGATCAATGGTTCACAAATGTTGTGTTTCTACTCTATAGTAAAACTATGAGTGAAATCACAGAAAAAAGCTTAGGTGAATTGTGCGAAAAAATTCCACCGGAAGATCAGGTTGCTGCTTCATGCGATCTCAAATTAAAGGAATTAGAAACAGCGAAATCACTTCATCAGAAGAGTCCCTTCTTCAAGAGTTTCTGGACACAATTTCGAGAAAATACTTGCCATATGCTCCTTTATGGACTCGAATTCTTTTATACACCGATGAAGGCAGATTGAGTAATTCCATTATAGAAAATTATTTCGGTTACTTAAAAAATAGCAGTTTGGAGGGGAGTCGAAATATCAAATGCTCCAGATTTATACGACACCAGCACAATGATATAAAAGCAATGTGCACTGAAAGAAAATTCTCAGTTATAGTTATAAAATATTTGTTACTGTCAAATTTGGTGAAAATTATTCAATGAGATTCACAACAAATATGGCTCATTTATTAAAACTTTTAGTAACATTTTTTAAACCGAGTTTAACAGCAAAGGGTTAACATTATTGAAATATCGCAACAAACAGTATATTCGTCAGTTTAGAGTTTACTTGGTCACTATGGGTCCTAAATCTATAACTGATATGAAATCAACGATTAAAGAGGCCATAAAAGATCTTCTCGGAGATGACGAATTCATCGATAAACTTTTCTTGAAGATAACGGAGAAAATTAATACGTTGGAAGAAACAATAAGCGACCAAAAGGAATACATCGATAAGTTAGAAAGTCGAATAGAAAATTTACAAAAAGCAGGTAAAGTTAATAATATCTGTATATACAACGTAAATGAAGAAAAAGGAGAAAAGATAATAGAAACAGTACTTCATATATTCAACCAAGAAATGAAAATAAATATCAACAAGGAAGACATAGTGAGGGCACACAGAATTGGAAAAAACAGTGAGAGTACCAGACCGATCATTGTGAAATTCGAAAGATACCAGCACAAAACACTAGTTTTCAAAAATTGTAAAACTTTGAAAGGAACTGGAATAGGAATTGCTGAAGACTTACAGAGAAAAAAATTTCAACTATATAAAGAAGCTACTGAAAAATATGATAAGAAACGAGTGTTTACTCATTTTGGCGATGTGTTTGTGAAAGTGGATAATAAAATCAAAAAAATTAACGTCAGTTCGGATCTATCTGCGGATAGTGATTAAAATTGTGTTCATGTTAAATGAAAATTATTCAAATTATGGAAAATTGGAAATATCCCCAGCTGCTATAATTTATGTTCTATAATTCTGTCATTGAATTTTTTAGGTTATGGAGCCAATCTGTTCAATACATTGTTAATTTCTTTTTCTTTTGGAGAAGATTATATTTGTTTTTGTTGTGAATGTCAGTTAATTATTTCAATGAGATTGATGGGTATGGCAGTGTGGGCACGGAGATTTTTGAGGGGATATATGAGGTAAAGTACATTTCTAATGATAATTTCAATATAATACATTTTAATATACGTAGCATCCGGAAGAACTTTGAGGAATTAATGATCTATTTGACTCAAGTTAAGCTCACAAACATCGATGTTATTGTTTTATCTGAGACTTTTTATGCAATTGTTGTCTGGGGTGGTCTGTATGACTCAAATTTGAAAATTTTATCCACATGTCAAAATCGAATATTAAAGATTCTAGCTTTCAAAACATCCAGATATCCAACTGTACAGTTGTATGAAGAACTCAATATTTTAAATATAAGAAATCTGTACGTAATGTCATGTTTGACTGCTTTTCGAAGATGAATGAGTCCTTTCCTATGGTGTCCCATAGTTATAATACCAGAACTGTACTAAATGAAAGTTTATGTGTTCCGAGAGTCAAAAGTTCATTTTGTAGTCGATTTGCCACTTACTTTTTGCCAAAAATTTATAACGAGCTGCCTGTCAATCTGAAAAACTAGTAATGAAGGGAAACAGTAGAAAATCGATCAAAACTTTCATTGAAGGAAACAAAATGAAATTTCTACAACTATTTCCCCTTTGATTTTTGTTTTGTTTGTTTATGTTAAATGTTTGATGGTGAATTGTTAACATTAGCCGTGTTCCTGCTGCCATATATTTTCAGTCTCTATTATTTCTGCGGAAGCCCTTCGTGTGTTTAGTATCTATAATGGTGGTGATTCCAGCACACAAGTTCCCGTAACTTAGGCTGAATCGCTCTCCTTATGTAAAGGTTAATTTTATGGATGTAATATTTTATGGGATGAATAAAGTTATATTCACTAAAAACAAACGATTTTATTCTACTGAATTCAAACAAAATAATTTTATTATAAATAAGTTATTTATTACAGAGATTGAAATATATTTATCAATAAATTGGTTTCCAATCAATATTATTTGATCATTATCAATAAATGTAGAATTATCTGTTAATAAATCTTTGTTACTATGTTTATTATTACATATTAGGGTTATGATTTTAATAGATCATTCGTTTATAATAAATCTACGATAATAAATGATAATAAACTTTATTTGTCTGAGCGTAAATTCCTGTACAGACAACCCCCAGCGAATAGCCTTTACATCAGGATCGGAACTCCAATCAAACCACAATATTTTGTGCCGCCAACGGTCTGCCAAGTGCCAAACGTTTCAGTTTCCAGAATAATTTTGTTCCTGGCGGTTAGCGTCTTGCTATGCGGCTCTTTGTAATTGTTGTGAGTGTAACAAAAAAATGGAAGTTTTTCCGTTCTTCCTTGCGGAATGTGGCGTTACCCAGGAGATGCTGAGAGATTTTGAACGTAAGTACCTCACCTTGGTTTATGAATTTGTGGTGAAAAATTCTACTATAAAAATGTTTCTCTTATTTTATAATTGATATTTGCTGGTGTGAATAATAGACAATTTTTCAGAAAATGGAATAACGAATTTGAAACTCCTGAAGGAGGTTTCGGAAAATGACGCTGATTTCAAACAGTTAGTGCCCTGCATGGGAACTATAGTTCAAATCAGGCTATAATTGAAGAGTAAAAATTTATTGGATACACTATAAGCAATATCAATAAATATAAAAATTACTGATTTTAAGTAATATATATATACAGGGTGATTTTTTTAAGTGTTTCATAAGACGTTTTCGAGGAAGGAATTGAAATACAGATTCAAGATTTTGAATTTTCGTTTCAGAGTACATGAACTTTAATTGTAAAATATTTTCAAGAGGAATCTGCTTCCGGTTTGACCGGAAACGAATGTAACTTCGTTATTTTAAATGCAACACCCTGTATATTTATACATATTCGAATCCTTCGTTCAATTCTACACTGATTTGATGTATGATACGTGCAACCATTCAAGCGGTTCTTGAATTATAGCCTGATTATCAAATTTTTTGAAAAAAAGGTTGTCACAAATTAGTGTCCCTATCTTCAAAATCCCTCATTACAAGAATTTCTTGTTGCAAAAATGGAACCAAAGAAAGTACGCTGATACTGTTTCTTGTATAACTTATGAGGAAATATTATACAGGGTGTCTGAAAAAGGGCCCCAAAATGAGCCTCATTAAAACTATAAAATCTCACTTTTTTCAAATGGCAACCCTTTAATTTTGTAATTCCAATCGATGGCTCATCAGAAACCAGTTAGTGTGTCCCGAACATTTAATGCCTCTAAAATCAGTAGTTTTGACGTTATTGAATAAAATTCGAATTTCAGGATTTAATCAAGGTTTCTTAGTCTAAACATAGATTTATTGGGATAGAAGTTTTCAATAAGGCTATGTCTGTTGATTTATAATGCATTCTAAAGAACTGTCATTTATACTTTTTTGATTAATCGGGCACTATGCAAGTAACAGTGATGTATTGAATATGTTCTTCATTTATGGTGAATGTAACAAAATATTAGAAAGGGCAGTCAGTACTTTTAACGAAAGAAATCCACATTTCCACCTTTAACAAAATCGAAGTATCAAAACAATTTTCTTCGTACTGGAAGCATTAACCCAAAACGAAATCTATTGAATAGAGTAACAGATAGTGAAGAAAATCAAATAAATATTCTAGGACATATTCACGCGAATCCAAGAGGTTCCATCAGACAGGTTGCACAGGAATTTCGATTTTGATTTCGTTAAAGTCAGTAAATGTGAATTTCGTTCGTTGAATTTCTAATTACCTTTTTAGGAATTTGTTACATTTGCCGCAAATAAAGAACATACCCTTGATATATCATTCCAGTGAAATTATTATTGCATGTTTTGCTTAGTGCTTGATCTGTAAGAAAAAGTAAGAATAACAGTTCCTAACATAGCCTACTTCAAAAATGCAAGCTTACAAACTGTGCGAAACCTGTCCTTATTCGTGAAATTCGAATTTTATTGAATAACGGCAAAAATACTGATTTTAGAGGCATGAAATGTTCGGGACACCATAACTGGTTTTTGACGAGCAATCGATTGGTATTACAAAATTATAGGGTTGCCATTTGAAAAAAGTGAGATTTCATAGTTTTATTGAGGCTCACTTTGGGGCCCTTTTTCAGACACCCTGTATAATATTTCCTCATAAGTTATACAAGAAACAGTATCAGCGTACTTTCCTTTGTTCCACTTTCGCTAAAAGAAATTCTTGTAATGAGGGATTTTGAAGATATGGACACTAATTTGTGACAACCTTTTTTTCAAAAAAATTTATAATAAGGCTATAATTCAAGAACCGCTTGAGTGGTTGCACATATCATACATCAAATTAGTGTAGAATTGAACGAAGAATTCGAATATGTATAAACAGACAGTGTGTTGCATTTGAAATAACGAAGTTACATTCGTTTCCGGTGAAACCGGAAGTAGATTCCTCTTGAAAATATTTTACAATTAAAGTTCATGTACTCTAAAACGAAAATCCAAAATCTTGAATCTGTATTACAATTCCTTCGTCGAAAACGTCTAATGAAACACTTAAAAAAATCACCCTGTATACAGGGTGTTTCATCATAAACTGGACAAACATATATTTTCGTGTAGAGGACATCGGGAGAATCATTTTTGCCTTATACAATATATCTCGTTTTCCAAGCATAAGCGAGATACAGGGTGTCAAACGTCATTTTTGAGCAAGATTCTTATGAGTGTGGTTAGTTATGTATAACACTTAAAGTAACGGTTTTTGGTCAAATCTCAGTATTTTTGGGTCCTCTATTCAGAAAAGTTGACGAAATCCGAAAAAAAAATTACAAAATGGCGGAAGACCTGCAATGTTCCAAATTTTTTTTTGCGGTTGTCAAATTGACTTTTATTTTCTGAATTAACACAATTTTCTAAGAATTCCCGTGAAAAAATTTTTTCAAAAATCGAACACAATTTTTTTACATGTCTACAGCGATGAAAAAATTTCACTCCAAATGGATGAAATTTTGTACAATTGTACTTCTTGAATTATCAATCACGAATATGAAAACAGAATTGTAAAATATCGAACGGTTTCGTTACTACAGTCATTCAAATGTTTCGTTCAGACCTCTGAAATAATGAAAATAAATTTGTTTGAGTTCTAGAGTCAAAATAATTGAATTATTGGGATGTCCAAACATTTTAGATGAATTTATACAAAAAAAATCAGTGAAACTCAGTTGGGAGTCGAACCGACGTAGGTATCAAATAAAGAAATGGCACTGTTCTAAGAATATTAATATTCGTTGCCAGGCAACGGTTTGAATTTTAGTGAATATAATTTACCCAGTAGTCAAACTCTATGAACTACAAACTACCGTTGCCTGGCAACGAATATCAATATCTCTTGAGCTTATTTGTATTGAATTATGATACTCTTTTCAGGGTGGATTCTAGAGAAAAAATTTTCGTGACATTACACTATTTTATTATTTTTCTAACTGACAATTCCTTTCCATAGTAACAAACATCTTATTTTTTCATATCCTGCCTACTTACAAACTCTTAAAATCATAAAATTGAACCATATCAATATATATATTTATATATTTCAGAATATCTCCTTCTGTCAGTGTTGGGACAGTTGAAACTCCTCTGGACAATAACACTGCAAGTTTCAATGCTTCAAAAACCTACAGTAATTTGAGCAGGTGAGTAATAATACGAAAATTCAAATATGTATTTATATTCCATATTTCCTCGTCTCGAAATTTTCATCTTCAAATGCACATACGTTAAACAGTGGAGAAATTCGTCCTCCATCCGAATTTTTCAAGGAACCTAATAAGGAACTTGGAGAAAATTGTATGGAGGAAATGAAAAAAATTAAGGTGTCTTCTGAGCAGAGGAAATGGATTTTTCAAGCATCTACTGCACAGAGAGACTCCTCCACTTGGAGAGAAGAGAAAAAAAGGATAACTGCCTCTCTTTTCTCGAAAATTTGCAAATTCAGAGAAACAACTAGAAAAAAGATTGCAAAAGAGATCATTGATCCCCCCATTCTAAATACCGTCGCTATTAAGCATGGTATTAACAATGAAAAATTTGCACGCTCAAAATATTCAGAGCTTTCCAATGTCAATTGTCAATCGAACGGATTGATAATTGATCAAACTCATCCCTTTTTGGCTTGTTCCTCGGATGGACTTGTTAATGAAATCGGCTTAATTGAGGTGAAATGCCCTGAATCCATCAAAGATTTTGATCCCAATCATATAACTTTAGACTTCTTGAATGAAACAAATGAATTAAAGAAAGAAACGCATTACTATCATCAAATTCAAGGTTTATTGAATATTGCGGATAGAAAATGGTGTGACCTAATAATTTACTCATTCAAAGGATTGAGAGTGATAAGGATCAGCAGGGATGAAAATTTTTGGCTGAACTATAGGCTCCCTGAATTGAAATCATTTTATTATTTCTATTTTTTACCTACTAGACTACAAAAGTTCAATTTGTCTTTTGAGTAAAAAATGGCGAAATTTCAAAAATATTGAATTTCTGCCTAACGGTTTAGTGAATGGTATTGATTTCTACCAAAATATTTCCGATCGCTGGGACATCGACAAAAGTAAAAAAAAAATAAGACAAGAATTTATGTAGTTGCCGCGTATAATCATGTTACTTGTCCCGTCCCTGAGATAGATATATTTGATTTCCTTAGCTTAAATAACGGTAGATATCTAACGAGTTTTGTTATCGACAACGCTCTATGTATTTTTGATGAGGTCGGAGAATATCAAAAGATTTCTGTACAGATGGCAAGCTCGATTTTTGAGTCTTCAGAAGGAAATGTCGACATCACTATAGAAAAAACGAAAATTGTTTTTCCAGTCAACGAAAGCAATATTCATTTTTTATTAATAATACTGGATTTCGAAACGAAATCGTTCACCTTTTGTGATCCCTCGACCAAATCTGCCTTTTCGGACGAAAAGAAAAAATTGAATTATTTTTCAAAATTCAAGAATTTTTTGAAACATGAATGAAAAATCAAAGATACTGCTTTTCTGTATCAGCAAGATACTTTCAATTGTGGAATGTTCGTTATATATTATTCCCAGCAGCTTATGTTCGGAAGACCTCTGAACGAGAAAAAGGATATAAATCAGTTCCGAAGCCAAATAAAAAAAATATTGCTGGAGAAATCATTACCGATGACCAATAAATGTCTATATTGTTCAAAACTAAGTGACAAAAACTTCTATACCTGTCTGTCTTGCCGGCGAAAATTAGTTATCACGTGTTTGACTAATAGACCTGAACCACACGAAGTACTCGAAAACAGTATATGTGATTTGTGTCGCATCTACTGAAATGCTATTTTTTGCGTTATATTTTGAACATGATACAATGTTGTGATCAACTATACCTAGTAGAATGTGTAGTAAATTATAGATGTTTTATATATATTTATTTATAACTATTTAGATGATGACATTTATTTCATTTTCTTATGGATGTTTGTATAGATTGTATCTATATCTGTGTAAATTTGTTTTGCATATATGTATTATATGAAAATGACATTTATTTCAGTTTCCTATGTATGTTTGTATAGATTAAATCTGAACTTATATTTCCCTATGATAATATATATAACATTTCGCTTGCCGCCACTGTACATATGTAAATAATCTCTGTATATTTGAATAAAAACATAAGGCAACTGTTTTGAATTTATTAAGGAGATACAGAAATACGCACACGTCAAAACTAAAATTAAAATTTCCACCTTTTCTGGAAACGAAATGTAACACGAAAATCAGTGAATCGATCCGAGGCTAAGCTCGATATGACACCGTAAAGAATTGGAGGGCAAAAATACGCTGAAACTTTAATTATGGCGGTTTAAAGCAATTTATTTAATTTAAGATTTAAATCCATGTACACTGATACTCCTAGAGAAAAGGAATCGAAGAAAAGACTCATGAGGGAAGTTCGAAAGAACCAAGCTCATCAAAGGAAAATAAAACAATTGAAGCAATCACTAAGAAGGTACAAAAAAGGGTTGTTTCTTAGAAACAAATTCTCCAAAATTTGCAGAAAAAGTGCATGTCAGACAGTGAAAAGGCTATGCTTTTAGAAAACATGAATGACGTTAACAGAGAAATTCTCAAGAGGAAATTGAAAAAATCTGGGAAATATTCCCCTGAGTTGCGTAAATTTGCGATAACTTAATTTGTTTTTTCTCCTAAGGCATACGAATATGTGAGGAATGTCTTCGATACTTCTTTGCCTCACAGCAGCACAATCGGGAAATGGTTGCAAAGTATTGACGCTGCTCCAGGTTCCACAAGTGAAGCTTTCGATACATTAAGGAAAATAGTTCATTTTGACAATAAACCCTGCATATTATGTAGTTTAGTAATAGATGAAATGTTGTAATGAAGCGATTTTTTCGCTCATTACTAATTTCCGTTTTCGTGGAAATAAACCGTAGAAGTCGCATTTTTGCATTCAACGTTGTCTACGTTAATTCGCTAATTCCTGACCACCCTGTATACAGTTTGAGCAATTTTCATTTGTATCACTAGAAATATTTTTGAGTTGAAATATAATGAATTGCCGGTTCAAATATAATTTTCCGTTGAATTCATGTAAGGATGTAATTAAGATTTTCAACTCCCGACCAGACTGTATATAGTTTTGAAATTATTCAATCACGTTTTGTATACAGAAAACCAGAATTTAAAAATTATTAATCTGCATTAACTCGTGTAATCACTACATAGTATATAACACAAAGTCGCTTTCTCTGTCCCTTTGTATGCTAAAATCTTTGAAACTACGCAACCGATTTTGATGCGTTTTTTTAATATATAGAGTGATTCAAGAGGAAGGTTTATATGTATAATAACATCCATTAAATACTGTTATTTTTGAGGTTTCTAATGTGATGTCGTACCGTGCGAAGCCGGGGCGGGTCGCTAGTAATATAATAAATAATGGGAAGTATTTATTGGAAAGAATTGTATTTTAATTATTTACGTAATTTCCGATCAAACTGTATACAGTTCAGACAAACTTTGTGTGTATAAGTGAAATGTGAGCGATTTCAAATTCTATGGAAATTATTGTATTCCAGTGGAAAATATTATTTTTGATTTGTTCACGTTTAAATTTCGATTAATTCACTTTTCCGTATTTCACGACAACTGAATTGAACCTAATTAAATCAGTTATAGACCAGGGTCGATAATTTTTGAAACAAAAAAAAATTGCAGTAGGATGAAACCCATTGAAAAAGGAGGGGAATATGATCAAAATGAAAGAGAAAATAAATTACGGTCGATCCGAGTCCGTGAAGTGGGAGGGGGTGTGTTTTTAAGGGTGAAAAATGGTTTTCCTTGATTTCCGGCAAAACTACAAGTCCTATGGAAAAAAAATAAATGGCAAAGTTGTAGGTAATGAAAAGATCTACAACTTTTGTACCGACAATTTTTTCACATAACCTCAGAATTCAGGTGAAAAATTCAACAAACCAAGTTTTTGGTTTTTTATTTATATCTTTTTCAAAAAGAACTTTTTTTACGAAATTTTGTGAAAACTTACCTTATTATGTCCCTAATACACTGTAATTTATTTGATTTAAAATATTCATGTTTTCGTCTTATTTTTACTTAATATCAAAAAAGCACCCCAATTTTCAATTGAAAATTCTGACGTCAAAATATCAGCTTTTTTCAAAAAGTTTGAAGGTTTTCTCTTCATTGAAATATCTACTTTCTGATGGTGTGAAAAAAATATACATTAGTATAAGGAGTGTTTTCAGAATCAACGATTTATGAAACCCACCATTAGAGTAACTCAGTCCCCACTTCTCTATGAAATGACTTACAATGGGTTAAAAACTAACCAAAAGTCACTCAGGTATATGAATTATCTCAAAACAGCAATAAATAGTCATCTAAAAATATTATTTAAACAAGATTCTACACCTTTTTCAAAATATTGTAGATGTCTTATTAAATATTAACTTTATTAACTTATTTTTTTGTTAATTATAGAAGTATATTTCAATTTGTAATTTTTGGTTTTTGAATGAAACAGGAAATCTTACGTTTTTTGAGTAATTAAAGAGTAAATTTTAATAAAGACCTCAAAATTGTACATAATGATTTCTTCATTGAAATATCTACTTTCTGATGGTGTAAAAAGAATATACATTACTAGAAATGTTCTCAGAAAATGCAAAAAATTGAAAAAACCCAAATTTTTTTTTAATCATTATGTACAATTTTGAGGTTTTTATTAAAATTTACTCTTTAATTACTCAAAAAACGTAAGATTTCCTGTTTCATTCATAAACGAAAAAATTACAAATTGAAATATACTTCTCTTATTAACAAAAAAATAAGTTAATAAAGTTAATATTTGATAAGACATCTACAATATTTTGAAGAAGCTGTAGAATCTTGTTTAAATAATATTTTTAGATGACTATTAATTGCTGTTTTGAGATAATTCATATACCTGAGTGACTTTTGGTTAGTTTTTAATCCATTGTGAGTTATTTCATAGAGAAGTGGGGACTGAGTTACTCTAATGGTGGGTTTCACAAATCGTTGATTCTGAGAACACTCCTTATAGTAATGTATATTTTTTTCACACCATCAGAAAGTAGATATTTCAATGAAGAAAAATCTTTCAAACTTTTTGAAAAAAGCTGATATTTTGACGTCAGAATTTTCGATTGAAAATTGGGGTGCTTTTTTGATATTAAGTAAAAATGAGACGAAAACATGAATATTTTGAATCAAATAAATTACAGTGTATTTCGGACATAATAAGGTAAGTTTTCACAAAATTTCGTGAAAAAAAAAGTTTTTTTGAAAAAGATTTAAATAAAAAACCAAAAACTTGGTTTCTTGAATTTTTCACCTAAATTTTGAGGTTATGTGAAAAAATTGTCGATACAAAAGTTGTAGATCTTTTCATTACCTACAACTTTGCCATTTAATTTTTTTCCATAGGACTTGTAGTTTTGCCGGAAATTAAGGAAAACCATTTTTCACCCTTAAAAACTCACCCCTCCCACTTCCCGAACTCAGATCGACCGTAATTTATTTTTCCTTTCATTTTGATCATATTCCCCTCCTTTTCTAATGGGTTTCATCCTACTGCGATTTTTTTTCATTTTTTACCATTTTTGAAGGTTTCGGCCCTGGTCTATTAAGTAATACGTTCATGCATTTCTTGTATTTTCATTCCGTTCAGAATTTCCCGAAAATAAATTCGAAAATTTATTCCTGCATAAATAATAATTTAAATTATTTAGATCAAATTCAATTTCAATCCCCGGTATAAAGACGAGAGAACGAGATGTAGTTTGCTGTTTTCCGTTTTTTCACACATGTCTCTCGCGTTTTTGTGGATTGCGAGTTTGATAAGGACGCTGGCTGCGTCTTTCCGTTTTTTCGATTTTTGATAATTTTCTGGAATGTTCTAGAAACAGGAAATGATGTCAAATGTTGTCAGCCAATCAAATGTAGCCGTTTTGATCCCACTATGTGATTATTCCGAAATTTTGGCGCTAACACACCCCACCTTGTGGGGTTAATAAAACCATTGAACGAGGGCGTTTTATTCATTCTTAGTTAAATTCTTCGTTAGATTCTTCGTAAAATTCTTCGCCTAGTTTTCACTATTAGATTGCTCTCTTAGTGAAAGTTTTGGTAGTTCTCTTTGATTTTAAAACTTCAATTTCGAGTTTTCCGGTATTCGCCGTATTATTTTTCATTTGGAAAAATAATTTTTCGTACTTTTCTTTACCAACCGCGAGTCTGTGAAGTGCTTCTGGTAAGACCTTTTGAGCTAATTATTTTCCGTTATTTGTTCTTTTCTCTGTGATCTGCTGTATATTACGGAATTTTTATTGATAATATTTTACCGTTGAACGATTGGTGGATTTTCTTTTCGGTTTGATTTTGATATCGTGTTTCATTTAATTTTCCGCCGTCCCCAGTGTATCAGTTGAGGTTGGTTACCTATTGTTGGCCTAGCTCGAATGGTAACCTCCTAAACTGTTACTTGGGTTTGACTGATATTTAATTTGCGAGAGTATATTGATATCGTGCTCCATTTAATTTTCCACCGTCCCCAGTGTATCAGGTGAGGTTGGTTACCTATTGTTGGCCTAGCTCGAATGGTAACCTCCTAAACTGTTACTTGGGTTTGACTGAGATTTTTCTCGTAACAATCCGATTAAGAAATTGTTCCCGTTGCTTATTCTGTTTATTTGATTCGACCATCATTCTTCGGCTGTGAGTTAATTCTGCAATTATCGTTTTTATTTTATTTGCTTATTTTCCGCAGTTCTTTGGGTAATTGACTGCGAATTTCATTTCGATTAAATTGTTTTCTTTAAACCGTCCCCGGTGTGTCAGGTGAGGTTGGTTACTTATTGTTGGTCTAGCTCGAATGATAACCTCCTAAACTGTCATTTGGGTTTGACACTGACTTCCGATATTTATTCTTGTTCATCAATTACCAGAGACAATTCACTAGTTTGTTTGTGAAGTATCGTTCATTAGTTTGATAGAGTACAGAGATTAGAATAGAACCAAACCGTTTGGCTCATATAATCTGAAAAGTACTGGTGTATGCTCTAACCTCCAAAATTTGATTGCCGAGTTATTTTTCCGATCACTCATAGGCCAGGGGCATGTGACGTCACACGCCAACTGTCAATCAGCCTGCTGGACAAACAAACCTTATTTCAATAAACAACAATGGTAATTTAATGGGATTAAAATTGCAATTCTGAGAATATTATGGGTTTATACTTAGTATACCTGGAAGAGGGTAACGTAATTTGATATTGTATTCATTGTTCTTTCTGCTTGCACCGAGATAGTTTGTGAGATGGCTGATAAAAGTGATTATTTCAACACCTTGTCTATGGATGTCCAGAAGAGATATTTAGAGAAGATAAAACAAAGTAATGGATGTGATCCTTATTTATTGAAATTTGGGGATTGTAGTGATGCTGTGAAGGACTCTCCTAAAGTTTCAATGTACGACATTATTAACTATTTTGTATATAAGAAGAGTGCATACACAGGAGAAGACTTCAAAGCCTATAAAAGTTTGGATTCATACAATATGTTCATAAGTAAATGGATTAGAAGGATAGGAGTGAAGCTTGTGAAGAATACTGAAAATGTATTGATTATTGCCCAAGTAAGTAACCATCATGTTATACTTGAAATTAAGCAGTTGGTTTTCCACCAAATCATCCTATCTTCACCCCCAATATGAAAATATAATGAACTTGAAAGTAATGAACATTCAGAAGCCTACTACCACAGTCAAAACCTTAGAAGTATAGTCTCAAAAAATTAACTAGGCAAGTAACTCTGTTGAAAGTGCAAAAGTCTTGTCAACTTTTTTGCTGACACTTTTTTTTTATTTTTTAGGTGATGCACTCACAAAGGCTGAATTTACCACCACTAAACCCATGGGTGATAGCAAAAAAGGATGGCGAAATAATTACAGCTCATTGTGATTGTGTTGCTGGATTGGGCGAGTGTTGTAGTCATGTTAGAGGTGTTTTATATGAAATTGAAGATGCTGTACGTAATCACAGTGATCAGAGTGTCACAGATGTGAAACCCTAATGGAAAGTACCATCAAATGTGCTAGGTGCCCCTTCGAGAATAAGGGATATTGATTATTCTTTGAATCCAGGAGATACACCTAGTAATTTTGTTGGTGTCATCCCAGAGCCAACAAATGAAGAAAAAATGATGTTCTTTGCTGCACTGAATGAGTCTGGAAGTAGTGTAGTTCTCAATGTGGTTGAACCATTTGCTACCAGTATTCAGCAAGAAAATGTCCAAAAGTTTGAAAAACAGAGTCTACAAAATTTGTAAAATCCTAAATATGAATGCCTTTCCTTTGAACAACTTGTAGCGTTGGGCAAAGATCAAGAAATATCAATTGGAAGTGTAGAATGAATTGCCAATATGACAAAAGCTCAAGCCAAATCACCAAAGTGGTTCACATTTCGTGAAGGTGGGATCACTGCATCAGTTTTCAAAAATGCCTGCATCACAAAGTTGGAAAACCCTAGTTTGAGCACAATCAAAAGAATATGCTACCCTAAGCAAGCCACATTCAAATCAAAACAAACCATTCATCATGCAGGTGTCAAAGTATGGTGTATTGGCTTCGTTATCAATCCCTCATGGCCATATTTTGGAGCAAGTCCAGATTCATTGGTAGAGTGTCAATGTTGCGGAAAAGGTTGCATAGAGGTTAAGTGCCCCTACTGCATAAAGGATACCAACGTTGAAGAGATTCTGAATTTGAAAAGTTCATTTTTGAATGAAGGATCAGGTGATGGTACAAGAGAAATCCACCTTGATAGAAAACATGCTTATTTCTATCAAGTACAAATGCAAATAGCAGTTACTGGTGCAAACTATTGTGATTTTGTGGCTTGGAATCGAAAATATTTTATTGCGAAAGGATATTATCTGATGAATATTTCTGGAAAATACATAGCGAAAAAGCACTGTTGTTTCATGAAAGAGTCATCATGCCTGAACTTTTGGCAAAATATTTCACAAAAAAAAATCGATAACTGAAACCGAACCTCAACCTTCGACTAGCAACGCACCAGATCCAGGAACTAGCAGTTCAGACGTTTCTCTGCCGATAACAGGAAATTGGTGCAAATGCAAGAAGATTGCTGATGGATCCAAAATGATCAAGTGTTACAATCCATACTGCAAAATTGTATGGTTTCACCCCAAATACATTGAAGAGATTTTGGAACACTTTTTGGGATCAAGGAAGTGAAAAAAAACTAAAATCGTGAAATCTAAAAAGAAAAATAACCATATCGTCTGGAAACATCGTGGTATTCACCTGAATGAAGAACAGTTGCAATTTCATGGCAATACCGATATACCACCTGAATTTTTGTCGCTACGTAGTCCATATAGTTTTTTTCGGTATTTTTTCACGGACGAAATTATTGAAAAAATTGTAGAGGAAACGAATTTATATGCTGCGCAGAAGAAAATCAATAATCCACCATCATTTTGTGCTTCCGATATCAAACGATTTATCGGAATCTGTTATTATATGTCGATAGTTCACATGCCTAGTGTAAGAACATATTGGAGCGTAGAGCTGGGCTATGACAATGTTAGAAACATAATGCCAGTGAACAGATTTGAAGAAATCAGGCGCTATCTTCATTTCAACAATAACGACCTACATCTCCCACGGGACAATCCCAACCATGATAGGTTGCATAAAATACGTCCAATTATAAATCATCTGAATCAAAGGTTCAGAAGTGTCCCATTGGAATCCAATCTGTCAATTGACGAGCAAATATGCTCAACGAAAATAAGACATTTCATGAAACAGTATTTACCGAAAAAGCCCCATAAATGGGGATTCAAGCTTTTTGTAATAGCTGGTGTATCAGGATTTACATATCAGTTCGAAATTTATTCAGGACAGGAAAATATGCTTACAAGGCTTGATGATGAACCGGATCTTGGAGCATCTGCTAATGTTGTAGTGCGTCTATCCCGAATTATTCTATCTATGGAGAATTACAGATTATATTTCGATAATTACTATACCTCCTTAGATCTGATGGTGTACCTTGCAAAAAGGGGGATTTTCTCTCTGGGTACTGTTAGACGGGATAGAATTCCCAACAGCAAGATACCAACAGAAAAAGAACTCAGTCGAAAAGAAAGAGGATTTTCAGACGAGTATATGACCACAAAAGATGGTGTTGATGTGACTTCTGTTATATGGAAGGATAATAAGTACGTCACACTATTATCCACGTATACAGGAAAAAATCCGTTGGCCCAAGCTAAACGCTTTGATAAGAAACACAAAACTTCTATAGATATAGAATGTCCGGCCATTATCAGCCATTACAACCAGCATATGGGAGGCGTTGACTTGATGGATAGTTTGATCGGAAGGTACCCCATTACACTGAAGAGCAGAAAATGGTATCTACGCATTTTTTACCACCTACTGGATTTATCCATGGCAAATGCGTGGCTTCTGTATGAAAGAGTGTTGACTAAAAAAGGGTTACACAAAGAAATAATATCGCAATCCAAATTCAGGAGTGAGATAGCCAATTGTCTTTGTAATATTGAGATGAGGAGTGCTTCCAGGAGAGGCAGGCCAGGAGGTTCGCTTGAACAAGAAATTCAGGCAAAGAGGCATAGGGGGAACACTCAACATATTCCACCACAAGATGTAAGGACAGATCAAGTTGGACATTGGCCGATATTCAATGAAACCAGATCAAGGTGAAAGTTCCCCCCCAGATGTCCGGCATTACGGACACAAAATGCAGAAAATGTGGAGTTATTTTATGTTTTAATAAGAAAAACAATTGTTTTAAGTTATTTCACCAATGAACACGATGTATACAAAAATGTATATTGTTGCATATTTGCAACATATCTATTTTTTCGATTAAAAGAATTTTTTCGACTAACGATTTTTTTAAATATTTTTCCCATATTTCTGATAATATTTCGGAATCTTGTATAATTTTTCAACAAGAAAATGAAAAATCATGCATTTAAGGGTTAAATGGGACATTATTGAAATAACCATGTTTCCAAGATTCCTCAATCTATTGGACTGAGTACATGTTATCTATGACTGACTAGTTCTGGATCCTGGATCTCTTTCGAGGTCGTTTAAATGGTTAGTAATATTTCAGAATCCATTTGATGGTCAGTTCTGAATGACCTCTTCGATTCCATAATAATTCATTTGGGGGTACATCTTTAATGTTCAAGCATTGTTTTGAACATAACCTTAAGTTGATTAGAAATTGTATCGCGAAAACTGTATAACACGTGAAACTCAAAATCTAAATATGGGACCACTCAAGCTGAAGTCAGATCATTTACCAGAAGTCATTATTTTCGGTATATATCATTTAAATGTGACATTGCTGAAAACTTAGAGGAAAAGGTGTAAAAAATAAATGTTATAGCAAATGTCGATATTATTACGAATAATATCCTTGCTGACATCATGAGAAATTCGTGATTGTGAAAGATGCTTAACAGGAAAAAAATGTTACTCAGCTCCAAATCAATTTGTTGCGAAAGGAGCGAGTCGTACAAATGAACTTGTTTAGTGTTTCATATAAGGTCAGTTGAAGAAAGAGTTTTTGAAATGTTGATAGTTATGAATAAGCATTGAAACTGTTCGGACTAATATGACATTACTTAGATGATTAAAAAAAGATAGCATTGATGCTCATGTTTTGAGAGATTGAACGTTAGAAAAGGTAGAAAATGATAAAGTTGATTCGGATACAATGAAATAAACTAAGGGTTGCAAACTTTAAATGATGAAATATGAATCGATAAAAAAAACAAAAGACATCTCACATCAGATAAAAAGTTACTATGAAAGTTGAGAGAATAATTTGTTTTTACAGATTACTCTTGAATGGACAGAGATAGTTGTTAAAATTGTTGCCTAATTGAAGAAGTTATTTTCATGAAAGCTGGAAGAAAATATTTGAGAGTTTTATTTCTATTGAGTTGGATGAGTGTGATGTGGAAAACGTTGAAAAGGACGTTACGGATCTGGTAGAGGAAAACGTTAGAGATCTCGTTGAGTAAAACGTTGAAAAAGACGTTTGGGATCTAGTAGAGGAAAACGTTGAAAAAGACGTTAGAGATCTAATTGAGGAAAACGTTGAAAAGACGTTAGAGATCTAATTGATGAAAACGTTGAAAAAGATGTTAGAGATCTCATTGGGAAAAACGTTGAAAAAGACGTTAGAGATCTCGTTGGGAAAAACGTTGAAAAAGACGTTAGAGATCTAGATGAAGAAGACATTGATAAAGACGTTAGAGATCTAGACGAGGAAGACGTTGAAAAAGACGTTAGTGATCTAGATGAGGAAGACGTTGAAAAAGACGTTAGAGATCTAGATGGGGAAAACGTTGAAAGAGACGTTAGAGATCTAGACGAGGAAAACGTTGAAAGAGACGTTAGGTATGGATAGCTAAAACGTTGAAAGAGACGTTAGAGAACCAGATGAGATGAATGTTGAGAGAGAGAGAGAGAGGGGGAGAGAGATTAAGTAAAATAATGAGAAAGAAAGGCAGATATATGTATAGATTCTGATGATATCAATTATTGTGTTGGAATGTAGTTGCAAGTGTGAAACTGATCTGACTTAATAGTTTTGTCATGGCGCAAATAGCAGTTGGCATAATAGTTAAAACCATTGAAGTAGTAGAACGAGATGCAAAGATTTTGACACATAATTCTAGTAATAAAAACCGTGAACTTTTGAATGTGTATTGCACAAAATACAATTCTATGCAACCCTAGCGGTGTTACGTAGAACTATCCCGAACGGGTATTCGAAAATGCGGGATATGACATTGGATTGTTTGTGCCTAAGAAATGGGAAGTGAGATTTGTGTTTTTTATAATATATATCTAGTTAGTTGGGTTTTGATCTGATTTAAAGATGCCTAAAGAAAATACAGTGAAGAGCACTAATTGCTGTGTTTATGGAGGCGGCTTCAAAAAGTTCTTTCGCAGGTCACCATTTTATAGGATGGTGGTTATGAAAAATAATATATTATATCAGTTGATCGTCAGTTTTCACTAGAGGAAGCATTTCAGACGTAAAGTGCAGTCAAAATCAAGAAAACAAAGATATTAGCCAGTTTCAGGATTCATATTTGGACTCAAAGGAGGAAATATAGTACATTATTGGATATATTTTCAATTAACTTGTCAAAGAAAACAGATGAAGATTGCTCGTCAATTGACAAAATTGTTGTGATAACTTAATTTTTTATGAATATGTGCCCTGAAATCATATAACTTGGCTAAAACTTATCTGGATGTTCTTTCAATTTGCAGTATATCTTTTGTTTTTTGTATGAGACAAGTAGAAGGTAACTGCTATCTGCACTTTTCACTAGTTGTATTGAATAATGAATGCTTCACGACAAAATATTAATTGATTTTTCTGATTTGTATTTAATAAAAATAGTTTTTACGTTGTGAGTAATTGAAATTTAGTTGTTTATTTTCATAAAGTCTTTCATTTCTGTAATAAAATCATCATGGAATTCAACGGCTTTCAATATAAATATTGTCATTCTTTTTCTCTCTATATTTTGAAGAATAAATATTATAAATATAATTTGATTCACTGAAGCAGGACTCTTTGTTTCCACTAAATAACTGATCATATCAGGATACATTTTATCTTTGAAATGAGCCAAGTTAGATGGTTAATTATCTTCCTTCTGCAGTTGACGAGGGTGAATGCCCGAAACTGATATTTTTCTATATATCGTCCTCGATGAATATGATCTGAACTTGATAAATGAATTCATAGGTCCATTTCCACGATTGTTCAGTCCAAAGAAGAAATGAATCAACTGAAACACTTGAGAAACACCAGAATAACACGTGTTTTGCTTAAACGTGCACGAAACAATATACTCGTTTCGGGAACAGCTGATTCGGCGATTGCAGCGCCACCATCGGTAATTATTTGTCCCAATAGTTAGTATATCTGACAGGAACTCGACCGATTTTGATTTCAGAGACAGTCGGGGACGACTGTAAAGTCAGGATTGGCCGTGTCGCAGATTTGAGTTTAACCAGGTCATTAATTGACAAGGCGACGTATCGTGTATTGCCTGACGTGGCCGTAGATCTGGCGTCGAGTTTTAGAGAACAAGGAGGTTGGGGATTCCACCGTACATAATGCGTAGATGCGTATTGCGTAGTTGAATTAATGCTGAAATGCATAAATGCTAAAAGTGTGAAGCTGTTGAAAAGAAGGAATAAAGAAGGCAGTCTGATTTTAGAGGTGACATGAGGTTGGTCTACGGACTCGTCGGCCAGTAATTTCGTATCGCAGTATAAAAGTTTCGTTTGAGTCCTTTTGTAGTTAATTTTAATGAATTTAATCGAACAATTCGACATATACTAAACTTATTTTGTTCAAAGGACAGTAATACTGTACATATATGTAAATATTTTTGTGATTAAAGTTTTTGACAAAACGTATATTATTCAATCCTGAAGTCTTGGAAAAATTCTCATTTCCTTAAACTCCAAAAAATTCCTTATGATCAAGTATTCTTCCTAATAAATATTATTTTTGAAGTTGCACTTCATCAAATATTAAAATTATTTTCTTCATAAAATAATTGTAATTTTAAAATTTCCATAAATATGTGCAAGGTTACGCCACTGGTCTATCCTTTCATGTGGCAAATTGAATCACAAATACGCTTAGCGTTACGCGTCCTCTCTCTTCTCTAGTCTAAGGTGCCAGCCAGAGGAGTGAAACATAGAGAAACTACTCTCTCTAGAATGCCCACTAAGGCAAATTTTGCGGGCCTTGTATTTAGTTCAGAGCGCGTGCGCTAGGGGCGCTATTAAAAGAATTTCAAATTCTTGACCATGAAATATCATCATTTTTGACATTTCGGGGACCATTTTGACGTAAACGAAAACACATTAACCTGACATTTCTGTGACAAAAGAAAAATGGATAACCCGAACAGATACTTTAAAATGATTCTTTTCAAAATATTTCTCGAACATAACGTTTCAAGCGACTGTATTTGTGTTTCGTTTTTCGTTGCAAATTTTTATATACATTTTGAAATCATGGGTATTACTAAATGTTCGGTCTACAGTTGTGAGGTGAATTCTTTCCCAAGGCATCGTTTCCCTAATTTCAAGAAAGACATGCCTAGATTCAAGAAGTGGCTGGATATTCTACAGAATGAACGTCTCAACGCAATGGAACCAGAGGTTATTTATCGCACCAAAATAGTCTGTCATCATTTCGAAGAGAAATATATTTCACCATGAACAAAAAGGCTACACATAGATGCTATACCAACTCTTTTCGTTCCTAATGAATCACCATCAGGTGTGTTCTTGCTTTTAATTGTGCTCAAATTTTCTTTAAATTTGGTAATAATCCTGCAGGGTGTCACTGTTTTATGTGTACTTTGATCTATATTCCTATCAAAAATTCTCAAGAATAATGTAACATTCGTTTCAATAAGTTTAGGAATTAAATAAAGATTAAATATTATTATAGGTGATAGAGAGGAGCTGGCTTCATCTGAGAGATCTATTGAAATGGCATCTAGTTATGACTTTTTAGAAGAAGATGAATGTGAGTATAATTTATGTTTCCTTTCTAATAATTGTCAATTATTTTAATTTAGGGGTCGATTGTCGATTAGATTTCAATGTCATTGTATTCACTTTATGCCTTGATTTATACAAGTAAAACCAACAGGCGGTGGTCTGTTTCAGAAACATTTTTTTCCCAGAAAATTTTTTTCATTATGAAATTACAGAATTTCTGGTCCTATATAGTTCTTAAGTCCTCTTTGAACATTTACTTAAAATGCAACTAATTGTAATGCACTGCAAAAATTATGATTTATCTGATTTGCATTTAATTACTTGAAGGTCCAGATGCATCTGGATTAATACCCCCAATATTCTCCGATTCTGTGGTCAATGAACAAGTTGCATCAGAAAACTGTAAGTATTTGAACCCTAATAGCTTTTCCAAGCACATTAACTTTTAAATGCATACTAAAAAATAATATTTTGTGTCTAGTTGGTGATAATATATCTTTTCTAGCTTCTGCAAGGCCACGAACCACGTACACATTGAGGAAGTTTGGTGTACCATTATTAGCCAAAATGAATTCAAGGGAGAGAAGCTTATATTTAGCAGTAAAAGATCTGAAAAAGAAGTTGAGTAGAACAACTGCTCAACAAAGAACTTTCAAAGAAAGGTTGATGGTTGCAAAAATTTTTGCTACTAAAAAATTAGAAGAGACACTTGCTAAATTGAATCCCTTTCCTGCCAAATTTATACGGTGTCAGTTGAGAGAAGCAGGTCGATTGGGTAGACAGCATCGGTTTACAGTCGATGAAAAAATAATGGCTCTGACGTTATGGAAGCAAAGTCCTAAGGCCTATCGATTTATGACCAGAGCATTTGCTCTGCCGAGCAGAACAACCCTGCATATTGATGCAGGGTTGAATGACAACATCTTTTCGATGTTAGAGAAAACCATATCAGAATGGACATCTCAGGAGAGGACAATAGTCCTAATGTGGGATGAAATTTCTCTAATGCCACATTTCGACTTTGAAGAAAGTAGAGGAAGGATATGTGGCTTTAAAGATCTGGGCAATGGGGACAGAACAAATGATGTGGCTGATCATGCTCTTGTTTTTTATGATCAGAGGACTTAGGAAGAAATTTAAATTGCCAATATCTTACCACTTTTCATCTAACGGTGGTGTGAAAATGTTGAAATTGAAGATATTGGTAAAAAAAATTTGAAGAAGCTGATAGAAATTGGTTTTAAACCAATTTCTACAGTTTGCGATCAGACTGTAGCAAACGTCAGAGCCATTCAGCAACTGATGGAAGAGACAGAGAAGATGTATTCAGAAAGGGGAGAAGAATATAGGAGTGGGGTTATCGAAATTGATGATTTCAAAATTTACCCCATTTACGATACTCCCCACCTGTTGAAGGGGATCAGGAATAATTTCCTGTCCAAAAACATCAAGTATGATAATGGGAAAGTGGCAAAATGGGAGCATATCAAATCGTTATATGAAGTTGACAATGCTCCCAGTTCTATCGGAGGGCTACAGGTGCTGCCAAATTTCACCGAGGACCATGTAAATCCTAAAGGACCTGCAAAAATGAAGGTGAAATATGCAGCACAGGTATTCAGCCATAAAGTCGCTTCGACACTCCATTTGATTAGCAGAATAGGTAAATATGTTTCCTTACTTTTATTAATCAATTCAACAATTTGATGTCCTTACAAGCTGATTCTGGCTCGTATACAATGATGTATGGTCAAAAAATTCCCCTTCAAATAAAAAATAAATTCATATTGTTATAACCACAATCATCGCTTTAATATTTTAAATTTTTACAGATATCATGAAGTCTTTTGGAGAGGGCGTTAGTAAGACTGCAGAATTGCTGCTTTTCTTCGACAAGCTGTTCGATTCCGTGAATGGGAATAGAGAGAAGGCAGATCGTGGAAAATCATTCCGATGTGGCATCACGGATTCAAGCCCCCACATCGAATTCTGGAACCAGGCAGTGAGAACTTTGCAGTCTATGGAATTCTGTCAACTTCAAAGTTCAGACAAAAAGAAACCACCTAGTTTGAATAACTGGGTGTTTTCTCCACATAATTTTGTTAACATTTGGAATTATTTGAAGGGTGAAGGATTCAAGTACATGCTTGGGCGTCAGTTCAACCAAGATCCACTAGAAAATTTTTTTGGTCAAGTTAGGGGCCATGGAGTTTTTTCTAATAATCCGACACCTTCATCATTCTCACAAACTTTCAAAACAATGATTTTAAATTCAAGCATATCGATGTACAAATCGACATTCAGTTGTGAGAATGATGAACTGAATTTTCTATTTGTGGATCTTGAGAGTGTGGCGCCAACTCAAGCTCCATTGAATATATGACTAGATTTACCTGGCCCTTCAAATATACTGCCACATAGTTATCAGGGGGTTTTATCCACCCAGATGCTGGAATTGGACCTGATCCAGTTATCTAATAATTATGTGGCAGGATTCATTTTAAAGAAGTTGAGGCAATCCATAGACTGCAAAGACTGTAGAAATAGTTTGTTTGCAAATGAGGAATCTGAAAACAATATGCTTATCAAATATAGGGAATATGGTAACGGGTGGGAAAAGAGATTGAAATATCCAAGCGATGGGTTCTCTCTCTATTTCAACAATCTCTTCAAAGTTATTGAAAATTTTTTAAAAACGAACTCAAAATCCGAAATGTTTCTCAGCAGCTTGGAACTCACCCTGGAAAATACACCAAAAGGATTTTTGAATTGCACCATGCATGCTACAAAAACTATTGAAATTGTCAATAAATTCTCAATTAGAACTATTGTGCATGCATGGTGCCGAGGTGTCAATAAAATTTTAAACGGTAAGGATCGAAGACCTTATCTAGGTACAGACCCCATAAAAATTGCCGCTAAACTTTTATTCGATAAAAGAAAAAAAAGGTTAGAAAGCGGTGCAAAAATTTTATGAGGTTGATTATTATTTGAGCTGTTTCCATTATCTATGTGGTTTCTGGTTTTTCGGTATGCATTTGCATGCTGTCTTTGGTGTTTTTAGAAGAACTATATTCAGATATCTCAATTGAAATGCTGAATAGATAAGCTGGCATGGATAATAGAAATAGCTCAAGTAATTATCAATGAAGATTTTATTGGCACCAAAGCATATTTTTTTCTTATTCCTTATTTTCAAATCAAATATAGATTTCATGTAAATTTATGTAATTTCATTGAATTATTATTTATTTTCATTTCATTGTGTGGTCTCAATGCTACCAATATTAAATTTATTTCATTGATTTATTATTTGTTTATTTTTTCATAGGTATCATTGTTGTGATCTTAATGCCCTCCATATTTACAATAAAGTACATATTTTTTTATATATTATTTTTCTACCAAAAACCCTACTCCTTTACACATGGTGGGAGTCGGTTCAAATATTGAGTGTATATTAATTATATAACAAATGTTATATTATTATTTACACTCAATATTCTAGAGAGGGTAGTTTATCTATGGGGTGAAACGTGAAACTGCTAGTGCTAGGTTGGAAACAGAATACTCTATGGTGGCCACTCAAGATTGAGGGAGATGGAAGATGACGTTTGTTATCTCACTCTGAATGGAATGGATGTTTTGACGTTTGACTTTGACGCAACAATTTGACAATTCAGTTTTGTTATTAAAATGTGTGAAGTGGTAATCAGTGAATTTTTTTCAACCTTTACTTTTTGGCTTGCTTTTAATTCATTAGGTAATTTTTACTATATTCTCTCTATTATATACTGACAAGAATTGCTAAATCACTATACAATCCCATTCATCATATCCTGCTCCATCGAACATGTTCAAGAAACAGTGTACCCCTCGCCATCGAAAATTCAATTCAAATTTTTCCCTTGTACCAATTCCTATAATTCAAAAGGCTCTTCTTCCGAGTTCCCAAAAATTTAACCAAATCATTCCATTAGCAGAAGGCATGAAATATTTCAACGTTCAACCCAGATTACTTCAATAACTTTTGGATTCCGTATCATTTAAACATCTGAAAGTTCAGATTAGATAAACGAACGAGCTTGATCCTTTTTGTGCTCTTCTATGAGATATCTTCAAGTTGTGGGTTGTTTAATGAAAGCCACAAGCGAAGAATATAGAATGTCTTGTATGATTTGGGTACAAAGGGTAAAATATAGATTATGGAACCTAGCATGGGATTATTGCAATAAATTATCTTCATATTCTTTTATTCCAGGTCATCCACTGCTCTTGGTCATCACTGGTTCTGGTTCATAGGATTTGCATTCATTCCATAGTGTTGCTGGCGATTGATATGGATGCTATGTAAATCATAAATCTTGTTCATCAACAAATTTGATGTAATTTGTTATATTACTGCTCATATTGTCCTGAATACTAATTAAAATATTAATTTCACCATCATGTTTACAAATGTTGCCTATATTGATCACAAAGTGACCTTTTTTAGTTTAGCAACGTCAGAAATATGTGAGATAGGTCATGTTTTTATTTTCATCACTTCCTTCGATTAATTTAACCCTTCATTTCATTCTGTTGCAAATTTGCAACACACATATTTAGAGCGTCTGCTATTACAGACGATATGCGTTAACGCTTTAGTTCATGCTGTTGCATATTTGTAGCACTCCTACTAAGCGCGTGCGAAATACCGATGTCGTTTACGGTTAGGTTTTATATGGTGTTGTGGGTTTATGTGTCCACGTGTTTTGTCGAATCAGTTGACTCGTGAAGGGCCTTGTAGTTGGAGGGGTTAAAAAATTTAAAAAATAGTTGAGTGATAATAATACCTACCGTATACTATGGACAATACAGGTATGTTCAAAATTAATTCAAATAATTCTTTGTTTGTTATATCTTTGGGTGTTATTTTACCAAAATAATATCTATGTTGCTAATATGCAACATCATGAACTGACCAAATAAACTTATATCTGATGCAGAACTGAAAGAGATTGCTGCACATTTGTGGGACGATAGTGAAGATGAGTTTGACTTTTCGGATACGGATAGTTTAGCTGATCCGGAATATTTTCCAGAAGAAATTGAAGATGGTGAAAATAATGAGTTGAACACAGATTTGCCGATCGATGATGATGATAATGACGGTAGAAATGAAGTTGGTGATTTGATAGAAAATGAGATGCTACCAAACGAAAATACATGCGTCAATCCGGAGGCTCCAATATGTCAAAAGAGCCTTCGAGAAAAAATAACATGGCGAAAAAAACATTTAGCAATGAATGAAGATGCCTTAAACTTTTTAGGCAATTCTAGTCTTCCGAATTACATTCTGGAACTTGAGACCTCTCACGATTTTTTCAAGTACCTGTTCACTGATTCATTGCTTCAGACAATTGTTGACCAAACCAATTCGTACAGTGTTCAGAAGAACCCAAATAAGCCGGCGAACATATCGATGGGTGATATTCAAAAATTTTTGGGAATTGCATTATATATGTCGGTTATCAAGCTTCCCAGAACACGTTGTTATTGGAGACCAGATATTGGAAATGCAACAATTCGCAAATGTATGACAATCATAGACATATAAAAAGATGGACAGGGCGTCACGTGACTTTCGCACTAAGTTTCGTGCTCCCAACAGAAGAGAGAGATACTGTGAAGGATGGAGTAATATTAGTGTGGTGCATAGACTAATCTAAACTAATATTACTCCATCCTTCAAAATATATCTCTCTCATAATTTTGGAAAACTGACAGAACATAAAAATATCTAATGTGATCCAATGTACTTATTATATGTTCTGTGCTTCGCACTAATATTATTCTATCCTTGTCTGAAGTCAATAATCTCCCTCACAAGTCCTGTCCATTCTTTTATAAGTCTATGATGACAATAAATCAATTTGAGACTTTCAAAAGTGTTATACATTTCAATAACAACGAAAATCTCTTGCCTAGAGAATATCCCGATTACGTCAATTTATTCAGAATTAGACCCCTTTTGACAGAATTGAATACAAGATGTTCTTCAGTGCTAATGGAAAACAAGCTTTCCATCGATGAGCAAATATGCGCAACAAAATCAAAGCACCATTTGAAACAGTATATTCCTATGAAACCCCACAAATGGGGTTTCAAACTATTCATGTTGTGTGATACATCAGGATTCACCTACAATTTTGAAATATACAACGGATCCACAAATACTTTCACAAAAGTGAAGCCAAATGAGAAGGATTTAGAAGCCAGTGCTAATGTTGTTGTTCGACTTTCAAGAGTGATTCCGAGAAATAAGAATTTCCAGCTTTATTGCGACAATACCGCTGTTCTCGTATATGGCAAAAGATGGAATATTTATGCTGGGCACAATACGCCGCAACATGATTTTGAACTCTCCGTTAAACAAGTAATTACAATCCCTTGTCCTAACGTAATTATCGAATACAACAAGCACATGGGTGGTGTTGACATGCTTGATAGCCATAAAGGCCGCTATAAAATTTCTATTAGAACAAGGAAATGGTACCTCAGAATATTTTTTCATTTACTGGACATCGTTACTATCAACGCTTGGCTCTTATTCAAGCCGTCCAAAAAGGAAAAAAATATCGAAGATGATACGACCCAGTGGCAATTTCGTCTCCATCTTGCAGAAACGTTATGTTTGTTTCAATCAGCAAATGACAAAAAACGAGGAAGGCCTTCAACTAGTGAGGTGGAACTGGGTATAAACGCTAAAAGACACAAAAGACCAGCGGTGCATGCACCCCCGAAAAACGTTCGAATGGATAACGTTGGTTACTGGACAAAATATGATACGGCAAGACAGAGATGTAAAATGCCCCTCTGCACAGGAATAACGCATTTTAAATGTGAAAAGTGTGGTGTCCATCTTTGTTTGACAAAAGACAAAAACTGTTTTTATAATTTCCATATTCAATAAAAAATTATAATTCAGTTCTTTTTGTTCATATTGTTGCAGATTAGCAACATACATTTTTTTTATATAATTCATTGCATATAAGAAAAGAGTTCATAATGTCATTTACTAAGCCTAAATAAATATTCAAACCTATCAAAATATTTCTAACCGTTCTGATTTTTCCGCGAAATAGTCATAAAATGTAAAAATGTATTTTTAGATGACGGAGAAATCATCGTTCGTCGATCTGCTTTTGAAGATGGTACGAAACAAGTTGTTTGCGATGATGTAAGCAATAATAAATTCTCAGAGCCTCCAGCAAAGAAAATGAAGAGAAGTCAGCTTAAACAATAAAATCAGCAGAAGTTAAGCGATGATGAAGTTGAGATTCTCCTGATGGCAGTTGAAGATTCCTTTATGGAATTTTGAGATTCCAATAGAAGAACGCAGCAGAGAAAAAATAGCTGCTTTGTGGCAAGAGGTATCAGCTGAATTAAATGGTACTGTACTGAAAATACTAAACTATTTATTTTTTTCATCATGCTAGAGAGTATTTGCGTTAATTAATCTATTGAATTTAATAAATTGCAGATGTTATCAGCGCCGAGAATGCAAAAACAAAATTCAAAAGTCTTTGTGACACGTATAGAAAAATAGTTAGAACAGAACATCGGGCTAGTGGCTCAGCGGAAGTGACTCCTGAACAAGTTTTTATGCGCTCCCTGTATAATTGTATATAAATTTTAATGCATATACATATGAATCACATTAAACTTTATTTTTTAAGCTTTCTGAATAAATATATAGTTATTTATTTTTCCTAAATATTCTAGTTTGTTTTGCGGGTAATTGGGAATTGTTATTTTCATGGGTTTATATTCCTTTTCGCGCAAACAAATAAAGGTGCGACATTTTCCCTGAAGAGAAACATGTGTGCACATATGGACAATTCACAGATCAGTATCGCCGCAGAGTTTGAGGAAAGTTGTTGTCAGTTTTTCCATACAAAACTCGTCGATTTTGTCAGCTTCATTTTCATATTTCGCCGCTTTTTCCAAAAGTTATATTTTCGCTGCAAGTGTTCATTCTTAGTGGAACACAAAAGACATTCGAAACGCCAAGTGTTTATTCATACTGGAACACACAGGATATTCGAAACGCTGGCCAGCAGGACTTCTCCACATAACACCCTAGGTAAGTCGTACCTTTATTCGAGAATCTTGATATAACCCTTTAATATTACCCAATTGCCCTACCATTTCAAACGCAATACAGTTCACTATCTCTTCTCGAGTGAATCGAGTGGTCCTTCAAATAATTTCATTGAATCACCTCAACTTTCAAATTAAAATTGAAAACCAGGGATCATTGAAAAAACCATCCGAAAAAAGAAAATTGGAAATTCTACCAACGTTGTGAGTTTTTGCGAGATTCCTGTCTTATAAAGAAGTAAGTATAATTAGTTTTAAAATTATAACGAGAATGGACCATTCGATGTTAATAATATTGAGAAATTTCAGCACCAGCAGTAATGTCGAAAGCTCAAGTACCAACCAATTGGACGAAGATGACAGTTACCAAATCAATGCTGACGCTTTTCCTGAAGATACTGATACTGCCGTGGAGGATAATATTTCTCATCTTAATTACAGCACACCAGGTACATGAAATAGATGAATAATAATAAATAAAACATAAAAATAATAATAATACTAATAGTTATAATTTTATACGAAATGTTTAGTCTCTACTCGGTCCAGACGTAGCAGGAACAAAGGAAATGAGTCTCAAGACAGGTCATCAATTCAAGCTATAAACCGTCTTGTTGATGTTATGTCGAAAGAAAACCCGCCATCAGTATTGCCCGAAAAACCTACAATGGATTTAATTGACCATTTATTGAATAGGGCTGCTGAACAAATTAGGAAATTTCCCGCTAATTACCACTTTGATGTATGCATGCAAATTTTAAAATTGGTCCAAGAATATGGTCAGAAGTTTTAGGCCGAAAACTGATACAAGTTTTTTTATAATTTTCAACGTAATAAATAAAAAGTGCAATGAAAAAGTGTTTCAATTTATTCTTGTAAATAATTAATATAAAAAATTAGTTTTTTTAAATATTCTGTACAATTTTTTAAATGTCAATTTCTGTTGTATTGCCAGTGAACAGCTCCTCCGAGTTGAAGTAGTCACAGAATTCTTCTCTAATTTGTGTAGCTATGAGACTGCTAAAATTGTTACCATAAGCTTTGTTGTCATCTACACCATTTCCAAGTGTATTTCCAAGTGTCAATTGTATTCAGAAAGCGTCAATTGTATTTCAGAATAGTCAATTGTATTTCAGAAAGCGTCAATTGTATTTCAGATTAGTCAATTGTATTTCAGAAAGCGTCACTTGTATTTCAGATTAGTCAATTGTATTTCAGAAAGCGTCAATTGTATTTCAGAAAGCGTCAATTGTATTTCAGATTATATCATATGTATTTCAGAACCCGTCATTTGTAATTCAGTGATGTTTTCTGAAATACAATTGACGATTTCTGATATACAATTGACTAATCTGAAATACAAGTGACGCTTTCTGAAATACAATTGACTAATCTGAAATACAATTGACGCTTTCTGAAATACAATTAACTATTCTGAAATACAATTGACGCTTTCTGAAATACAATTGACGCTTTCTGAAATACACTTGGAAATGGTGTAGAGCGAAATCGCTGTTTTTTCTCCAAAGTCCAGGTACAAATCCATTTGGTCCATCATTATCTACCATTTCAGATGGAATGTAAGTATTATCATTATCAGGTTTTCTAAGCCAATTATGAAGAACTACTACTGCTTGAACAATCTTCACTGCGTTCTCAACAGTAGATTCTATTGGTTTTTTCAATATTCTCCATTGACTAACCAATATGCCAAAAGCATTTTCTACTGTTCTTCGAGCACGACTAAGCCGATAGTTGAAAATATGACGCTCTTGATTAAGACCGCCTCTTCCAGGATATGGACTACTCAACTGAAAAGCTTCGTCACCAACTAATACATATGGTGAAGGAATGCCATCAACCATTAGCAGCTCCGGTTTTGGAACATTTATCTTTCGTTTCTCAAACTTTTTACCCATTTCAGAGTCACGAAATATACCTCCGTCGCTGCGTCGACCATAAGCGCCAATATCCACGAAAGTAAAAGAATAGTTAGCATCGCAAATAGCTAATAATACGATGCTGTGATGATATTTATAGTTAAAATATGACGAACCGCCACTGTCTGGACACTGCAAGAAGTATTCAAGAATATACAGGGTGTTTCCTAAACATGCGGCAAAAATTCAGGGGATTGTCCTTTGATGATTTTTGAAAAACCTCTTTGTTTCGAAGATACAGGGGAAACAAAATTTTAGATAATAACATTTTATTATGAAAAATTACATGAAAATTTAACCTAACCTACAAAAACTGTTGAAAATGACCACCTCTAGCCAGCATACAAGCATCCAATCTTCTTCTCATTGACTGCCGAACCCTTTTAAAAACACCAGGATCATTTCTTATTAAGTTACACCCAGCAATGATCCGATTTCGCAAGTCTTCCACATTTAATAATAAATTGTACCTACTTAGTAAACACAGTGCGGTACGCATTTTTATCTAAACTATTATTAATTTTAAAAATATGAAAAATGTTGTTCGCCCTGTATCTTCGAAACAAAGAGGTTTTTCAAAAATCATCAAAGGACAAAACATGCTTAAAATAGTCCAAGGAACAACCCCCTGAATTTTTGCCGCATGTTTAGGAAACACCCTGTATAAATTGTTAGACGAGCATTGTAAGCAAAGAAATTGAACAATATTTTACCCACATGCTTTCCATCAATTGCACCAACGCAATGCGGAAATTGCCATTGTTCTTCGAAGCCATTTGCTATTTTAAACCAGTCAGCAGTATTTAGTGGATATGGGAGTACTTTTTGTTTCAAAATATCCGAAATAATTTGACATGTTTCTTCTATTATCTTTACAGTTGTTGAGAAACCAACAAGGCATTGATAAGATATTGAACTTAAGCAATCTCCCGTTGCTTAGTATCTATTAACAGAAGTTTAACTAAACATAATGATAAAATTAATTATTTATCATGAAAAATACTCTTCATTTCAGAAAACATTTCACTTAATAATGTTGTAACCCGCTAAAATAAAAGAAGAATTAATCTTCTGTGATTCTGTTTCATCTATGGATGTGACGTAATAACAAAATGGTGTAACCGCCATGACATAATGTTAGAATGTAAGATGGAATTGTAGCGATTATTGTATCGAGAAGTACTAAATCCTGTTTCATATTGCCGATATATTATATATTAAATTCCCAGTGACAAAAGGTTATGTGCCCAGTGTATTTTTCAAGGAAGATTCTATAGAAATAAGAAGATTAGAAATCAAAGTACCAAACCAGAAGGATGGCGACGAAAAACAGCTTCAATGTCGAATTATTAAATGGAGCTAATTATGCAGCATGGAAGTTTAGGGTAAAAGTATTACTCGAAGAAAAAAGTATAGCTACATATATTGAAAACCCATTCTTACCAGCGAACTACACTGATGTTACGAAGAGAGACCAGGATAAGAAGAGGGACACTTTGTGCCAATCTATTATTGTACAATGCTTAGATGATGGTCAGTTGGATGTAGTTAGGAATAAGGAAAATGCCTTTCAGATGTGGAAAGCCCTGGAAGACAGGTATGAAAAGAAGGGACTGCCAGGCCAGATATTTTTGAAGAAAAACTTTCATCATTGAAAATGAAAGAAAATGATAACTTGGAGAAACATATTGGCGAATTTGAAAACATCATAAGACAATTAAGCACTTCCGGATGTGACATGAAGGATTCCGATAAAATTGGTAGCCTATTACTCACGTTGCCAACATCTTATGAAACCGTCAGTGCTATAATTGAAAATTCTAATGAATTAACTTATGAAGAAGCTAAAAATAAGCTGCTAGGAGAAAGTGAAAAAAGAGTACTCTTCACTGACAATCCAACAAGTAGCACGCTGGGGCAGATAGCATTTTTATCCACCAAAAATCAAGAGTTTAAATGTTTCAGATGTGGTTTGCTAGGTAATATTCAACGATTCTGTCCACAGGGTCAATTGCCACATAATTCACAGGCAAGTCAATCTTCACATAAACAATTCAATGGTTCAAGAAGAGGATCTAGAGGGAATGGATTCCTGAGAGGTGGCAGAGGTTTCCAGAGAGGTTATTCCCAAGGCTTTCGACCAGATAGCTTTTGTCGAAATCAAAATGTGGATAGCAACCTAGTAGAACAAGGAACAGAAACAAACAACCAAGTGGACTAAGGTGTATGTTTCCTTGGGGAAAGAAGATTGGAGAAAAATGAAGACCAACTAGGGGTAATTAAGTTTTTTATTGATTCAGGTTGTACTGACCATATGGTTAACAAGAAGGAATATTTTTTAGTTTAATTTTGTTGAAAGATCCTATAAAGATTGCTGTTGCAAAGAACAATGAATTTTTGTTGGCCATAGGTGTTGGTAACGACAATAAATGATAATAAACTTTATTTGTCTGAGCGTAAATTCCTGTACAGACAAGTCCCAGCAAATAGCCTTCACATCAGGATCGGAACTCCAATCAAACCACAATATTTTGTGCCGCCAACGGTCTGCCAAGTGCCAACGCTGAATCTATGAAACATCTGACAGCAGTGAATTATATCTCATTAATAACTTGTGATTAATGGATATTATTTTGGCCGTGTATATAGTAGTCGTGGATAACAGTCGTTAATAAAAGAAATGACAAGCTCGAAAACACTCACCTCAAATATGTTACGCAATGCATTGGAATCGGCTATAGCGACCTCTCATGAAAACAGCCTGATAGAGACCTCTACAACCACAGAAGAGCTTGATCAAAAAGCACCAATAGCAGTGAAAGTGCACTGTTACAAAGCAGGACTCAGTGCGGCCTTGAGAAAATGTGCACTGTAAATTCCAGTTTATTCTCGCATTTCTGTCCACACGAGTTGCAAGTGAAAGGGTCACTGTAATTGTGGAATCTCATATGGATAGCGAACAGTGCTATATCGTCGAAGGTAATGCAGCAGTGGGGAAATCTTAAGCTTTCTTCTGTAGAAGTAGGTTGGGGTGACTTGGGCTCAGAAGTAGTTGTAGTAGGTATTATCTCCGTAGGTGTATCATCTACATCATGCTCTACCTTCACCTTATACAACAGATTCATGGTTTCAAAATCTTCATCATCAGTGGTTGAAGGGGTGTCCAATTTTGGATCGATTTTATCGGAATCATCAGAGGAACCACCCTTATATTTCGATAAATCTGGTGCTGAATCATCTGTGCCACTCTGAGATTCATCCTGGCAGGTATCAGCTGATCCAACAAGGTCGTCAAGTTGGCCCGGAAGTTCCGGCACTTCTTGAAGAAAAAATTTCCACGGAAAATGCTAGCTAGATGCTGGGAGATGCTGAAGAAAAAATCGAAATATCTTCAACCGTTGTGGAAAAATCGACGATTGAATTTTCCGGGCCAACTTATGTGCAGCCCGGACACCTCAGCATTTTTCATCGAAATGCTCACAAAGTTTAATGCTAGGTAGGTGCTGAGAGATGCTGAAGAAAAAATCGAAATATCTTCAACCGTTGTGGAAAAATCGACGATTGAATTTTCCGGGCCAACTTATGTGCAGCCCGGACACCTCAGCATTTTTCATCGAAATGCTCACAAAGTTTAATGCTAGGTAGGTGCTGAGAGATGCTGAAGAAAAAATCGAAATATCTTCAACCATAGTGGAAAAATCGACGATTAAATTTTCCGGGCCAACTTATGTGCAGCCCGGACACCTCAGCATTTTTCATCGAAATGCTCACAAAGTTTAATGCTAGGTAGGTGCTGAGAGATGCTGAAGAAAAAATTGGAATATCTTCAACCATAGTGGAAAAATCGACGATTGAATTTTCCGGGCCAACCTATGTGCAGCCCGGACACCTCAGCATTTTTCATCGAAATGCTTACAAAGTTTAATGCTAGGTAGGTGCTGAGAAGATGCTGAAGAAAAAATCGAAATATCTTCAACCGTGATGGAAAAATCGACGATTGAAAATTCCGGGCTAACTTATGTGCAGCCCGGACACATCAGCATTTTTCATCGAAATGCTCAAAAAGTTTAATGCTAGCTAGATACTGAGAGATGCTGAATAAAAAATCGAAATATATTTTACCGTAGTGGAAAAATCCACGTTTGAATTTTCCGGTCCAGTTGTGCAGTCCGGAAACAATTGCACTTTTCATCGAAACTCTGACAGCAGTAAATGCTGCAGAATGATGCAGAAAATGTCGAAATATCTTCAACGGAGAAGAAAAAATTGTTGGTTAAATTTTCCGGGAAAACTTATTCTCAGCCCGACGTCAAGGACATTTTTCTTCGAAATGCTAGCTAAATACTGCTGAATGCTAAATAAAAAGTTGAAATCTCTTAGCCAGTAGTGAAAAAACGATGATTAACTGCAGGTATTCAAGTTGGCTCGAGACTGAAAGAAATTCTTTAGGTGTGTTATGTACTGCCAGATCCAGATGAATAAAATTAATAACTATATGAGAAATTCACATTTATCCATTTACAGTTACAAAGTAATTTCACTCAAAATATTCTTATTTTCGATATATCTGAAAAACGAGTGAATAGGTTTTGTAGTTAATTTGTATCCAACTGAGAGACGAATAACCTAGGTATCATTCTTTTCTATATACGCCTCATAGATCGGGAGTAATTTCCGAGCAATTCTTATCATCGAAATATATCAAATACTCAAATGAACAGTTCTTCTGCATAAATAGTACACATTTAAGTGCAATAAATCTTATCATTCATATTGATACTACTGTAGAGCAGGAGTAATTCCAGTTGAAAGTGGAAAAAATTGAATTTTTCATGTACGAGAAATACTTATTTTGGAATTACCTCAAAATTAAAGATCCAAATGAAAAGTTCTTCTGTAAAAATCGTACACAATTGAGTGACGAATAATTCGAGGTAGGTATCATTCATTTTGAACCGCATCATAGAACAGGAGTATATTTTTCATGTCTGTAGAATTCTGCAAAAAAACCGTTAGTTGAATTTTCCGCTCCAACTTATGTTCAGCACGGTGACAACGGCATTTTTCATCCAAATGCTGACAAAAATAAATGCTAGCTGAATAATAATAGATGCTGAAAAAAATCACAATATAGTCTACTATAAGAAAAAATTTGGCCGTTCAATTTTTCCGGCCACTTATGTGAAAATATTGAACTAACCAAGACAGAAGAGCGAAAGTCATCGTTTGAATTTAACGTGCTGGACTGAATTGAAAAAATTATTTTGCCTAGACATTACATATTGAATGAAGTAGGTTTTTCTTGTACTAGTTTTTTCTGGTTTTCCCCAGAATAGGATCGCATTAGCTCTTGATTTCAATGAAAAATTTTAAAGTTATTGGGAAATTTTTCTCTAGAAGAACAAAACTGAGCATCAAATGTGGGTTTCTGAAAAAAATCACGCTATTGAACTCATATTTGTCCCCAAACGTTAGAATACTAAACACGATCATGATATAAGAAACACGGTTTGCTACTATACAGGGTGTCCCGGGAAGAATGCGACAAAAGGATATCGTGAATCAAGTACATCAGGGAGGACTCTCATCAAGAGCCTTCGTTTGGAATATACATGGTGATATTCATTTGATGGCTGAAATTTCAAAATTGAATAAATTTTGAACTATCGGACCGAATTATTTCAAATTTGCAAGTTTTGTCACTCTTTACGATTGCAATCTTTCAATATTACAGAAATTGAAGAAATCAGATCCGGACTTGAAAAATTTCGGACTTTTTCTATTTTCATGAATATTGGAAAACCTGTACGTGAACATTATGTTCTTATTATTTTCGTTACCACAAAGAATCGATTATTGATAAAAATTCAAAATCTCTGCTTGGCACGGTCATACATGGTGATCAAGAAGTGAGCAAAAACATTATTACCTCATGGGTGAAATTTCAAAGTTCAATAACTCTTGAATTATTGGACCGAATTATTTCAAATTTGGGAGTTTTGTCACCCTTTATGATTGCCATTCTTCAATATTTCAGAAATTGAATAAATCAGATCCGGACTAGCTATAATATCAGTTAACAATATTGATGACTTTGAAACAAGTCTTAATCGTTTACTTGCAGGAAAAAATTGTTTTGTTCAGAATGTGGTACAAATTCTAAAGAAATAAAAAACAAAATCAATGATTTTTTGATATTTCTGGAATGGACGGATGAAAAAGGAAATGATGTGAGATGTAAGCTATCCGATATACCTGATGACATTCATATACTGGAAAAAACATTTTTTTTGAGAGGTGTGATAGAGATAGTCGGAGGAAACAAAGATTCCGTGGGTAATTTTGTGGCTTTCGCAAAGAGATTGCGTGGTAAATAGGAGAAATACGATGATCTCAAGAAAAAAGCTGAACGTCGCATTAATGAAGATAGTTATGTTTCAACAACTCTCTTAATTTATTCTATATGAAAATAATTTGCTTCTTCTGTTATTATTTTAATCACTTTATAGTTATTGTAATTATTAATTTTATTTCTGTTCAATAGATTTTTCACAAAAAGATTTTTTTCTTGATCATTCTGAATTTTTTTTGTGAATTTTTTTCAAGTAATCCTCATAACTTTGAATAAATTATCATTCCTTCAAAAATGTCGTCCGTAGTGGTCAGTCAATAATGGTCGTGTAAAAACGTTTGAATGGGCAAATTTATAGTATTTTTCAAGGGCATTCAGAATTAAGTTCAAGGAAACTCATAAAAGCACAGCAAACATAAAAATTTCATGTGACTTGTTATTTTTAAAATGGTACACCAGTATTTTATTCTCCTAATCGGTAGAGCTCCTTCTTCTGGTTTCAATTATATCTATATATCGGGTGTCCCAAAGTGAGTGGCCTATTTAGATTATTATGGAAACTGTTGATGAAATTTTTTGGTCCATCCTGTATAACTGACAACTATATTTCAAAATCGAATGATTCGCTGAATTTTTGACTTAAATCTCAAATATTGAGCGAACTAGAGTCATTTTCGTAACACGCCAATTTGATCTAATAGGCCATTCACCTCGGGACACCTGATATATACTTTATCGGGGTAATTATTAAAAGTTTTTTTTCCATGGTTTTCTAACAGTCTCGATGTACCACCATTGGACACTTTTATAGGGATATTTGGAATTTAAAGTGTTGTGGCCAGTCCACGAAATATTGAAGACATTAAATCGATCCAGAAATTTCAAGAAAAACCCCAGAAAAAAAGATATCAACTGTGTCCAGAAGTGAGAGGGATCATTTAACACTAAATTAACTTTCATCAATGAATAAATAAAATGAGCGTCAGTATTTTTTCATTATTCACGGTTCTTCTGATACGAAGAATTCGTACCGTTGTTATGTGGCGTTCCATATTTGAAATCTAAAGTGTATATGGCCAGTCCACGGAATATTGAAGACATTAAATCAATCCAGAAATTCTGAGGAATACCCTGAAAAACAATACCGACAGTGTGCAGAAGTAGAGGGGATCATTTTGAACATTTTGCTGCCAGTGCCAGTTTTTTAAATATCCGTGGTTCCTTTGATACGAAAAATTCGTATTGTTATAATGTGGCGTTCCATAACTGCCTTACAGACGATAATATCTAGATATATTTTCAGAAAACTTCTAGAGAGATAACCCCAATGAAGTTCATATTTTTCAAACAGAAAAAAAGCTCTACCGAATAGTTAAATGAAATACAGGGTATGTTATTTGAAAAATAACATAAGTTTAAAAATTTTTTTGGGTGTGTGTCGCTTTTATGCGTTTTCTAGTACAGAATTGTGAGTGCCCACAAGAAATACTACTCAAAGAGTTTTACTCAGTCTCGAGCCAACTCATAAAAGCAGCATATAATATGTTGTTCATCAACTTTCTCAACTCAGTCGAAGATATATCAACTTATTCTTCAGCATTCAGCAGCTTCAGCTATCATTTCGATGAAAAAAGCCCTTGTCTCCGGGCTGAACATTAGTTGGCCGGAAAATCCAACCAATGACATTTCCGCTACTGTGGAAGATATTTCGACTTTTTCTGCATCATTCTGCAGTATTTACTTCCATCAGAATTTCGATGAAAGGTGCAATTGTTTTTGGGCTGCACAATAGTTGTCCCGAAAATTCAAACGTCGTTTTCCACTACGGTTGAAGATATTTCGTTTTTTTGTTCAGCATCTTTCAGCATCTAGCTAGCATTAAACTTTGTGCGCATTTCGATGAAAAATGCTGAGGTGTCCGGGCTGCACATAAGTTAGCCCAGAATTTTCCATCGTCGATTTTTCCATCACTGTTGAAGATATTTTGATTTTTTCTTCAGCATTTCTCAGCATTTAGCTAGCATTAAACTTTGTAAGAATTTCGATGAAAAATGCTGATGTGTCCGGGCAGCACATAAGTTAGCCCGGAAAATTCAATGTCGATTTTTCCACAACGGTTGAAGATATTTCGATTTTTTCTTCAGCATCTCTCAGCGCCTACCTAGCATTAAACTTTGTGAGCATTTCGATGAAAAATGCTGAGGTGTCCGGGCTGCACATAAGTTGGCCCGGAAAATTCAATCGTCGATTTTTCCACAACGGTTGAAGATATTTCGATTTTTTCTTCAGCATCTCTCAGCACCTACCTAGCATTAAACTTTGTGAGCATTTCGATGAAAAATGCTGAGGTGTCCGGGCTGCACATAAGTTGGCCCGGAAAATTCAATCGTCGATTTTTCCACTACAGTTGAAGATATTTCGATTTTTTCTTCAGCATCTCTCAGCACCTACCTAGCATTAAACTTTGTGAGCATTTCGATGAAAAATGCTGAGGTGTCCGGGCTGCACATAAGTTGGCCCGGAAAATTCAATCGTCGATTTTTCCACAACGGTTGAAGATATTTCGATTTTTTCTTCAGCATCTCCCAGCATCTAGCTAGCATTTACCGTGGAAATTTTTTCTTCAAGAAGTGCCGGAACTTCCGGGCCAACTTGACGGACCTGATCCAACAGGAGATGATAAAGTTGAATTTAGAACAGCGGGATTTTGGTTTTGGAACATTTGCATATTTTGGATGGTTTGCATCAACAAGGCTTGTTGCATCATTATGTTGTATCGGATCAAATCATTCTGCAGCAACGATAATGGCATCATTCCATGAAGACTTTTAGGATTGTAGGAATATTGGGTGTTGCAGGTACAGCGCTTTCAGTTTTTGCCCGTTTGGGAGATGGTAATTGAATATCATATTCTCTATTCGGTGCTTTCAACTTGGGCCCTCTTCCGGTTCCATAAAGATCTATTATGGGCAAGGGGTTAGGGGTACCATCTGGGTTCAACACTATTGCAGGCTGATGATTGTACTTCCTGAGATGAAGTTTGAGGGAATGACAGTATTTAGAAGAGTAATGGCAGCTTGCGCATCTGTATTGATACACGTTGGAATTCGACTTCGTATGTGAGTTTAGCATGGATTTGTTTACGCATTTGCAGTCACATTCTTGGCATTGGAAGGGCTTTTTTCCACCGTGGTTTCTCAAATGGTACTCCAGGTGGTGTTAGTGTTCAGTTACAAATGGTCACTTTTTACATTGCAACAGTTTATCTGGTTTGATAGGGGTTTCCTGGTGAGTCCAGAATTCTACTTTAGTCTTGAAAACTATTTGGCATTGCTTGCATTTAACCGTTTTGACTTTTCCGTGGGAATTCACTGTTGGTATTCCTTCATGTTGGCGTAGTCGTCGTTATTGTTATCGAAGTTTTATCATCGAGTTCTGGAGATGATCTCGAAATATTCAAGCTTTTCTCAACGGAAGCCTCAAGATTCTTCAGCGCGCTAGTATTGTTGGGAATATCGGCATTTTGTGGAGAGCCAGTGATGGCTTCTCTGTCATCTTCTGACGCTTTTGGTTCATCCTTGACTTAAGGTGGCATTGGTGGTGGTAAATAACTTGCGTTATTCATTTGATTTGCATTTTGATAGACTGGACACGCATATCGGGTATTTGGAGAATGAATCATCGTAGGGTTAGTGGTGTATCATCTGGATTCATCGCTGCTTGGAGAGGTGACGTTTACTCCACAGTTTCTTCTTCCTGGTGGAGAAGGAGTTTTACTCTGATTTTGAACCTTCTTGTGCATTTGTAATGGTCATACACAAGAAGAAACCAAAATTTCTTATAATTTCACTTTCCATTGCAAAAACAGAACAAAGAACTTTATAATGAACCTATAGATTCAGCCAATCAGCAAGCTGATTGCCTCACGAAAGGTTTAATAACAAGACTATTTGTTAACTTTAGGAATATGTTGGCTTTGAAAGATTTTAGCGAGGGGGGGTGTTGTAACCCGCTAAAATGAAAGAAGAATTAATCTTCTGTGATTCTGTTTCATCTATGGATGTGACGTAATAACAAAATGGTGTAACCGCCATGACATGATGTTAAATGTTAGATGGAATTGTAGCGATTATTGTATCGAGAAGTAATAAATCCTGTTTCATATTGCCGAGATATTAATTAAATTCCCAGTGACAAAAAATAATAGAGCTGCTAAAATTCTTTTTCGCCTAATTGAAACTATCTCTGCTTCGTAAATTTTTTTTGGCATTCGTAAATCCATTTCTGATATTTGTTGGCACCAATCATTTTTTTATTTGTAATAAAATATCCTGATTATTAATCAAATTTATGTTTTACCAGAAAACTCAATTTTTATTAATAAAGTCACAGATTCTGTTTAAGTTTTTTTTAAGCTTTCATGCAAAGTTATGAGGTCGAAATTGGACCACGTGACTAGATTTGACGCTCTCAACCAGCGTCAAGCGTCAGCATGAAATTGCACCTTAATAATCATAATTTAAAATGCCGAATTGCGCTGTAGCTAGGTGCACAAACTGTAATAAAATTCTAAAAGTGTTGATGTGAAGTAATGAAATGAATGAAGAATTCGCGAAACAATGGATAGTGACATGCCGAAGAAAAGACAAAATAAATTTGAAAAATGGGTAAATGTTAAGGAAATGGAGCGCACATATAGTGCATGTATTTTTATCAAAAAAAAATATGTACATACTCACTGAATTTTAGTTCAAAATTGGAAATCCTCCGTAAAAACTCATCCTTTCTTCTAGTTTTTTCAGAAAAAAAAATGTTAAAGTTCGACTACTTGAACCTCATCAACTTGATTATTTCTCTTATTTAGTACTGTTCTGTTGCACTATTTATCGATGCTAAAATCAATTTTTCAATCAAATAAAGTCATTTCACAATTCAAAACTCCACAAATTGACTAAATTATATGAATTTCTTGACATTTTATTTATTGCGTTTGAAAATGGCGGAAGCATAATTTTTCTGTCTTGCTGATTTTTACGCTGTTGCCGATTCATAAAATTTATCGTATATTCCAAGAATAATGGAATCGCGATTAATATGTTCATTCGAACAAACAATTCAGAACCAATTTCAATATAATTTTTGAAAGACATTGCTGCTTATTCTTGTTTTTGAGCTGATTAAAAATCATTATTTTGAATCCCAATTTAGAAAATAAAGAGTTAAACTGTAAATTTTTATTTTAATTCTATGGTTGCAATTCTGTCATTTGCCATAACATAACAAAACATACTAACATAGAACCGATAATTGCTATTGAGAATAATTTTTCTGAATTTAAGTCTCAGATATTTTTCGACGTCCAGCAGTGTTTGCAAAGATTTGGTGAATAAAATTTTTGTAATCGAAATTAAAAGAATATGAAGATTCAAATATTATTTGAAATTGGTGCAAATATGAGTTAGTATTTCATCAACAAACTTATATTGATTTATTGGATTGAAGTCTTTTGAATATTTCACTCATTTATTCTTTTTCAGTTTTAGACGACAATGTTTTGGAGACAAGAACCAAAAATTTAAAGATTATCTGGCAATTAAATAATTATGAAATAAAGGACTCTTTGAATATGTCCCATTAATTGTGATGATATTGGAATTTTTTCGAAAGAAATTACAGGATATACGTATATCATAATAATTTTAATGGTTGAAGGTGAAGATGTTTCAATTTCTGTTAGAGAAATGCAGGAAATTTATGATAAGAAAAGAAACATCTAACAAGAGTTGCTGTTAGATAGTGATTCAATACAAATTCCTCAGCAAGTGCATATTACATAGGACTCTCTCTCCACTAAAACTCAGACAACTTCAATATTTAAACCCCTATGATTTCATTTAAATTGAACGATCGATTGAACGGTAAAAGAACAACGAAGAAAAAATAGTCTGATCACTAATGTTTGATATATGTACAGATTTGGAAATTCACACCTAAAACATACGATATACAATGCATCAGACAGAGAATTCTTCCGTTTAGTTGCACATATGAATAGTCGAGATAATCATGTGCTGTAACTGAATGAATTCCGTTGACTTATTGTAATAACCAAGTCTTGTCTCTCTCTTATCATATATATAGTATGGTAGGAAACCTGCAATACACGTATATAATTATTTAATTTGTCAGGCTGCCCGTAATACTTGATTCATTATTTACTGTTACCTACCATACTAAATGAATTGTTCTTCTCCCAACGATAAGAGAGAGACTAGAATAGAATATTGCAATATTACAACAGAATTCATTATGTTACAGCATGTTATCGTCTCGACTATTCATCTTTGCAACTGGACGGAATAATTCTCTGTCTCATGCATTGTATATCGTATGTTTTAGGTATGAATTTCTAAACTTGTATAATGAAATAAAACATCATAATGATGAAACTGGAAAGGTTTTGTGAAAATTATAAAGAAACAATATTTTATTGAAGGAAGGAAATTGAGAAAGAAAAATGTACTCTTTTTAAAGAGCTTGTATTTTAAAATTTTGATAAATGAAAGAACGTCCATTGACATCAATATAAATTTTGTCATTTGATTGTATTGAGATGAATAAATAATTAATTAAGAATCAATATTTAGTTTATTTAATCGAATTTTAAAATATGTCATATTAAGAAAAGAGTTAATTTCTAGACTTCTTTGAATGCTTGATTTCAAATGCAATGTTGAAAGTCACCAATGTCAATTTAGAGAATGTTTCAATTCTTGACTCGATTGCCAATCTACAATACATTACTTTCTAATGATAGGTAATTGGAACTTTCCTATTAGAAATAATTGTTGAGTGAAAATTGCACATTTTTTTATTATTTGTTGAACTGAATCTTATCGGGTAGCTAACAAATAGCATTAACGTAATGTTGAAAGTACAAATGATATGGACAGATCTTACGAAGGAAATTTATCAGAGAAAAATAACTAATAAATATTAATAATTTTGAATTGGTTTGAAATAATCTGCTGTTGCTTATATCAAATTTGACACATGCCAAAAACTAGAAATCTGATAACATAAAGATATGAGAAGCTAAAATAAAAATTAGTTAACCTGATTTTTTCTGGTTTAAATTGAATGTTTTTGGTTGATTTCCATTCTTATAAATACTTGGCAATTTTCCTATTTTGAAAACCGATAACTGGGCAGTAAACTAGATATTAACCCTAAATCTTAACTGTGACATCAAAAAATCATAACGAAACCATATGCCAAATATTATGAAAATCAGTTACTGATAAGCAGGAAACTAGATATTCATCCTGTAATGTTACCTTAGCGATTAGTCATCATACTGATGATGAGTTATAGTAATAACTAGAATTAAACACTATCTCTTTAAATATTTAATTTTTTATGGGCATTTCATCGTTCTTTGTATCATTGAAAAAAAAATTTTCAACGGGGCAATTTTGTTGCGCACCAGTTCTTCCAATGGAAAACGCTATAACCGCTATAAGTAGACAGGCATCATCTGATTTGTCGGACCTTGAACTCGAAAACAGAGTATAAATGAAATTATCAGATATTTAAATAGTTTTGTGTATAAAAATACAGAATTACAAATCTATAGGCCCAACTCAGCTTACAATTTCCAACATATTCATCATACTAGGTTATTTAGAAAACTATATCATTTTTTAATGAACTGCATTCAAATTGTCATTAATGTGATGATCAAGCAAGTAGTACCATAACTGAACTAAGCTAACTTAGCTAACCCAGCCTTAGTCGGTTAGGTAAGGTTTAAAAGGAGATGTTAGAAAAGCTATCCAGCAAAGACCACGGGGATGTGTGGGCCACCTTTGCCAGGAAAGGATTGGGGAATAAAGGAACATTCAGGGATGGGAATGAAACCTAACCATATAAGTATATGGTTTAGGTTAGGTAAGGTGAAAGGTTTAAAGCATTCATTCAGGTATAGGGATTAAATTGGAAAAACATCACACAAGAGTGACTAGAACAAGAAATTAACAAAAATTTGGAAAATGAATTTTGAGAATTTAAATATATTGATTTTAGGTAATAATGAATTTAACAGATAATGATTATGTATTTGGAAAATGAATTTAAAAATTTTAATATTATATTGAATCTGAAAATGAATTTAACCCAGATATGCCCACCGTCCTTCTATAAGGACACTTTACAGGCTTCTATTGAAAAGAGATTTGTAAAAATTCTAACACTCTTCAAGAGATGGCGCTCACTTTATACAGTTGGTAGATCAACGCACAACAAGTTTAAACTTATATTGTTTACATATTGAACGTTATCAGTGTTATAATAGTGTGTTAAAATGATCGACTCTTCTCACCTGGAAAGTATGAAGCTATCAGGGTAAGTATCTTTAATTATTTTTCGAAAATATTATGTTAAAAGGACGCAAATGCATTGTTAAAGCATTGAATTCATATAAATCAGCCAGAAATGTGAAGTTAGTCACTCACCCTTGCTACGATAGACTTATAAATATGAGTGTCCTTTCAAAAGGACGGTGGGCAAATGTAACACGTATTTTTTATTATTCACAGTGGACTCAAGCTTCATGAAATATTGAGATTATTAGAAGAGGAGGATTATTCACCTGATGGAGAATCAATAGAAATTAATCTGATGCCGCCAAACGATAATGGCGACACAGATGAGGATTCTGGTAACGAAGAAAATGTTGATATAAACAACTTACCAGGAAGTCAACTTTTAGTGGAGGCCGAAATAAACAGATCTATATTAGAAGAAGATGAAGAGTGGTATGAAGATGACCTCATTCCATTATCCCAGCTTGCCAAAAAAAGTAAGGTAGAAGTATTAAAAAAAAAATATAAATGGGTCGCAGGTGGATTGAACCTTACGGAAATCGAGTCGGAATGGCCAGAAATCTCCACAGCTGAAAATAATAACACTCCTTTGGAGCTTTTTCAGCGATTTTTGATTCCGAAGTTATTGATATGCTTGTCTCATATACAAATATGTATGCTGCGAGGAAAAACCAAAAATACGACATAACCGTCGAAGAAATAGAAACATTTATTGGCATATTACTTCTAAGCGGATACAATTCTCAACCACGTAGAAGAATGTACTGGGAAAATGCAAGAGACTCCCATAATGAAGCAGTTTCTGAAGGAATGTCAAGAAACCGTTTCGAACATATATTGACCAATCTTCATTGTTGCGATAATAATGTTTTGGACCCTTCAGACAAATTTTCTAAAGTTCGACCCCTTTTTTCTAAACTGAATGAGAGATTTTTGAAGTTCGCACCATTAGAACAAAATCACTGTGTGGACGAAGCTATGGTGCCATATTTTGGGCGTCATGGCTGCAAGCAGTTTATTAGAGGGAAACCTTTGCGATACGGTTACAAACTTTGGGTTGGTGCTACTTCGAAAGGGTATATTGTTTGGTATGAACCTTATCAAGGAGCCAAATCAGAAATTAAAGAATGCTATAGGTTACTAGGCTTGGGCCCATCTGTGGTATTACAATACGTAGATATTTTATTATCATCCTCCAGCCTTCCTTTTTCTCTGTTTTTCGATAATTTTTTTTCTTCCCTACCACTGATTGACGAGCTAACTAAAAGGAAAATAAAAGCTTCAGGTACTATACGAAAAAATCGAATTAAAAACTACCCATTACCTCCAGATGGAGAAATGAAAAAAAATCGTGGCTCATACGCATATAAGGTGACTGAAGATAGATCAACACAAATTATCAAATGGTCTGATAATAGTATAGTTCACATGATATCAAACTTTTTCGGCCTGAAACCTTTGCATCCGGTAACACGATTTTCTCAGAAGGAAAAGAAAAGAATTTCTGTGTTCCAGCCCCACAGCATTTACGTTTATAACAAATGTATGGGAGGTGTTGATCGCAGTGATCAAAATATTGGATTGTACAGAATTGGAATCCGAGGAAAAAATGGTATTTTCCTCTTATAGCTCACCTTATAGATGCGGCAGAACAAAACGCTTGGCAATTGCACAGACAGCAGAACGGAAAACTAGATCACCTTGGTTTCAGGAGACATGTAGCTTTATCACTGCTACAAAAGAATACAAGGAATAGAGCAGGCAATTTAGGTCAAAGATTTACAAGACCTTCTCAATTCGAAAATAAAGAAACAAGATTCGATGGTTTCAATCACTTCGTCACTCAACAAGAAAAGCAAACACGATGTAGAGTCTGCCATAACAAGGTATCAACGAAATGCATCAAATGTGACGTTGCTCTTCATGTGAAGTGTTTTATTGCCTACCATACAAAATAATGATTTGTTTTTATGTTACGTTTAAATAAAGAGAATAATTTCGTCACAACTAATTTTTTGTATTATTGTTGTAATAAGTGTTACATTTGCCCACTGTCCTTTTAAAAGGACACCCGTTTTTTTCTAAAATACCTTTGAAAGATTTTTTTCAGAATTTTTCTAGTTTTAATTGAGTCACATTGAAGAATAATATCAAAAAAAAACTACAATTTTGATAATTTATTTTTCTGGGCATATCTGGGTTAATGGAAAATGATTATAAATTTTGGAAAATAAAAAATTTTAATAGGGTGAATCTACTGGTTTTCATCCCCACCACCTGTAGCGTCCGAGGGGGGATGGACTTCTCCAATATACTTGAAAAATTGGTGGAATCTTTCAGTATGATTCGGGAATTTTCTATGGAAATAATATTGCGCAAGGTAGTAAACAAAATGTTCTTCTCGTCTACCAAACCTAGGAATATCATTTCTTATATCCCTCCACAGCCGCTCCACATTTTGGGTGTGAGCCCCAGTATCAGGATCAATGAAATTAACACTGTGATTGACAGTTAGATGTTGGAAACCTTCATTGTCTAAACAATTATAAGCTCTCCAACAATCTGACATCACAGTGGTGCCTGGAAGGATCCACTGCCTTACGAGTTCCAATAGAGTATTCTGACTCCGATCAGCAACCGGAACCATAAATATTTCTTTGGATTCTCGTTCAATCCCAGCGAGAAGCCATTGACCCTCAATAATTCTCCCCCTATTATACTTCCTCTTGCCAAATTCAGCTTCGTCAATTTCGACAATCTTTCCCACTCCACCTAGTGGTCTGGAGTAGCAGGAAACAATGGAAAACAAAAAATATAATCACAGAAAATATATTATACCTGTGATCGTATAATCTTTGACTTTAATCCACAGAAAACATCTGTTGCGTTATTTGTGTTCTGTGTCACCTGGTATCGGCAACATCGCATGTCTAGCATTTTCTGTTACTGTGGTAGCCATAGATAAATAAACTATGAATTATTTGTCTATGACGGCAGCATTATTTAGCGTACAAATGTGAAACGTAAACAATAAGAAAATTCTTAAATTTTGACCGATTTGTGGAGTTGTAAGTTGTGAAATTGTTGTGTTTATTCGAAAAATTGGATTTGAAGTGAATATAGTACTAAAAAAGGTTCAAAATAAGTGAAATAACGAAGTTAGTGAGGTTAAGTGATCTAAATTTGATAATTTTTTTTCAATAAATTAGAAGTAAAAATCTGTTTTCAATAACGGATTCGTGATCTAGGACCAACATTTAATAGGTAAATACTCTTTTTCACTAAAATACATTCATTATGTGTACGCTCCGTTTCCTTAACATTTACCGAAAAGGTAAAGTTTTGGAATTAATTTTCAAAATCAATAGTTCTGATCAATAATCTCGAAAAACTCATTCAAGTTTGTCTTATTTCAGCAACTATTTGTTCAATTCATTTTGAAGAGGGGTGTTTTGAAGTATCTCTGAAACACAGATTTCTCAATTCTTCCCCAAAGAATACTCGTAATATTAAAGCTGATTCAGTACCTACTTTGAATCTACCAGGTGGTTCAGCAGATTATTCAACAAAGCGGAAATCTGAAGAAAGATCTTTGAGAATGGCAAAAAGGAGACATAAAGAAGAAGTAGAAGAAATCATGAAATCATCAACCAGTACCTCAACAAATACTTTGGAAATTTCAGATACTGAAACCATGGCCAGTGTATCTGAGCTCACAACAATGATAGAAAAATCCACTCAAACTTCATCAAATTACGAGTAAGTGAAAGGCAACCACTATATTTAATCATTTTTGTTCTACATTTTTGAAAAAATAATATTTTCAATGGCATTTGCTGTAAATATAAAAAAGGGTGTTGAAGGAATTCAATATTGCGGAATTATGACACAAAATTAGTCTATTTGTAGGAAAAACCATAGTAAACTGAAAGAGCTCAAAAACAAAGTTATTGTGCTGGAGAAGCAGAATAAAAAACTTCTTCATCAAATTGAAGAAACCGAAGAAAAATATAAGAATATTTTAGCAAAATTGTTCACTCCAGGACAAGTTAAGAAGCTGCTCAGTTCCAAAGAAAATATAAAAGTACATTGGTCGACAGAAGACATTGCTTCAGCTATTTCACTGAGTAGTGTGAGCCCAAAAGCATACAGATTTTTGAAAGCTAATTGTTGTGATTTCTCCTCGAAATATAACGAACGTTGCTTTCTAGAACGTTCTAAGACAGGGACTTTAAGTGTTAAGTGATTAATTACCCTGTGCGGAGGGGTAGAGTCCCAACAGTGGGGACCAGACAAAAACTAGATCAGTGTGTCTCCAGAATTCGTCGAAGAGATATATTCAACCATTCCTTTCATTATATATTTTCTTATTTAAATTCATAAGTGCAAATATAACCATTATTTAAAATACAGTCCACTATTATTGAAAGTGCATCCTAATACAATTTCCCATTACCAGCTCTGTCGACTTTAAGAAATTGGGCCAGCAATTTTGATGTGGACCAGGGAACTTTGAAGAACGTGATAACACTAATGAAGAAGAAGTCCTTGATCTCAGTAGTCTCGATCGTCTCTGTGTTGTCACTTTTGATGAAATTTATGTCTCTAACAAAATCGATATAGAGAAGAGAGAAGAACTGGTTGTTGGACCGCACAAGGCTTGTCAGACAGTAATGGTTCGGGGATTGGTTACAAATTGAAAACAACCTGTTTACTACGCCTTCGATAAACCAATGACAAAGGAGACCTAACAACAAATTATTGCTGAACTTTTTCAGGCTAATTATATTGTAGTGGCGGTTTCAAGTGACATGGGTCCTGGTAACCTATCTCTGTGGCAAAAACTAGATATTGGATATGATAAAATTATTTCATTATTCATCCATGTGATGAAACTTTAAGAGTTTTTGTCTTTGCCGATGTTCCCCACCTCATAAAGCTGGCAAGAAACCATTTAGTTGATCATGGATTTATTTTTGATGATAAAATAATCAATACGAAATGAAAATTATCGCGTTAATCGCAGGTATAATATAAACAATAAAAGCAGAGAATAATACCAATTGATTAAAATCAACCAATATTAAACCCATACTTCGGAACTAATCCCGTGAACGCACAAAGGACATGCATGATGGTAATATCAAACGGAGCATCCATAGATAGCTATTTCGCCCTATTTGGGGCTCATCAGTATGGAAGAGCTCAGTCTGAAAGGCATTCTGGGTTCCCTTACTTGAAGAAATGTCGCCAAGCTCTAAGTATTAACAGAAACAAGACGCCATCTCTTGGGATCCTTACGAACACCTACCTCCAATGCATGAACGTTGAACGAAGTTGCGAGATGTTTATCCGTTTTTCATCAAACTGGTGGCTGTCCAACTTTGTGGATTTTACCTTCAGTCGATGAAGTGGAAACGCTCGATTATTCGTCATAAACCAGACGTGGTGATAATAGTACGAAATGAAAATTATCGCGTTAATCGCAGGTATAATATAACAATAAAAGCAGAGAATAATACCAATTGATTAAAATCAACCAATATTAAACCCATACTTCGGAACTAATCCCGTCAACGCACAAAGGACATGCATGATGGTAATATCAAACGGAGCATCCATAGATAGCTATTTCGCCCTATTTGGGGCTCATCAGTATGGAGGAGCTCAGTCTGAAAGGCATTCTGGGTTCCCTTACTTGAAGAAATGTCGCCAAGCTCTGAGTATTAACAGAAACAAGACGCCATCGTAAGGATCCCAAGAGATGGCGTCTTGTTTCTGTTAATACTCAGAGCTTGGCGACATTTCTTCAAGTAAGGGAACCCAGAATGCCTTTCAGACTGAGCTCCTCCATACTGATGAGCCCCAAATAGGGCGAAATAGCTATCTATGGATGCTCCGTTTGATATTACCATCATGCATGTCCTTTGTGCGTTGACGGGATTAGTTCCGAAGTATGGGTTTAATATTGGTTGATTTTAATCAATTGGTATTATTCTCTGCTTTTATTGTTTAAAATAATCAATGTTGATTACTTTGAAGCCCTTCTGAACATTTCAACATCAGAATTGACCTGTGCATAAACTGACCCATAACCACATTCATTTAAAAGGATCTATGAGGCAACGGGTACGACCAGCAGTCCAACTTCTGTCCAATTCTGTGGCAAAAGCCATGAGGTATTGTGGAGAGAGGGATATGATGCCAGAAAACACTTTTTGGAAAGAAGCATCACATATTGTACCATTATTCAATGACTGGTTTGATTTACTCAATTCGCGTTCTAAGCTAACGCAAAATTGCCCAGGAAGAAATGCTTATGGAACTAATGTTGATCATCAGAAGAATATACTTGATCAAGTGATTCAATTTATCAAGTCTATAAGAGTTGGTAAGCATAAGGAAATGATTCCTTTTCAAAAAGGAATTTTATTATCTAGTCTGTCATTATCAGAATTATTCAATTATTTGAAAGAAAAATATGACATAGAATATATCTTAACAAGTAGGCTGAACCAAGACAATCAAGAAAACTTCTTTGCCTATATACGAGGAATGGGTGGCAATAACGATCATCCTTCTCCTCTAGGCTTCAGGTATAGGCTTCGGTGGTACATTTTGGGCAAGCATTCAGCAGCTATTTTCACTGAACACAGAAACACTGTTGAATCAGAAAATAAATGCCTTTTATCTGTTTTCGAAGATGCTCATAGGTCAGATGATGATTAAGTTTGTTTAACACAGAAATTGTGTTCAAATATCGCAAATTGAAGAAGTGAACGTACCGACTTTTTCTTTCGAGGAACCATATTATTTGAAAAAGCATGATATAGACGAAGATATATTGCGTCTACTGCCAAATTATGAGGTGAAAGAGAACGTGAGTCACGAATCATTGAAATATGTGGCGGGTTTTGTGGCATTTGAATTTAAAAACAAATATGAATTAAGAAAACCCACAAACACTTCGGATGTAAATGGAGTTCCTGATTGGATACAAACGGTTTCAAAAGGCTCTCTCCTACATCCAAATGAAGAACTATGGGAAGTTGCCTTAAAACTTGAAACCCAGTTCCAATTCTGAAAATTTGTTGATGTTTATTGCTACTGAAAATTTTGAAATCAGGAAAATTATTGAAATCCGCAATACCTTACAATTTACAACAGAACACATTCATTGTTATGTCCTATTACCGAAACGGGAGTTTCATTAACGGTGAATGGAATTATTCCATTGAAAAAAGTAAGACTGAATATTTGACGAAATATTCAGATACTCCAATTCAAGAATCGTCCCTAAAATCTCACATCTGAAATGTTGTAAACAGGTTCGTGCAAACTGGAGATGTGAACAAGGGAAAATCTAAAGGACGAGCGCCAGTTGCTGAAGAAATTGTTAATGATCTAAAAACAAGACTGGAACAAAATCACCGATTATCTCTGAAAAAGTGTCCTTTTGAGTACATGCCACAAGGTTTTTAAAAAAATTGAATTTATACCCCTATAAAGTGAAAACCGTACAGCGACTTTGTCCAATTGATATTCCCCGACGCCTTGGATACTGCCAATGGTTTTTAAATAACTTAAAAGAGGATAGGTTACTAGACCTGACTTTTTTCACTGATGAGGCCTGGTTTCATTTGTCAGGGTATGTGAACTCACAAAATTACATATTTTGGAGTTCAGATAATCCGCTACATTCACAGAAAGTTGGTGTTTGGTTAGCAGTGTCTCGTCGTAGAATTTATGGACCTGTTTTTTTCAAGGCACTATTTATGGTGAAAGGTATGAGAATGTGATGCTTGAACCATTCATCAATCAGTTAGATGATGAAGAGATCCAATTATGATATTTCCAACAAGATGGGACAACTGCACATACAACTCATGCAAATCTATTTCCTCAGAAATCAGAATTGTCAAATATCCTATTCTACCACATAGGTATGCACTAAAAAGTATATCGATCCTAATGAATGAGGCCTCACCGAGGATATTCTACTATGCTTGCTTTGAATCAATTGCAAGATATGGAATCGTGTTCTGGGGCTTCTGTTCAGATATTCAGCATGTCTTTGTCACTGAGAAATGAGCCATAAGAAGCATCAGAAGAATGAAAACAAGAGAAAGCTGCAGAGGAGATTTAAGGTTGACGCTCACTTGGACGAGACGAGACGAGACTAAGCGACGCGTTAGTTCGCCTGGGACCGCGCACTTGGACGAAGCGATGCGACGATCAGCCATCGGAAGAAATTCCCCCTATTTTTGGGCCGCAATAAATTTTTATTACCCATGCTGCATGCTGACTACCCGAATGAACAAGGGTAGAGCTATTGTTCGAATCGTGTTTTTGGTCATAATCTTGTTTTAATAGCTTCGTCGTCCCACCTTCATATAGGAATAAAAAAAAATATGTGACGTGGAAAAAATTCGACATTTTATCTCTGTTGGCAAAATATAACTTTTCTTCTCGAAATTACTTTTTTCCCCGAGAAAAAAATGAGTGTATATATGTATCCGGGGAAAAAGTACTCACTTTTCTGCCGGATTAATTTCGTGAAAAGTTATATTTCTTTCCATCGTCATTTTTCTAGTCACAGAAAAAAATTATGTATTATACAAGGGAAAAAAGTACTAGATTTTAGATCGAGGTTATGTTGTCTTCCAACGAGAAGCGGAGGGTGACAAAAACCGAGGGTAATTTTTTTAAAACTATATATAAAATCATTGATACGAAATGTGTATTTTCTCTTTAACCGATTGAAAAAATTAAGTATTAATCTAATTCCTTCATTTAGGTGATTTCAGAAAAAAATACTTTTCCTACGACAATATTGAAAAATTTCCAATAATAAGTTCTGGGAAGTTGCATTTTTTATTACCTTGCTGCATACCGTTTACCTGTATAAGCTTCAAATCAGACTAATTTATATTCAATTTATTCTGAATATACTTTTGCCGGGGCGGTAAAATCTCTGGCGCTGTCCCTGGTTATTTTTGGGTATGGTCAGCCACAAGGCCGTGGCTAGAAAAAAATTTCGGGGTGTCCACCGAATGACAGAATGACAATTTTTCTAGTCCTGTACTTCAGAAAAATTTCGGGTCCAATGGGGTCCGGACCCCCCCCCTCGCTACGGCCTTGGTCAACAATGAAACATTTGTAAGAATCGTGTTTTGGTCATGATCATGTTTTAATTGGGAATTTTCCAATGAAATCCTCGTAGTTCTCCATCCAGGAATACAATTAAATATAAATAATTGATACGAAATGCTTATTTTCTCTTTAACCGATTAAAAAAAACAAAGCAAGTAGTAATCGAAAGTTCAATGTTCGCATATCATATATCCCTCAAAGGAATTATTCCACAGTTTTCCAATTCTATCAGATATTTTAATTTCTTCGGAAGAAGGGTTCCTCAATATTTTGTTGTATTTACATAATAAAATACCTATCCTTCAGATGATTTGAATTCACATTCACAGTTGTACAAAATACATTAATGTTGTTCGTTTTGTATATAAATTTCGTTTTTCCAGATCTCAATCGAGAAAATTCTAACCAACACTCTCATGGGCCATATAAAACAAACTCATTTCACACAAATTCAAAAATAACTGTGTATTTCTACATTGACAAAATTCGAGTACAAAATTGGAAATATAGCGCGCCGAACTTCCCGGCCGTCGGATACCTACTTGCCGCCTCGAGAAATTTCGCTCACATGCCCCAAAGATCTTCCTGGCGACCAACGACTCGCCGCCTCGCTGATCCTCGCTTCGCGTCTCCTAGGTGCGTTCTACCCATTTATTTCAATGCAAAAGATCCCAGCGGAAAACGACGCGTTCCTTCCGACCGCTTCGCTTCGTCCAAGTGCGCGTCTCACTGGGCTTTGGGGCTGCAGCCCCCCCCAAAGATTAATTTCTTCGTTATTTCTCTCTTCTTTATTTTTTTGCAACTTTCGTTATTCACTGTATCATAAAAAATTTTTCAGTTCAGCCCCCCCCCAAAATAAAATCCTGGCTGCGCCACTGACGCGTCTAATCTGCCTCGCGCCTCCCAAGTGAGCGTATACCCATTTGATTCAGTGCAAATCGTGCCTGCGGAAAACAACTCTTCGCTTAGTCTCGTCTCGTCTCGTCCAAGTGAGCGTCAACCTTTAGAAAACAGGAAATCCTCACAATATATGCATTCGACATTTATGAATGCTTGATGTTCTTGTCTCGGAATACCAACTACATACTTCCAAACCGAAAGACACATAGTTACCAAACAAGATCCAATGATATACTATATCTAGTGCATAGACTTGCACTCACAGAGAAAGGCACTCATTATAGATGCATTAACTTTTTCAATAAATTGCCTAGCTGATTGCAAAACCTGCGAACACATATAACCTTCAAGAGAGATATCAAAAAATACCTGATCAACCTAGAACCCTACACCATTAAGGAATTTATTGAAAATAGATAAGTAATTTTTTCAGAACGCTATTTCTTTTAGTAATATTACGAAATCCTACATAAATCTAAGAATAGTTCGCCAGGAACAGACAACATTTCCTGGAAGATCGTCAAGAAATTGGATCCTTGCATTCACTCGCACATTATTGAGATATACAAATGGATCATTAATAACTGTATATTCCCACAAATATGGAAATCTGGAACCATCATTCTCATAGGAAAAAGTAATCGCGACCACTCCAAAGTAGAAAAAACTCTAGGCCAATAACCCTTTTACCAGTTCTAGGGAAACTACTTGAAAAGATTATTAAAACTAAATTAGAAGAACATTTTAGAAATTTAATACTAAAACACCAATTCGGATTCCGTAAAAACAAATCCACTTTACACCCACTCACGATATTCTTCTATAATATACAAAACGCACAGTTGAATAACAATTCATTCCTATCAACCTGAATGATAACATCTCGATCTCTGGTACCACGAAGTTCCTGGGAATATGTCTGGATGGAAACCTCAAATGGAACCCACACATTGAAATGCTGATTAAACGTCTCAACTCAGTAATTTATTCTATAAATGTTCTTAAAACTAAAGTTGATTTTCCTACTTTGAAAATTGTCTATTATTCAAACTTTCAGTCCATCTTATCATACGGTATAATTTTTTGGGGTAGTAGTGCTGGAATGCAATCAGTTTTTGTCAGACAAAAGTTCATGCTAAGGATTGTTAAGGTTGAGTTTCAGAGAATCTTGTAGAGGTCACTTCAAGACAAATAATTTGCTAACTGCATACGGCTTATATATTTACAGAGTACTTGTTTTCATGATAGATCATTCTGGATACTTTAAGAACTACTTAACCTGTAAATACTAGGCACACTGAACCTTACCTGTACCCGCGACACTCATTGTCTCTACAGAGAAGTCTCCCTTAGGCTGATATTAGACTATCATATTAATATGATCATATATATAGGAGTCATATTTATATGAAGAACCTATGACAGTGTAATAAAAACATATGATTCATATTGTCTATGATCATAGATCAAGTATCCTATTTGACAGCTGGAGTACAATTATGATCATATTTTGTCCATAGACACTCTAGCTCTTGTGTTCTGTGCTCTAGCTAGACAGACCCAGACAGACCGCCCAGACCAGACCAAAAAAAAAACGTCGACTCGTGCTGGACTCGTGTTATATGTGGAAAACGTGCAGTGAAAGTGACTCCCTGTGTGTTCTGTATTTCCCGGTTGGTGAGCCTCAGGAATCATCCCTCAATAGTGATCAAGAATCTGAAATCGAGCGTACATTGATTTTGGGTACATAGCTGAGCCTAGCTGCGTACCTGGTCCACAGCAGGGGGCTCTGCTGCCCAGAGTAGGACTCGAGAAAGTAGAAGAAGAAAAAAATGGCGACTAAAAATTTTGAATGGACTATCGAAGCTACGAAATTATTAATCAACCTCTATGAAGAAAACGAATGTTTATATAACAATCTGGATCCAAATTATAAAAATCGGGACAAGCGGTTGTCAATCATTGCAAGCATTGCAAATGTAATAAGCGAGACAACTGGCAGAGTATGTCTTGTAACAGATGTACGGAAGAAAATCAATAGTCTCAGATCTCAGTACCTAGCAGAAAAACTGAAAGTGAGTATCTAATTTAGAGCTTTATAATAATTGATAACAATTTTTTTTTAATGTTTCATGCCACAGAATGATGGCTGGCCCTTTTTATTCACTTGAATTATATAGATGTACTCAATAATGTAGATGAAGCTTTTTATTGGTTTTGAACTATTACTTATAAAACAAAGTATCTATTTAAAATTTATTTTCAGATAACCAAATGCAAAAGTGGATCTGGAGGGGACTACACTCCTACAGTTTACTGGTTCCCACTGCTTCGTTTTCTGGATATTTCCACAGAAGCCGACGCTTCTGAATCGAACCTGGATAATTCCTCTCAAGTAGAACATGCTGGTGTAGACATCAACATACAGCAGTCACGTGAAGGAGAGGTAACATATTTTAATTGATTCTAGCTTCCTGCCAAGGCACTCTTCCAATGCCATTATAATGAATTTTAAAGTGATCTCTTATTTCAGCACCATGTAGTAATGACTCCCTGTCTTGTCTGGCAATCGAGATCAGTTCCTCCATATCATCATTAGCTTTTTGAAATATTGAATCACCTTCGAAACGTGGTTGTCTAGTATAAAATTGCTGTCTCTTGTCAACAAGTATGTTGTGCAAAACACAGCATGCCAAAACAATATCTTTTACACGGTCTGGCACTAAATTAATTGAATTCAACAATACTCGAAAACGATTGGCTAATATTCCAAATGCACTTTCTACAACCCTTCTACCACGTGACAACCTATAATTAAATATGGCTTCTTCCCGTGTGATATTTCTTAGAGGATATGGTTTCATTATGGTATAACTGAGAGGGAAAGCATCATCTGCTATTACTACGTATGGCAACACCGTCCTTGTACATGGCAGGGGTTTTCCTTCTGGAATATTTGATATAGATTTATTGTTTAAGAATTGTCTAAGTTTACTCTTGGCATAAACACCCGAATCACCAACTCTACCATTTGTTCCAACGTCAACATACAAAAATTTATAATTAGCATCTGCCAAAGCTAATAAAACAATACTGTTGTAGAGTTTATAGTTATAGAAATGTGATCCACTGTTAGGAGGGCATGTAATTCGAATATGTTTTCCGTCTAAAGCTCCGATGCAATTGAATACATGCCATTTATTCTTAAAATCTTCTGATACCTTGTTCCACTCTGTCTCAGTATTTGGTACCTGCAAAAATAGTAATATTGTTTTATTGATTTCAGATAAATCATCCACAAAATGTGAGGAAGAAGAAGAAGAAGAAATCTGTTGACGTTGATGAGGATGATTTAATTAAAGAAGCTGCAGCCACTATGAGACAGGTGTCTCAACAAATCAACAGTTTTGCCGACAGCAATATAAATACTTTTTGTAATTTTATTAACAGTGAGCTGAACGGCATAAAAAATGCTAGCAATAATTATTTGCTAAACAAAGCAAAACGTAAAATTCAAATGTGCTTGTTTGACATATGGGATGAAATTCATGCTACCTCCTCGTATGAGGAGAGACAGTTCACACAGAGTTGCACAGAGGATGATAATAATAATAATAATGATATGTCTTTGTGTAATACTCAGAAATCAAATGAAAATGTTATATATTTATTGATGGGATTGATGCAGAAGAGAGTGAAGATTGAAGAAGAATAAATGGGAATTAAACATTTTTAGTCTTTTTTTTTCATTGATGATTATGATTAACAATACCAAAAAAACTTACTTTTAGATGTACATCCTTTAGAGCTCTATATATTGCTCTACAGGTTTCTGGTATAATAAAAGATAGTGTGCATTGGGGAATTCTGGTTTGAAACTGTAAACTAGAAAAAGTTTCTCCGGTAGCCAAATATCTCAAGGTTACCAATAAACGATCTTTAGCACTAATAGGACATCTTAAGTGAGTTTCTTTCTTGGAAATCAATGGTGCAACCTTTGACAATATATAATTGAATACAGTATCATCCATACGTAGGTATATTTGGTAAGACTTTATATCTTCCAATCTTAATTCTTCTAGTAACGTATTATGGACCCCTCTCTCTGACCGCCTAGCTATCCATGGTTTAACCCAAACCCGTCGTTTGTTTTTCTGTTTTTTTTTTTCTTTTTTTTTCTCATTTTTAAACCAATTAATAAAATCGCACTTGCAACGGAAATCGCGCCTGAATTAATATCCATCTTGCAATATGACGTTTATATGAGCCTAAGTGTAATATACATATATGACGAACACGATCATATATATAGGATCCTCGAATTGGACAGATATGATATCATATTAATATGATGAATAAATGATAGTCTAATATCAGCCTAATACATGGTCTAAAGCTATTCAATGCCCTTCCTTGCAAATTCAAGAAATTAAATCCGAAAATTTTCAGAAAACTTTATGTTAAATGCTTATTCAGTGTGAACCATATTCTCTAGCAGATTTTTTGTTTGGTGTAGGAATTAATCTTGAACTGCATTATTTTGTTTTTTTTTGTATTACTTGTCATATATGACGTATTCAACCTTGATTGTACATTTTGTAACAATAAGTTCTTGGATGAATAAATATTATCATTATTATTATTATTAAAAAACAGCAGCGGTGAGCATCGACTTTAAAAAGGCATTTGATAGCGTCTGGATTAAGGTTTACCACTTTTTCTCGAATTTGAAATGGCGAAAAGGTTTCAATACCTACGAAGAAAATGAAAAATACCTCCAGCAATTGCATGATGAGGTGTTGAATATGAGTGAGGAGGATCTGGATCCCTATGCAATTGATGACTCTGAAGATGATTTTAGGCCGTCTGATTACACTTCAGAAAGCAGTGATGAAGAACAACCAATACAAAAAAAGGTAAAGTTAAATAAAACATTGTCTAACCGAATTTCTACTTCAACATCTTCTCATGTTGATGAAGTAATAGAAAATGTTGTTTCACAAGCAAATGACGAACCATCAGAAGATCAGAATAATGAGGAAGACTTGCCGACTGAAACTCAGTTCACATGGACTGCTGTGACAGGAAAACACCTCAAGTCATTTCAATGCAGTGGAAACTGGTATTTCACCTGAGGTAGCGGTTACTCTGGCAAATAAAAAACCTTATGATTTCTATAAGTTTTTCCTTAGTGATGAAATTATCGAATCCATTGTCAGTGAGACTAACAAATATGCTCAGCAGACGATAGAAAATGAAAATATAACTCAACATTCTAGACAGAATAAATGGAAGCCCATAACATCGGACGAGTTCGAAGTTTTTCTGGATATGATTATTTGGATAGGGTTGGATAGAAAACCGCGTCTAGCAGACTATTGGTCCAAAAACTTTCTATATGCCAGTGAAGTGAGCCATTTCATGTCTCGAAACCGTTTTGAGGTGATATTACGCATGTGGCATTTTTCTGATAACAACCAATATCCACAAGGTGACCGTCTTTTCATAATTCAACCCCTTATTGAACTCGCAAAAATCTTCTTCAAAAAGGTATTCCACAAGAGGAAGAGGAAGAAGAAATAGTAGACCAACAAGCGAAGAAATGTGGCCTGATAAAGACAGAAGCAAGAAGAAGATGCACCGTTTGCTACGAAACTCTGAGGAATAAAAATGGGAGAAAATATGCCATGAAGAAGTGCAAGCAAACTCCATACAAATGCGATGGTTGTGGGTCATTTTTTTGTGTTGAATGTTTCTATATAAAACATAAGTCCATAAAAATATGATGTAGTAATCACGAGCATATTATTTACATATAAGGATATATACTTTTATATTACCAATTATTTTATTTAGATAAAAAAAATGTTGATATATTTTGTGTTTGAAAATAAATTTTATTTTGCCTGAAAGTGTGTCTGATTCAGCGTCTATTTGAGAATATAATTCTAGAGCAAATAACGCGCTACTTTATTGATATTATTTACATATAAATATATACTTTTATATTACCAATTATTTTTTATTCAGATAAAAGAAATTTCATTTTTCCTGAAAGTGTGTCTGATTCAGCGTCTATTTGAAAATATGTTTTCAGAGCAAATAACGCGCTAAGGTCGGTAATCTGGCCCCAGGGCCATGCATGAACTGCCTGCATTCACATTGCACAGCAAGTATGAACTGAATATTATTCACAGACCGTAGAAGCCGGTTCATATTTAGAGTTATATTCAACTCGCGCAACCTCTAGACCAAATGCACCGTGAGACAAATATAACTCACATGGCGTTCAACGTGTTGAATGTTTAACTTATAAAGACCAAGGAATTGACACGAAAACTGCTTCCACCATTTATAAAACCACTAGCTTTTACCCGCGACTTCGTCCGCCTACCGACCCTCTTAGTTAGAAAAGTGATCAAATACTAACTTGAATTCTTAGTAACGCTCAGTTAAAAAAAACATCAAAATAATTTCAGTAGCTATGGCGTCATGCACTTCTTGACACGATCACGCTAGATTTCCGCGAGGTATTTTCCCACCGTAAAAAGTAGCCTGTGTCCGTGCCTAGGATCCTATCTTTATATCAACCAAGTCTTATAAAAATCCGTTCAGACGTTAAGGCGTGAATGAGGTAAACTTTTAAAACAAACCATTAAAAATCACTAACTTAATTATTTTTCTGCCTGCTGCCTACGCCTTAAGTACGATAGCATGAATATTAATAGCCCATATCCTTTCCTAGGTTACTATCTATCACCTAACTAAATTTCATCAAAATCCGTTCAGCCGTTTAGGCATGATAGAGCAAAACTCCCAGCAAAAACCATAAAAAAATCACTAACTCAATTCAGTTTTCTGCCTACTTCCTACCCCCTAAGTACGATGACGTGATCATTTTGATCTTATATCCGTTTTTAGGTGACCATCTATTACCTTACTAAATTTCATCAAAATCTGTTCAGCTGTTTAGACGTGAAAGAGCAAAAGTCCCAACAAAAACGACTAAAAATCACTAACTCAATTTAGTTATCTGCCTACTGCCTACCCCCTAAGAACGATGGCGTGATTATTTATAGCCTATGACCATTTCTAGGTTATCATCTATCACCATACCAATTTCATCAAAATCTGTTCAGCCGTTTAGGCATGATAGAGAATAACTCCCAGCAAAAACCATAAAAAAATCACTAACTCAATTCAGTTTTCTGCCTACTTCCTACCCCCTGAGTACGATAACGTGATTATTTTGATCTTATATCAGTTTTTAGGTAACCATCTATTACCTTACTAAATTTCATCAAAATCTGTTCAGCCGTTTAGACGTGAAAGAGCAAAAGTCCCAACAAAAACGACTAAAAATCACTAACTCAATTTAGTTATCTGCCTACTGCAAACCCCCTAGGAACGATGGCGTGATTATTTATAGCCTATGACCATTTCTAGGTTATCATCTATCACCATACCAAATTTCATCAAAATCCGTTCAGCCGTTTAGGCGTGAAAGAGTAACAGACAGACAGACAGACAGACAGAGTTACTTTAGCATTTATAATATTAGTATGGATGACCATTTCTAGGTTATCATCTATCACCACACCAAATTTCATCAAAATCCGTTCAGCCGTTTAGGCATGATAGAGCAAAACTACCAGCAAAAACCATAAAAAAATCACTAACTCAATTCAGTTTTCTGCCTACTTCATACCCCCTAAGTAAGATGACGTGATCATTTTGATCTTATATCCGTTTTTAGGTAACCATCTATTACCTTAGTAAATTTCATCAAAATCTGTTCAGCCGTTTAGACGTGAAAGAGCAAAAGTCCCAACAAAAACTACTAAAAATCACTAACTCAATTTAGTTATCTGCCTACTGCCTACCCCCTAAGAACGATGCCGTGATTATTTATAGCCTATGACCATTTCTAGGTTATCATCTATCACCATACCAAATTTCATCAAATTCGTTCAGCCGTTTAGGCGTGAAAGAGTAACAGACAGACAGACAGACAAACAGAGTTACTTTCGCATTTATAATATTAGTATGGATAAGCCGACCAATAATTGAGTATGCACATCCTTTGTATGCAAATTGTAGAGAATCAGTATAAAAAAGTGGCTGAAACATCATCTCTACGAACAATCACCAGAGTGAGACATCCCATGAACCGGCTGCACAACCCGCCAAATAATCTCCTATACCAATTGACCAAGGTGGAACCGATCAAACAGCGTATGGAAAAATTAAATAGAAAATTCACTAAGAGACTACAAGACTTGAAAGATATAATTGATCTAGCGCAAGACGATATGCCTAGACATCCACAAAGAAAATTTACCACATGCACGTTATTACAAAAACTGAAGAGTTAAATATTAATTAACTTCTACTATGTATTTTTTTTTATTGTAAATGCATACAGAATGTAACTTGAATTTATTATTGGTTGAAGGACTCAGGTCGATGGCCTTAAATACATTTATTATTATTATTCTTTTTGTTTCGTTTCTCGTGAGAATGTAACTCATTCAGAAATAAAGTAATATTATTATTATTATAAAAATACGTCGGTAATTGTGTGAAGTGTGGTGTTATTCGAAATACTTTCTGGAGCTCATATTCCGTCACTTTATTGTATGTGATTCATTCATTAATTATTAATAAAAATAATAAGAAAGCAATACTTATAGACGTAGCCGTCCCAAATAACAACAATTTGCGTCAAAAATATGCTGAAAAAATATCGAAATATGGAGAGCTTGAACTTCAGATCAAAAGGCAGTGGGGAATGTATAGTACCAGAACCACTCCGATTCTCATATCAACCACAGGAATTATTCCTAGGAGCCTCAAGACCAACCTCAAGGAGCTAGATTTGGATGAAAATCTATACAAAGTGATGCAAAAAGCAGTACTTCTCGGTACTGCTAGAACGGTAAGGAAGTTTGTAGGTCACGATGGACACCAGGAACAACCATGGAGGGAAACATTGCAAGACCGACTACCAGGACATCTACCGAGAAATACAGGACCAAGAACGAATAACCCAGGGTTCAGGAGAAGAAAAACACCGAAGACCTCAGAGCTCAATCCCCCTGATACTTGCTATCTGGGATGAGTGAATGTTCCCCTTAGTAGGGAGTGTGATAGCCCATCGTTAAGGGGTGTGAAAAATCACACCCTTTCTAAGCTAATAGGCTCAATTCGAAAATAATAATAACAAATTTATTTGAATTTCTACATCTAAAATCTATTATGTAAGTACCAATTATCAAAATAATGATTTTCCTCAAATTTTCCAATTATAAAATGATATATTTCAATGTCGATGATACTTAGTTTCAATTATATGTCGAAAAATGGTTAATTTTTGACGATGATAGGGCTCCTCAACATGACTTTTCAATGTATATTTCCTAGAATTAGTGAGCCCTATCAACAATTTCTTTCAATATTTCTATGAAAATACAGTTCATAGCAATCGACACAAACTGTTGATAAACTCTTATGATATTATTTCATACTTTTTTGCAGATGACGCTGCCAGGTTCATAACAGTATTTATTATTATTGGTTTTGTTCATTTTTCAGCCTATTCCGAATAACAAAATGTTATAAATGTAACAATGTACTGTTAGTTGATAAGTGTCAAAAACTGGTACTCTTATGTGTTGATAATTGATAATGTTTATTCAGGACTGTCTATACTTGAGAAATCCAACTTGATTTGTATTATTTTTTTAATATCAATACTTGCTGTTGACAATTTCGTATTTGGTTTGAGAAGTTAAAGGTACAATGAATAGAAACCTGGCTTTTATGTGGGTTAACATTTGCACTATCCGAAAAACATTGTACATATCCAAGTTTCCACTAGGTATAATGTTGATAATTAGGGCATTTACCTTACTAAAACGAAAAAAAATTGTCAAATGTGAAATAGCACTCGATGTTAATAGTTTTGTCGAATATCATTAGCTATAATAAATATTGCTTCAGTAGAGCTGTTAATAATTAACAATAAATTTAAATTTTTTTCAAATGATCTCACTCACTTTTGCTGAATTATCCACCTCTGGCTAAGGATACTTCGGGCTCTTACAGCTTTCAAAGTTACTAAGTGCGAGTGAAACATCTTCATATTCCTTCAGCTGGGCCCCATGATACTGGTCGCACTTCCTTCAGGTTTTTACGGCTTCAAAAGTCTACATCCATCACACTGTTCTATACGAGCACATAATTCTCGGCGTGTGCTGAACATTTCTATTGACATCTGACGAAAACGATACTTATTCAAACAAAATTTCAACCCCGCAGAATATTATCATTCAATTTTCAAACATTCAAAAATTTTCAAACATTCAGAAGAAAACTACAGAACTTACATACTTTATTTTTAGGTTAGGACCATAGAAGCGTAAAAGGAGAACATAAAACATCCTATTTTTTGAGGAGCAAATTGTGTAGTCTTCAATTTTTACTGTTTTGAGTGGTGAAGTGCTCACAAATTCGTGCCAATTTATTCAATTATTTAATAAGAATAGGCTATATATTTCGTGGCATATTTCATGACGATATCAGCGCTAAGGTGGCGAGAATCGGAACTGAACGAAGATAAAGAAGGTAAACAATCTTGTTATGGACAGACAGGACAGATAAACGATAAAGCATCGGAGTTTCATCGAAATTTTTATGAATAATCTATAAATTGATATGAAGTTGGAATCTTTGTTAAATAATTTTGTGATATAATCAACATTTCAATTATGTGTAACTATTATTCAAGCATTCAATCAATATAAAGGGTACAAGTCAGTAATAAGTCGACTGGTTGTAGGTGTCGTCAATTTTTTTCAGTTCATTTATATCGTACATGTATGTGAAGTGAAGTGCAGCTGTTAGAATTTCTTGAATATACAGGAGTTTCAACCTCTAATTCTAGAGCCCTAGTAAAAGGAGAAATTTGAGAAGAAGTTCTGAATGCATGTCATATTATAATTTGTTGGAAAACAAACTGTGGGTCCAGTTCCATAGACATTGGCTCTTTGTGTTTAAAAACTATTGTTCTCAATACAAAACCACATATAATAAAATATAATATAACATAATGTTGATGGTTCTCATTGATTGTGGAAGTGATAAAGTAAAACAAAACTGATATGCATAGGGTAAATGTGTATAAGAGTACTCATGTGCATAAGAGTACGCACCACTGTTTTTTCAATAGACCGCCACCTGTTTTTGATTCTGAAAAGCCTATTTGAATCCGAATTCTATATAATGATACTTACAAGATTGAAATCTGCAATTCCGATCGTCGATTGAAAGAAAAATAGGTTAGAAGTTTTCGTTGCAGCGCAGTGTAATTTTCACCGTTCAAAGTTTAGTGTTTCTACAAGTAAAAACTAGCGCTTTGGCCTTGTAAATATTAAATTATGTCACAATATGTTTCACTTCATTTCAATTCATATGAAAACAGTAGCAAAATATATGTTTGTCATAATTGAAGCCGAAAGTATCGAAATTCATGGATGTGGATAAGAGTACGCAAAATTATCTGTATAAGAGTACGCAGTAGAAGACTATAATATTATATTGTGTTCCCAGTGTGTAGAAATATCAGTTTTAACAATGTAACATCATAGCTCAATCCAAGAAGCATCTGACAGCAGTGAATAATGACACATAATCCACTAGTGATTAATGGGTATTATTATGACCGAATAAATAGACATATGTTTAGATTATAAAATACAGGTGAATAAATTATGTTATAGGAAAAGTCATATGCTCCAACGAAGAACAGTAGTTTTTTCATCAGATTTTCCGCTAATACTTCGTTGAGTCATATAAGGTGAAGGAGAGTTTCCTTTTATGTAATGTTGTCATAATAACTTCCACAGTCCACTTAGTACGTATAAGATGTTATGTTTTAAAAGAAAAAGTTGAATAAATGGAAATGTTTTGGTTAGTTCTAATCATTGTTCATCCAGAAATGAGTGTTATATTGAATTATAATAATCCTAGCTTTCTATTTGCCTGAATAATTTCCGAAGTCACTTCAGTTGGAAGTGAAGTGATTTTGACAAATAGAACATGCCTTTTTCGGATGACAATCAACAAAACGATAAGGTTTGAAATCAGAGTACCATCGACGATAGTTCGGAAGGAAATTCTAAAAGTAATATGAATTATTCATTACTAGGAATGAAAACCGAGGATAATAATTCACTTTCTGTTATGTTTAGAAGTAAATTGTAAACTTTCACCAAAATGTTAGGTTATGTTATTGTTATGGTGAACTGAAGTGATTGTGGAAATTAAACTGATTCTGTCAGAAAGCAACATCAGTTGGAAGTGATGCGCATCAGTTCAAAATCACAACATTGTCAAATAGAACGCGCATCAACTGATTTTACATCAGTTTGGAAGTGATGCGGCTTCAAATAGAAAGGGCCTAATATGCGTACTCTTAAGTATGAGCATGGGTACTCTTATGCACAGGTGTGCATAAGAGTACGCACTCGAATAGGTCCAGGAAAAGTTTAAGAAAAATTTATTTGTATATGTTTTTCAGATGCAAAATGCTATTGAAATATAATCTTCAATGTTCAAAGAAGACGAAAAAACATAAAAAAGAGTCCTTGCATTGAAAATCGAAAAGATATTGAACTTGAATCACTCTGCGTACTCTTATACACATTCACCCTAATGTTTCTTGTAAGGGTGGAGTAGTTAGGAAATGTAAACATATTATTAGAGTTGTTTTAATTAAATTGATCATGAACATGATGTTCTAATCTATTTATGACGGAATCATGCTATGTGTTTCTTTATCAGGAAAAATCTTTTTAAACTTATTTTAGTATCTAAGATACGAGCCTTTAATTTACTATTAGGGCCCATCCAATCTTGTTTTCAAGATATATTTTCATTTGGTTTTCCTGAGGGAAAAAGTGATAACTATATTCTAAAGTTGGCACTTTTTTCGCACATAAATTGCAAGGAGGCACACAACAGTAATCATTTCCGGTCGAAATCATATTCAAAAGAATAACACTTTCTAGTTTCCCTTGAATACTTCTTCTAAACAAAAGTTTACAAACGAAATTATTACACTGATATACATTCAACGCTCTGTTTACTATCTTAGCTCATTTTCGGTTTCCGCCACTAGAGTGCGGTCAGTAGGAGCAAATTAGAGGAGGCAGAGTATTTTCTGTGGCCTCTAATGTCATCCGCATAGATTTGTTAATTGTTAGTGGTCATCCGTGTTGCCAGCATAGATAAATAAAACCATTGTTTAAGGAGAAGTCTCCTTAAACAATGATAAAACTCTTATTAGAGTTTTATTTATCTATGGTTGCCAGGATTTAGTAGGCAGGTATCACTTCTTCATAGATAAATAAAAGAGTTTATGTATCTATGCACTTCTCATACAGGGTCTGATTGTAACAGCGCAGGTGGCTTTGCATTATTCATTTATTTATATTTCTCAGCTACGCAGGTTAGGGTGTCGAATTAACGTGCGTTCAAAAAAATTCGTGCTTAAGTAAGCTGTGGATTCGATATTTCCCCTCATAGACTCGTAGGAGAAATAGAATCCACAGCTTACTTGACCACGAATTTTTTTGAACGCACGATATAATGCTGGATATGGCTGGATGATATGTTCTGTGGCTAGATTTATCAATCGTAGATAGATAGAAATAAATATTGAGGGAGATTTGATGAATGTTTCAAGTTTGCAGAAGAAGCAGCAAGTGCTAAACAAAACTGTAAAAATTCTTTCACTCACTGAAAAATGCTGACTCCTTTGTGGAACAAATATTTATGAGATGTTCTATTGTCTTTTCTGCTTCTCCGCATTTTCTTTGGTAGATCTATTAATTGCACTTGAGGGACCAGTTATTTATATGAATATTGAATGTGCCACTGGCGAAATGAATACAGAAAACTGAACTACTATACTGATGGACAAAATTAGCGCACCACCTAAAATTTCGTTAAATTTTAACAATTGATATCTTCCCAATCTTTAGTCAGATTTCAACGTTTTTTTCTTTCAATAGTAGCTCTGTTATGGTCGAATTCCCTCTATTGAACAGAAGTTCAAAAAATAAACCCTTCATGTTGTACAGGGCGTTTAAATAATGTCATGTTTTATAGTCAAATTTTAACGTCTTCTGTGGGCAATGTCAGGTTGCTGAGGCAAATAAAAACAATAAACCTTTGTAGCCTAGTATCTCTTGAGTATTTTGTTTTTTAAAAAATCAATTTATCTTGAAGTCGTCCAGAGATATTCAACTTTTTATCAACTCTTGTATTTTATGCATTAGCCATGAATATCTTCGCAACCATTTGTCCGATTTGAATGTTTTTTTTGTTGTAGCTCTTTTATTGGCGAATATCATACTACAATGAGATGTTCAAAAAAAAATGCATCATGCTGTACAGGGCGTTTAAATTTTCGGGTTTTTTTCATTACAGTTTATTGCCTTCTGTGGGCAATACCAGATATATGAGGCTTCTTAAAACTATGCAGTGATGCAGCCTGATGTTTCCTGAGTATTTTGCATTTTTAAAAAGCAATTTCACTTGTACCCTTCCAGAGCTATTCACATTTTCGTAACATCATACATTTTTCTGTTTTTCTTAATTTCTTTTCGTTTATTTTTGGGTTGAAAGATAATTCTTATTTACTTTTCTTTGGCCGTTGTCTTCGTAGACTTATGGAAAGTGAAGAAAACTTTAGAAATTTACACAATTATTAATTTCGAATGAATTTTATGAATTAGAGAAAATTATGACAACTGTAAACCCCAGTATCACTCGACTGAAAATATTCATTGACAATATATTGTATGAAATGCAAGATGTTATAAAAATGTGAATATCTCTGGAAGGGTTGAATTGCTTTTTAAAAAGCAAAATACTCAGGAAACATCAGGCTGCATCACTGTATATAGTACGAGAGCTAGCAACGTCAAAAAAACAAGAATTTCAGGAAGGCCAGTTTTTAGATATGCTATCTCTCTCACTCTCCCGGACGTCATACGGGCTATCTGGCTGGCGGTAGTGGTTGCGTTCATTAGTGCGCATCGTACCTGTACAGGTAAAATATCAATTTTTCAAATAATTTCAGAAAGGTTTTTTTCTTTTTATTATTTTTATTGAAATTTTTGCAACATAAATATATTATTGCCAGATATTTTTATTGTTGTTTAAACTGTGCCAGACACTAATTTTGAATAAAAAAAATTTTTTTTCGAATTATTTCAGTATGGCTGAAATTTTAATATGATGATACTCAAATATCTAAAAACCCAAAACTAATTTGCCAGGCAGTAATTCGATTGTTAAACCTTCAGCCAGACCGATCTAAAAGTGATAAGTGATGTGGTATCATTTTGCTTGGTCTAGAAATAGTTGTCGAATAAATTACATAGAAAGGATTGAAAACTATTGAATTAATATGCGGATTAATATGGTATCAAAATAATAATTTATTGTTGTATAACAATAAGATGAGGATCAATCTAAGTATGAAAAAAGAACCAAAAATTGGATGGTTATATGAAAATTGAAGTAAGATTTTTCAATCCATATTGTATCACAAAAAATTGAGGCATTTTGATAATCATTATCTTATTCACTGCTGTCATTTGAGGAGTGTGAAGTTTGTTGTTTGCCTTTTGCTTGCTTGAGATCTTTTCCACTTTAAAAACAAACTCGTTTGACATTTAAATTTGTTTCTATATTTACCACACTATCAAGCTCAAATAATTGCATAAGTCTCAATTTCTTGGATGATAACTTCTGTATCTGAAGTTTTAGACGTATTATCTGGCAGGGTTTTGCCAACATCTACTGGAGTATTAGCCCGGGAGCCAGTGAAAGTTTTTGGTGACTAATTTTAACTCTGGCAATAATTTGTATATAGCTCAATTTGTATTTGTCTTATAGCATAGTGACCGTCAGCTGGCGCACCAGTGGTGGGTTTGCGAACGGGAACAACGAAAACACGAAAAAATATTGAGTTTCAGTCATTTTAACCCTGCTGAAATTTACAGAGATGTTAGTTTGTATAATTATTCGAATAAAAAAAAAGTCCGCTGGATATGCGTTGGTGGAAAACCCGTCCGCTGGACATGGAAACTTGTAAAAAAAATTGAGTTTCAGTCATTTTGACCCTTCTGAAATTTACAGATATTTGATATCGGAGTTGAGCTAGATGTGCTGGGAAGATCTACTGTTGACAAGAAATTAATTTCCGATAAATTTCGATATTTTGCCATTAGAACTGTAAATCTGCTGTAACAATTTCTGTGATATCCATAGGTGTCATTAACTTGCTCCGGTAAATGTGTACTATCATATTTAAGTTTAAAATTTATACGTATTTGTAAAACTTTTTTACACTTTTTTTAATTTATTTTCTACAAAAGTTATTACTTATCTTTTCATTTCTGTCTTTACAAAATACATTTTAATTTTTCACTCGACATTGTAAGACAATTTTTATAAAAAAAACATTAAAAACAACGGCAACGAATAAACCAATGTGACTGAAATGACGCCATCGTGAATACAAACAGCTGCTGTCGTTTATCTCGCTTGCGTAACTAACACGAGATTGTCTATAATATACTCTTCGAACATGCCCAATCACTTATCACTTTTAGATCGGTCTGGCTGAAGGTTTAACAATCGAATTACTGTCTGGCAAATTAGTTTTGGGTTTTCAGATATTTAAGCAACATCATATTAAAATTTCAGCCATACTGAAATAATTCGAAAAAAAATTTTTTTTATTCAAAATGAGTGTCTGGCACAGTTTAAACAACAATAAAAATATCTGGCACTAATAAATTTATGTTGCAAAAATTTTAATAAAAATAATAAAAAGAAAATTCTGAAATTACTTGAAAAATTTATATTTTACCTGCACATTTACGATGCGCACTAATGAACGCAACCACTACCGCCAGCCAGATAGCACGTATGACGTCCGGGAGAGTGAGAGAGATAGCATATCTAAAAACTGGCCTTCCTGAAATTCTCCCTCAAAAACGTTGCTAGCTCTTAGACTAATAGTTCTTAGAAGCCTCGTATATCTGGTATTGCCCACAGAAGGCGTTAAACTGTAATGAAAAAAACCCGAAAATTTAAACGCCCTGTACAGCATGATGCATTTATTTTTTTGAACACCTCATTGTAGTATGATATTCGCCAATAAAAGAGCTACAACCAAAAAAAAACATTCAAATCGGACAAATGGTTGCGAAGATATTCATGGCTAATGCATAAAATACAAGAGTTGATAAAAAGTTGAATATCTCTGGACAACTTCAAGATAAATTGGTTTTTAAAAAAACAAAATACTCAAGAGATACTAGGCTACAAAGCTTTGTTGTTTTTATATGCCTCAGCAACCTGGCATTGCCCACAGAAGAAGTTAAAGTTTGACTATAAAACATGACATTATTTAAACGCCCTGTACAACATGAAGGTTCTATTTTTTTGGACTTCTGTTTGATGGAGGAAATTCGACAATAACAGAGCTACAATTGAAAGAAAAAAACGTTGAAATCCGACTGAAGATATCAATTGTTAAAATTCAACGAAATTTTAGGTGGTGCGCTAATTTTGTCCATCAGTATATAATCACTACAACATAGTATAAAACAAAGTCGCTTTCTCTGTCCCTATTTCCCTTTGTATGCTTAAATCTTTGAAACTACGCAACGGATTTTGATGCGTTTTTTTTTAATGTTTATATGTATGATAACATCCATTAAATAGTGGAGAAGTACTGTTATTTTTGAGGTTTCTAATGTGATGTCCGTGCGAAGCCGGGGCGGGTCGCTAGTAAATTATACAGGCTTGAGAAGCATGACATCTAATCATTCGATCATTTGATGGTGTAAGCATCTCGGGACATACCTAACCCCCCCCCCCTCCCGAAAATATTCTCCATATACGCTACTGGAATGTGCTCCAATCAGATTGCCAAATTGCCTTATTACTTTCTTATAATCTGGAATATAGAAGAGAAGAGTATTTGAAATGAATTTGTTAAAGGATTGAATTTTTTCTAAATATTCAAAGTTATGGCCTGCCTGCGGATATGTTCAATATGAAATTATGAACTAGATTTTCTTTTGAAGTTTTGTCATGTAGTGAATAAAGATATGTTAGGATGACAAAAGGATGCTGTTTCTTCGAAAATCAACGCGCAATGCGATTGATACATATTGATCATAAAAAGCGAACATATTTCATAATTCACAGATTAAGAGGGAAGGGAAGTGTATTTAAAAAACAGTTTCAACACAAATAAATTTAATAACTCAATAAATAAATATGGTACTTAAATATTATGCTTTTTCAGGAATTGTATTAAACATTATACCTATGTATACTTAAATCGAGTGGCATATCAATGTCCATAAAATGTTGATGTAATTTTTCATCTTTGAATACTTCCTTCGCTTCATCGATCCTCTTCCACGATAAATTTATCACATTTTCTTGAACTTCATAAGTGCTTCTATCAATGAAGTCAGTCTCTCGTTTCACTGCCAGTCTATTGTTTGAACAAAAATGAGGGCAATCACAAGGTCCTCTTTCCTCACTTGCTCTAATACTTTCACAAAAACTTGTTCTATGTTCTCTCATCTGTTCTTCACTCAAAATGGCGTATTCCGAATTCGTGTTGTTCAGGTTGTTTTCGTTCACAAAATGCTTGTAAGTCTTGACGTGCTTCCTAAGGCTACTTGGATCCGTGTACCGCTTGGGACAACCGGGAACTTTACAGCAATAAGGTTTTTCCACCTGATGTGTCCTGGAGTGTTTGAAACGATCGCTGGAATTGGAATAAGCTTTGCCACAACCGGGAACTGTACAGACGTAGGGTTTTTCTCCGCTGTGTGAACGAGAGTGAATTTTAAGGTTTTCCGCCCTGGAAAAAGATTTTTCGCATTGGCTGCACTTGTGGGGTTTTTCGTTCGTATGAGTGCGGACGTGGACTAGCATTTTGTACCTGGAAATGAGAATTATTTTCAATTATAATGCTAAAAAAATTATTTTCAGAGGTATTATTGTAAAGACAAAGAAATGGAAATAAGTCACATAAAAGTGGATCAGCACAAAACATCGATAAACCGTTGATAGGTGCTAGCTGTACATGAAATTCATGAATCGAATTGAAAGTTTTGCTGCAGAGTTTGAACAGTTGTTACTTGTTTTTAGTTGTAGTTTGTGTCGATGTTCGGTTTATTGTCAGTATTGAATGTTTTGGGACACTGAAAGTATTTCACTATCATAAATCGCAAAAATGCTACCATATATTTATACCTTTTTAAGAGTTGAATTTATTTTATGATAAAATTATGAAAATAATATTAATATAGTTTATCAGTTAATTGTTTCAACATAATCAATTGTTCACTGAATTATCGTTCAAAAAAAATATATATAAGGGTGCAATTAAAGAAATATATTTTGGTGTTGTTTTTAAAAGATGGTAATTAGAAACGAAATATTCATTTGAAAAAATTTCCGATTGAACCAGTACTTGTCTGAGAGCCAATATATTGGCTTCATAAGACATCTTGCATCTTGGGACACAGGTACAGGGTGACCAGAATTGGTGATCCCTGAACTACAACTTTTCAATCCTTTGAAAAATATTCATGGCACATTGCTGTCATCCTTTTTTGAGAAACTCTTATTGTCGTCTGCCGCATTGCTCTATCGTCTTTTGTTTTCGAGTAGTTAGGCTAAATTGACTTGAGGTCAATTTCAATTTTATAATAGATAGATGTAATTAATGTATGGATCATAATGGCATATAGAACATATGATTTGACATGTTGCATTTATTATTAAAAAATATTCATTGTTATAAAATATAATATTTGATGAATTTATTGATTGTACATTGCTACAAAGTCTCTTTGATTTTAAGAAATACAAACATATATGTGTCCCTAAATTGAGGCAGTGTCCCAATACAGAAAAAAATAAATGGAATAGAATCAACATAAAATACGCCGCAGGTCACTTACGGTAAGAAAGAGAAGAAAATGGTATTCAGAAGAAACATTCAGAATTAAATTATTTTTCGAATGACACAATAAAAAAGGTATGATCTTGGTGAAAAAAAATTGATAGCGCGACTGACGTCTTTATGCTTTTCTCCGACTTTAACGCATATCTCAAGTCATTGATTTGTACCAAATACCGTCAACAGAACAAAACCCCTTTTCGAGAAAATAGGTTTCCAAGATAAGTGAATCACCCTGTACAAGGTGTCCCAAGTTTGACGATCACTGAGAGCATCTCCAGAACCATAAGGGTTAGAGAAAAAATGATCAAGGACTCCCAATCTCTTTTTTCGAAATATACAGGGTGTTTCTGCATTGATGCGAAAGATTTAAGGGGGTGATTCCTCAGAATGTTTTATGAAAGAAAGTTCCCACAAATCCTGGAAATGCATTGTTTCCAAGATACAGGGTGTTGAAGTTTTACTTAAAAACTGACTGAAAAAGCGGTAATCCACTGAGATTTTTTGAACTCACAATTATCTTCGAATTATCCGTTCAATTTATGACGAAAACTTTCTCAAGCGATTCTTTCGTGTGGGGCTTCATTTTTATAAAAATCAAGGAGTTTTTGATAAAAATTTTCGGAAAACTACACCCCAAAAATGTTTTTTCCTAATCTTCCCTGTAGATTCAGCAGAAGAACTTCGTAAAGAAGAATTGTCAATATTACTGCACGTTTGGGAATTTTCAACATTACGGAGTCGAAATAGCCAACCCTTAAAATTTTTGTTGTGACAAAAAAAATGAACTTAATCGAGTAAATGCTTGCATTGAAGCTGGAGAAGATCGCTTCCGACGAGTTGCAACTCAAAAAGAAAAATAAGAATCTCATCACATGCTGTAAACAGAAAACTTTTTATAAAGATTGGAAATATTAAAAATAAAAACAAATGAAATTTTCGAGCAATTTTGATTCGAAAGATTATGAAACAATGGCATTCAATTATATTATAATTGTCGGTTTTCTTGCACTTAAAATATTTGTATTATCATACATATCTTTTTCAATCTTCTCATGAAAAAATGAAACGCTGCCACTATGAAGTGATCAAAATTATCATGTATTAACACAAACGGTTAAATTGATAATAATATACCACTATCAAAAAGAAGAATTTTTCAACAAATCAGGAAATAACAGATATCGAAAAAAACTCACCGTGCATTGAAACCTCTCTGATTTCTTGTACATCCCTCCCAACCACAATAAAACAGACCTCCGGGACCACTAGATGCATGCTGTCGAGTGACATGATTCGCTAACAGTTCCAGTGTTTCAAATTCCACACCGCATAGTTTCCAACAACATTTCAATTTTTCTCTGTACTCAGGCATCAAACGGCTTCTGGAGATGTCAACGCTAGACTCGGAATTTTCGCTATCGCTCTGAAAAATATAAAAATTGAAGAATTTTGCTTTCTTTATAAACTATAGTTAATAAATAAAGATTTATTAATCATATTTTCAAATGTTTGAATCTGTTTCATATAAAATTTTGTCGAATTTCTCCCTATTTTCCAAGGTTAAGTATAGACAAATCGTATAGGATGTTCCATTACATATTGACATTCAACACTTTTTTCCTCAATATCTAAGACGAAACGAAACCAATCAAAATGAAATTTTGCGACCACATGCAAGATGTTCATAATAAGCCTCATGCAAAATTTTGTGGCCAAAGTGTTAACAGTATACCATAGAAAATTCAATTAGAATATTGAAAAGAAAAAACTTCATATTTCCATAACAAGATATTCGACTCGAGTGAAAGGGTATAGCCGGGTTTCAATGGTAAATCTGCCCCCGCGGCCTTTTCGATTCATATTGATTTTTTCGTTTTATTTTTTTTTCTCTTGTGATATCCAAAATTTTCGAATGGTGATTTTTTCTGTCGATTTTTTGCTATTGAACGAATAGACGTATAACTTTTTTATGAATTTCAGCTGCAAAATCTATTTTTGGAAGAAAAATGAAGTTTTTGTTATTTTTTTCGGTGTTCTTAGAAAGTGTCCACCGCCATTTTTTGACATGAAATGTCTTCTTTGGCCCTTTATACCCTGGAATTTTTTCACATTTTTGAAATTGGTGAAACATTTTGAAAAAAAATTAAAACTGTTTGAATTTTAGGATTCAACAAATATCCACCAAATTTTGGTACCGTTGTATTCATATTAGCTTCCTGAACAATATTAGTGAAAAAAACAATTGGCGATCTCTTTTAGTTTGGGAGATATGGGCCCCAAAAGTCCGAAAAATATTTCACCTGAAAGTCACTTTTCTCACTACAGAAACACTGAACCCTTAAAGCCTCTCTGAACATTTTAACATGAAGATGTGATTCATTTTATTTCAGATATAACCAATAATTATTGCAAAAACATCGAAAAAATTCTAGGGAAAGCCCGCCGTTTCTTATGGTAAGTTTGGCACTACCGCGAATTATTTCGCGAGAATATGACATCTTTACCATAAGGAACGGCGGGGTTTCCCTAGAATTTTTTCGATGTTTTTGCAACAATTAGTATAATAAAATGAATCAAATCTTCATGTTAAAATGTTCAGAGAGGCTTTAACTTAAAAGGTATTTCAATATTGAAATAACTTACCTGTGAACTACTTGGAGAGCGCAACATCATATGTCCTGACATGTCTTCGCTTGAATAGGCCTCTTCGAATCTTTGAAAATAGGAAAAATTTGGGTAACCCACCTCCACGGGTGAACTGCAGTTGAAATAGTGGAGGGGTTGGCCCACCACACTCTGTTGATCAAAGACAAACATCATCAACAGGAAAAATTTTTGGAAGGACAAATTTCTTTTACTGAATTATTTCGCGAGAATATTCAGGATGTTGCGCGAACACTTACAGATATAAGAATGAAGTTCTCAAAATCGATAATTAAATTTAATACGGTATTGATAAAAGTTGGTACCGTTTATTTGTTAGGTTCTTATCTCAAGCCTACAGGGACGTATTATTCTATATCTTAATGCATGAGCGATGATACGTGACTAGATTGTTTCCAGGTTTCAAACAAACCCGTATCTCTTTTGCAGAATGAATGTTCCTGTGAAAACAGCGTGCTTTAGGTTTTTTTAATATCTGTTACTTTTTTATTTTGGTACGGAAATGTTCCGAACGACTCAGTTTTCCTTACTGTAGATTACAGACGACCGGTCAGTATAACCGCCCGTCTTTAGAAGGCCCTGATATAACTTTCAAACGAAAGGAGCTGGAGATTTAAAGAGAGGGCAGGTGCAGAGTCGGATAGCAGTTTTGACAGTTGGACAACACCGGAGGACTAACATTAATCTATAATGAATAGTTTAGTTTTAGTACAATCTTAGACTGAATAAATCAAAAATATCCCTGCTTGTCACCACAGACCACTTCGCCATATAAAATAATGGCATATATATAACTAATTTTGAAAATTTAATCTGCTTATAATATTTGATAAAAATAAAAGTTCAAAGTATAAAAAAAACCACAAAATCGCACTCATATTGCACTAAATTATAGGTGGACGTTGGTCCTCTGGTCTTGTCCAACTGTCAGAACTTCTCATAACCTATAGATATGTGATTTGCCCGAAGTTTGCGAGGATCTGTGATGGATCTCTGGAATAGAAAATCAGAAACTGTAACTTCGCGACAAAATGACAAAGCGATTTAAAATTTTCAGGGTAGATTTTTCGCCGGAATATCTCGACTTAGTTTTTTGAATGGTCAAATCGGTCAAATGGTTTTTGAGTATTACACACGATTTCTGATCGCTTCGACATTTCATATTCAGATCAATAACAATACAATATTTGTGCGAAATTTCTGTGTGTCACTGTTTGACATATTCCGCTGAAATTTTCACTCCAAATTTAGAGCGTCGATGATATCCATAGACCTAGAAAAGAATGGGACAGGACGTGTGAGAGAGAAACATTGACTTCGAATAAGATAGAGTAATATTAGTGCGAAGCACAGAACATATAATAAAAAATTGAATCGCATTAGATATTTTTATGTTCTGTCAGTTTTTCAACATTATGACAGAGAGATACTGTGAAGATGGAGTAATATTAGTTTAGTTTAGTCTATGCACCACCACTAATATTACTCCATCCTTCACAGTATCTCTTCTCTTATGTTGGGATCACGAAACGTAGAGTAAAAGTCACGTGACGCCTTGTCCATCCTTTTCTATGTCTATGATGATATCAGGTATCAAAAGGTTTGTTCCAACAGCTGACTTTTGTAGGTAATTGGACGGTCACGAAACTGTTAGTAATCGATCTATGAGCATGTCTAATCTTGACGTACAAGAACCGTCCAAACAGTACTTGCTCCAGACCAGGGATCGAAACGACGATCACAAAACCGTTCCACTCACGGTCCCGAAGCAGGATGAGAACAAAAACGAAACCGTTCTCAAACGATACATATTCAGTTGGAACGCATTTTTATCTATTGCGCAGAATCCTGACGATCATTGTACGGTCAATCTTGAGATGGAACAAACTAATGTCAACACCCATCAGCTTGTTCGCAAGGAGAAATATTATTTTTTTTTCATTAAAGAATATTCGTTCGGTAGGAAATAGCAATTGTATTATCATGAATTTTTCTCTCCTGTCAAAAATTCTATGCAAATAAAGTGCAATTACCGCTTAATTAGAGCGATAGTTGCATTGTAGAAAACGAAAGAGCACAGCGATATTTGCACTGTGTCGAATTTGACAGGTTAGTCGGGAAATATTCCCCCGAATTACACTCGTGCAACAATATAATCGGATAATTTCGCATTCCAGCGTATTTGTCATTGAAAATCTGCATTCGGTCATTTTCATTTTTGAAGAAGGAGCCCTCCGTCTTCGGTGGCTCTTTCTCAAAGAATGAAAGAAAGAATGAAAATGAACTCGTGCAGTTTTTTGACAGCACGCTGTCATGCACAATTATTGGAAAGGGTATAGCCGGGTTTCAATGGTAAATCTGCCCTTGCTTCCTTTTCGATTCATATTGAGGGGATCGATTAGGCATTGAATGAAAATAATTCAGCCAACTTTTCAGCTTTTTATCTCTAGCCATCTTTGAGATTTCTGTAAAAAACACTTTTTTCGTTTTTATTTTTTTTCTCTTGTGAAATCCAAAATTTTCGAACGGTGATTTTTAAGTGCAAAGATTTTCGCAGGAGCACTTCACCTTAATCAAACATTTTTTAATTATTTATGTTTCAGAGACTGGGAGTGAAAACCTATAAAGTTTCTAAGAAATGCAGAGTCCTCCCAGAATATATTTCAATCGATATGTGATTTTTTCTGTTGATTCTTTGCTATTAAGGGAATAGACGTATAATTTTTTTATGAATTTCAGATGAAGAATCGATTTTTAGAAAAAAAATAAAATTATAGTCATTTGTTTATCGGTGTTCTTCAAAAGTGTCCACCGCCATTTTTTTTACATAAAATGTCTTCTTTGGTCCTTTATACCTTGGGATTTTATCACATTTTTAAAATTGGTGGAACATTTTGAAAAAAAATTAAAACTGTTTGAATTTTGGGATCCAGCAGATATCCATCGAATTTTGGTACCGTTGTATTCATATTGGCTCCCTGAACACTATTAGTAAAAGAAACAATTGGCGATCCGTCTTAGTTTGGAAGATATGGGCCCCCAAAATCCGAGAAATATTTCACCTGAAAGTCACTTTTCTCACTTGAGAAACACTACATTACCGCTTTATTAAGTTTGAAGCCTCTTTGAACATTCAAACATGAAGATTTGATTAATTTTATTTCAGATATATTCAATAATTATTGCAAATACATCGAAAAGATTCGAGGGAAAGCCCGCCGTTTCTTATGGTAAGTTTGGCACTATCGCGTCTTTCAGCGAGTGAAATAAAATTAGGAAATGATAGCGGGATTTACCGGTATGCATCGTGTCATATTCGCGCGAAATAATTCGCGGTAGTGCCAAACTTACCATAAAAAACGATGTTTTTGCAATAATTATTGAATTTATCTTAAATAAAATGACTTAAATCTTCATGTTGAAATGTTCAGAGAGGCTTTAAACTTAATAAAGCGGTAATTTAGTGTTTCTAAAGTGAGGAAAGTGACTTTCAGGTGAAATATTTTTCGGACTTTGGTGGCCCATATCTTCCAAACTAAGATAGATCGCCAATTGTTTTTTTCACTAATATTGTTCAGGGAGCCAATATGAATACAACGGCACCTAAATTTGATGGATATCTGTTATTTCCTAAAATTCAAACAGTTTTAATTTTTTTTCAAAATGTTCCACCAATTTTAAAAATGTGAAAAAATTTCAGGGTATAAAAGACCGAAAAAGACATTTTATGTCAAAAAATGGCGGTGGACTTTTTTGAAGAACACTTAAGTTCCAATGATTATAATTTTATTTTTTTTTCTAGAAATGGAATTTTGAGCTGAAATTCATTAAAAAATTATAAGTCTATTCCTTTAATAGCAAAGAATCAACAGAAATAATCGAAATTCAAAAATTTTGGATTTCACAAGAGTAAAAAAATAAAAACGAAAAAAGTTTTTTTTACAGAAATCTCAAAAATGGATAGAGATAAAAAGGAATTATTTTCATTCAATACCTAATCGATTTCCTCAATATGAATCGAAAAGGCCGCGGGGGCAGATTTACCATTGAAACCTGGCTATACCCTTTTGATGCACTTGTGCAATTACTTACGATAATTCTTCTTCTATTATTCACATCTAACATGTGACGATAGAGTAGGACAGAAACATACTTATATTTTCTGAAAAATCGTTAGTTTTACCAGCGATAAATATCTAAGATCAACCGAAATTCGTTAAGCCGCGTACACATCTGAGCAAAAGTGTCGAATGAGCACATCGCGCATCGCGCCGAATGAGCATTCAGATGTGGACGGACAAAACGCGCCGAACCGAATGAGCGTTTATGCGGGCAATTTTTCTTTCCGACGCACGAACAGAATGAGCAATATGAGCATGACGTGTTCGGTGCCGCACAACGGATGTGTCAGTTCAGTGCTTACGAACGTAAACGATGGAAAACTTGGGATGTGCTAGTGCCTCTTTCATAATTCTGTACGAGTTGTTAAGAAAAAGAGACGACGGCGAACTAGATGGTCTTCACAGTATATCTACTAAGAAGTCGAGACCGTAGCCTCAACAGCACTTTTTTATTACACGACATTCAAAGTGAGGGCGACGGCAGACGATTCAAAAATTTTACAAGAATGTCAGAAGCAGATTTTTCATTTCTCCTGAATGAGATTAAAGACAAGACATCCAGACGAGATACTGAGTTCCAAATGGCAATCCCTGCGAAAGAACGTTTAGCGCTAACACTGCGGTTCCTTGCAAGTGGCGATTCATTAACAAGTCTCCAGTATATGTAGAAAATATCCAAACAATTGATATCCAGAATTGTTCCCAATTGCAGAATATTTTTTTGTGATTGTTACGAGACCACAGAAGCGAAAGCTCGAACAAAATTATTGGCTTCTGGTGCTGCTTTCCAGTCACGGGGGTGAGTTGCTCTGAGCAGCTCAGAGTTGCACCCGGACTGTTGTCTGTGTTTCAAAACAAAGGACCACAGACAATAGTTCCGGGGCGACTCACCCCCGTGAGTGGAAAGCAGCATGGGTGAGGATAGATATTCTGTGACAAGACGAAAATATGAATATACAGTGTATCCCATTTTGGGTGAGACAGCCAGGTTTCTAGCTTGTTATTTAAGATAGAGACTTGGGGTTTTCACGTTCCTGTCCTACATTCTTGTGAAACTGAAGTTGGTCTGATCAGATTTTGCTTAACTGTTTCCGTTGATGAGATACAAGGCGATTTTGGAAATTTATGCTTTTCGCACCCCTCCTTTATCTCCTAAGTTATTAGAAATAATGCTGAGCTAAAAACATTCTGATACAGAATTCTGCGTAGAATACAGTGAGGAACTCAATTTTTTTTCGTGGTATGGTTTTGAAGATACGACCAGGCTCTCACCCAAAATGGGATGCGCTATACGTTATTTTTGAACGCCATATTCATCATATTTCAAAACGAATAATAAATGTGGCTACCTCATATCGCAGATTATATTTCAATACATTTCTGTGTGAGTAATACAATTATTCAAATACGCTTTGAAGAATAAGTTAGATTAATCTAGAAGAAGACATTCCAAAAATTAACGAATGAAGTATGGAAAATAATGAATTGTACAAAAAATATAATTATAAAACAACAGAAACATAAATATCAAAGTTGACTACAAAACAAATGAAAACAATACATAATAAATCTGTATCATAAAATCTATTTTTACTATCCTAACTGAATAACATAACAGTCTCTTCTGAATTTTGATTGTTTAGAAATAATTTCTAAACTATGGTTCATACACTACACAAAGCCACTGCAGTACTTTCACACGCGTTATTATTATTATTATTTCTATTTTTTGTATATATGGAACTCCTATACTCATAATCTAGAAGAATACTAACTGATAGTAACTTGAATTACTCATTCGATTGAATTTCCGTCCGAAAGTTATTGCGTCGAGAGAAAACATCGGAAAACATTCTCTGGTAGGTACCGAAGTAGAAACCAACTGTTTGGAGTAGTGGAGTAGAAAGTAATCAAAAGGATCTACTCCATTCGGAGTAACTGTGACAACCCGTCTATACTGAGCACGTATTTCCTTTGATGGACCGACAAATTTCGGATCGGCTTCGCGCAACATGAGCGCGCTCATGCTGTGCGTTTTGACCGTCCACATCTGAATGCTCATTCTGCGCGATGTGCTCATTCGGCTGTTTTGCTCAGATGTGTACGCGGCTTTTACCCGTCCACACTGAGCACGAATTTTCTTTGATGGATCGACAAATTGCGGATCGGCTCCGCGCAACATGAGCGCGCTCATGCTGTGCGTTTTGACCGTCCACATCTGAATGCTCATTCTGCGCGATGTGCTCATTCGGCTGTTTTGCTCAGATGTGTACGCGGCTTTATTCGAATGGCAGTTCAATCAATTCAACAATGTTACATGACGTTTTTTATATTATACCAATTAAATTATTGTCATGGCAACCGAACCATAGATTTTGACGTTTTTGTATGTGACAGTCAGATTAATTCAATCTCTCTGTGAGTCGTGTGACAATGTTTTTCTACGTTTATATGTATATATATATATATATGAATCATTATACGAGTCAGAAGCTTTTTGACGCTTATTCATTTTAGAGCTGAAGGATGCATCCTATTAATTTATGTAGGTACCTAACTTTCCTGTTCAAATTAACGGCATTAGAAAACAGGAACTATCTTTTCTTTAAAATTTCTCGAGTTATATTTTTGCTACTGAAAAATGTTAATTCAGAAACGCCTATGATTGACTTTAAACCCGATAAGGAGGCAGGTCGCTGTCTAGAATAGGAAAATTCAATTAATATATGAATAAAATTAAATCAGTCAAACTCAGGACTTCCAAAAGTAAGCTTCTGACATAAAGTAAGGGCTTTGATTTTGGGCGCTTGTTCCTAATGGAACAGCGTGAGATTGTTTCGTCCAGATACCGTAATTTTCATCTTTTTTAGCCGAAAATGGTGTCAGACGACTCAGTTTGACTTAATGATGAAAACTCCGAGGTCAAAAATGATTCTCTCCGGCTGTGAACACGATAACTCTCGAACGGATCAAAGGAGAGTTCTGAAATTTTGAGGGAAGGTTCGAGTTCTGAACGCTGCGGTTAATTTCGTTAACGAGCTAAATCGGTTGAGTAGTAACAGAGTCATTAACATTTGACATTTTTATTATATTCCCGATATTTCCGCAACCACATATTCGATCAATTCGTTTGATATTTTGAGGGAGATTGGTGACATGCAAACTTCGGCTGAATTTTCTTAGGATAGTTTCATCAGAAAATTTTTGAAAAAATATTTAGTCTAGCTGACGTAAACTGAACTGACTTGGAAACTGAATATCCCATTTGAGTTTGTTAGCAGGCAAAAATCGGAAGCGTTGTTCGAAAGTTATTGTCACTGGAATAAATCAGTTATGGTTCCCAATATTTCTGAAACTGTTTTTCCGTTCGATTTTAAAATCAGTATTTGAATGGGAATTGCTGCTTTACTCAATGCTTATTTCAGCAAATTTTATGAAAATCAGAAAGACAGGATTTTCAAAGAATAATTCATTACCAAAATATATTATCGAAACTGATAATAGAACTTCATGTGAGAATTTTATATGACGTCGACCGTTGACATTATGTATAGGTAAGTGACAATTGGAGATAGATTTCTGTTGTAATCATCATACGAGACAGAAGCCTACGCACCTTTATTCATATATTGGAAAAACCATGATTAAAATTTCAACATTCTGATAAATTTTGGGTTCATTTTATACATTTATGAACTCAACCCTAATATATAAATCAACACATAAGAAACAGAAGGTATAACATCTGCATACCGTACAAGGAATCTCGTGTTCAAGCACTTGGCTATTCGTAAACACGATAACTTTCGAATGGAACGAGTTCAATTCAAGATTTATGATCTGAAGAGAAAAGTTTTATTCATAAATGAATAGAATGAAACCCATTACTCTCAGAATATTCAAATTTGATTACTCGTTGTTTCGATATAAACAACCGCGCAGAAGCTCCTGACTTCAAGTCAGGCCTTTTTCCAATTTTTTTAATCCAACTCTGCCCAGGAATGCAAACAAATAGTGATCTCATTTGTAAACTTTCTCCTTTTCTTATCCTTTATCTAATGTGTTTATCCTACTCTGTTGGGGGCAAAGTAGAATTTTTCGTAAAAATAAATCAGTTATTGATGTCGAATAACCAGATTTTACTGGAATTGAAATTTTATCATCAGGGGGGCTGAGATTAATCCATCAGCTTGCTACTTGTCTGACCTCTAAACCGGTTTGAAGTGGAAATGGATAACTTCTTGACCTGGTGCACTGGCTAAAGTTGGCCTTATCAGTCAATACAAACGGTTTTGCTTGCATATTGCCTCTAATTGTTGTTTTTTGTTCGTTATTCAGGAAATAGAATTCATGAATTTATTGCGCATTACCATCAAACTGGATTACACAAGAGCGTAATTCCCTCATTCCAACTAACATCATATTAATGCATGTGAATCTCGTGGTTGACGTCCCGTCGCACTGGTTTTGGTAGAGATTATGATTTTGTCATTCGTCCATTCACTTGCGCTAAAGACGATTTCCGCATGAGTAATGAAAAAAAATGTTTATTAGCGCTTATATGAGATCAAATTGGATTTTATAAGTTCGTAAATTACAAATCAATTAGTGCTGCTTCTCATATTTATTTTTGTACTTTGATGGTAGCAAATTTAAACTGGCTTCATAAGATACTACTAATATTTTTGATGAGGGGAGGTCATAATCAAAATAAATGTATTCAATAAATAGGAGATTTCAACACACTGACTGATTAAATTCGATTTGATTTTGATATTATCGCATTTAAATGATTTCATACAAAGTACAAATGTTAATTTACATGTCGTTTCCATAGTGACCACGTCGCCGTCGGTGGATTTCGGTGCATAGAGACATATTATTATAATTTAGTTTACTGCGCGCTTGTTCCTAGGAAACAACGAGTTATCATTTTGTCCGGCCGTGAACACGATAACTTCCGAATGGATCAAACTAGGGTTCTGAAATTCTGAGTGTAGGTTCGGGTTTCAAGTGCCATTCGAAATTTCGGAAAAATAAGAAAAGGCCTGAGCAGATGCTCTTGAGCGTTCGTTCATTGGTGGATCAATAACGCTATTACCTCAGAATCTTCTCAAGGACTTGAGATTCATGCTGTATATGAATGCAAAATCTCGATTCCGTCCGTGGGGCCATCAGGCCGTAAACGCTATAAATTTCGGAGTAGTTGTCCTAGAGACTTGAGATTTTCAGAATGCGTTCGGTACCCAAATGCAGCGGTTAAGTTCGCTAACCAGTCAAATCGTACAGGGTATTTCATAATATATGGCCATTCAAAATTTTTGTTCCTCAATATCTCAGTCAGTTGTTTGTAGAACCTTGCGCTTCAATATTTTCCTACAAAATATCAAATTTCGATATGATCAAATGTGTGGTTTCGGAAATATCGGGCAAATAATAAAACGTTTCAAATGTCAATAATGCCGTAACTACTGGACCGTTAACGACCTTATCCGCGGCATTTGAAACCCGAACCTACACTTAGAATTTCAGAACCCTAGCTCGATCCATTTGGAACCACGGATTTTTCATCAGTGAGTCCAATCGAGTCGTTTGATACCACTCCTAGCCCAAAATTAGAAAAATACAGACAATTGCAAAAGCACAAAACGTTAGGTTCTAAATCACGAAGTGTGGCCATCTGGTGTTATGGATTGATAAGAATAATTTCTTTGATTGAATAGCAATAATGATTGATTTTGCTTCTTCGTGAATACTGAACAATTTATTACGAAAATTAATGTTTTTCCTATTTGAAAAGAAAACAGGTGCTGCAGCTTCTATACACCAGCCGCCACTGAACAGAATCATAGGAAATTCAATTGGAATATTGAAAAGAAGAATCTTTTTATTTTCATAACAAGATATCCAATTCGAGTGAAATTCATTTTGTATATGAAAAATGATATACTGAATGTTCATGCAAAATTTCAAGAGGATCGCATTATCTGAACCTTACTTAAACAATGTCTGAACCATAGGATTTAATTTTTTTTAGTTATTGATTTGTACATATTTCATTGTTTGAATAGTTTCCAGAATATAATTCCGATGGTGCTGAGATTTTGCATTCATGAATCCCAAGTTCTATACAAAATTTCGGGGTTATAGCATTATTGCTCCACTAATGAACGAGCGCTCAAAAGCAGTCAATCAGGGCTTTTCTTGAATTTTCTTTTCTAAAGAAATTACAACAATTATTCATGCGATTTTTTGCATACGTACTCTTTCGGAAAACGAAAAGTGAACGACTCTACAGAGCATATTCGTTTTCAGTTAATTAAATGAGGTTTCGACTCAGAATATTCACTATAGGCTACAAGCAGTTCTGACAGTTGTCTATGGTTGAGACGAGACTGGAGGACCAACATTAACCTATAATGAACTGATTATCGCAATCTGAGTTAGGGGGGGGGGGCTTTGGAGCTGCAGCCCCCAAAGATTAATTTCTTCGTTATTCCTTTCTTCTTCATTTTTTAGCAACTTTCGTATTTGTTCTATTAACAATTGTTCAATTCAGCCCACCCCATAACAACATCCTGACTGCGCCACTGATCAGTCACAAGACAAATGAAAAGATTTTTTTTAAATCCAATAACAACCGTTTTCTCACGTTGAACATGAATTAGTCAATTTCAATTTTCAATTATGAAGTATTGAAATGAAAATACCAGTTAACTGCATTAAAAAATTCGTGTCAGTTATATTCATTGATGTTATCAAATTTATTCAATACTAGCAGACCCAGCAGACGTTGTTCTGTATACACAAAAATTCATTCAATTCGATCGAGCCGTTTAGTTGCAGAGTAGATGTATAACCTGAATAACGACTTCAGCGCCATCTGTCGATCTGATGTGTGGTCATAAACATACGGTCATAGGCAATCCAAAATACATTCATACAAAACATCCCCCACACTTCGGTACCATCTCCTAGCCGCCTTGTGCCTACCTCGGAGACATTTTGATGCGATTTCATCTTCAACCTGCCATATCTTTTGATGTATTCATTATTGCTGATTTTGGTACTCATATTTATTATCATTGAAGTTATAGTAGGTTTCCTCAAATTTCTCGGGTGAAAAGTATAGCCTATGTTACTCAGGGATAGTGTAGCATTCTGAGGGTGAAATAATTATTGAAATCTCTAGTAGCTTATGAGTAAACTCGTATCAAACCCTCAAACGCACAAACATACAAATCTGTCCTCTTTATAATATAGGTATAAGTATAATATTAGTAAAGATAGAGATCAATTCTCTACAAACGCCCTATTGACCACTTTTTTCTATAACCTATCGTTTTGAAAATATCTCGAATAAAGTTGGGAGGAGATGAAAAATTCTATTTTTCTCCAACCATCAAAAAATGTTGACATTTTTGTACTCTTTTCAGGTGCAAAAGTCATAGATTTTCTTACCGTACAAAAATTCACTCGTTACTTAGCAACACTTTTAATCCTAGGATTAAAAACGGTACTTTTAATCCTTGTAAATGCATTTGAAGTCTACTTGACAATTACTGTCATGATTCTGTGTTCAAATTCATAACCAAATTATGAACGATTTTTCACTAAAACCAATTTTATTGTAATTTTGACTTGGTTGGAGAAAAAATAGTATATATTATTCGGATTAAAAGTGCCTATTTTAACTCGCAATTTTGCATTCGCTCGGCTGCGCCTCGCAACTGCAAATATTGCTCGTAAAAAAAAGATGCACTTTTAATCCTTATAATATAATATACTATTTTCTCCAACCCTCAAAAAATGTTGACATTTTTGTACTCTTTTCAGGTGCAAAAGTCATAGATTTTCTTACCGTACAAAAATTCACTCGTTACTTAGCAACACTTTTAATCCTAGGATTAAAAACGCTACTTTTAATCCTTGTAAATGCATTTGAAGTCTACTTGACAATCACTGTCATGATTCTGTGTTCAAATTCATAACCAAATTATGAACGATTTTTCACTAAAACCAATTTTATTGTAATTTTGACTTGGTTGGAGAAAAAATAGTATATATTATTCGGATTAAAAGTGCCTATTTTAACTCGCAATTTTGCATTCGCTCGGCTGCGCCTCGCAACTGCAAATATTGCTCGTAAAAAAAAGATGCACTTTTAATCCTTATAATATAATATACTATTTTTCATCTTCTAATGAAAATAAATCGGTCTGTGCTCATTCGATCAGGACGATTGATACCTCATTTTATAGGTTAATTAATTCTCTACAAACGCTCTATTGACCACTTTTTTCTAAAACCTACCGTTTTGAGCAGAATCCGTACCAACTTAAGACACCGGGATCTGAATAAGATCAGTTTTCAGAATATGAAGAAAAAAATGAACAAAAAACTTTCCAAATTCACGAATTATAAATGACATTCATAGAAATTTCCTGAATATGATAAAAATATTTTCATTTATTCGAAGTTTTTAAATGACACTTGAATAATTTATTCTCTATTAACAAATACTCGTAAATACTTAGCACTACACTAACATCCATATTTATACAACTTCATTGATATATTCCAGGATCAACAAACAAAGACATCGAAGAAATTTCATTTAAAATAGTTAGTTGATTGCATTTTCAATGAAACTTGCGATTAATTGCATTATTCCAATCATTCCCTCGAGTTCTAACACTTCATCCCGCAAATGCAATGGAAATTCTCCGCTGTGACGTCACATCTCGGTGGGCGTCGGCATACCAGTGTTTGTGTATATCGTGCTCGGAGACGCAATTCGATTCTGGTGCGATTTCATCTTCAACCTGCCATATCTTTTGATGTATTCATCATAATTGAATGATGTAAAAGGCAATTTCGTTCTATATTAAATACTGGATATGAAGGACGTATTTAATCGGATAAAGATCAATAGCGTATTCATAAAAAAATACTCCCAAAAAATGCATAATTTTGAGAAACATTCGGATACCTTTAAAAGGTGATACCGAGTAAACCTTGAAAGATAGATATATGCTATCGCGGACTTTTTTGTAGAACTATTGAAGAGGTACATTTCCGTCATACATTGTTTCCATGTACGTCTTACGGTTTTCGCAGCGCACCTGAAAATAGCTGATTTTGGTACTCATATTTATTATCATTGAAGTTATAGTAGGTTTCCCCAATTTTCTCGGATGAAAAGTATAGCCTATGTTACTCAAGAATAATGTAGCATTCTAAGGGTGAAAGAATTATTGAAATCGGTCCAGTAGTTTATGAGTGATGTCATATCAACGCCACAAACACACAAACATACAAATCTTTCCTCTTTATAATATTAGTATAGAAGTATAGATAAAAATGAACGTAGGTACCTACTCGTAAGTACTTGCTTCATCCGATGTCTCATACCTATTTTCTTCTCATTATAATTTTCATGTTTTATTTTTCATAACTCAAAATTTTTATAATGAGCCATAAAAAGGATGATTTTTTTTAATCCAATAACAGTCTAACATTTTATCACTTTCAACATGAAAAGTCGAGTTCATCTGAACAATTTTACAGTATTGAAATAAAAATACCAAAACTACTACATTAATTTTAATTCCATATTTTAATTTACCTAAAGAAACTAAAACTTGTAGAATTTTTAGTTCTTTCATTGCTATTACAGCCAACTATATTACAAAAGGATGGTTTATTCAACTGATATTTCGAATATTTGATTTGCATTCGAAGAAAATTGAGGTGAAATTATATTCATTAGTTTAATTTAATATGAATAAATGTTCAAAGTACCGAAAACCCACAAAATTTCTCAATAAATCGCATTCAGATTGCAATAATCAGTTCATTATATGTTAATGTTGGTCCTCCAGTCTTGTCCAGCTGTCAGAACTGCTCGTAACCTATTCTGTGGCTTTGCATTGCTAGTCCTGAAAAGTGTCAAACCCGAACGCTTCACTTCACAGATTCATTTGAACAAGGGATCGGCAGACAAGTCGAGGTGGAGTCCGAGTAGGTAGTGTACTTTGCCAAATTTTTCGTCAGCGTTTAAAAGAGTTATAAAAAGTATTTACAATAGGAAAAAATTGTTTACATCACGCTTTCATCACCATTCTGTTATTTTGATGAAGAATATTTTATCATAAAGAAATCGATCAATTTGAATATTGAATAAGAATTCTTTACAGTGTTGCAGGATCACCTGGAAGTGCTTGCATACAGTTTTTCAAAATTGTTTTCGAAATTTCCGAAGATTTCCTCAATAGGATAATTTATGGTGAATCCTTATGGTGATGGTTTTCCACAGTCCTGGGATATATGAAACTACTGGTATAGGCAACACCAAATACACATAGACATATTTTGTATACAAAACTTTATCTCCCTTCTATGATCGGTGACGGGAATGATTATTTTCCTAGGGCCTTCCGAAATGTAAATAGGGCATTTGTGCCTAGAATTTGCATGAGTAATCATGAATTGGTGCATTCGCGTGGATTTTTCTTTATATTGATTGTATGGAATAATGAAAATTCTACTAATTCCATTATTGCTTACTAATTTCATTGTTTAAGGGAAAAAACCAACTCCGTAGTTTGATCTGTAGGTGATCTTGAATGAAACGACTATTGTATAATCCACCCATTATACATCTGTTTGCTCGGCCATAATAATACCCATTAATCACAATTGAATAATCAGATCTAATTAACTACTGTGAGATGCTTCATAGATTCCGATTTAATAATATATTCTTTAAATTGTAATTTCTTCAGTATTCTAAAGTACCTGAACTAACGAATATGGGTATACCCTGTAAATCGAGGACCACATCTAAGTACTTTTATTACATCAAATAAAGCAACTTCACTTTTTTCACACTTGTAATAGAAGGGTCTTGTCTGAGTCGCCAAATGTTAAAATCGTGGATAAAGTACAGTATGCTATTTATTATTTCTCTTTACGCGCTTTCTTCACCAGCGTGGTATGGTTTTCCCAATTGGCCGTAATTTTCTAATTTTGAGCCGGATGTGGTCTCAAATGACTCTTAGACTCAGTGAAGAATCCGAGGTTTGTTTGGTTTCCGTTGAGTTCGTTGATGGGCCCAGTGGGTCCTTGACTTTCGGAATTACTGATATTTGAAATTTTCTACTTAATCTCAATATTTCCGAAAGCACATATCTGATGAGATCAAAATTCGCTATTTAAAAGATAAAAGCGCCACGCGAAAACATGCAAAATATCGTGAGGATTGTGCTATTAGAAATTGAAAACAATTTTTTTGAAGGAAAGATTTATTCAAGTTTGAACATCCTGATAATTCTTGGTCTTATGTTTCATTTTATTCACTTATTATCTGATCTCTCTTTTTTCAAATCAACGATATATGAAAACAGAAATTTTTAAAGTCTGTATCGTTAGAAAGCAGATAAATATAGAAGTAGTCCCGATATACTTTCGATAATATAAGAACTAAAATTGCAAATCAATGTAACTGTAGAACTATTCGAAAGTTTAGGACCCATTAACAAATTTAACTGATTTATTCCGACCCCACACTTTTCTTAAAAAATGGAAGTCGTCAGTCCCTTCCGTTCTAGTGTTTACGGAAATAATAAAAAATAAATCAATTGGTTTGTAGTAAATAGTTAAGTTATTATTTGAAAAAAATATTGCTTTTATTCCAGTCTATGTCAAACGGCGGTTATGTCGGACTATTTATACCTCAGACTAAAGAAAGTCTAAGATTTATACCAACAACTCTTCGTACGGCAGCTCTAGCCTCAGTGTAGGTACTCTACTGCCAATATTGTTGCCCTGTTTGGCTCAACAGTGCCCATGTACATAAGATTAATGCTCAATTAAACGTTTCCATGAGAATAGTAACTGGAACAATAAAATCAACACCAACACCATGGTTACCAGCTTTTTCAAAGATTGCTCCTCCACATATCCGCAGGCAGGCCCTAACTTTTAAAATTTGGAATAAATTTAATTCTTCTACAAATTCATATCTGACACTTCCCTATATTCCAGATAATAATTATTTGCTGACCTCGAATGAAAGCGATAAAGCAATTTGGCAATCCAAGTAGACCGCATGTAATATTCAGAACAAAGATCAGTATCCTTAAAAAATTCCCGGCTCTGCTTTCTGTTCATATTGAACTGTCTTATTTCCAAAAAAAGCCAAACATTTTTTGTATATCTGACCCTCAAATTCATTCCATAGATATCACATTTGGGTCCTATCTATCTATGTTCTTTCTTGATCGGAGACACTGGCTATGACGTATGAACCAAGAGTCCCTCATCCTTTTCGAAATAAATTTCATGCTATTTTACGCGACTAAAAAACGTTCGAATAATACACCTACCAACTCGATGGTTTATACGTAAAACGAATCTAATAATATCAATTGTATCCCCCAATACTAAAACAGCTAAGTATAGGCTGATCCGCGTAGGTAAAATGCATCATACCTATGTGTTAAAATATCTCTATATTCGTCTAAAGTTTATTTACAGAACATCTAGTGTAAATTGCTAAACATTAGATCGAAGTAAGTTACCTGGTTATGTTAAGCCCTTTTCTCAGATCACCGGATTATTGACCGCACATCGCGAACTTTTGCACACAATATGAATGATTTATTTTTATTTTTGTGAAATGTGCCACCATTTGGGAACTACAGATCTCCAATTTGGCACCCCAGAATCTTTTTACTATAGAGGAGATTTTTGCCACAAAGTCAAAGAAAAATTGAAAAATAATTATCAGTTTATAATATCTTCTTGGCGTACCACTCTTTAAGATTAAGATTTTAAGTATGAAACTTCAATTACCTGTATCTTAGAAACAATGCATTTCCGGACCTACATTTATGGGGAACCTTTTTCATAATATGATCTAAGTAATCACCCGTTTCATTTTTTTCCGAAGTATACAGGGTGTTTCAGAATAAGGTGCCTGAAATTCGGGATCTTCATCCTGAGATGATTTTATGACATAAAGTTCTTATAAATTATGGATCTCTGACGATTTGTTTCTGAGATATAGGAAATATTTTCGCACCCTACAAGATTTTTGTGTGCCTTTTGTTAGGTTATGAGTACACATCAAAACACTTTTTTCAATCTAAAATTATTTTCTATTGATTAGTAGCTGTCCGAAAAAAATGTTGAAAAAACGGTGCGCCAATTCTTTTTTCGAATTTGAAATTATTTTCGTTATTACCACATAATTCACAATGAGAATTATATATTGGGTTGCTCATCTGCGACGAATACTTTCTGAGATAAAAAATAAAATATTATTTCATCTGAGGGAATCATGAAATACTTCCATTACTTCCAAAATCGTCTATATTATAGACACATATCAAGGCAGCTCAGTCCCATTATTTCAATTTTCTTGGGTATAAGATAATCCAAATTAAGATTAGAATAATTGGTGATTATTTAGTTGGACCTCTCTTCCTACCCGGAAGATTAAAGTTCACCAATTTTGTCGCAAGATGTCCCCATGGCGAAAAGAAGTGTGTAGACGATTTCGGAAATAATCAAAGAATTTCGTGAATCTCTTAGATGAAATAGCATTCTATTTTTCATATCAGAAAGTATTTGTCTCAAGTAAAAAACTCAAAATATCATTCTTACTGTATATTATGTGGGAATTACGAAAGTAATTTTTTTATTTGAGAAACAGCATTGGCGCATACCAATATTTTTCACCAAATTTATTCGGACAGAAGTCTGTACGAACGCCACTGGTCAAAATTAAAAATAATTTTGAATTGTAGAATTTGTGTTTTGATGCGATGGTACTCATAACCTACCAAAACGCAAATGAAAAACGTGTGAGTGTGGAAGATATTCTCGAAAAACCAATTTTTTCAAAAATTTCAACTTCCTGTAGGATCTCAGAAACAATGCGTCAGAGATCCATTGTTCAGAGGAACTTTATGTCGTGAGATCATTTATGGATAAAGTTCCTTTTGGGCAACTCATTCTGAAACACCCTGAATATTAGACTACTCAAATAAATCAAATAATGTATCATTTACCTTACAGTTTTGGTATGTTTTTCATCCACTTCAAACTATTTATGGAGATTGAAGAGTGAATAAATTTCGCTATACAATTTTGGTGACAACATATCAAATTCATAAGTATCCTATTACTAGGATGATTTGATAATGTACGAAATCACAATAACTAATCTAACATCATACCAAAGTAAAATATACGAGAGTAAGGATTAAATCAAATATTTTTGAACGAAACGATAGTGAAAAGCTGAAATAATATTTTTTTTATTTTGAGAAACAATAATGGTACCAGATTTTACTCGATTATTCATTCAAAAAATGAATCAGTCTGGCAATTTATAGTTAGTTTTAGTTTCCAATGTAATCATCAAAAATATCTTTCATTTAAAAAAATAAATAAGAGTATTAATCCGAAACACTATTTTGACATTAATACGGAAGTTCACCACCCGTGAAGCTTCATGAGCCCGAGTTTTGCATTCGAGAAATTTTTCTCTTGCTTTGCTGTTTAATAGGGTTCGAGACAACAAATACAGAAATATTCATTTTCATCTTCACTGTCTGTATTTCTTTTCTTTTCAAATATTTTTTTTCGTACAACTTAAATGTGTTTCAGTGTCTAAATTTTGATCTTTTCAGGATATTCAACTGTTGGGGGAGTCACCGTTTCATTAGATTCATTGCCTTATTTTCTGTAACCAAAGAGAAAGGTGGGGTTGATCTTATATCCGGTTGTTGCGACGCGAAATCTTTTTTGTAGCAACGATATTCTTTCGCATTTAATTCGTATAAATCTCAGCTCTCCATACCTCTATCAGTGATTCGTTAATAATCAGTAGGCATATTGAAACCAAATGAACGTAAAAATAGGAAGAAAAAAAAACTATTCACTAAGAAACTCATTCATACGAAACTGAAACGCGGTGAGTTCAAACACTCTGTTTCAAATCACCTCAGTGTTGAAAATGCTCCACTTTTTTTCACAATGAACAGTGAAAAAACACATGGAAATCAGCTGAACTGAGGTTATAAAATTCATCTTCAAGAAATGAGTAATATTAATATATGAATCGAGAGGATTCATATATTACTTTTTATGAAAAACGAACTTACTTTCGGAATAGAGGTTCAAATAGAAAAGCACTGAAAAATTACTTTTCACGATTTTTGAGACGTGGTATCCAGAATTTCAACTTGGTAAAAACCATTATTTTCACGATGTCGCAATTTCGCTAACGCTTTCAAATTTGGGGAAATCGATGTCGTTTCAAATCCCCCCTGTTTCGAAACCCCTCGGTCTCCCCTATATTTCATGATATTATTCTCCTGACTTACTGAATTGTGTGATCTCAACAATAAATGTTTACTATTATTATTATTAAATGTTCAATGTAACAAAAAAACAACCCCAATTTGACCAAAATATGAAGAAGGTCGTAGGTACTCATTCATCGAGATAAAATAGACTATCCTATCCCTAGGTACCATATCATTATTCAATTCTATGTAAAATAAAAAGCACTCCAGAAAAATTAGAAACGAAATTTGTCGGGTTTATGGACAAGAGAAAAATAATCGATAAAGTTGAAATGATTTGAATTATTTCAGAACACATATCCGAACGAATCCAAAAATTTATATTTGTATATTCAAATTTTTTTTCTGGAATTTAGAGTTAAACCAAACTTGAGGGGGTGAATCTAAATGTAATTTCAAGAAGAAAGTTTATATAAAGATGGGTCCGTAAAAGCTTCGTTACTAAGCTATAGGGTGTTGAAATTTCTAAAAAAAATGTTTTTCATTCATAACTCCTGCTGTTTTTGAGATATTCAGTCCAAATTTGGAATGCGAGCTATTTTCAGTCTCCATCATGGCACGTCCTGAATCCCAACTAGAATCTACAGGGTGTTTATTTTTCTGGAGCCATGTCTCCTTTTTCCTTCTCAACTCTTTTTGCGGTAAGCCACTGATCAGCGTAAAATCAATTTTTGATATCTTCGTTCAATTTAAAAACTTTTTTGACTCATGTAATTTTTCGTATTTCTAACCGTTTTCGAGTAAAAAATTATTGAACGCTCGTATTTAATTAGCTAAATTAAATTTTGATATTATGATACCTCGTCATCTGTGACTCAACTTAAGCTTATTCAATATCAAAATGAAAATAACAATGATTTTTTTACTCGGAACGGTTAGAGATACGAAAAAATTACAGGAGTCAAAAAAGTTTCCAATGGAACGAAGATAAAAATTGATTACACGCTGACCAGTGGCGTTACACAAAATTGAGAGGGACAAAGAAGACATGCTCCGGAAATGAAAACACTGTAGATTCTAGTTGAGAATTCAGGACGTGCAATGATGAGAACTATTGAAAATAGCTCACATTCCAATTTGGACTGAATATCTCAAAACTGCAGGAGTTATGAAGATAAAACCAATTTTATTGGATATTTCAACAACCTGTAGCTCCGTAACGAATCTTTTGCTGGCCCACGTTTATATGACCTTTTTTTCTTGAAGTTCTTGAAGTAAGTAGATTCATCCCCTTAAGTTGTGATTTACTATTATGTAACATCCTATATATCAGTGAAATCAGTTGTACAAAGCTTCTACCCTCTAGCTTGCTCGAAAAATCATTAATTCGAAAACGGTACATTTGGTAAAGATGATCAACAGTTTTTTAACTAACTTTTCGAGGAAACCATTAATTCGGAAATGGTATATTAAATGAAAAATGCTTTACTCTAATAGTTTATCGAGCGCTCGTTCCACTTGAAAGAGTGGTATATCGTTTTGCCGAAATGTCTGTAATTTTCTAGTTTTGAGCCGAAAATGGTTTCAAACGATAAGGTTCGACTCCCTAATGGGAATTCGTAGTCGAATTCAATTTTGTCCGTAGGGCCGTCCGGCCGTGAGCACGATAACTTTCGAAGATATTGTCCTAGAGACTTGAGATTTTCAGGATGAGTTCGGTTCCCAAATGCCGCGGTTAACTTAACCAGCAGAATCGTACAGGGCATTCCATAGAATATGACCTTTCAGCATTTTCGTTATTCAAGATCTCAGACATAACGGAACCAATCGAAATGAAATTTTGCGGCCATATCATGCAAGATAATAATAATAAGCCTCATTCAAAATGTTGTGGCCATGCTGTTAACAGAACCATAGAAAATTCAATTGTGATATTGGAAGAGGAAAGCATTATCAAAACCATGTAATTGAATTTAATCCTAAACTATGAACTTTTTCGAATAATTCCAAGTTTGTCTATTCTATCGAAATAAAATTCCGCAGTGACATGTTCAATGCCAATTCAAAGCAGTACGCAAAAATGTGTGGGACTTGCGTTAATACATCTATCGTTATATCAAATTTTATTTTCGGAAGGTTTAATATTTATCAGGACAGTTGAACCCGTAATTGTTCCCCCGAATGAAAATAATAGGCTTCAGGATATTCAAATTTGAATTATCATATTTCAAAACGATCACGCGCGCTAAAGCTTCACATCAGGACTTTTTTAATTTTTCATTACTACTCGCGTTGAATTTTGTTTTGCTTATTGTGATCGTTAATTGAATCATATAGAAATTATTTTGTGATCCGATCCTTCCTCTAATCCTAATATCTAAACAGAATTTGAGTACTTATCTACATTATATTAATGTAATTATAACATTTTCAAAAAGCTATTGAAAATGCTGGAATTTATATTTATAGTGCTTTTTGAAAGTAAAAAAAAAATCTCTAGGAACTTTGACAATATGTTTTTCAGCCAGTTGGTTTATGAATACGTAAAAATCTGAGCCTTCAGCCTTTTGGAGATTCCGATATAACATTATAATCATTTAAAGATTTTTTAGTAGATTTTATACTTCTCCAAAAATTTATGTATTATATATCAGAAACATTTTTTTGGCTGTTTTTAATCACTTCAATCCATTTATGAACATTGAAGAGTTGTAAATAGATTTTCGCTATACCATGCTGGTGAGGTGACAGAATTTTGAATTCTCAATGTGACCAAAACAAACCAAATTTGACAAAAATATGAGGAAGGTCTAACTATTATTGGATTCTATTTCAAAACCGCTGGAGTGAAATTAACAACAAACTTTTTCGTGTTTATGGACGATGAGAAAAATTTAAAACAATGATCGTATTTGCTGCGTCATATTTTCAAGCAAAAATCGAAAACCATATTTTTTTCCAATAATTAGAATTTTTCGGTACGTCTGAATGATAGCTATGTATGCTTGAAAGCTGATTAATGAATATCATCACGAATACTATGATATCATGAATTCCATAAAAATTTTTGATATTTTCGAAAATATTGAATTTTACTTACAGAAAAACTAAATAGTTAAAAACAAAACCAACAACACCGAAAAGACACACTTTATGTAACCCACTGTCCGAAAAGGTGTAGATATCTACGATCACATCCCACTGTTAACTTATAACTCTAAAACTGTTATGTCCCCATGCCACACTCGACCACAGTGGTGTTGGGCTTTTTTCATCCCGAATTATAAAAAACATATGTTATATCAGCGGGTCAGTAAAATCGTGACCCTATTTTTCCAGTCGACAATCAGATATACCCAATGGTTGGCTTTGTCGTCTGTAATCTATTAAAATGGACCCCATACAAAGAAAATAATTTAAAAGAGGCGTTAACAGGTTGTTGCTCCGTCTCTGTCTGTTACAGGAGTCTTGAGCGTCTCTTTCGATGTAGGTAGGTTGTGCGTAGGTCGCGTTCTAAAAGAGTGAATTGCCCCCAGCAAGGCTACCCGATGGACGGGTCCTCCCTTGCAGGTCCGTAGCAACTTATTTTTATACTATTTAATCGATCGAGTTGCCGTACAAAATTGAATTGATCAACAAACAATGACCCATTTTATCGCTGATTTCAACAGTTTTGATGTGCAACTGAAACCGAACATAAAGTATCACATGGGCTGAAAAGTTCCGGGCCTAACACATAGATGGCGCGTGTTTTGTCGCAGTCACCTTTTTTTCTGTTAATGCTAACCTTCAAAGATAGCTGTTAAAATTTCATGACATTTATTAATTAGTTCATGAGTTATTGTTCTAAGAGTTTTTTCCATTTTCATTTTCAAAACAAGGATCAAAAACAGTTTCGTGTTTTAATATTAGACTGCTTCTTGGTGGGAAAAATACCGTTTAGGCGAAGCAATAGCTTGAGAAATGTTATGGGGACTCCACTAAATCAGAAATCAGAAATAACAATAAAACTTCAGTTTGCTGACTTCAAACGTGGTTGTAGAGACACCGATTATGCAGAACGCAGTGGACGTCCAAATGAGGCGGTAACACCAGAAAACACCAAAAAAATCCACAAAATCGTTTAAATGATTGAAAAAGTGTAACTTGCGTGAGAAAGCTGACATCGAAAAGGTATCAAAGAACGTGTTGGCTTTATATTGCATGAGCATTTGAATACGAGTAAGCTCTGTTCAAAGTGGGTGTCGCGTTTGTTCACTGTTGAGCAAAAACAAGAAATGAAAGAATATATGTATTGGGATTCTCGGACTAATTTTCTTTATTGTTCTTCAATACAATGCCGACGTTTCGAAACGACTCGTTTCTTTTTCAAGGCTAAAAAAATCATACACATTAAAAATTTCGTTCGAGATCTTCGTACACACAACAGGTCTTACCTATAGTATTCTGAACAATATCGTCGATATAATTGTAAGGTTGGATTCATATTCAAAGAGATCTAATTTTGATTTAAATTTTGACGTTGTTTCAGAAAGACGCGGAATATTGGCTATGACAGATGACGTCGTTGTTGACATGTGACATAGTAATTTTGACGTTTCGTCGAGTTCTTTTTCATCTGTCACCGCCACTAGTCTTTGTCAGGGGTGTAGGTACTCTATTATATCGAGGATTTTATCGATTGATCAACGAAGGTTAAAACACAAAAACATACAGATTTATGCAAAGACATGTAAAAGTATCTCAATTATACGGTGTCGACCACAGACTCGTCGATAAAATTTTAGCAATTTATCGACGAGATAATATTACGATACTGATTTATGAGGCCGCCATTTGAAAGAACTAATACGGTCAACAAATATAACACAAATGCCCCTTCCTCCAGATTCTATATTCTTTAGTTGTTCCATAATCAAATAGATATATCATTTTCGACTGGAATAGAGTTTGTTTTTAATAGTATTCTTTACATCAATTTGGTTTGTTGGAGAGAAGTCATAATTTCACATTCAATATTTTTTCCGCATTCCGCCATCCTCAATAAACATTAACAGAATCATAGAACATTCAATTGGAATATTCCAAAGGAGAATCTTTATATTTCCATAACGTAATGTTCGATTGCGTGAGATTTATTTTGCGTATAAAGACTGATATTTATAGTGATATAATAGTCTTATTGCTCCACCCAAGAACGAGAGCTCAAAAGCTCCTGCTAAGGGATTTCTTACAGTTTTCAATGTGCAACCGGTGCATGGGCAACCGAAAATAAAGTATTCAGTAGAAATACAAGTAATGTTATAACTCTATTGTAATTCATATTATGTAAAATGTATGTCTTGTCACAAGTGAATTCCATTTCAAGCAAGAATTTATACTCAATTCATACTGCGATCGGCGTGTGTGTGACAGCTTCCAAGTAAGGAATACAAATTATAATACAGGGTAATGCATTGCTAAACGGAAAGAATCGACTCTCAATAAAGCACCTCTGTGTGTTTTCAAATAAGTTAGAGTTTACCTCTTTTGAAGCTTGCAGTCCAAATTTTCACGGTCGCATACAAAGGACATTGATCACCAAGGGTATTCAGCATATTTTCGAAAATCTGCTTACTTCTTAACCTTTCTAAATGCAGGTACCTGGTGTATCGAGCAATCATCAGTATACTTGAATATTTGCCCGATATTCCAATTTTTTTATTTTGGTGGACATATTTTTTTATTTATTGCGTAACTCTGGCTTCATTCCTTAAAAATTTACAATCGTCCAGTGTTTACATTTGCGTACCGAGAACTTAACTTTTCGCCTCCCAAAACCTAGGACCTCCTGTTTATCGGTTTTGCAAGGCTGCTGAGGAACCCAAGTTCATTTGTTTTTTTTTTTGTTCTGGACAGTTATTGTTTATTGGGTTTTCATTCAATGTGTTATACACTTTCTTTCAATATTAATTATTGATATAATAATTATTATTAATAATATTATTATAAGATGATAGGTCACCTGGTGGTTCAAATGACCCATAAGTTTTTCAACACGGGCCAGTAGTCTATTACCGAGGCGTTTTCGAATTGGTTTGCTAATTTTTATTTCTCTGTTCCTTTTTTCTGCTTCGATTTTTTCGTTTCAGATTCAGAATTCCGAAGGCATCTTGGGGAGGGTTGGCGGTTAGACTTAAGTAAAGAAGAAATCCTTCAATATTCACATAGTTTTCAAGTGTTATTTTTGTTGGAACGGCGAGACAGGTTTTTTTCTACTGAAGTTACTGAGCTCTGGTATCATTCGGAAAAATAGTTATGGTACTCCGTTTTGCACTAACCGCAGTTAGGGATTTTTGTTTTTGTTATCATTAATATGAGTTCTCTATTGCAAATATTGCTTGTTCGTAAATGTTTTCCGGCGTTTTTCAAAACTTAGTACATAATTGGTTTTGAAGAATTTTTCAACTTGAAAAGGTGAGGCAACAGCATATGAATCACTCATCAAATGAGTATATTTATACTCATTTATTTATTTCCCCTCATTCATCACCCTATTATTGTTTCCTTCATATTTATATATATATATATATATAAATTTTATTCCTACCATGTACTCCCCGTGGTCAGAGGGTGATACAACTGGCTAAAAAGTAACGGTCAGTCTAAACAATACTCATGTGTGCACTCACATAAAAATCTACATACCTGCACGTATTTTTTCAATATGTCTGGACAAGTTTTACCCCCTCTAGAGTTGACCCTACGACGAAGCGTATCCTAGTGCGACCCTGCTTTCCGTCGCCCTATTGTGTTCTGGCAGATGATCTGATATTGTTTTTTTAGGTAGAGGATGCACTTCTTTCTTACCTAACCCTAATTTATATCTTTCCATCGAAATCGTAGTGCTTTCTGCCGTAACGTTTTTTGGCGGTCAGTTGGTGGAACTGTAATTTCAAGGCTACGCCGACACGATATACAGGCTGTTCCAATGAGATATGTCAATATAGAAGGGATGAATTCTTGAAGGCATTTTAAAGAAAATTGCTTATGACATATGTCGTAAACTTGCTAAATTCTGAGATACAAGTTGGTTAAGATTTTCCATAAGCGCAATGACCCTATTGCAGATATTTCTATGGATTTGGTAATACATGTAGAACATTTTTGTACGAAGAATTGAAGAACACCAGACAAAGCTGAAATTTGGAGCTTATAGTGAGTCATATTATGGTGATCGCATTCATTTAACGAATGCCGCCACTTTGACAGAAAGATGGGGTTTACCATCTTTCATAGCGGAATAAGTCAATTTGTAATGAACTATTCAGAAAAATATGATATTGCTAGATACTCTTAATACACAAATAGATCCTGGAGTACTAAATAACGTGCCTTCAAAAAAATTCGTTGGCTATGGGATTTCGAACGTCAATATAAAATAATAATATATTGTAGTATATTATAACCTACGCAAAGAGGAATTCTTGAATCTTTGAATGGACGTTGTTCTAAAATCACTTTCATAATAAACCCAGCTCAAAAGTCAAATTATACGATATGTCATTTGATTTAGGTGCACTTCCATAGAGTCAAAGAAATATTTGACATCCTAAACCACTTACCTCAAAAGTTAAACATTAATAAATACGTTGATATATTTTTGTCGAGAATATCCAACTCTATAGAAGTTAATTTCCATAATCGAGAATAATCTTTAAGGTAACCTCAAAATAATATCGTAGGTACCTGAATAATTGTTAATTTTTTTCATCTTGGGGTTTGCCTCAAAATTTCATATGGCACTTGAGATTGATACCAAATATAAAAAAGCAAGATCTCAGCACAATCGGAATAATATTCTGGAAATTAATTAAAAAAATGAAATATGTAATAATAAATACAGTGAAACTTCCCTATAACGAACGTCTGTATAACGAATTTCGTACAGGACATTGCACCTTGAATCCAAATTCCATGTCAAAAACACCCTCTAAAACAAAGCATATTCTCTCTATAACGAAATATTCAAAGACCATCACTCTTTGAATGGGTATTGGTAAGAAGTTATAAGGGTGGGTTTTTTCCGAAATTTTTCCGGACGTACGTAATAAATCCCGATTTTAAAGTAAATCATTACGGCGGGCGGAGAGATTCTTCTGAAAGAGTTTTAAATACACTCTTGGCTGTTTGGTTTCAATCTAACCATTACGCTAGTGTGAAAGTTATGCGAAAATGTCTAAAAGGAAGTGCTTAAGTTTGAATCATGAACTTAAAAATATCAGTGAAGTCGACCGTGACATTGCCTACTATAGAAACGAGTTTTCTGTATAACGAAATTTCGCGCTTTCGTTATAGGGTTCCACTGTAATCAAAAAATTTTGGCAATTGACTTTGTAGCTGCCGAGAATTGTGAGGGTCGCTTTCTGTATCAAGTATTTGTTGTTTTCAAGAATTCATAGTAATATGAATAATTTTAACCAGATTTTCGGAGATAAGTTGGTTTGAGTGCAAAATGAAAGAAGATTTTTGCAACAAAAAATAACTCTGAAGCATTTCGGGGGGGGGGGGAGGGTGGTTCGAAGCCGCAAACCCCTCTCCTGGCTACGCCCTTGCATATTTATAAAACAGAAACTGGCAAATGCTAAATTCACCATGTATTATATCTGGTCTGTGGTCTAATGACGCAGTGGTCCCGACTTCGGCGCTGTTGTCGGACGGTATTGTTTTCTTTATATTGGGAATACGATGGTTCAAATTTGAATATCGAGAGATCTTTTGGTTGCATTAAATTTAGAATTGAACTCTGTTTCCATCTTAAACTCTTGTGAATTTGAAAGTTTGAAGTTGTTTCTCTCGGAAGAGTCGGAAGTTATCGTGTTGACGGGCGCGCCTATAATTCACAACGAAATACTGAATTTCGAATCTACCGGATGAATTATTCCAGAAATATTTGAAAAATATAGGAAAATTTCTCATAGACAATAAGTTCGAAAATAATTATCCGATACAGCTCGCTTTCGTCTTCAAAAAGTCTACAAACCTATTTTGAAAATTTCTAGTTAAGTAACTGGGTTCAGAGCAACGGTAGATATACTTTCATTGATCATGTTGCGGTAACTCTTTAAGTGGAGAGAATTTAGTGGACTGTATTAATAAATGATCATAGTTTTTGTAAAAATAAAGTGAAAGAAAATATAGTAAATGCACCAGACTCACTAAACAGTATTCTTCGACCAATCTTCTAGAGAGTACTCTCGGACGGGGTCGGTGATCTTCAATAATTGTGTCTCTTTCACAAAATAATAGCGTAGATCACTTAAATTAGCGAAACACAAGGTTCTATCTCAAAATAAGAGAAAACATAAAATAGAGGAAAATACAATTCAGAAAATTAGCGGTAGCGATAAGAAACAGTCGGAGGTTGTTCTTAGACTCTCGCATATTGTTCAAATTTGTTGAATTGCGCACGCACAGTAGACATCAGTATGGATAACTTGGGGCCCACTCACTAGGAAGGAAGAATGCGCAGTTAAGTCTCTGCATGTTTGCTGTAACGCAAACGTGTGCATTCATATTGCCCACACACATACACTTTTGCGTGTTGGTTTGGATGTGCGACAAGCGTGAGATGACGTCGAAAAAAGATCTGATGTTAATGGCAGTGGCGTGTGTTGTTATTTAGGAAAAAATTTCTAAGGTATAAATATCGAACCCGACACTGTGTTGCTAAACATATGAAACGTGCAGAGACTTGTTGCCCATACACGGTCGTTTTTGGTCATTCTTCCACGTACGGGGAAGAATGCACACGCCACACGACGGAGATGAATGCGCATTCCAAATTTACGCCATACACACACACTTTTAACTGTACCACGTACAACGCGCATTCAAGTCTTCGCGCTTCCCTCTTAGTGAGTGGGCCCTTTAAGAATCCATAGGCTGTCCAGTGCAAATACTATTAAAAGAGAATTGAATTGAAAACTATTGAATTCAGTAACAAAAATATAGATATTACTACAACAGATCAGAGCATAATTTTTCTAGAAAAAAATTTAATGATACGATTCTGACGAAAATACGCACACTTATGCACGTCGCACTTATATTATAGCGAGTGCATCTGTGCGCTTAATTTCGAAATTTTCCGTCTATAATTTACATTTACCGGGTGTTTCGTTCATTCAGCTGAAAAATTCGCCTTTTCTTCGATAACGGCTAAACTACTGAGTTTGAAGACATGAAATGTTTGTTACGCAAAAGTAAGTTAGAGTGTACCAAACATTTTTATGTTCATAAACTAGTAGTTTAGCCGTATCCAAGATAATGCGAATTTCACGGCGGAATGAATGAAGCCTTTAAAAAATCACCCGGTATGCCTGTCGGCAGATCAGTTTGATTCGTGAGGGCGTGAGCACAAATATTTCAATTAACCTTGACAAAAAAAATAAGAAAGTTGGGCGCCAGGTTTACCGAAGTTAACCAAAATGTATAAAATACAAGTTAAAGGAATATTGACATAAATTGCTTAGCGGTGAGGAAGAAAATATATATTAAAATTTAACAGGTTTATCACAAACCAGTTTTTAATTTTGCTGAAAGCATTGGAAATCCGACCATTTACAAAAAAAATTAAAAATTTCTGTGATCTCTGTGAATTCAAATGAAGTATTCTTGAAATTAACTACAAAGTTCTGAAAAAACTTTCCGGAAAGAAGAAAAACACATGATGAGATTAACAACTCAATTATTCAATTAAGGTATAAATGATACGAAAAAATTATTTTGAGAGAAAATTCAGACAGTGAAATGATATTAGATTGAATAAGAATAATAATTAAACAGCATAAAAGCATATAAACTTCCTAGTAGCGAGTTGGCGAGTATAAAATAATTAAGAAAACTCTGGTGATGTCCCAAGAAATGAAAAAGGTAAGGTAAACACCAATATAGCAGAAAAGCAATATTCGAATTATATAAAATGCAATACTTAAGTGAAAATATCTATTGATATATTGAAATCTCCAAAGTGTCTGATGTAAACAAACGTTAGGGACTTTGGGAGATTATTCCTTGATGAAAATAAGCAGGGGTAGTTCATATAATTTTTTTTCGAAATCGACCCCCCTTCCAATATACAGCCTTCGGAAGGCGATGACGAGTTGACAGTTTTTAATTTTTTACGGCTTCTTAAAAACACGGAGTCCTAAAACTATACATAATATAAAGCACTAAGTAGATGTTATTCATACAAATTTTTGACTTCATTATTAGAGGTTGAAAATAACAACCCCCCTATGATTTTCGTTGAAGAATCAGTTTTGTGGGATAGATTTTCGAAAAATAATTCTCTTGTAATTTCCCATTCAATTCTGGAAAAAAAGTCTCTTGCAAAATTTCGATACAGTCGATACCTACTTTTCTCGAAAAAAAATAAAAAGTTACAAGCCAGTAATGATCACTGTTCATTCCATTTCATCGTTCTATAAGTGATCCATAGAATGAATATTATATTCATAAATTCGGGCTAAGAAAGCAATATGGGGTTTGTGTTTGTATAGTCTAGCCTTGAGGTGTCCCCACAAGAAAAAATTGCATATGGATAAATCTAGGGACCGAGGAGGCCAATGAACATCGCCAAATCTGGAAATTAGGTATGTGACCAGGGAAAAGAGGGCGAATAACGTCCATTGTTGCTATGGCTGTGTGGGCGGTCGCCCCATCCTGCTGGAACCACACACATCGGGTTGGAACATGACGCCGTCTTATTTCAGGCAAAAAGAAGTTAGTGATCATTTCGATGCAGCGCTCTGAGTTCACGGTAACAGCACTGCATCAACGATTTCGGCCACCACATGCCTGAGGTTATTCTCCACACTCGACTGTCTTGAAAGCTATTTCCTTGTGAACCTTATTGCCTCAATAAATTTGTGTTTGAGTAAAAATCAACTGTTTTATGACTTTTTGAAAACCGTCCGTCCTCTTTACGGCACTTTCTACTTAAACGAGTACCTACTAGTAGAAATGTATGGGCTCGTATGTGACGACCACTCAAGAATGAAAAAAAAATGGTTTGCAAATCGTTTCGCTCATTCCGTAAAAGCCACAAATACGAAATGTTGTCCAACTATCATCACGGTGACAAAACGCAGAACAAAAAAAAACTGTTAATGAAAATAAACTGCGTTCATGAATAATTTTCGAAAAAAAATTATGGGAACAGGTACCACTCATTCATGATTATTTCTTCGGAAAATATAGAATATAGAAATCAGAATGAAATAAAGCACTCGTATAAGTTGTACTACAACGATATCACATTCGAGTGAAATTTATTCTATAAATGAAGAATCTTCATTTCCATGACAGGGTATCCGATTCAAGTGAAATTCATTTGTGAATGAAGACTGATATATTGAATTTTCATGCAAACTTTTGTGGCCACATAGTTAACAGATCCAATAAAAATTCAACGAGAATATTGTGAACAAGAATCTTTATATTTCTATAGAAGGATATCTGATTCGAGTGAAACTTATTATGTATATGGAGACCGATATAGGTACGGAATGTTCATGCAAAATTTCATGAGGATCGCATCATCACCATCATCAGAACCATACAATTTAATTTTTCACACCTTTCATTTTGTGAATGATTTCCAGAATATAATTCCGATTGTTCTGAGATTCTGCATTATAAATCGGTATTAATCTCAAGTCCCATATAAAATTTTGAGGTAATAGTCTCAATGATCCACCAATGAACGAGCGCTCAAAATTTCCTGTTTAGGGCTTTTCTTAATTGTTTTTCTTTCCTTCTTTCAACAGCTTCACATTTTTCACATCTATTCATCTACGCATCATCATTGTTTAAGGAGAACTCTCCTGAAACAACGTCATTATGTACGGGTTAAACACAACCTCCAAGTTTACTAAATCTATCATGATGCCCCATTGAACTCAATAAACACATGGAACGGCCTCGCGATGCAGCAGAATCGACTACAACGTGTGTCCAAAAGTGTGGGAGAGAGATGGGGCAATTGAGGTATCATTATCTCTTTCTACTAATTGTAGAACTCTCCATTTGAAATCGGAGGATACTCCCGCTTTTGAATCGCGCAAGATTACGATGGAGACCCCCAACCATTGTGGGATCATCATCTCACTCTGACATTCTATCTCAGTCGGCCTCACTTCATCCGGATCGCGAGGCCGTTCCATGTGTTTATTGAGTTCAATGTGATGCCCATGTTCACGTCAGGCAACACACAATGCGTCGCCTAGCCGACTAATGACCTGCTTAAACACTAATTCTCCGATACTATGTATTTATTAGGATTCTATAATATTTGAATTCAAATTCACTATATCACTATTATTGTTGAAAATGATTATATGTAATAAGAATCCAATGTAGTTATGAAAAATTTCTGCGTATGCACACAATCACAAATACTGATTGAATTCGTATGAGTATTTCCGAATATTTTCAAATATACTGGAACGGTATCAAATCATATCTTATCAATATCAAGTATCCATGAAATAATGAAGCTCTTTTTTTAATGACAAATATTCGTCTTTTCTCTTTTCGTGAGGAAATATGAGCCTGTCTTCATGCATCAAAGTTATTTCTTTGGTTCCTCCACCATTTTAGTTGATCACAGGGGTTTTCACACAATTGCTAAACATATAGCGGAGTTGGCGATGGACTAGTATAAATATTCATATTTTGATGTAAACTTCGATTAAAACAAACGATACTGTGAATTTGGGCTGGTCATTCCAAAAGAAATGGAATAATGTAGGTAACTGGAGTTATGAATTTGTTGACTTTGGATAAGAAACGATAAGATGAAAATTTTCCAAAGCAACCTACGGTGGTACAATCATTTATAAAGACCCCGTAGAGAAACCCTTTGAAATGAAACACAAAAAGTAATTGGCATTAATTTACTCTCAATAAAAAGGCACAGTCTTTGGTCTTAGCCATCTTGAAAGTTCTAAAAATAACATAATCGAATAATAAATTATAAATATTACATACTGAAATTCAATGATTGAATATTCCTATATAGGAATTAACCAAAGATAACGAATTGATTGAAACATACGGATTAGCTTATCAAATCAAAATGCTTCGTTTTATCATACAAAGTTCCCTATGTGGTCCCAAACACTGAGATTCTACAACTTGTCGAAACATTCAACTATTTTTGTTACGAAAAATACACCGTAAACACAACATTTTTCAAATTCAAGCTTCTATTTTTATGAAATTCTTATGTTCATTAAAAAGCAAGCTGTGAATGTCTTCGAAAAATTGGGAATCTCGCAGCACCAGACAATTTTCAACTAAAACTCGAATCGCCTTAATATATCATATTTTCATTGAAATATTGTGTATAAAAGGCGAAACACAAGATTTTTGATAACGAAACCTGAGAGGAATTTTTTTCGGCAAAAATATAATTTTTGAGGATGTTTGAACTTTCAAATGTTTGACTCAAGCGAAATCTTTAACCATCAAATATCCTGTGTCTTCGATACTTAAAATTTATATCTCTGTACATCTTTCAAAAGTTTATTCGTTTTGTTTCTACTTGCAAAAATATACAAAATTATACAATTTTCAGATTCTCATAAATAATGACACCAGTTTCTCAAATATTTTTATGGCAGTTCAAAACACTCTACTAGATCTTATAATATGTACATGCTTCCTATGTGTTTCATTTCCACACTATCCATTTGTTTATTCAAATATACTAAGAGAGATTCGTTCTTTATTCTTCATTTAATATGAATTATTGCTTCAACAAGAAAAATGGATAAATTTAGTTGATTAAGGCTATATTGAGGCACTTATTTGACACAAGCCTTGATGCTTTGTTGCTTAAACATCGACTGTACAGGACTAGAAGTTCAAAATTACAAAACAAGAAACTGATGTCAATTTTCGAGAAAAATCTCGAGCGTACATTATATTAGGAAAATTTTCACTACTTCGAATATTACAAAGTCAAAGCGAATTCAATTGGGAGGAGGCAAGTAGTGGTTGATTATTTTAGTTCGTATTTCTTGCAACTACACGTTCATCTCAATTTGTTAAAGACTTTCACTTCAATTAATCAGTTACCCTGACTACAGGCCTTTATTTTCTATAAATTTGACGCTGAAATCTTCCAAACCACTTTTTAAGGCATTCTCTAAGGAACTCTAATGAGTGTCGTTTCAGTACTTCCATTGAAGGAATTATTTACGCTTTGAATAAGAGTTTAAAATATGTTTATCCATTGACTGTATTCATCTTGCCACCAAAAAGCATCGGACCTGATATTTTCACCATGCAATTAACTGTTCTCAAGGAAGTGAAAAACTACATACGGGGTGGGGCAGAGCAACTTGCAAATTAAAAGATAATTAATTATCAAATATAAGTATATAAGTTTATGTTTAGACAGTTTTTAGGATGGTATCTGGCGAATGGTTTCCTTATGTTGTCAATACACTACGTTAGGCGTTTTTGGAAATGTCGGAAGACCCCATCCAGGTGTCCAGTATTTCGTTGGGTATGTTGGCGACAGCCAAACGAATGTTGTTCCTCAAGTGAGCCAGAGAATCGAGCCGATCGTTATTTCAGGTATACAAATAAAAACAAATCGCAGGAATACTTAATCAGGTGACTGTACAGGAGCACTGAATATCGCAAAGAGCTCCAGGAATACTCCCGAATCACGTGAAAATTAAGGTCAATCACACTATCCGGTCATTATATTTGAGAAAATATGAGCCACTTTCAACCCAACTCGGGGTAATGTACACCAAACAGTGACACTTTGTGAATGTAGGGGCAGCTCGTGCTCATGAAGTTCTGCGATTTATTTAGTTTAGCCATCGACAACATACTCAAAGAAATGCTGGACAAACATTCCCGAAATCAACCAAGAATGGACACCATTTGCCAGATATCTAACAATTAAGTCGACATTTGCATAAATTCTTGTTGAATCGAATCTCTAAATCCTCAAGTTCCTGTACCTTTATAGGTATAAAATAAATAAACTAACTATCATCAATTGAATTGAATCTAAGGGGTTCCGTTCAACAAAGGAGTATCAGTTAAATCTTATATCTTATACTTCCTCAGAATTTATACATCTGTAATAATTGTGATGAGTTCATTAAATTCCAAACAATAAGTTCCATTCCTCTTTTGAACTGATTGGAATTCTTCCCAATAATTGGTACATTTGAAAATGAATCCGCCTTCTTGATATTGTGTACTATTTCTCATTTCTGAACTTATGGAAACTATGAAGAAAAATGTTTTTTTCGTCTACCCCGAAATGAAAAGCTGAGTTTGACGTATACGAAATTGATCAATAATGACACATTTTAATGATTTCTCCTATTTAAACGTGAATTTCATGGGCAGCCAACATTAAGTATTCAGAAGCAAAACGAGTAATGTTACAACTCAACTGAAACATAAAAATTTATAATTCGTCAAATGTATCTCTATAACGAATTGAAAATTTATTTCAATGTAGAATTTATATACAATTCAAAAAAATCTTGTAATCAACCCGTTTATTAATCTAGCGATTAATGGTACCGAATTATGTATTAACACGCTCGCTCCGTTCATAGTTAATTAAATTAATCACCATTATCTAAACTCAGTTGATCAAATGACTTCATATATATTTCCGGTTTCTGGTTGAAAACTTCCTGTATATTTCGAGCATTTTTGGTGGCAGCGCTACATAGAGGCTCTATTCAGGCACATAAAGGATGCAAAATTAAAATGAATTCTTTATGATTTGGAAAATTTCGTTCAATAATATAAAAGAAACGGTTAATCTGTAAAAAAGTAACAAGTCGGACGGAACAAAAATCAGCACCGTTCCCCTATTTATATTACAAAACTCAGCCTTCATAAAAATTTTTAAAACCATCTCGTATAATATATATATAGCTTTTCTGACCAATTTTACAGTCTTAATACTGCAGTATTATATTCTCTTTCGTACATTTTAATTGCAGTTAGTAGCTTGGAAAGTTAACTAGCAGCTTTGAGGTTATGTTCAAATGAAATAAATAGTAAATATCTACAAATAAACTTTTGATTTTATAACAACAAATCAACAATATATTATTTACGGTGTAACAGATTTTTCACTGGCATATTTTCGTTGTTTCTTCGAAGATCAAGTACCTAAGCAATATGAATTTTTGAAAAGCAAAATTCGACCAGTTAACTCCAGAAGTCTTCATCAAAAAAATTTAACATAAATTTCACTCCGTTGAATTTTTTTCGCTAAGTTGGCATTGCAGGTGGATTCACCCATCAAATAGAATGAAATAATATCACACATAAAGTCTTACATAATATGTGGTAATAAAAGCGATTCAATCCCTTAAAATTGAATAGGGAACAGGTGTTGAGGTCTTGGAACACTTTTCACAACGGTGTATGAAAAACTCAATTTTGATAAACTGTTCACGCCAAAAATAATTTTCTTAGTTCAAATTGAATATTTTGATGATTGAAGTTGTTTATCTGGTTATAATACATTTCTTACTTTATTTATTACAAGCTGGCCCGGAAACCTAGTTTTGCCACTGTATGTAACTTCACTTCTTGTCCAAATGTGAAAATGATTATAACCTATAAGTACTCTATGAATGCTTGATTGATCTTAAGAAAGAGCCTTTCATTTTATTCTGAACCATTTTTTGGAAATATTCTGTTGTAGAGACCTTGCCCTGGCAATTATGAACACAACAAAAAAAGAATTATCCAATTTGGTGCAGTCGTTTGAAGGATAAGGCATTTTGGCGGTAACCATAGATCCTGTTTTATTAATATAGACGAATTGATCTGTTGAAATATTACTTTGCCGATTTGTTTTAAACTTTGAAAACTAATTATTGTGTAAACACGGCAAGAACGTGTTGAGCTGGTTGGTCTGTACCACTAAAAACAAAATAGAAATTTTTTTCGGAAAAATATTCGAGGTGACCCATTTGAGCTGGAACATTGTTTTTTGGCGAAAACAGTTCATCAAAATCACATTTTTCATACACCCTTGTGAAAAGGGTTCCAAGACCTTCCAAATGAAGTATCAGTCAACTCTTCACTGTTTGAAGATGTCCTCCGAACAAAATCATTCGATGGGTTTCGGGAGAAATTTTTCCGAATCCTATGTGATAAGGAATATACGGGGTGGCTCGCCTGAGAAGGAAAACCCTGTATATTGTTGTTTTCATTCTTAATTTTACTTGCTGTAATCTCAGTGAAAAAGAAACAGTCGGAGTTTGAAATGAAATATTTTAAAGAGTAATTTGATAACAAATGGAGAATTTCAGAGGCAACATACCAAAAATAGGCGGCATCAAAAGCATAATTAAGACTTGAAACTTGTCTTCTTGAAAAAATAATTCATGTGATGATGCAAAAATAACGAATATAAAAATAATGATAGAAATACTCAAAGCTGCCAGCATTCCTCTAATAAGTCAACATTAAGATCACAAAAGTCGTTTTCCTTCAGAAAGGTACACTATTTGTTCTAAATACAATTTCTGGAATGGTGTAGACCCAATATTTCCAACGCACCTCCAAGAAAAAAATATCACTCAGGTCCAAATCTGGCTCTAAAACGGGCCTTATGCTTGGATCACCTACATGGTGATAGTAAAATTTCTAACCAACAGGGGCACGAGGTGATCTCTTGTCTTGAGTACCTAGGTCCCCAGCCTTTAACGAAGCTGAGTCTTATAGAATTCCTATCGACGGGTCCGAAATGTTGTGTCCTCCTAAAGGTCCAGTCGTTGTTATTGCGGTTCACCCTGATGGGGTCGAAGATGCACAGACAGTAGTCAGCAGGTACACGTGTAGGGGAGGCAGAGTCGTGGTCATCTAGACTGAGGGAGTTTACGAAGATGGGAGAATCTGACCGGTTGTAGACCCAGACTGAGTCTCCTTCATGGGATATAGTTACTCCTGAAAAAGAAAAATTTAATTAATACTATGAAACCCATATTAAAATTTGATTAGTCCTTTTCCCAATTTGAAGATGAGCGCTAAAGCTTCTGAATCCACATCGTGTAATCAAACAAAACAAGCAAGGCGCAAGCAGAATATCAAATTTGAAAGAATTTCATTTCATAGCTAGGTTGGCGCCCGTGACCAGTATGGCGTGTGCTCAGGGACACCGAAACAGTATGGCAGGTCATAATCGGTGATGAGACATCTTTTTTTATGGTTGAATAAAAATTAGCTCTTCGCTAGTAATTCAAAAGACCATAAAAAATTATATGTTCAAACGGTATGGCATACAACTCCTTCATACTCTGGCTATCGTATGCAGTGTGGAACAGCCAAATGGAATAAATTCGATAATAAATAAATGAGAGAGTGTTGGGAAAACACGCTTGGACACGTCGAGTTGTATTTTAAGATGCTCATTTTTTTCAAATAAAAATTATTATATAGGGTGTGTCATGTGACAGTGTTCGATACCAACTTTCTTATTTTGAATACAACCCCCTGTATATTATTATTTTTTTGGATTCTTCAGAAAATTCTAGACATAATTCTAGTATAATGTTCCATACAACAAGTTACAACTGTTTCGTAAATATTAAGTGTTTTCAGATGTATAACAGAAATTAGCATTAAAAAACTTATTTAATTCCACAAATAATGTAAAAATAAACAAAAAAAAAATTAATTTCAATGTAAGAGAGGTTCATAATATTCGCCACGAATGTTTTGTGAAATAAAATCATTTTATTTTCTTAATTTTAATTTTTGTAATACATCTGAAAACACTCTTGATATTTCCGAAACAGTTGAAGATAGGTATAGGACATTGTACATATATTATGTCTAGAATTTTATGCAGAATCCAAGAAACTAATAATATACAGGGGGTGTATTTAAAATAAGAAAGTTGGTATCGGCCACTGTCTCATGACACACTCTATAAAATTATTTGTTTGTGAAAAAATATGAGCATCTTAAAATACAAATCGACGTGTCCAAGCGTTTTTCCCAAAACGCTCTCATTTATTCCTTATCGAATTTATTCCATTTGGGTGTTCCACATTGTATATGATATAAATAAAGAAATGCCCTGAGCTCATCCCTCAAGGGCATGGATTTTTTGATGCCGACACCTACGGGCCGCCATATTTGTGTTTCCGTGTTCCGAGCTGAGCTTCGGGTGATGAAGGGACTGCTGACGGCCCACTGTCGGTTCTAATATCATTTATACCGTATGGGGGAGTCAGCAGATGAGATTTACAAGCTCTGTGGATCAGAAGCAGAAACAGCTGAACACATGGTATGCAAGTGTCCAAAGCTAGCTGGCCAAATAAAAAGTCTCCTAAGAAGGTTTTCTGTTTCACCAACGCCATTGACGACCTCTTTGGATTTCCATGAATGAGTAAGGTAAAGCACAAAATATCATGGTAGCAGTCATATCGACCCCAGATCTTATGATAATAATTAATCCACCAGATAAGATTCCAAAATATTTTTTCCACAGTAAATCAAAAATTTCTCACATAACATACCTAAACCGATTTTATCCCTCGTTCGAGTAACCGAGTCAGGTGGACTGAAACTATGCCTGGCTAGCGTTTCCAGCGATAAACCATCTCCATAGGGCACTTGTCCGAACACATTCACAGCCGGTTGCTCCACAGGGTAGAGGGGTCCTACTCTTTGTCCCATCTCCCAATAGGCTAACTTACACCACGACATTGAGTTCATCATTGAACCTGAAAAAACGGAAATTTAGGTAAAATAAAAATGTAAACGTTTCACTGCAGATGCCAAAATTGTTTAATATCCAAAATGGTAACTTTAAAGCAGAGAATGATATCAATTCATATTTCGGAGCTAATCTCGCCAAAGTTAAGAGAACATACAAGGAAGTTATATCATCCAGAACATCTATAGATAGCTATTTCGCCCAAATGGGACTCATCAGTATAGAGAACATAATTATTTGAATGATGCGAGGCATTCAAGGATCCTTAACTTCAAGATCGGGCACTGTTTCGGGTGTTATTTGTATGAATACCGAGACAGAACGCCATATCTGAGGATCCTTAAGAATAGCTTCTCGTAAGTGCATGAAATTTAAACGAAATATCAAGATGTTCCTTCAACTTATCGTTCGGAAAGTGGTTGACCTATTAATCGACTAATATGGAAATCCATTTATTATAATAGTTTACATTAGAGATAAATACTTTCATATGTGGCACAGAATAAATTTTTTCTTTTCGGGTGTTATAAGAGTGAATTTTTCTCGTTTGTTTGTCAAAAATGGTGTAGTATAATATTCGTTGCTGAATATTAACAAGTATCAAACCTATACTACCACGCTAATAATTATCCACAATGAAGGTATGTGACACAGGGTACTTGCATATATCTGATTCTACCCTTTGGGACTTCACAGTAAACAGAGGCTACTCTGAGTGACGTAAAGCATTCTATAGGATCGTTATAAAAACGATATAATTGTCATTCATTTTATAAGCTCCTGCTCAGGGCTTTTCTTAAATTTCTCTTTCTCCGCCCTAACTGGTATGGACACGGGTCTGGTGTTTTCCTCAATATTTTGGTGGGGTGTCCTCAATGCTGTGAGGGATGGATTGATTTACCATCTGACTTTCAGAGGCAATGATAATTGTAGCTCGCACATCTCGCACTAAATAGTAGTTCTTACTGTTCAATCTGAAGGATAGGTTTTTGGCTGATAGTAAATAAGCACAAATATGAATAAAATGAGAAGCTCGAAAAGGAAGATCGTTGTGGTTATTCAGAAATTTTATTGATAGGTTAACAAGTGAAATATTTTGAACGATGTTTGGAGACAACCATTCAGAATAGGTTGCTAGGATCGATGTGGCACATCGTCTCGTCGGTTCACCTTGCATCGAATTAGCAAGAATTGTGGGCAACTGGCGAAGTCTTTGATTTATAGCGAAACGTGTACAGGTATGAATTATGAAATCGAACCGTCGGTCGGTCGTCGGCACGCCAAAGAGCGACGATAAAACGCAGTCGCTCGATCTCGAGGAAAAGGCAACTGGACAAATCGAATGAGGCTTACGCAGGCTACTCTAATACCCTGTTCACATTGGTAAAGTAAATGGTGGAGTTCACTAGCAGGTTTTGTTAAGAAAATACTTTACCCAACTCAACAATATTCACGTTGCTAGTATTTTGAGAGGATACCGGGCAAGCGGTAAATTAGTAGAGTAGAGTAAAATTGTAGAATGAAGATGGGTTAGTTGAGTGTACTTTTCCACACGTGGTATCCAACCCTTCTCTATTGTGCACTATCTTTAGTACTCTACTGTTACTAACACGATCTGTTTACATTAGGCTAGTAGGGGAATAGGAAGTACTCTACCACCGAACTCTACTAATGTAAATCGGGCTTTTGGACTGAAGGGTTTGTGTAATTATATATGTTAGTCAAATACAGTCCATTATAGGAGAAAATGAAGTGAAGGAACCTCTTAGTACCTCATTTCGTTATGACCTCTCTATCGTGAACGTGGCAGAGTAACCATCTCTCTCACACTAATCCCCGTTCTATGGGGAATGAGGAGCAAAAGTTTTACTCACTTCATTCAATCGTGAAATATAGTAAAGTCTTCATATTGTTTCTGTGTTATTTTTTATTTCGATGTTGCTCTCTGTTTCAGCACTTAAAAAACAATTCTTGACCTGGGAGACAATGCCATTGATTAGATTTTGTTCGATTGTCACCGTGACACAATTTACCAAAAATAACTGTTGTGCGTTGCCATACTACAGCTACATTTTGACAAGGAATGTAACTTCCTCAAATTCCTAGTTTGATCTTATGTCGGCTGGCGTAGAGGTCGCGCCAATCAGTAGAGTAAGTCTGGTTTGCGTCCACACATGGCATTGTTATAATATGGTTTCTGTTACTGATTCACATAACCTCCAGATACCGAAGTTTTCCTTACCGATCTTGTGCAGGTGATATCTCACAAAAAAATGACCTATGAGCCCAGTATGTAGCTTTAACTTATTTTTGACAACGTTACAGTTTGTTCAACCTTCACTTTGGAAGATGCAATCAGTCCCGTAGCTTGTCAGTTTGGAGCTTTCGTTGAACTAAGGGACGAATAAATTTAGCTTAAATGAAAAGAAGCCTTTCTATAAGATTACTTCAGCTTATTCGTTAAACGTGTTAAATGTACCTATGTTCATAGGAGTAGACAGTGTTTTTTGCTTGAACTTGACAGTACATTGCTTCATTGCATACATACTATTGAAAATATGTTAAGTGTTACAATAGAATGGCCAACAAGATCCCCTGATTCAACACCACTAGATAATTTTCTCTGGGGATGTCTAAAATATCAATTTATTCAATACTGAGAATCTTAAAAATATGATTAGAGTGCAAACAAATATCATACCAGTGGATATAATTCGGAATTCCATAGACGAGTTTAACCATCACCTGTGAACATGACAAGTGAAGGGTGGAAGGCATTTTCAGCATTCACTACGTTAAATATTCACTTGGAGATAGCACTAGGAAGGTATTTACATTTTTGGTTTTCAAAGAGTTTTGTCTTTTTCCTGATAACTACATGAGTAAACTAATAAAAAAAATAGGTGATGCTGCTGCCAAGAGGTTGAAAAAAAAATTTTTTTACTTTATTGCCAAGACAATACGTTCAGTTCAAAATCAACTGTGTGTTCAATCTTTTTCAAAGTCATTGATTTAAAAGATATTAATTTTATTGACCCAACCTTAACCTTTAACTTTGTTTCGTGTTGTTAACTCGGTACCAATAGAATATTTCTGAACAGAAAAAAAATCAGAATGTTTTTTAAATATAGTTGAAATTTTGTAATAATTTGCTCAATTGAACCGCAACCGTCTCAAGAAGGGGGCCAGCTGTTCAGAATCGATCGGTATGCGGTTCGCGGCGCCGGCAGATGGACGCTTGGCGCCACCTTTGCAGACGTCACTGACACACACACACCTGTCGAGGTGAGAACACAGTTTTAGAACAATTTGTTAAAATGGCGGTTTCCTAGTTAGCCTACATTTTGTGCTGTTTTCCAATTCGTATATGAAAAAAAAATCAAAAGTAGCAAGCTTGTTCATATTGGAAAATTTGTAGGTCGAAACAACTATTGGTGTCATTCCACTTGTGAGTGAGTGTTATGATTGAATTAGGGATGTTTAATACATAATTGAGCAGAATTATAAATCGGACGGACTTGACTTTGTTCAAAAATAGCTTATTTTTGATTGAACTAGTGATGTAATAGGTATTCTATATTATTACTGTTATTATATGTATCTTATTTTCATTTTTATCGAAACTCATGGAATATTTCCGTAAATATTGTTAGTTGAAGAGATGTTCTACAGCATGAGAGCAAATATCTTACGTATATTATAGCTGCATGTTTCAATTACAACAATTAGGAATATAGAGAATGAAAACGACTACAAACAATTTTTTTCTGATGGTGGATCTTCAACTGCACTGATAATTTTGAGTTGGCAAATTGCTCTCCAAATGATCAAATATTCCCACTAGAACGAACAAACCTAAATCATTTCAAATAAAAGCTAAAATTATTTGCTTTTCGTAGAAGTAAAAAATGTAAAAAATATCTACGAAGGTACCATGAGTTTAACATGAGATCAACGTTGCTTACTATTTAACAAATTGTAAGCTGTCAAATTTTCATGATACAAACTTAAAACTGTCAATACTCTGTTAACACAGGTGCTCAAAAAATTTGATATTTAAGATGATAATGACATTTATCTCATTGAATTTGAATGCAAATCGGCTATGAATTTGTGGAAAATCCATACAATGTATTCGGTATCTCACAGATTTCGAAGTAACGATTATATTTCATTATCTCAGATTGGTTCTCGAAGCTATCTGGTCAGTTTCCTGCCAGCCATTTTTTCTCAATGCAGAATATCAATTGATGCTGTTTCCGATTTCACTGAATTCTTTGAGCTGTCAATTGATACCAATTTTTTAATTGTCTGGATTTATGAAAGGAAGCTTGCGTTCCCACGGAATCCTATCACTATTCAACCATTATTGTCGTTAGAAGTCTACCAAATTCTTGCCTTTTTGTTGGTCACACATAATAGTTGATTTCGGCTCTCCAATAAATATCTATCATTGAGAAACTATAATCATTAATCAATATGGAGGCCCGTTTCCATTTCCTCGTTTCTTCGAATCTCAAATCAGCTTTTCTACTTTCAGCATATTTCACTTTTTAATTAAGACTAATTGCAATGAATATCCTCGAATTATTGACATTTCCTGAAAACTTACACAGATATACCTTACGATTTCCTTCACGTGCGTAGCTCTCACGGAATATTAGAGATGTTGGTATCATAAATAACCATGTTATCAATTTTATTGCTCATTAACTCCAGTAACATAAGATCAAGTGATCTATTTCGTAGTTTCCATTTTAACACATTCCAGTAACTGCATAGACCAGCTTTTTTCCATAGCCTAAACTAACCTAATCAACCTAACACTATTCAACAGATATAATTTTTCTTAATTCTTGCTTCTTTGGTGGTCAATCTGATATTTGATTTCCGTTTTTCATTAATTAACCGTAATTAAGAGACAAAAGCACCAATTATTATAGAAACCTTAATCTATTTCCTCGATTCTTCTGATTTCCAATCAGCCTATTTACACCAAACCTAACTTAACGTAACCTAACACTATTCAACAGATATTGTTCCAAATTCTTGCTTTTTTGGTGGTCAATCTTATATTAGATATCAGTTTTTTAACCATCATTAAGAAATATAAATCACCAATTTATATAGAAACTCGCATCCATTTCCTCCTTTCATCAAATCTTAAATCGGCTTATCTACTTTCAACATATTTCACTTTTTGATTAGAACTAATTGCAATTAATATCCTCGAATTATTGGCATTTCCTGAAAACTTACAGATATGCCTTACTATTTCCTTCACGTTCGTAGGTCTCACGGAATATTCTAGATGTTGGTATCATAACTAACTCCGTCATCAATTTTATTTCTCATTAACTCTAGTACCATCCGACATAAGATCAAGTGATCTATTTCGTAGCTTACATTTTGACAAGTTCCGGTAACTGCATAGATTCGCTTTTTTCCACAGCCTAACTAAAACTTATAAATTTTCCGAATTCTTGCTTCTTTGGTGGTCAATCTAATATTTGATTTCGGTTTTTCAATAATAAACCATAATTGAGATACAGTATCACGAATTAATATAGAAACTTGTGTTTGAACGAGTCTGGCACCAGGGACTTCTGGTCAACCTTCCATCTTATGGCTTGCTTAATCAGCTATGTTATCTGCTAGCAAATTTTCTCTCGAACAGATCTCTCCATGTGGAAGTCGATGGAGTTTCATCTGACTCTCTGATCATAAATGCTGGTGTTTCGCAGTGATCAATTCTATAACACCAACACTACTTCTACTTCACATTAATGATTTGTTAGGGGCAACTTCATGTCCAGTACACAGCTTCGGGAATGATAGTACCCTCCATACCGCCTTTTCTTCCAGGGCTCCAATACCAGCCCGACAAATCTGAAACGAACGAGAAAGATTATAATCTATAAGGCACATATCCGACCTGTCTTGGACATATTTGTGATGCGGCGCCTAAACATATTCTGAAGCTGTTGGATTCTGTCTAAAAAAAGACAATTCGTCTCGTCGGTGATGCATCGCTCACTAACTCGATCCCTTCTCTGGAACACCGTAGAAAATTTGGCGATCTGTCTCTATTTTATCGATATATTTATGGGCGTTGCTCTTCTGAAATATCATCAATCATTCCCTCTTAGACAGTCTCTTCGAGGTTGACCCGTCAAGTTCGATCTTCGCATCCTTATGTGGTCACTTTAGAGACCTGCAGATCATCCCTTTTCAAAGACTCGTTCATCCAAAGAACAGCAAGACTCTGGAACACATTGCCTTGGGAAAGCATATAACCTCCAGAAATTCAAAAAGAACACCAACTCCTACCTTCTTTCCCTTGGTTCTCACGATGTTCTCTCAACATTACAGAATAAATCTGTTTTCGTGGGAACCAGAACATTAAATGTCAAATCAGCTTATTTACACCTAACCTAACCGAACACTATTCAACAGCTATAATTGTTCCAATTTCTTGCTTCTTTGGTGGCCAATCAAATATTCGATATCAGTTTTTCAACGAATAACCCGCAGCCATTTCCTCTTTTCTTCAAATTTCAAATCAGCTTATCTACTTTCGCTTTTTAAATAGGACTAATTGCAATAAATATCCTCGAATTAGAAGCATTTCCTGAAAACTTACAGATATGCCTTACGATTTCCTTCACGTGCGTAGCTCTCACGGAATATTAGAGATGTTGGTATCATAAATAACCATGTTATCAATTTTATTGCTCATTAACTCCAGTACCATCTGACATAAAATCAAGTGATCTATTTCGTAGCTTTCCTTTTCACACATCCCGGTAACTGCATAGTTTTGCGTTTTCCCATAGCTGTGTTCTCATACTCTCAGTGCATTCCAACGGAACGGCTTATTATAAATTGATTCTTTTAATCTCAACACAAATAATGATTGCGCTGGCTAATGAAGAGTAACAAGAGATGCTTGCTCGGCATAGGATATTGGAATGTTCATGTTCATACATTGTAATTAGTTTGTATTCGTCTTCCTGAAATCTTGCGGTGTACCTTGTATACAAGGTACGGGTAGGTATGTTAACTTTTTCAGGTTCGTTTCTTGGGGAGTACTATGCTACAGATTTTTACGAAATGTCTGTAAATTTGAAATTTTCAGCCGAAACTGGTGTCGAACTATTTTGTTGTAGTTCTCATAAATGAAGTTTTAAAAAAGCATTGTTTCCAAGATACAGGATGTTGAAATAAAGTTTTACTCAAAAACTGACTAAAAAGTGGTAAGTGAGAAATGGTTGAATCCAGAATATCCTGAAGGCTAATGATTCCATTCGATTCATTCATGAAGTCCAAATCTTTAACCTACCCCGAAAATATCTAGTTTTGAATTTTGAAATCATTCCTTTCGGAAGTGTGTACGCCTGCACTTACCTCAAAACTCGAAATTGTCAAGGTAGGTTCAACATTTGTTAGCGAAAAATAAATTCATGAATGAGTGTAAGAGAATTAAAGAGACTAGAAACTTATCGGATTACCATGCAAAACAAAAATATATTTTTTTTTAAATTCTAATCCTCACCAGTTTCTGCAAAAATTTGCCTTATTATTCTCCTTCGAAATATGGAATTTTGAAATGATGGAACGCACTCATGTATGTAATTTCTATGTCATAGTCTAGGCCTAGGCAAATAACTATTTCGAAAATATTCAAAATTTCCTTTGCTTTTGAAAAGACCTCGTTAATAATAAGTATCGACAAATTTCTAATTTTGGAGCGCTCGTTCTGCTTAAACAAGTGCTGTATCAGTTTGCCCAAATGTCTGTAATTTTCTAATTTTGATCCGATAATGATCTCAAACTATAGGGTCCGTCCGGCCGTTAGCACGATAACACTCGAAAGGATTGTCCTAGAGACTTGAGATTTTCAGGGTGAATTCGGCTTCAAAATGCCGCGGTTGAGTTCGTCAACCAGCCGAATCGTACAGGGAGTTCCATGAAAGATAGCCATCCAAAATTTTCCCTCCTCCATATCTCAGACAAAACTAAACCAATCGCTATGAATTTTTGCGAACCATGTAAGATGCTCATAACCATAGAAAATTCAATTGAAAAATAAAAAACAAAAATCTCTATATTTCCATAACAAGATGTCCGATTAGAGAGAAATTTATTTTGTGAATGACATACTGAATCTCGTATTGAATGTTCATACAGAATTTCAAGAGGATCGGATCATAAAACAATAGAATTTAATTCTTTTTTCCATCGATCTCAAAATGAAAGGTGATTTTAATGTGTACGAAATTGATCATTAATGATCAATGTGCAATCCTTATGGCAACCGTTCACAAAGTATTCAGAAGCACTACGACAAATATCAAAACTTTACTGGAACTTAAAAACATAAAAATTTCATATGTGTCAAATGTAAGTCTTTCGCATAATAGAATGTATTTCAATCGAAAATCAATCACAATTCATATTAAGATCGTCGGAAATATCTTGTAATCAACTCGGTTATTAATGGAGCGACTAATGGTCCCGAACTATTAACGCGTGAGCGGAGCGAAATATCTTGACCATTAGTCGTTGTCTTTAATAACCTAGTTGATTAAATAACAATCAATGATTGGTTTTTTACTTATTTGATTTTTTGTATAATTTCCAGAATATAATTCCGAACGTGGTGTGATTTTGCATTCATATACTTAGCATGAATCTCAAGTCCTATACAAATATTTGAGGTAATAAAATTATTGCTCCACCAACGAACAAGCACCTGCTCAGGGCTTTTCTTGAATTTTTGTTAACAGTTCAGCTGAAACTTGCTCATTTATTTCCATTCTTCACGCGATACATCTGTGTAATGTCCGTCACCATGATAATTTGTTATTGAAAGTGGACTATGTAGTAGCTGTACGTACTTCAACTGTAGGTTTAGTGACGCAACATTCGACCGCCGCGCTGATCGCAATGTCGGCGCCAGTGGCTATCTGTATTATCTATTTTTAATATATCACATTTAATCGTCGCTTTTCGACGCTCCATCAAGGCTTCAACCTCCGAATTCGTTCCTTCCGTTTTCCGATCACGGGAGGAATGAAAAGTGACAACCTGCATTAAGAGATTAAATTTGTTTTTAATTCGGGTAGTTTCTTTGCTTTATTATTTTTGTTATTGACGTATCGTCAAGCAGTTGCCAGACGTCTGAAGAAAACGTCTGAAAATAACTGGTCCACCTTGAAAAAATTAGAAAACCAACAATATAATGAGTATGAGTATGAGTCGTGTTGGTGGTAGAATAAAATTTCATTTTGATTGATAGCTATCTGTATTTATTGCATCAACATATTCTTTAAAGGGAAATGTTTATTTCATCAACTAGTTTATAAATAATAGCGATTAAGGGCCGAGAGATTCTAAGGCACGAGCGGGTTATTTAAATTAGTTTGAGACCATTTCTAGATTAATAAACGAGTTGATTACAGGATTTTTTCCGTCGACCGCATCATTAATTCAGTATGAAATCTCTATTGAAATACATTTTTATTTTGAACAAGACAAACATGATTGATATAGGTAAATTTCAGTATGTTTCATTTTGATTGATGTTTCATTTTGATTGATAGCTATCTGTAGTATTTATTGCATCAACATATTCTTTAAAGGGAAATGTTTATTTCATCAACTAGTTTATAAATAATAGCGATTAAGGGCCGAGAAATTCTAAGGCACGAGCGGGTTATTAAAATTAGTTTGAGACCTTTCTAGATTAATAAACGAGTTGATTAGAGGATTTTTTCCGTCGACCGCATCATTAATTCAGTATGAAATCTCTATTGAAATACATTTTTATTTTGAACAAGACAAACATGATTGATATACGTAAATTTCAGTATGTTTCAGTAGAATTGTCACCTTACTCCTATTGCTTCTGAATACTTTATGTTCAGTTGCCCATGACAATCATTCATTAAAATAGGAAAAATAATTCATTGAAATGGGTCAATCTTAATTTATTTTCAGCATTCACAGGTTTACGGAAAAACTAATTTTCGAACGTAAATGTTTTATTTTCCATAAATGAAAGATATATGTCCGTAAGTAATCATAAGGGAATCTGATTTTTCCGAAAAAAATGGAAAAACAGGCTGCTTAGTAATATTTTGACAAAAAGCATGAGTGCTTGTAGCAAAAAAATCAGAGTCGAAAATTTTTGCACTGCAAGAATGCTTTCTGTTAACAAATGTTACTTTGTATTGTGTTTCATTGTTTTTTTTTCACAGAAAAAATTAAATGCCCGAATAGTATTTGACGAGACTATTTCATGAGTAACAACCCGAACTTACTTCATTGAAAACAAGATGGTGAGTTGATTTCTTGTACACCTCTTATCGACGCTTCCAATTTCTGCAGTATTAGGCAAACAGTTTCTGAGTTATCGAATTTTTCGAAAATTTTGTATACGGAAGATATATTGAAATGGAATATTTCCCATGACGAGCGAAATATTTCAATTCACGGAACATACCGACAATTTTTCAGTGTTTACGACAGGACATAACTTTGACCCACTATCTATTACGCTAATGAGACCCAAAATTCGAAACTTCAAGAATTTGTGCATGAATATGGCACGCTGTTCCCCTAAAATCAAGTGGACAATAGTTATTTAATCAACTAGGTTATTGGAGACAGCGGAGTAATGGTCAAGATATTCTAACAATTCAATAGTTTAAGACCATTAGTCGCTCGATTAATAACCGAGTTGATTACAAGATTTTTCCGACTATCTCAATACGAAGTGTGTATGAAATCATGATTGGAATACATTGTCATTTGCACGAGAATTACATTTGATATAATGAAATTTCTATGTATTTATGTTCCAGTAGAGTTTTGACATTTCTCGTAGTGGTTATGAATACTTTGTGAACGGTTGCTATGAGTATAGCACTAGCACATTAAAATAGCAGAAATTGAGCATTAAAATGGGCCATTAATGTTCAATTTTGTACACATTAAAATTACCTTTTATTTTGATATCGACAGAAAAATTCATTTCATCTGCATTTCACACGATTTTATTCTACAATGTAATGAATTGTGAAGTTTGGACAAAAACTCGTACTGTATAGATTAAACGAAAACAGTAAAATTCAACATGGCTGAAATGACCATGAGATTTTCTCAACAGAGCATGAAACAGAAGTACATCTCTAAAAGCTGCTACAGTGAAATATTTCAAGTGAGCTTATGTCATTTTGACTGAGGCCGGTATGCAAATGGAAATTTTATGAACCAATTTGAAGACGTTTTTATGGCTTAATCCCTACAAATCGATGTAGTCTCAAGGTATAAACCGAAAGTGCTGTAATGACAAGAATAATAAAGATCGTAAATCAAAGACTCTACTCATGCTGAAGTAGATTGGTTATCGTGGTTTCGAAATACAGGATGTTTCACGAGAAAATGTATACGTTTCCATCATATCTAGAGCATTTAGTAAATGTTCGATGGAATATTGACAACGCAGACTTCTTACAAACATGACTACTACTCCGAGCTCATCTTGATTTTTTCTCTCTGAATTGAAAACGGTACTTAAGTACATTAGATAAATCATTTATAAACGATTAATTAGCTTCTGGGACAACTGAAATTTTTGGTTCGTCATATGACGTCTGAGGAACCACTCACAGAAAATACTTCGAACAGGTTCACTGGGTTTCTGTCGGCATCTTTCAATTTCCCGTGGTAACTTGTCGACGATGGAATCAGTCCGTTCCACATGAGTGAAAAATAGATCATTCCAATTAAAATTGATGCCAATAAGTACATGCTCACTGAACCGCTACAAGTATCACTTAACAAGATGCTATTCATCGTGAGAAATCCCTCCAACTATTTTTGCTTCGAAAACTCCCTGGTAACACTGAGTGTCCCATGTGAAACATTACATATCCGTTCCAAATATACAGGTTTGAAAATTCTTTGGGAGACATATGATATGCAAGTCAGAAACCTTCTTCATATGGAAAAATGGATGATACTGATTTGAAAATCTCGAGAGCTTTTGGTTTCATTCTAGTCTCATCTCTACCCATGAATTTCACCCTCACTTGAAAATATGAAGTTTTGAAGTTGTTCTTATTGGAAGTTATTGTGCCTATGGTCGTTCGTTGGGTTATAATAATTTTGTAGAAAATTCTATGTACTCTAGGGACATAGTAATCTTTAGTGTTGCTAGACAAGTAGGTAACTGAAGAATTATCAGTTGTTTTTTAACTAGTGCAATGGAAATTATCGAAAATTTTTGGGAATATACCCAAAAATATCGATTCATTTTCATTGCAAGAGTTAAATTTAATAAGAAAATTTTGTGAATCCATCAAATCGTATTGTGTCGCTGTAAGTTGCTGTCAGTTTTCATGTTACTCTAATAAGTAATAAACGTTCATAATTACGTCTGAATTTATTTTAAAGGGCCTGATAATTTTGCACAAGTGCGAATTATCGATAATTTGCACTAATGCAAAATTATCGCCTAATTGTATGCTCATTGGCTAAAACAACAATAAAAAATCAGTCGGAACATTGTTGTCTGTCGAATTTGACAGATGAATAAAATTTTCGATCAAATTATTCTCGAAAATGTGAGATATTTAGATAAATCAAGAAATGTTGGATTGAAAAAATGAACATTCTAATTAGTTGCGGACAATTTTATCTGAAATAAAAAGCTGAATCTTTTGTTCAATTGAAGGTGTACTTCTTTATATTAATTCAAACAACTAGTTTACTAGTTAGAATAATAAACGACTCGATATCGAAAATTTTCCGTTTATTTCATTATAGATTTATTATGAATTTTTGATTGACTTACATTTTTATTTTGGATAAAATATACATTTGACGTAATATACCTACATTTCTATATTTTAGTAGAGTTATAATATCATTCGTATGCTTTATGTTCGGTTGTAGGACAATCATTCTTGAAAATGGGAGAAATAATGGATTAAAATGGGGCATTATTGATCTATTTTGTGAAAACTGAACTGAGCTTCTATTTGAGGTCGACGGAAAAGAATTCTTTTTGGAGTATGTAATTTTCTTCTAAAATATACCTTTTTCGAGAATGTCTTCCATTCCATTGAATTGTTCCATGAGTTTCAGACCATTAAAAATATATCATCTACCTGAATGGAAGGATTGGAAGGTGAGGTAAAAGTAAAAACGAACAAACGATTCTGATGAAATCAAGAACTGAATGAGCGGTTATATAAGAAGTCAGTATACATGTTCAATTTATTGTTATTCTATTCCGTTACCTCCCACCTACATTACTTCATTATTTATATAAATTGGTGTTGTTATATCGATGAAAACATTCATTTGCGAACTATGTCGATACGAGTTATCACCGTTTAACCTTCGTTTGATCTCAGCCGACTTGATTCAAATGGAAAAGAATTATCTATTTTCGAAACTTGTTATTAATATTCGATATCTTCTTATGGTCAGTATTCCGTGAATATTACGATTTTCGATCTCGACGCGGTTATCTGGATTTTTATTATTACTTTCTGAGCGATGAGCAAGTCGCTAACTAAAGTTATTAATATGGGTATGGGTCAGAGGCCAACTTGACGATGTGTTATAATTGACATGAATATGCAGTTTCATTAGATTTGGCTTTGTTATCTTTTGTTGTTTCGATATGAGGAAGTTCAATTATCACGATTTTAGCTTTTGAGAGATCTGGATAAGTCAACTTTGGGTGCAGGTTTCAGAAACTTGTGCTATGTCTGTTCCTATCCTACCGGGTTGCCATCAGAATGTTTTGTAGATACCCATTGAATAGGATAAAAAGTTATTCAGTGCGACTCTGTGTGCGTATAACCATATTGCTAAGATCCGCAATATTCTTCATTCTGATCGACGATTCTGAGGCAATATGGTCTGTCAATTTAGCCATAACCTTGTTATCGGCATTGCTATCTTGGCAAGGTCGAAATAGCACTTGCCCACACAGATAACAATTTTGCCAATTCTATATCATTTTAATTTTTCGAAGGGTTTGAAAATAAGTAAGTATGTTGCAATGAAAATTAAATTGAAGTACTACAGAACTTAGTTTCGAGGAGAATTCTAAGATCGCAAAACCGACATATCAGGGACACTAGAGAAGTTAATCGAAATATTTCGATCGGACATACAGTTTCTGATTTGATTGAAAAGTTATGAAAAATTATTGACGAATCAACTTCACAATTTTTTTGATTATAGCAGCTATAAGACTATTGTTAGTGAGGACTTCAATCTAGGAATGAGCCTATTAGTTATGTGAAGAGTAATACATAAAATAAGGACCTCATATCAACAAATTTATTGACTCTATATGTAACATTTCCTTCAAGTAATGAGAATGTGAAAAAAGCATTCATAGAAAAGATTTCCACAGTATAAATGTACAAGCTGTAAGTATAATTCCATATTTTTTCTTATACTTGATTGAATCATCATTTTCCAGATATTTGATGTAAATTCAATCATACATAATAAGAATGTGAATGTACAGTTCCACATGGAGTTGCCTACGATTTGGCTTTGCCATGAATCAGCAGATGAGACCAAAGTATATGGAAGGAAGAAGAACTTGTTTTCTCCTAGGAAATTTTGGGTATCCTATCCAGCCCTGAATTATGAAACTATTGCTAAATACTCTTTCTAACAATGCAGAGGAAAAATACAGCAATATTCATTTTTCGACAGAAAATGTTGTCGACGGAGACTTTCAACAATAACATATATTTAATGAACGAATAAAAGTTTATTTCAAAGTTCTATTGATATTGCAGTAAGATTTTCTGTGAAAATTTTGAAATATTAAATATGGTTCCAATACTTATCGGAAGTTATAGAAGACCTATCAGGTTTTGTGTCTGAAATTGGAAGAAATAAATTGTTAGCCGATGAACTTTTTTGCGGTTATTCTGATCTCCAACCTAAAAAGAAATTTGAAAATAAAATCAATAAATATCGATGGTTTTCTTGTTATAGCCAATGAAGTTGGCGATTTCATTTCTGAATTCTGAACTATGGCGGAAATCGATCTCGATTAGGCGGCTGTTCACAGAATTAAAAAACTATTTGGTACATATCAATTTTCGTAACCAGGCAACGGTAATTCACAGAATTTAAATGAACGATAAATCGGAAGTTTTGAATCAAATTATTGAATTCTGTGAATTGCTGTTATTGGGTAACGATAATTAACTATAGTTTTATCCGAAATTATCTGTATACAGCCGCCTAGTGAATATCGATTCCTGCCAGAATTCCAATGAAACTTCGAGGATTTTTTTACATTCCGTTCTTAGAAACATTGCATTATTGCAAAAATGATTCTTCGAATGCGATCTAGATGCAATATTCGTATTCGTATCTTCTAAAATCCATACTGAATCGATTCACTATATAAGAGGAACATGAATATTAAATCACCAACTCATTCTCAGTTATCTCGATCTAAAATTAGGTAAACTGTCGCTCGGTTCACTGAATATGACGCCAAAAGTGTTTTTTCAATGAAGTGCTATCGTCCGAAACTTACTATTGGAGATAAATCAAGCACAACACAATAAGTGCTGATAAAACTAATGCGGATAAAAATTTCGATATAAACATATAAGATCAAGGATGAAACGATAATATTGGCGCCAGTTGAGGTCTCGGTGACATTCTTGAACTGTATGTAGATGATTTATCAAATAAATTCTCTGCACAATTTCTATAGGTTACGAACAGTTCTGACATTTGGACGAGAACGGAGGACCAACATTAACCATAATGAATAGTTTAGTGCAGTCTGCTTACTATTAATCAATGATTTATTTTATACTTTGATTTCTTCGAACTTTTATTTCTATTAAATTAGACTTAAAAATATAATATCATCTTGATTGTTTGCATAAGCATAACAAATATTTAAAATGTCAGTTAAATATATCATCTTTTAGCATGGTAGAGATCAATGGTAGCAAGGGAGAACGAATCTATTTTTGATTTATTCAGTTGTCCAAATATTCATTTGATATTTTTTGAGCTGGATGGAGCGAAAATAAATCAAATTTTTCGATGATTGTTTTCTGAGAACTGTCACAAATAGCAAACATTATCGAAAACCGACGAAAATTGCTTTTCTGAAAGTTACGAGTCGAAGATGTTCTCCTGACGACGGCTGGCGAATGCTGGCCGAAACGTTGAACAGAAAAAGTAAATATGATGAACACAGCCTAAATAATATTTGAATTATAAATAGTTCCCCATGCATTTCGATACTCAATATGTAATATATGATAAGTTGGAGGAATTGAATTATGTAATATTCCAGTTGTTAGACTCAAAGCAAATTAGAAAGTTCTTCTTTTAAATCCCATAAAATCAAACAATTTATCACTTTTGATATAAGGAAGTCAAGTTCAACTTAAAAATCATATTGTATTGAAATGAAAATACCAAAACTGCTTCATAAATTCGTGTCAGTGATATTCTTCATTATTGTTATAAAAATTTATTTTGACTTTAACACTTTAACATACCTGGAAAACTCAAATTTGAAAAATTTTGTGTTCCTTCTTTGATACCACAGCCGACCATCATACGAAAGGAGGGCATACCTATTACATAGAATTTTTGAATATTTGACTTGCTTATAAAAATAATCAAGATGAAATTATGACAATTAGTCATATTTAACAGTACTATAAATTCAAAGTATAGAAAACACAACAAAATCTCTCAATAAAACCAACTAGGATTGCACTTAACTATTTACATATAGGTTAATGTTGGCCCTTCGTTCTTGTCCAACTGTCAGAACTGCTCGTAACTGTCATCTTCTCAGATTATGTCCTTTTGTTATGGAATGTGGTCGTTATTTTTTTGCAAAAAGATCATAAAACGATAACAACAATTTGGCAATCAAATTTCGGAACTTCACGGGTAGTATCGATGAATATCTAACGGACATTCGTTGCCAAAAGTTTTGGAGGTGATTTATGTTGAGATATTCCGCTACTCACCATAACAATTACAAACACATTAAAATGATATCATCTTCTGATCAAATTTAATTTTCATCTCGAGACAAACGAAAAGTTTACTGGTATTCTCACGGCCAACCATGAAGCATGAACAAGATAACTTCACCAATGAACAACAAATCCTTGAAATTCTCAAGATAGCTTCGAGATTAAAAAATTCATGGAGGAAATTCATAAGGGAATGAAATAAAATAAATATCAAATTTTCAGGATATCAATATTTGAATGATGGTGAATTGTGAAGAGGTATGCATTAGGATTAGACATTAAAATCAGAGCTGTTTTATAAGTTTTAAGCCGGGTTTCATAAAACTCCGATTACGGTGATTAATGAAATGTCATCATTTCTGTGCAATTTTCAGTTCATTTTTGACGTAAACCATCGACTTAATTCAAAATCAAGGATTTGATTGCCCAATCAAGCTTTATGAAACCATTACCTTATTAGTAAGGAAGTGATGAAATCCACTTTAAGCTTATTGGAATTTTGTTGACAACTGGCTACTGTCATGGGTATTGTTAGTAGCACTCTTAATGCGACCCATAAATTTGTAAACAAATATTTACTGTTTTGTTTTTTATTAGACACAAGATTTCTTTTGGCGTGACTTAATTGGTCCCTCTATCTAAAATCGAACCTACATGTAAAAGTTCATAAAACAGTTAAATTCCCTTCGTATCTGGTATCTTGTTGTTGTCAGTTAAATGTCTTTCAAGAAGTTGAGTAACATTATACAAAAATCTCCATACTTGCTGATGTTGTTTCAATGAAGTTGACCTCTTCTTAAGCGAATTACCCACTAATGGATGAAAAACATCCCTTTTAAAGATTTCTTCAGGCGTCGTGTTTATTTCCTCAGAAGACTCATAAAAAAATGCGTTTTGTTTTACGAATTTTTTTCTCGAGGAAAATGGGTTCAATGTCAAGTTCAGCAGCATTTTCTTTAGCGGAAATTACCGCGTCCACGTATCCATTATCTGTAAATCTATTTAAAAACTCTTAACACGTATTCAACCTTGCAGAACATTTACTGAGGTCTACCTCTTTCCCTTGAATACTCTTACTGACCAAATTAACTTCAAAGAGAATGTCCTCTCATAAGATCACAGTTACGATGAAAGAAAAGTCTTCCAAATTTTTCATTTGAAAACTTTTTTATTTTCAGCATTTTTTTGATATTTCTAATCGCTTATTTTTTAACCACGGCGAAGCGGGGCCCCCTTCAGCCTGGCGCCAAAGAGCGACCGCCTGGGTCGCCCCACCCACTCGACGCATTCGCCTGATTTCATCATTTTCAGTTTTTTGTTCTCAAAAAATAAATAAAGAACTTCTTTTCACATGCCATCTTTAGGGAGTTTTAACTATATATTCTTTTGAAATCAAGAGCTAACATAATACAATACATAAAACAAAAATAAAAATAAAAAATGAGCGGGGGCGAGTAAAAATAATTATAATGAAATGCCCAGACTTTTTTGACAAGGAATCACAACCTCAATTTTTTTGCAAATATCCTCAATCTTTATTTATTGTTTACTTTCAAGAAAAATTCCCAATTATTGACAAACTTTCGAACAATATTGAAGAACTAATAACAATTCCTGTTGGGATATTCAGGCCACAAATCTACCTTGAAAATTAAATGAAGGATAAAATGCCTAGCTCATTCAGTTCGGCAGATATCGCGTTCACATAATTTTATGATTTTCGTGTTTTTAGCGAGGAGTTATTCCATATCATTTTCGGCTTCAAATTATAAAACTAAGACATTCTGGCGTTGTTCAGTTAGGAACCAGCGCGCAAAAACACAACCAAGAGCAAACAAATCGGAGCGCCAGGTTTATTGAACAAATATTTATTCGTCTTGTCTATTTTCCGCCTAGCAATTCGAAATGACACAAGTATATCGGGTATGTATTTTTGGATTATATCTGAATCGACTGAAAGCAACAGACTGGCGCCAGTCGAAACACTTGAATTCATATTAAATTGAAAACATCAAACAGAAGTGGGAAATCAATTAAATTTTACGATGTCCATTGAAAATGCATTCCCGAATGATTCTCGTTCATTTTTCTGCCAACTATCTGTCGACCGAAAAGAAGGAGATAACGACTAAAATCTTAAAACATAACCATGTAAAAATATCGTTTTATTAGTTAAATTTTCATAAGTTTGCAAATCAACATATTTAACATTTTGTTTCAATTAGTTCAGCGTACAAAACATGAGTCATCAATTTGAACCGATAGATAAAGTGTGTTTCGAATTATAAAACGCATAATCTGTATTAATTTTCAAAAACTGGTGATTTATCAGTTATGACATTTATATACGAAAATTAATATCTGCCAAATAGCCTCTTCTTGCAGCTCTACAGACATCTATTCTTCTGTAAAAATTTTCATTGACATTTTGACATATTTGAGGCTCTAGCTCACCGATAACACGAATAATTCAATCCTACAGTTTAGGAATCGATTGTGGATTATTCTTACAGACCTGACATATCTTCCAAAAAACAGTCCATCGGTGTCAAATTACACGATCCTGGTGGCAAATTGACATCACCGTTTATTGAGATTTGTATTCAGGAAAATTTTGTCTCAAAAAATCAATTGGCTCATTTGCAAAGTCAGGTTCCTGTGTTATTTGAACCGAACCTTATATGCCTTCAGAGCTGAATCCTTATTATGTGTAGAATACGCCATGTTGCTAGGTACAACTGGTTGTGAACTTTTTCTAATGGGCATTTCAGGACCTTCCGCAAAACTTTCATGAACCAAATCAATATTTTCTAGTGAACAACCGCTTCGACTGTAGGTTTCCTTTTTTTGATCTTACACCGAACCGGTCTTTCTGATAATTCGACCAGTTTTCAGATGGACGATAATGTAAACTATAAAATTTACGTCATTTTCTGAAAACACTTTTCAGAGATCGCTGATTCTGAATCAAATAATTCAACAATTTGAACGCGTTGATGAGTCGTGTACATAGCCATTTGTATTGTGTGTATTATTCCTTCTACTAAAACAAGTGATATATCGTTTGCTCAAATATCTGCAATTTTCGAATTTTGAGCCGTCTCATGATCTTACAATCTCTCCCGACGACGAATTTGTGGTCAAATTCAATTCTGAAACATAGATAAATTGAAAATAGTAATCATCGAAATGAATACAATCTTCAATTTATAGGTTCACAGAACCTTCTTCATGCGGACTGGGATGATTTATTCAAGATGTTGTCAATGAGGAAAGAGACAGACCGGTTTCGGCCTTATTAGGCCTCGTCAGTGTCCCATATCCCTCAGAGACAACATCCTATTGAAAAACTTCTACATTTAAGACCACTTGTAAGACTCTATCGAGTATTATCCTACAGATGGTGATATCTAGTAGTGAGTAGTGTCAAAATGAGAAGTTCAATCATCACAAATCGCATGCTGAAAGCACTGATTACTTCCTCTTCACTCTTTGAGATGTTAGCAGTTTCTCCGAGTGATGGAAACACCCAATTTTTGGCGGCTGTGAAGCCAAAGAATTTTTTGTTTGTCATTTTTTCTTTATCTTAAATTCAATTCTGTCCGTGGGGCCGTCCGTAAGCACAATAACTTTCGACGGAATTGTCCTAGAAACGCGAAATTTTCAGAGTGAGTTCGGATACCAAATGGCTCGGTTAAGTTCGTTAACCAGCCAAATCGTACTGGGTGTTCCATAAAATATGGCCATTCAAAATTTTTGTTCCTCAATATCTCAGGTAAAAAGAAACCCATCGAAATGAAATGTTGCGGCCATATGCATGATACTCATAAAGAGCCTCATGCAAAATTTTGTGGCCATAGTGTAAACAGAACCATGAAAAATTCAATTAGAATATTGGAAAAAAAAACTTCATATTTTCATTGAAAAATATCCGATTCGAATGGAATCAATTTCATAAATAAAGATTGATACCCTGAATGTTCATACAGAATTTTGTGGCCATCGTATTAAAATTAAAATCATCCTACAATAAATACACAAGATCAAATGACTACTAGATAAGGAGAATTAATGATTCGGATTAATGTTATTCATCTTTTTTTTTCGAGGTTTAAATCGTTCCTTCTGAAAACAGATGCAAAAATCCCACAGTTTATGTGATGTATCCTTTTCAGATTCTGAAGCAACAGGTCGTTCAAATATCCATTTGCTAGTCGCGAACACTCGAACGAAAGGGATGAAGAAAAAGTAATCATTCCCGGCGAAATGGATGCTGTTTATTTCTCGATTCCCTGCCACCGAGAGAAGATGGATAGTTCCATGATACTGGGGCAGGATAAAGTGTTAAAAGTGTTTATCTTGTCGGAGATTTGAGGCCTTCCAAAGAACCTATTCATCCTTCGGCAACAGGTTGAAATATTTCACCATATCACTCCCGCTTTGTGTATCTGTATCAGTTTTGAAATATTTTCAATGGTGGAAATAAGACCGGTGTTCAACTGTTAAACTCAGTAAAAACGATAAAAGTTGAGTCAGCTTAGTGGACTTTCTACAGGTCATCGTACCTCCCCTCAACAATAATTCACAAATTCCATACCTGTAGGTTATGAAGATCAGCCATAGAAACCACCGAACACTTATTATTATGGCAAGAAAAAAACTAACTCTGAGTGGCTTGACCAAAGCCAGCAGACATAAGAGCGAGGTCTTCTAGGAATATGATCAACTTTGTGAAAAAATATAGATATAGTGAGGAAAAATAAAAAACCTCATTGGTCGTAGCCCAGAAAGGTTGCCATTCTGCCAATCGACCCCAATCTGATCTGAACTAATCTAGTGGCTGAAATTTTAAGTGAAAATATTGAGCAGTATAGTATGAGGCAACTTCTTGACTTTTGTGTTGAAGAGAATCACAAGTTTCGCTCTATGGATCAATCTACATTTTATCTCTCGAATAATATATTTTATCCACGACTTTTGTATGATCCATTGCTGTTTGCTCAGCAATAATAATATCCAATAATCACAAGTGAATAATGAGTTATTATTCACTGCGGTCAGATGCTTCATAGGTTCACCTCTAACATTATATTCTCTAAATTGATATTTCTTCAAAATTTTAGTAGTAGTTTAGTAGTAACCCAACTAACAAACACTTGTTATAAAGGGTTTTGTCATGGTAGCCAAATGTTCAAATCTTTAAGAGATATATTCAGTAGTCGTGGATAAAGTATAGTATGCTACTCGCGTATAATGGCTGTTATTCGCTCGGTGATTTAGGCCAACGGCTCGTAGCCTGAACTTCACCTCGTGCATAATAGCTATCATTATACGCTTGTTGCATAATATACTATTGTACAAGTGATACTTTGTTTCAGTCCTTTTCTTGTTTCTTGGATCAATTACTCATCAATTAACTTCAATTGTCTTCCACTAGAATATTTGAGTTATTTGATCCACATAATATTATTATAAATTAATTGAGTTTTTTAGGTGAATTGACAAGTCAGATGGTACTGAAGCAATTGGTGGATTTTTAATGTAAATCAAGGACTACTTGACGCTGTAAACAAGTCCTCACAATACTGGCGAAGTACAGAAAACAAAAAGAGGAGCAAACAATCCATTCACGGAACCCTTGCCCTGGAAAAATAATACTTTAATCGGATTGACACACCAGATTAAAGACAAGCAATGGGACTGCTTGCACCTTCAAATAAAAGATCAACGAGCTTTATCGTGGTCCCGAATCGAGTTAAGGCTGCTTACTGGGCGTCCGATAGGTGATAGGTCATTGGTTCGTGAGATGTAATCTGCACAAAATCGGTAAGAAACAGTGCGATATATGGAGGAGATATGTGGATCGACAAAGAAACCACCGAGTCCATATTATGGACAATGTGTTGGTGCAAACTAGATCTACTCTACTAAGTGGTACGAAACTCATCTAACATAAGAGCGAAGGAAGAGAAAAATAATCAACTTAGGTTAGGTAAGGTTAGATTACATTCTTGGGCAAAAATGTAGTTGTAGTGTAGTAATGCAGAAAATGCCACTTTGGTCGCAGTCACTATGCTTATTAACCGCAATCTATTCTAGGTGAATTGACATTGGAAAAAATAAATTGAATGAGTTACTGATACCTTAATGTATTACGGAAAACTTTACTTAATTATTTGATATCAAATGAATATAACCACACGAAATATCATTATACAAGGTGGAATGCTTGAAATGGGCAGCTAACGGGCTGAAAGGATTGAAGTATAGGTTAGAATACACACGAATCATTCGAGAACATTATGGTGGTTTTTCACTTATATGCTAATTTCACGACCAGGCGAAAATTTCGAAAATCCCTGATAAAACAGAATAAACATTTCCATAACAATTCGGGAAATATTCCACGTGAAAATTTCAATGCTACTAGGTAGTGAATGCTATAGATAGTTGCTTTCATATTATATCACGTTTATTTCGGACAGCGTTTATTTTGAATCTCTGCCTCACCACGTGGAATTACAAAGTAAAACAAATAGATTTTAATACGAAAATAATTAGGATTGTTAGATAAGGCAGCTCCAACGGATTACTTTTGACCACTTTTTACTGATGTGCTTGCCAAAGTGCATTTAACGAAAGATGCCGGTTAAATAAAGGACCGTTTGTGTGAACTCGTGTGAAAACCCACAGAAGGCCGTCTTAAATTTGTCATATTTCCACATGAAAAGGAAAATTTACGAGCAGGTTGAAATTTTACGCTGATATTTCATGGCACAAAAGGATTAGAAATGAGTGATGACGATAAATGTAAGTTCTATGCAATGGTGGGCGACGATATGTTATGATTTTGAATTAAATTGCGCATACGTCATACAAGTTGAAATATTTTGTTCGTTACTCGGGAAAGTATCACATTATACAGGATGTTTTATAAACTAATTCGTATAACAATCCTTAACTATTTTGAGTATAAAATGTCCCGAATGCTTAAAAAAAATCAATAACAGCCAGCATTTGCATAGTCAGATAGCACCAAGGCAAACTGATGGCCGTTGATTATGAGTAAAGGACCATTTGGAACTGTCAACAATTCCCTACATCACTGACAAAGTACCTACAACATGCTATCAATTGAAATATATTCGGGGAAGATTCTGCATTTCTAAAAAACTTTATAGGTTTTCACTCCCAGTCTCTGAAATAGAAATAATTTAAAAATTTTCAATTAAGATGAAGGGCTCCTGCGGGAATCTTTGCACTTATTTGTCAGGAGCAAATTGGTCTTGAAAAAATTGTTGCCTTACAGTAAAACTGAAAACGTTAATAAATGAAAAGGATAATGTAATGTCTCCAGACAAACTCGTAAAATCTTCAGAATTGTGTGTTTTTCATTTGCAGTATAATTGATATTACATTGTCCTTTTCATTCATTTCCTTTTTCAGTATTAATGTTAGGCAACAAGTTTTTCAAGAAAAATTTGCTCCTAACAAATAAGTGCAAAGATTCTCGCAGGAGCACTTCATCTTGATTAATTTTTTTAATTATTTCTGTTTCAGAGACTGGGAGTGAAAACCCATTAAGTTTTTTAGAAATACAACATGCTGGTTCTAGTTTTGATAGCTGCCCTCCAGAACATTGAGGGAAATAAGAGAGCTGCGAACTTGCCTGGTGATGTTATGATCAAAAATTTAAGGAAAGCTCTAAGCAAGAGCTTTTGAGCGCTCGTTTATTGGTAGGGCAATAAGACTATTACATACCTCAATTTTTTTTATGGGACTTTATATTAATACCAAATATATAAATCAAAATCTCAGCACAATCGGAATTATATTCTGGAAATTATTCAGAAAATGAAATATGTAAAAAATATAAAGTAAAAAAATAACCCTATGGTTCTGATGATGCGACCCACTTGAAATTTTGCACGAATATTCGGTATATCCGATTTCATTCCCAAAATAGATTTCACTTGAATCGGATATTCTGTTATGGAAATAAAAAGATTCTTCTATTCAATAGTTCAATAATTGAACTTTCTATGGTTTTGTTGAAACTATTGCCACAAAATTTCGCAAGAAAGTTCAGTATATCAGTTTTCATTCACAAAAAAGTTTCACTCGAACCTAGTATCCTGTTATGGAAATATATAAAGATTCTTCTTTTCAATATTCTCATCAAAATTCAGTATATCAATCTTCATTCACGAAATTCCACTCGAATCGGATACCTTTTTTATGGACTTATGAAGTTTCTTCTTCTTTCGGGAGTGCCGAAGAAAACTCAATGAAGCAGACAAGAACAACAAGGTCTTTTTAGTCTGAATTCCTGGTCACTCAGAAATCAAAGGAAACGAAGAGACCAACAAACTAGCCAGAACTGGAGCACAAACGCCACTTTTCGGGCTAGAACCTGTGGTATAGGCAATTGTACCAATAGTGAAGAGTTTTTTGGAGAAGGAAGAAACTGAAAGAGAAGTACCTACTCTGGAGGAACCTTATGGGAATGGATCATTGCAAAAAGTTCCTCGGGAAAATTGCAAAGTCGAAAAAGTATTTCGATCTCAGTAAAACTTTCGATAGTTTATAAAATGCGAATGAACTTAACAATTTTGGACAATTGAGGTCATGACAAGATATTATTCAAAATTTACTTTACGTGCAAAAAATGAAAGATCAATACCAAAGGACCTTAAGAAAAATATATCAGCGATATATAACGTAATAGTTTCCTTGAAAGTTGTGTTTATGGTGCGCCTCAGTCATCAGTGAGATTGTTTATCATCTCAATTAATTTTCACCTATCATGTGATTTTCACATTAGTCCTACAGACGAGACTGACGCCTACTCTTGCCTTCTGACTCATGCACTGCATTTAAACTCTCTCCGGCATTGAGGAAAAGAATACCAACGAAATCAATTCGACAGATTACTCTTTCTTGTAGTTCCAGGCGAGTTCATTCATTATGAGGATAATAATAATGGCTGCAGCCTATACACATCTAAATGAAGATAAAGTAGGTATTTGAAGTTTTTAACATGTATCGTGATGTCTCTATTCATATGAATCGTGGTAAGGGACTAACGTGAAATGCGGCGTTCCCACAAGGCGTTATTCACGACAGTGAACCACGCTTTCGTGAAATACACTTCTGTGTGAACGCATTCCTCACGAAAGCAAGTTTAAAAACTATGCGTTCACACAGAAGTGTATTTCACGAAAGCGTGGTTCACTGTCGTGAATAACGCCTCGTGGGAACGCCGCATTAGTCGCGATCAATTTATGTTATCTGGTTGCAACAAGTACTTTCGAAAGGTCTTGGAAACACTTCGATTTTTTGGAACCGCATATTTCAATTAAACAGGTGACATGTTTCGGCTGTTTTAGCCATTCTCGAATCATGAATATCTACAATATAAATAAATCAAACCCGGGAACGAACAAAATTAAAATGTTTGTCCTTTATAATATCATAAATAAACTAATAAACGAACAATAAAACGATGAAACTCACGGTTTTAGGTTCCGAAATTGTAATGATAGGTACTAATTTTAATTAAGACCGTTCCTTTCAATCTTGTTAAACTCAGAAAAATGGCGAAATAAAAAGGAGGATTATTCAATGAAAAGCAATAATGAATATTGATGTACAACTTGAAGAACCATCCTATATAAGGTGTATTACAAAAAATTTAAGAAGAGCCCTGAGCAGGAGATCATATTAAGTTAAGATTCTTCTTTTCAATATTTCAATTGAATTTTTTGTGGTTCTGTTAACACCATGGCCACGAAATTTTGGATGAACATTCAGTATATCAATATATGAAGTTTCTTCTTTTCAATATTCCAATTGAATTTTCTATGGTTCTGTTCACATTGTGTTCACGAAATTTTGCATGAGGCTTATTATGAGCATCCTGCATGTGGCTGCAACATTTCATTTCGATTGGTTTCGTTTTGTCTGAGATATTGAGGAACAAAAATTTTGTCATTTGAGACCCGAACTCACCCTGAAAATGCCAAGTCTCTAGGACAATCTCTTCGAAAGTTAGGGTGCTAACGGCCGGACGGACGGACCAAAGGATCGAATTTGAATTTAGTTTGACAACGGATTCTTCATCAGGAAGTCGAACCCTTTTCGTATTGAAATTCGAATATAACAGACATTTGGGCAGAACGATATAGCACTCGTTTAACTAGAACAAGCTCTCAAAAATATCATTCTACTCAAATTATTTGCTTCAGAAAACAATCATTCGAAACAAATTCCGACTAGGTAGGGAAAGGCTCTGTTGCATTTTCTGTTTATCTAATGCAAACTAAACACATATGGCTCTTAAGCTATTTTTAGAGTCGTATATAGTTTTATTTACATCTATATACAGCAGCGCCATATAAAGTATATTTGAACAGGCGATTTGTTTGCTCCAAAAGTAAATAAATGTGAATATATGTATGTTAGTTAGCACGATGGGGAATGTACCAGGGTCAACGAAGACTATGCATAACAATCAGATCCTTCTTCAGTCTTCTTCAGTCAATCTAGTCTAGTATATATTTAATCAATTGTTAGACTTTTTTTTATACATTCAGAGGACATGGTTTAACAGGGTATTTCTGAATTGACGCAAAAGATTGAAGGATCGATTCTACAAATCTTTTTGTGACAAAAAGGTTCCATACATGTGGGTCCGGTAATGCATTGTTTCCAATATACAGGATGTTGACGTTTCACTTGTATTCAATTATATATTCTTTTATTCTTCATTCAATTTGTGCCAAAAACTCTTGTGTTTTTTTTCGTAAGGGCCACCGTTTTCATGTAAGAAAACAGAACATCCTGACGTGTATTTGTCGTTACATTACTCCTCAACACATTATGTTGTTGAGACGCTAAACTCAGTTAAATTAATAGTTTTAATTTTTAAATAAAAACGGCGCACCACAAGAAAAAAACAGAAGAAAGTTTTGGTCTCTAATTCAACGAAGAATTTGAAAATAATTGTTAGTTTATTAAAATATCTCAGTGGCGTATCACCTTGTTTAGTTAGTTTTTCAAACTAACCAATATCTTGGAATTAATGCAGTTCCACACCTATATTCCTCGAAACTTTTTTTCATTAAATGACCCCAGGAAACACTCCGTCAAATATCTGGCATCAATAATTCAGAAACACCCTGTGAAACCATGTTCACTATGTATAGGGTGGACCAAATTGGGTGATCCCTGAACTACCACTGATCAATCCATTATTATTGATCATTATGGAGGTGCAATTTCGCATATTTCTCGATAGAAATATTCTATTATTCCGAAAGTAATTATAATTTTCGTAGAATATCAGTTTTACCAGAATTATGTTCACGAATCGACGAAAATTGATATATCTCCATATTGTTTCAGTATTTTGCGTTAATAGAACCCATACTATTTTTTGAATGATAAGTATTAGTTTCATTTTATAGCATGTCAAGCGATCAACAGTTGAATAGTTTCATGAACTCCCTCGTACAACTTTTGGCGCATAATGGCGCCTAAGCTGAACAGCTTACCAGTCGCGGTCGTAGAAGGCCATAGAAGGCCGTACGAAGGACAACACCGGTTTCGGTGATATGGCAACGTAGCACTGGTGACACACCTCACTCATTCCCGCGAAGTAAGTCGTAGACAGGCCTGTCTGGTCATAAATGCATCCAGTAGTCAGGTCATCGACGTCATCAAATGGAAAAAAGTTGTCTTCGATAAGAATACGAAATGGAGGTTTTGATGTATCGCGAAAATATGTAGAATATGGGTCTGGTCACTTCATAAGCAGATAAAGATTTGTGTATTGCCGATGGCATCATGTTCATGTGAGTTACGCTTTTGCCAGGAAAAGGATGGAATTCATGAAAACGAATACGGAGTTGTTTCCAAAAAGTATACGAATCATACGAAAATTAACATCCTGCCACTATTCAGTTTCCTAGCGCTGAAGTAACATGAAACTTTTTTATATTCGGTTAAACAAAAAAAGAGAAATATTTTAGTTAACGAGTTAACTTTTGAGATACTATGTGGTAGAGTTTCCAGAAAAAACTTTTTTCATAACCACAATGTTGCTTTTGCAGATATTTTTATGATATTTGGTACATTGCATCAAGATATATTCTTTTTGTAGAAACAACTTTATTTTTTCTCTAGTATGAGTTTTGAATTGAATATTTTCAGAGCAAAAAATGGTACGTCACTGATAATTTCCGTTGAATTATCTACTCAACCAGAAAATACAATAATAAATGACCATTCAAACAATTCAAACATTCTATGACGTTTATGCCAATGACTTTCACCAAACCAATTCGTTTAGTAACCAAAATTACTCAAGTCAAAAGTTTCTGCACAAAATTCAAATTGAAAAACGATCATTGGAGTATTTACAGACGTTTGGATTAAACGATAGCTTACTATTTCCTTAGGAACAAGCGCGCAAAAAGGATAATAAACATAAGGAAAAAAAGAAATTTTCAGGAAAAGTGGCACATTTGAACATCAGAAAAGCTAAATTCATATAAAATGCACAAGGCCGCAAAACCCTTTAACTTAACTTCATGGGATTTGTAGATTTTCAAAATATCATTTTATAATAGAAATATCAAGGAGCATACAAAAAATCCTATTCATTTCTAATCTGTCAATTGACACTTAAATTTGTCATTCTACACGTTTAGGCTGGCGATTCAACAGGCGTTCAAATTTTGCATACTTGTCGAATATTTAGTGCCTAATTAGCACCTATATTAGTATCCCATTGTGGTTGTGTCTGATTGCACCATTGTGGTTCTGGTTGATAGTTCAAGTTATTGACGCTATAAACTTAATATGCCAATATGGACTGCCTATTGGAGCTTTTGGAATCAATGAAAATTAATGAACCGTTTTCAAAATATGATGACAAATTATTTATTTCGGCGCTGATTTCACGGTCCGAATCAACATTTATTTGAGTATTGCGAAAATAGTGTCAATTTTCCATATCTCAATTGAACTGTGACGGTCTGTAGAAGCATAAGTCAAATAAGTCTTAGAATTGCCAGATCAAATCTGTCAATCGTAAGATTTAGGAGTGTTAATTCACATATATAATTTGATTTTGAGAGCTCGTTCTACTCAAACGAGTTTTGAATTCTGAGCCGAAAATGGTCTCAAACGATGAGGTTTGAGGACCTGATGAAGAATCCGTGAAGAAATTCAATTATGTCCGTATGGCCGTCTGGCAGTTAGCACGATAACCTTCGAAGGGATTGTCCTAGAAACTTGAGATTTTCAAGATAAGTCGGTCCCCGAATGCATAGATTTATAATACTATCTAGATGGCGAACCTGTCAAAAATTTTGAGGCAAACGGCGGCCATTTGCCGCTTGGGTTGAATTTGAGAGATGTCAATTCTCAACGAATTGAAATATTAGGATTATCGACATTACACCGTGTTTGAGGGAACTATAGTGTAAAATCATCATAATGGTACATTATTTTAATAACTGATCACACGAATCGGAAATATTTATTATTTTATATAGACCGAAATGTCAGTGTTCACAGAACACTAATACACAGAGTTCGTTTTTCATCATTCCTTTCAAAGGAACGTCTATGTTTTAATCAAAATTCGAGCACAAATGGCATAGAACATCAAAATATTCGAGTTTCATCCCAAACTGCAAATGGCGGCCCTTGCCTCACTTTTTTCTACGTGACAGTTAGAAAGTTCGACGTCCAGTTAATATTATAGGTCCATGCACGAATGTAGCGGTTGAATTCGTTAACCAGCCAAATCGTACAGGGTGTTCCATGAAATATGACCATTAAGAATTTTTGTTTCTCAGTGTCCCAGACAAAACGAAATCCATCGAAATGAAATATTGCGACCACAGTTAAGATGCTCATAATAAGCCTCATGCAAAATTATGAAAAGCCATACTGTTAACAGAACTATAGAAAATTCAATTGGAATATTGAAAAGGATAATCTTTATGGTTCCATAACAAGATATCCGATTCGAGTGAAATTTATTTTGTGAATGGGGATAGATATACCGAATGTTCATGCAGAATCATCAGAATCATACAATTAATTTTTTCAATCGCCAAAATTTTACATATTTCAGTTTTCGAATAATATCCAGAATATAATTATGACCGTGTTGATATTCTGCGTTTATACAGGGTCTCAATAAATGATTGTAACAGCGCAGTTGGCTTTGTATTATGCAAACCACAGAATTCAGTGACCATGCTATGGTCTGATTGGTTAGAGATTGGTATTCTGCAATCCAAAGCAAACTGCGTGGTTACAATCATTTATAAAGACCCTGTATATTTAACATAAATCTTAAGTCCTCTGCAAAATTTTGAGGTATTCAAAATGATCAGAGTTTCTCCGAAATGTGTGTAGAAAACGACATGGCTTGAAGCTGCGGCCCCATACAAGACACCGCCAGGTCGCGGGTAAATGGCACCAGCAGCCTTCCTAAAAATACCCGTCATCGTCGAAGTGATTGTGTCCGCGATGTCGAAAACAACCGCTGGCGCCGGCGTTAACTTTCAGACGCCGTACCTATTTACTTTATTCCGTTCTGCCCGTCTGTCTGTCGGGAATGTACACACGAATATAATAAAAACTATAAACAGAAATGGCACTTTTTAACGTTCATTACCGACTCGGTGGCCCCGGCTGCAACAGTGGCGCCATCCGTGGGAATTTACATTCGGGAAAAAATGACCTTGAATTGTTCGACAAGGTTTGATGCGTTTACCTGAACTCGATCGCTGATATTTCTGTTTCGGTATCGTTAACTCATTAAAGAGAAAACATTTCTTTTCGATTACAATAAATAGAAATCCAACAAATTCTCGCACTGGTTCAATCCGTCCAGGAAAAAAAAATTAAAAAGCCCTGAGCAGGTGCTTTTGAGAGCTCGTTCATTGGTGGATCAATGAGGCTATTTCGCCTAAATCTTCTGTATAGTACTTGAGATTGATACTTATACAGGGTGAGTCTTTGACTTGTACATATATTTTAGCCGTAGATTCCTGAGGTCAAAAGAAACACTTTTTTCCTCTGCCATTTTTTCCGATTCGGCCTGGTTAAAAAGATACAGGCTGTTGAAAATCCATGAAAAGCATAAATTTTCAGTAATATTTCGCAAACGATTCCTTCAAATGAAATGATTTTTGAAACATAGTTTCTCATGAAAATGATTAATCTTTCCAGACTACAAAATTCCGAGTAATTCGATGTTGAAAGAAAGAAAAAATCTTAAAAATTCGACAAATTGGGTACTTTGGCTGAATGCAACTCTGTCGAAAATATTCACAGAATTCAATTTTCTCTATGTGGTCACTTTGACAAATTTCAAGAATAATTCGAGAATTTGTTATCTGGAATGATGAATGGTAAGAGAACTAGCGGATTTTCTTTAAAAATGGGGTTACAATGAATAAGCTCACCTCGATACTTCTTCAGTGTAAATCCTTATCTATTCAAGCAAATTTCCACACCACTTCCGAAGTACCTATTGCAATTTTGTTTCGTTGAGCTTTGACATAATTACGTTGATCCAAATTTACATTACGTTAGAATACGTACGTTCATTTCTCATTTATTCATCATATTTATTACTACTAAAATGACCATAATAAGTTATTATTCAAGAAGTCGTATGATTTTGAAAAACAAACTAACCACAGAACACCGATGTCAAAGAATCTAGTGTTACGTCTGTGACTTTCACCATGCGGACCACAGAACATAAATATGCGGACACCCCTTGAAATTCAATCGCCCCAATTGGTGTTTATGAACGTGAAATGTCATGCGTGTTATGGTTGAGTTGTTGTTTTGATTTCTGAAACTCTTGCACGGAAGATTTCAAGAGATATTGGAAATGAATGCTATGGCTAGAATAGGTGGTTTAAAAGTTAATCCGATATAATCAAAAATGAAGTATACATCAAGAAGAGATTATTCTGCTTTTCATCACTAGCAAAATTTTGGATGGATCAATCATTGCATTAGAAAATATACAACTGGTATTGAAAAAGTGAGTTCATATTTCTTTCTTTAATACAGCAGCTTATTTGAAAATTTCGAATGGTATATCTACTCGTTTCTTTGATACAATAGCTTATTTCAAAGGTTTGAATGCTATTGCTCAGTTGCAGGAACGTCCATTAAAATTTAAAGGTCCATTAAACCCTTAATCCTCCATTAGTTCCTTGTAATAATGGAGGATTAAAAGTTTAATGGACCTTTAAATTTTAATGGACGTTCCTGCAACTGACACTTATATCTCGTACTTGCAAAAAATCAGAGGTTAGTTTACCAGTGGCGGCATAGCTCATTCTGAAAACAAAAAAGGGCTATATCTTCTTATTTAGGCCGAATCGGAAAAAATGGTAGAGGAAAAAAGTGTTTCTTTCGACCCCAGGAATATACGGTTAAAATATATGTACAAGTCAAAGACTCACCCTGTATATGAATGCGAAATCTCAGCACGATCGGAATATTATTCTTGAAATTATTCAAAACTTAAATATGTAGAAACTTGAAAAAAGAAAAAAATTAATTTTATGGTTCTGATGTTGCGATCCTCTTGATATTTTCCATGAACATTCAGTATATCAATCTACATTCACTAAATAAACTTCACTCGAATGGATATCTCGTTATGGATATATAAAGATTCTTCATTTCAATATTCCAACAGAATTTTCTATAGTTCTGTTTACACTATTGCATTTGCATAAGGCTTATTATGAGCATCTTGCATGTATCCGCATAATTTCATTTCGATTGGTTTCGTTTTATCTGAGATATTGAGGGACACTAATTTTGAATGGTCATATTTTGTGGAACACCCTGTACGATTTGGCTGATTAATGAACTTAACCGAGGCATTTGGGAACCGAACTCACCCTGGATAACTCAACTCTCTCAGGCCCGGTTGTACAGTCCGAGTTTAAGCCGACTTCAAGGCTGAGCCATACTCAAACCAGAAATATCTGTTGTACAGTTCGAATACAAGCCTGAGCTTCGCTCAAACCGACCCTCAAATTGAGGTACGGAAATCGGGCGCTCAAGCCTGGTTCAGCTGAAATGTCACTTCAAATGATCATCTTATAGGTTAATTTCAAATTTTTGAAAGTTCAAACTCTCCGCTTTAGCTTGCTAGTATTTATTTTTTTCGTATATTAAAATTTTGTTCGATTCAAGAAAACAGATTTTGTACATCAAATTGATAAACATGGATTTTCAAGTCGGCCATAATCTGGCGGAATTGACCGATGATGAAGATTTTGTGGAAACAGTGAATTTTGCAATGAATTCGAGAATGAGGTGTGAAATGAAACTGAATTTCATTTATATTATTGTCTGTTTTTTTATTTTCTATTACACTACTATATTTTTTTATTAAATTAGCACTGTGCTTTACGTCCGACATGATTCCCATAGACAAACTATTTCGTTCATCTATGATGATTCCCGACTCTTTTAATAAAAATTTGAACATTATATTCTATGAAACTTCGCTCTCTTGTCATAGAAGAATGTTTATTATTCTTGTTTTTCTTACTCTTCTTTCCATTTGTCGCAATCCGTATCGAAAACGCATGTCTCAAAGGAAGCAACGTTGCCATTTCCTAAAGAATTGTAATAAGGGAAAGGGCAGTTGAGCTCGGCTCAAACATAGACTGTACAACGGTATGACGTATCGGAACCTGCTTCAGTCGTGAGCAGAGCTCAGTTGAGTTTCGATTTGAGCTGGCACTGTACAACCGGGCATTAGACAATCCCTTCGATTATCGTGCTAACGGACGGACGTCCCCACGAACAGAATTGAATTTGACCACGAATTCGTCATCAGGGAGCCGAACCCTATCTTTTGAGACCATTTTCGGCTCAAAATTCGAAAATGGCAGACATCTGGGCAAAACTCGTTTAAGTAGAAGGAGCGCTCAAAAATTGGTGTCGTTTGAAGTTTTGTCAGCTACGAAAGATGAAGTTTGATTTTTTGACATCTGTTGAAAATGTTGCTGAATAAATTATGAACTTGTGAATCTTATTCAATGAAAGGAATTTAAATACAGAGTGAAGCAAATACTAAAAATAACATATTTTCGCAGCGAAAGCTCTCTTCTGACTTCACATTAGAGTTCTTCCGGAAAGTATCAGGCTTAACGATATAATGAAGACGCAGTTTCAACTATAACTATATCCTGGGTGCAAAATGAAATAAACCTTATTGATTTAATTAATTATTCATATTATGTATATTGTTAATAACTGCAAAACGAAGGTATTTCGCTTATTTACGACTCTCGGTAATTGCCAGTTGAGTAGCAGATTAATTGCAAGGATATGTCGGATTAATAAATGAATATTTCGCATTCATAGTTTATAGGCAGTGGGCGAAGCGCCAGTGTACAATGTTTTTTGCATGTTGCATAAATTTGTCTGAGACAACTTATGCTTAAGTCGTTAAATTGGTCGGCAGATGACATTCAAAGCAGTACACGTATGAACGAATGGAATGTTCCGCTATTTGCTTGAAAATGTGCGCAATATAATTTCTTTGTAGTTGTAGATGTTTTTTCAGATGTCAGTTAGTCCGGAAGAATAATATGCGAAATAAATATAGACTCCTATCGGCCCTTAAACTAAAACTAACCTAACTTTTCAAAGTCTTCTCTTGCTCATGATACAGGGTCTTTCACACACTCGCCTTTTCTCAACACGGCGCAGTTTGTAAGTCTAACTTTTTCATCCCGTTTGAGTTGAAAGCGAGTCATACCTATCACCGAAGTAGTTTGTTAATCAATGAGTTTATTAATGGCTGGATTAATAAAGCAGATGATGATGACTAAACAGGGTATTTCTGAATTGATGTGAAAGATTCCAGGTGGTCATTCCTCAGATCATTTTATGAAAAATTCACATAAATGAAGGTTCGGAAATGCATTGTTTCCAAGGTCCAGATTAACCTGAAATTTTTCGGACACACAATATGTATTTATATATAATTTTCAATATTCTGATCGAGTGATTTTTGCGAAATTTTGCACGAGAATTCTGAATTGATCATATACAGGGTGTTTCATTGGGAAAGGGAAATACTTCACACGTGCATAGGTGGCACCAAGACGGTTCTAAAGATACCCCATTTATTGAGCCTCACTGTCTTCATAGCCGAGATACAGGGTGTTTTATGAATTTTGCCCGTTTCTTCCTGAGGCCGTACCAAACGAACCACCTGGTATATTTTCTTCATATTAGGCAAATATGTTCCTAATTGAGAGCCCAAACATATCGTGCAATAACCGCCTCGAAAATCCAGGTCCGGGTTAACAAAAAATTATGAATCGTTTGAATACTTGAAACAACACCCTGTACATCGGAATTTTGAAAATCTGTTTCAATATTCGAAAACACCACTAAAAACTAAACTGAGACGTATCCTTCAAATTTCCGCGCAGAAAGTTTTACTGCACAAATTTTCAAGGTAAAAGTGAAGTTTTTAGGAACTTGGATACCCGAAAGTGGTTTGAAGTGACTTTAACAATAAATTATCAACAATATTGAATCCATAATTATTTCAACATTACTCTGCAATTCATTTTCACATTGGTTTTCTTTTTTATAGCTGTATACTTTAAAATCCAGGTCCAGGTTAACGAAAATTATGAATCGTTTGAATCCTCGAAACAACACCCTGTACATCGGAATTTTGAAAAACGGTTTTAAAATTCGAAAATACCACTAAAAACTGAACTGAGACGTACACTTCAAATTTTCGCGCAGATAGTTTCAATGCACAAATTTTCAACGTAAAAGTGAAGTTTTTTAGAACTTGGATACCTGAAAGTGGTTTGAAGTGACTTTTAACAATGAATTATCAAAATATTGAAATTCATAATTATTACACTTCTCAATAAATGAAAACTAATGTGGAAATGAATTACAAAGTAATGTTGAAATAATTATGGATTCAATATTATTGATAATTCATTGTTAAAAGTCACTTCAAACCACTTTCAGGTATCTTAGTTCTTAAATACTTCACTTTTACGTTGAAAATTTGTGCATTGAAACTATCTGCGCGAAAATTTGAAGTGTACGTCTCAGTTCAGTTTTTAGTGCTATTTTCGAATTTTAAAACAGATTTTCAAAATTCTAATGTACAGGGTGTTGTTTCGAGGATTCAAACGATTCATAATTTTCGTTAACCCGGACCTGGATTTTCAAGTATACGGCTATAAAAAGGAAAACCAATGTGGAAATAAGAAACAAAGTGATGTTGAATTAATTATGGATTCAATATTTTTGATAATTCATTGTTAAAGTCACTTCGAAACACTTTCGGGTATCCAAGTTCCTAAAAACTTCACTTTTACCTTGAAAATTTGTGCAGTAAAACTTTCTGCGCGAAAATTTGAAGTATACGTCTCAGTTTAGTTTTTAGTGGTGTTTTCGAATATTAAAACAGATTTTCAAAATTCTGATGTACAGGGTGTTGTTTCAAGTATTCAAACGATTCATAATTTTTTGTTAACCCGGACCTGGATTTTCGAGGCGGTTATTGCATGATATGTTTGGGCTCTCAATTAGGAACATATTTGCCAAATATGAAGAAAATATACCGGGTGGTTCGTTTGGTACGGCCTCAGGAAGAAACGGGCAAAATTCATAAAACACCCTGTATCTCGGCTATGAAGACAGTGAGACCCAATAAATGGGGTATCTCTAGAACCGTCTTGGTGCCATCTATGCACCTGTGAAGTATTTCCCTTTCCCAATGAAACACCCTGTATAATCGTTCGGAAATATCGGAAAAAATGACAATAATTCTGGAAGTAGTCGCTTTAGGCAAAAAGTTGAAAATTACGGAAATTTGGCAGAAAAAATAGCACGAGAGGCACGACAATAGAATTATCTCGTTAACATTTGATTCAAATTAAAAATCCTTGTGGTGCTTTATGAAAACATTATGCCGACAGAAAGACAGAACTCTGTTGGAACCAAATTAATAGGACGATTCAAATGAAAATCTCAGCCATTGCGAATGAAATATAAACAGAAAAGGCCGCTCAAAAATTCATTTTTATGCGGTTGTTTTCAGTTTTGGCAATGTGGAAAGGTCGCCAACTGATAAAGGGTTACGTAAATCAGATAAGTCTGGAATTATTACCAAACACACTGTGATTGCAGCATATTTAATAATAATTAAGCCTATCGTCAATATGTTTTCAGCCAGACTATTTACTGAATAATTTATTGTTAGAGTTTAGATACTGAATAACAAATTCATTCACAAATATATATCACTTTAATTGATTATACCCGGAAAAGTTATCATAGATTCGTGACTTTTTTGTATAATAAGATATACAAGTTAGTGAATAAGTGCCACAAACTTCAGGGGGTGATTCTGCATGAAAAATAACGACGTTATGCTATATAACTTCCATCCGCGAATGCTTCATTTCCGAGTTGAAATTCCACTTAAAATCTGACAAAAAAAATTGTACGCCAATGAAGTATTTCAATCTACAATCATTTTCAAATTCTTCATTCTATTGGTGACCAAAAATTTCTTATGCATTTTTTCGAATGCGTCGCTGTTTTTAAGCAAAAAAATGAAGCACCCTAACGCGTATTTGTAGTCACCCTACACGTTATGTAAAAGCGGCGCTAGGTAAAGAGGCTTTTTTTTTAAATAAAAACGACGCCCCATGTGAAAAAAACAGCCGAACAAATTTTTTTTGTCACCAATTGAACGAAAAATTAAAAAAAGATCATTAGGTTGAAATACCTCAGTGGCGGAATATTTAAAAATAAACTTCTTGATTGCATATCAGAAAATACATAATAACTTCCTTTTAGAACCCACCAAAGTTTCAAACAATGGCGGACAAAAGTTATATTGTATAATAATGTCGTTATATTTTCATGTAGAAACACCTCCTGAAGTTTGTCGCACTCATTCACTAACGCCCTGTATAAAACATAGTATTTAGAGAATTGTTCAACTGCACGGAAAAAAATCGTAATCTACATTCAAGTATAAGGATAATCTTGAACAAATATTCTAAATCTAAGTTGTTTTAATATTGCGTTGAAACTATTTTACTTGAAACAAAAATATCATTCTTTCATTTCAAGAACACACATATACTTGTTTACCAAGATTACAATATATTCAACTGAAGATTTCGTGTTCTCGATTCAACAAGATCACTAGTATAAAAGCAAGAATAGCTATCCAGATCCATTGAAAATCATTTTGTTTCCTCTAGAGAAAATGTAATACATGAGTCAAAATTAATAGAAGTCGATCGAAGTCTAGTTTTGATATTGACTTGAAAGAAAACCATTCTTATAACTAGAATATTAATCCTCAATTGTAGTAAAAATTGTTTTGATGGAAGAGTTGCACTGATTATATTAAGAATAGTCATCTTGGTTGAAATCTAAAATATCTTCCGCGAATTCAACTACTGCTCTTCTCAAGCATACACTATAGTCCGGTCAATTTGGACATAAAAATAGTGATCAAATAAAGAAAATTCCGACAAAGCCAAATTTTTGTAGAGACCTTAGGTTTACCACAAGGAATAAAGTCTCAAAAGTCCCCATCAGTCCCATGCGAGCTTCGGGACTTATTCGGGGTCAAAGGTCAAAATTTTAGGTTTTTTGGATTTTTCTCGAAAACAATAAGTTTTATCGAAAAAGTACCTCAAAGCAAAGTTGTAGATCTTAAAATTCTCTATAAAAATGGTTCCTATGATTTTTTTTCTAAGACCCACTATTTTCCAGATATTGCGCTTGTAAGAATCAAGTTCTACATAATATGCACACATTTCCACACTACCTGTGAGGTAGTGTGCTCGGCGCATTTTTTTTAACGTGGTATCCCCGGTAGGCCTATTCCACGAACCTTTATGACGTTCGTTTCAGGAACAATAATTATTTAATAGTATGAAGATTATTGATATGGGTTACTGAGTTTAACTTTTTTTTATTACTTTAATCTGACTCATACTCTTCATATTCAACTTCACCAATCATGTTTTCTTCAATTTCTTCTTGTTCTTCTTCTTCTTCTCCTTCCTGTTGATGAACGCTTAGAAATTGTTCAAATGAAGATGAATCAGTTGTCTCTTCATCAAAATCACATGAATCTTCCTCTCTTGTATTTAATTGAACATTTGAGCAAGAGACACCTTGGCAATTGGTACACGCTGGAGAACACTGCAATCCTACTTTTTTACAGCCACATTTGGCACTACAACCTTTCTTGCAATTGCAAAAATAGTGTTAAGAAGTTTTTCTGGAGCAGGGGGCAGTAAAGTTCGAATCGGTTCCAAAGTATTATTTATCAATATCCAACCCCAGTCTTCAGGGTTCAGTTCATTGCCTTGCCATGTCTGAACTTGATAGTATACTCGAAACAAATGTTGAGTAGCAGATGCCGATGTTGGAGGAAGACAAGATAGCTGTACTTGCTTTTTGTTTCGTGTATTTTTTACGAATGTTAAATATCTGTACGTATCTATGCAATCAATTTTTTTTGGAGCTCCATAAACTGCAAGAAGAAACCGAATTCCTTAGTAATTAGTATTTGAGGTGAAGAATTAATTTCTGTAAATACTTTTGCGCAGTCAATCAAATCATTTTTTTCAAATAATTTTAATACTGAATTTTTGCCCCTTCTAAACATTGCTGACGTAGTATCGCATCCGGTTATCGCATGTAAAAATAAAAATAAGTTTTGGCATTTCGGATAAGCTGATAAACTTTTTGAAGAATATATTTCTGTCCGTTGCTGCGCCTTCCCAGGTTTTAAAAAGTAAATAATTTTATCAGATGGAGTCCTTGCAGTGAGTAGTACTAATAAATCAACATCTTCACCCACTACAATAGCTGTATTTCTTGCATTAAATTGTTCTATTGCTGTTTCAATTATGAGGACATCGGCGTCATTAGGAGCTTGTTTCACGGCAATATTTTCAGCTGTTATAATTTGTTACTCAACATAGAAATAAAACGAGATTTATTATTAATGTTTGCAAAAAAATGTTGTTGATTAACTGGAACTGTCATAAATTCGTCAAACATAGAAGAGGCACGAGTAGGCATTTTTGCTTGCTTGAGTACCTAAATATGTATATCCGTGGCATATGTGTGCATACTATGTAGAACATGATTCTTACAAGCGCAATATCTGGGAAATAGTGGGTCTTAGAGAAAAAATCATAGGAAACCATTTTTATAGAGAATTTTAAGATCTACAACTTTGCTCTGAGGTACTTTTTCGATAAAACTTACCGTTTCGACGGAAAAAATCCAAAAAAACCTAAAATTTTGACCTTTGACCCCGAATAAGTCCCGAAGCTCGCATGGGACTGATGGGGACTTTTGAGACTTTATTCCTTGTGGTAAACCTAAGGTCTCTACAAAAATTTGGCTTTGTCGGAATTTCTTTATTTCAATTGTCTAAATGACCGGACTACTATTTTAATCCAAATACTAATATACGCAAGTCAAATACAGATACGCTCTACTACGGCTGGCCGTTGGTTCATGCGCAGATTGTGGTTGGTCGGAGCGAATGATAGGGCTTGCGCATGATGCTAGTCTAGATAGTTGAACTAGTGGAAAGTTTATTGACAGACATTTTCGAAAAACAGTCGAAGAGAGCAGGAACAGTTTTTATAGTTTAGTGTTCATAATATTTTTAGTGATTTATATTATGGAGAAAATTCTAGACGAATGGGAATTGGCCGATTTGATTCCAATATTCAAGGGTGAGTACCTATATTTACAGATATTCTGAGAAATCGTTTTATGCACTTCCTTGGTGTGAATAAAAAAAATTAACAGATTGATTGTTGGCCAGATATCATTAGATTTATACTGAAATTCACGCTTTGGGTTTTCAGAGCATGGAATTTGGAAGATTTGAAGGAGGCAATTCGTGAAAAGGTGGCACTAATCACCGAGGAGACACTGCAGCTAGTATGGCAGAGCTTCCTCAACAGAATTGAAAACTGCATCAGAGAAGACGGCGCCGTCACCTTCCTGAAATTATTTTTGCAAGTTAAATTAAATGGGTAATCCTAATAAACATGTAAGAAAAGTAAATAAATTTTTTGTTTGAAAAATTAACACCGTTTTGCTGTTTTCAAAATGTGAATACTTCCCGTGGTTACCCTGTACAATCGAAACTCGGTGGTTTACAATTTTCGGCGGGTATATTAATCGCTAGAGGTAACATTACCTCGAGATTTAGGGTACTTCAATTATGTGACGATCACTGTAGAGTTGTACCAAGAACCTTATATTCCTTCAATTCGTACAACTCTACAGTAATGGTACACAATGAAAACCCTAAATCTCGGACCGTAATGTTACCTCTAGCGATTAATATAACCAAAGAATTGTAAACCACTGAGTTTTATTTATTCTTGTTTGAAAACTAAGAAAGTTTTGCCAGAAGATTGTTCTATGTTCGATCCAAGAAGTCTTATTCTTATTCGAAGTTTGGGTAGGTTTACTCGAAGAATGTTCTATACTCATTCCAAGAAGCCTTATTCTTAATCGGAAACTAAGAAAGTTTTGCCAGAAGATTGTTCTATGTTCGATCCGAGTGGGCTTTTTCTTGGTTAAAGTAATCCTTCATCTTGATATAAAAGTTATTATACTGTTCTCAAGTTTACTTTTCCTCATATGAAGTGTAGTGAACATTTACGTTTAAGAATAACGTGCATCTTGCATTGAGTCAAGTTATGCTTGCGGATATATGAGTCTAATATTGCTTTAGTCAAGACTACTAGTCTTGGATATAGCATATATTTTTTTCAGTGTGGATATAAAGAAGCTTCAGTTGAAATTATTGAATAACTAACTTTGTTTTTTTCTGTTATTAGAAAACATAACCAAGAAGATATCCGTTATAGGTAGCAAATACTGAAATTCCTCTACCAAGTACGTTTGTCGTTTAGGTGAGTAATAAAACTTCCATTGTTTACTTATAACCTGTCTAATGTTCCATCATATTCTTGCCACTGCACTTAACAAATTAAGAATGCACTCCAGCCAATGTCTGTTTGCTCAGGTGTCTTATTGGAATTCTTGAAACCATATCATTTACGAAATGTTAATCGTTTATTTTGTAACGATATATACTTATAAATTTCTCTGTAAAATATTTCTTAACATCGTAGACTTATAGGAATTCTAGAATAAATTTTTTGTGATTATTTGTTTAGTAAAATTTTCAACAACTTTTCCAAGGTTGAACATTTATATTTTTACTCAAAAATAATCACCGTTTTTTTCTCGTCATGCCATATATCGTTCATAGATCAGTGGCGACGCCTAGGGGGGCAAGGGTTTGATCAGCTCCTCCTTAATTTTTATGTCTAATGCTTAAAAAAGTTTTACAAATTCATTTTTCACCACCTCGACATTTTTGTCCAAACCTCCCCTAGCGTAGCTACTAATCTATAGGGGAAATATGACCTGTTATATATTTTTGAAATGAGAAAAAACGGTGATTATTTTCAAGGGGAAAAAATCATTGTTTCCATAAGAAAACCAAAATTTCATGTAATAAATCAGGAAGGAAACCTTTCGGCAAAATTTTAATTAAGCTACTGGATTCCTATCAAAAAAGTGTCTCTATAATGATTGTGTTTCAAATTTATAGCACAAACAGAAAAGCCGATAATGACCAATGTTGAAATTGCCAAAATGTTGATATTGGCTTATAACCCGAAAACAAAAGACGATGATAGAGCAATGCGGTTGGCGGCATAATGAATTTCTTGCCAAAAGATAACCGTAATGTGCCATTTATTTTTGTCTATCTGTTTAAAGTTAAAAAGTTGTAGCAGGGATCGCCACCCTGTACAGGGTGGGGCAAATTATCCACTTTTGAATACAAAGTCCTATTTCTAACGAAGATAAAAAACTGTGGTATCTGAAGGCCATTTTTATGAAACACTCAATGGTTAAAACCGCATATCTGCGACTGTTTCATAGTTAACGGGTATTTCTCGAAAATGTGCTTTTGCGGAATACTGCTGTAAATTTTCTTCTGAAGAAAATTTCCTATTTCTGTAAAAACATTATTTCGGGAATTTTTCACGTACTCGTAGAATCCCACGAGATCGATTATGTTTTTCACAAATCGACATTTCTTCAGATAATTTTTTTTTATTTGAATGGGACACTATATATTTTTTCACACATTTCGATAGAGCTTCGAAAACAAATTTCAAATAAATACCTTCCTGCAATTTTCTCTTTGCTGTTGATAGATTTCGTTCAGGTTATTTGATTTCATTGAATTTCAATTCTCATTTCCTGCAGGTGTTAACTGTTTTTTGTTTATTATTGTTTTCAAATCAAGTTCAAATTAACAAGAGTTTTTGGAGAAACACCGGATAACTATGAATCGTTCATTGATTTTTACGTGTTGTCTTCAATATTGAGTAAAAATGTTTTGCTAATCTTTGTTAGAAATAGAAAAGAATAGAAATAGCCCAGTTATCTTCTCAAGACACGTAGTGTGATTCGCCATAATTATTACAACCCAACACATTTTGGAAGATTACTGCTTCTAATGAGCCCATTAAACAATCCAATGACATAACATGCCGAAATTATGTCCTGTTCAATAATGGCACCACTCATCGTGATGCTATTTCCTCAATGACTCCTTTCCTTACCCTTAGACGTCCGAAAACCTCCGCCGGTCCTCATAATCACCACTTATCATTTGAAATCACGAAATCTAGCCACACCAAATTACAGACCACACATCGGTTCCAGGAGGTCAAAATTATTGTCATTTTATATTGTCAACGCCGACAGTTGGCGCCACTGTAACAACTACCGTCGGCGGAAAGAAGAGCTGCAGACGCGTACTCGCCGACATAATAATGAGTGTCGACGACGAAGAAACCATTAAAATTACCGTTATTCCAAATAATATTCGCCGGTGTTGGATTGCGATAAGCAGCCATGCAAGGATAAGTCGTACATTAGCATAATCACGCCTGACTGTCATGTTGGTCACACTGCCGAATCTCACGACTACTTTGCCGAATTAGGGATCTCAATTAACGCTGCTACCTCGATTTTTTTTATGTCAAGTTTCCACATCATTCACAGCTTTTGGCAGTAGTAAAAACAAAATTAATGGAAAACAAATTATTCGGAAAGACAATTGAATAGAATAATCCATTTTCAAAAGCTCCAAAATTGAACAATAAATATATGTTTACGTCGAATTGATATATTCTTTGGGCTATTTTCATCATATTTACTTCTGCTGTTCAACGTTTCGGCCAGCATTCGCCAGCTGTCGACAGAAAAACATTTTTACTCTGAAATCTCGAAAAAAGCCAGTTGAGTTTGTTATTTTTGAGAGTTTTCAGAAAAAAATCGATGTTTTCACTCTCTTTTTATTTTATTCAGTTGTCAAAAATGTATTTGACTTTTTTTATAGGCTGGATCTTATTATTGGAGCCCAGATGTTTTTGATATAAACAGACAGTTGACTGATTGGGTTTTTGGTTGTTGTAACAAAACTTCTTTCTTAAATTTTCTTCGTCTTAGTTTTTTTCTTTTTTGATATTATGACAGCTGCACACCATGAAATCCTGCGATTGAGCTGATTTTTTTATGTATCTCATTCAATAATTTATGGGACGGTTAGTTTTTTTCCAATATAGTAGGCTCTACTATAGTACTATTAGGGATGCTCTTACTAAGGTGAAAACTGATAATGAAAACGAAAAAAACAACAAATTGGATAAATGAAGTACCTAATGAGTGTGTTAGCGCCTATATTGGAGTAACTAAACGCCCCTAACGTAACGAACCAAAAAACACACAAATCCATGCATATATATGGAAACATTCACTTAATCAAGTCTTACTGTAATATTGGTCACAAATTTTGCGGATACTTCACCAAAATAGCGATCTTCATTAACGTCTCCTACTTCGCTTTCTAGATTTTTGTGAAGTTTTCTGATCGATTGTAGTTTTTCGCAGTAAATAAAATTCAGACAAAACCAATGAAAAAGAAAATTACACCAAAGTTTAATTGGATTGAGACAATTCATATTTAAAGACATCGATTAATTGTACGATGTATCTATTGTACAATTTATGCTTCAATACTTCAAGATACATAACAGAACTATAAACGGCAGACCGTATACCCATTGGACCCCATAACTTTATATTTTCAAAGTATGTTAAATATTTAAACGAACACACAGAATTGGCTGTTGAGAAAGACGTAGGCATTTCAGTGGTTGAATGATGAATCATAGTTTACAACGATCTCAATTTTGCACTCTCTTGTGAATCGTCATCCCCACTACTTATGCTTGCTTGTACGTCATCTTGGCGCGACGTTCGAACTAGATATAAATCGAATTTTACACATCTAGTTGAAAATTATATGCTTGAAATTTTAACTGAATAATTGAGTAGACCTATAATAGCTCTTGATGCTGTCACATATTTCAACTGGAATTGCCTACTGCACTGAAAGTCGGTCCAATCATTTGTGAATGATGTGTATTTGTATGAACTCTGACCAACTAATTTTCTCATGTATGAATTCTTTATAATCTGCTCGGAATATTTCGATGGAATTCGATCTGAATATTTTAATGTTTTAATGACCAATAAAACCCTTCATTGCAGGCGCCGCAGATAACTCATTCGCTCAAAAGCGCCGACCTTCGATGATAACAACAATGTATCAGAATGTACAAGATTTTTGTGAATTATTGTTTTCGAATAATTTGGCAAGAAATACGCTTTCCCCAACGAATAAACATCAAGAAATTGTGCGGATCTAAATATAAACGGTGAGCAATCCAAATGGGAGTTTTGTAATGTGAGGTGCCCAATTAGAAGCGAGTAGTACGTATTAATCAATCATTGCTTCGTGTATTCTAAACTATCATTAAGTTTATAATGGCAATTTGCATCGTATCGAACATGAAAGCTAGAATGCCGCTGGTAGACGGCATTTTTGTGGTTTTCTTTTCTCGAAACTGCCATCAAGTGAGTTATGAAGAGATGTGAAGGTGAAACATAAAATCGTAATACGCTGGCAGGTGCTGGTCGATCGGAAGTTCATTGGAGGTCAGTAAATGGATCGTAAAAATTTGGTATCCAGATGGGTTCTTTGTTACGAAGTTGATTCTGGTGCATTCCATACCAGAGTTCTCACTATCAGAGTATCAAGTAAACCTTTTTTTACTTCTTGCTCTAATGGGCCCCACTCACTTCGTTCTTCTCCGCCGTTTTTAACCGACGGTTAAAAACGGTCGGGTAAAACTGCCGCAAAAACGAAGTGTATGGGCTAAAAACGGCGCACTTACCCGTCGTTGCAAATTTCAGACGAGGCCTGATTTTCGTCCGTTAACGTTCCAACGCTTCGGGTAAACACGAGGTGTGTGGGGTAAACAGTTAAGTCGGTCGCGCATATTTCGGAGACAGTGGCGAACAGGTCTGGTGGCGATAAACTTAACTTTTTTAATTGTTTACTGCTGAGTCTTAACTGTTTGAAAACAATGTCGGATCTTCGGCAAGTGGAACCGGGACTTTTTGTTGGAATTTATTGAAGTGTACAGGTCATTTCCGTGTTCATGGAAAGTAAAATAAGCGGAATACTTTGTTTTACAGCAACAGCCGCCGTCACTGCTAACAGACACTTACGCTCCATCGTGATTAACTGCCGTGAAAGTGCGTGAAACAAAACTGAAGTGGGTGTACTTTACCGTCAACGTTCTTCCTTCCAACGTTTTTAACCGTCGGTTAAAAACGGCGGAGAAGAACGAAGTGAGTGGGGCCCTTAAGATCTCACTACATTGGATTACGCGAAGCCAAGGATTAATCAGTATAATAAATCTTGATAACTTGGTTACTACGGAAATTGTAGAAAATAACAAGTTTTTTTTCTCAGATGGGCTGTACATAAACAGAATGGTATTCCAAGAACCACGGTTTATCGGAAGCTAACAAATGAAGAATAAAACTTTCTTTCTGAATCTGATTGCCATTAAATTAGGAGTAGCCGAATGTTTACATAATAGGGCATCAAAAATATGCCCTTTTCAAGGAGATAAAATTGAAGAAAATGATATTATGAAATTTTCAAGCTAAATGGCTATCCGGAATTGTGGGAAAATTTCGAAGCAATTGGTGACTATGATCTAGAACGACAACCCAAATGATTCAAACCGAACCAGCAAATACGATTACCAAATTACTCAATATTTATTCATGTATCGATTCAACACCAAATTCGCAGTAAGACCTACTAAAAAATTCCGGATCGTGTTTGAATAACATGGGTAAACTTTTTTCTATGCTATCCATGATCATCGGACACTACTTTTTATGGTTTCAACCATAGAATCTACTTCAATAATTTATCATCATAATCGAAGAGCCATTTCATTGTAAACACGACCATAGATCATGATTCTAACTAGTGAACAATTTCAGTATTTTTCATCTCATTCGCAAACTATCCAAAATAAATACTGCTATTCATTTTTCAGTTCGAATGGAATGCTGTAAAATATATATGGGGTTGCCATTCGAAAATCTCGAAATATTCCAATTTTAAGTTCCACATTTTCGGATCAAAATTTTCGAAGAACCTTACAAGGTCTCAAAATACTGAATATACCACATGAATACATGGATTCTCTACTATGAGACTGCTGAGTTCAGTTCCATTCACATAGAAAATAATCGAGATTATACATTTCCAAACTTGCAATGCAAAAATTTCAAGAATGTGCGCATAACTTGGCAACAGTGCATGGCAGAGAAATTTTTTAGGAGGTTATACTGCGAACTTGGTATTGAATCGATACATGAATAAAAATATAGGTTGTTTCATTTAGAATAATGAAGTAGATATGTGTTTCAGATAGACGTGGCAGTACTGTCGACTTGAAAATATATCTGTAAGGCTCTACCTGAAATTTCAGAACGAAATATTTACTAGTTCTCCAAAAACCTCTAATAGGCTAACTTAAAAGGAAAACCCTGTATGTTGAAGTGTTATCTGAAAATATAAGATATGGCAATGTGAGAACAACATTCAAGAATCAAAATACTATCAAGGATAATCTAGCTAATGGTAATGCTAATAATGAAAATGAACTAACCAAAAATTGCATATATATAATATTATGAAATACCTTGTGAGTGTGGTAGAACTTATGTTGTAGAAACTAAGGGTCCTTTTGATGTTCTAAGCAAAGAATATGAAAAACTTGTTCAACTTGGATAGGTCAAAGCTTGTCCAATATGCTTTGAATAAAGATTTTCGGATTATAGGACATGAAGGTTGCATAATATCAAGAAAAGAATCATTGAAAAGTAGAGAATAAAAGGAAGTAGCTTTCATGTCACTCAGCATAATTTCCATCGGTCAACCGTTTGTAGACCTCAAGAATGTTGGGTAAAATAGAAGAAAATGATGGAACATGTTCAAAAAGAATTAGAATCATCAAGAATTTCAGGCCAGTAACAAGAAAAATAATAAAACTATCTCGAAACTTAGTACTGAACCTTATCCAAGTAACATCAACCAGACAAAAATATCAATGGTGTCATGTTAAATGACAATATGATATCGATTTTAATTGAAAAGTTCGGCAAATAACAATTCTCAAGTAACCAGAGTTGTACTTATCGAATTCAATGAATTATTCTCTTCAATCGAGTATGATAAGTACGAGAACGAGCACATTGAAAATCGCATAATATTAGTCGCATTTCAATGCAAAGATTCTTGTTGATCGAATATTTCTTCGATTGGTGTAAGTGGTCTCTACTTCTGGGGCCCACTTAGGTGAACCATTCAGGATTAGAACTTGCTCAATCATTTAAAATCTGATACACGAGTCAGTTAACTTCCTTAACCATATTTCGGTTAAAGTTTTCAGTTTCATTTTATGTCGATCTCTGAATTTTTTATAAAATTGGGCGAGATCGAGTATAAAAACACGTTTGTTTTGGGTATTATTTTCCGTATATCATTTTCATCTTTACGATTGTTATGTTATACAATTGTACTTTTCGAATATTTTCAAACCTAGTAATCCGAACGATTAGATATTTGATATTCAGCTGCTTGAATACCAAAGAGGGTAAAAATAATATGGTACATGATTTTTATGTACTTTGACCGAATATACATGTAAGAAAGCTTACACTTTCTTAATGTGTTTTTTATTTTCGAACAAAGTCGTCGGCGTTTATATATTTGTCAAATTGAAATTTCATTGTTATTGTCAAAAGTTGTGAATAAGAACATTGAATGTAGTTTCTTGTTTTCAGGTTTGTTAAGATATATGTAGATTATTGATGGTATTGAATAAATAATTCTTGTTTTCAGAATAAGAAACACATCTTGTTTTGTTTCAACAACAACAACAACAAAAGCTTACAGGAAGATGTAAGAAAGCTTACACATTCTTAATGTGTTTTTTATTTTCGAACAAAGTCATCGGCGTTTATATATTTGTCAAATTGAAATTTCATTGTTATTGTCAAAAGTTGTGAATACGAACATTGAATGTAGTTTCTTGTTTTCAGGTTTGTTAAGATATATGTAGATTACTGATGGTATTGAATAAATAATTCTTGTTTTCAGAATAAGAGCACATCTTGTTTTGTTTCAACAACATAACATTATATACATAAATACCATGCTGGTCGAAACGTTGAACAGAAGAATTGAATATAGTCCAATAGAACATCATCAACAATTTCCGTAAACAATAAGAAAATGACGGTTAATAAGGAGAGAAATTTTGCATGAAATATTTTTACTATGATTGCTATCCTCCAGTTAAAAAATAAAAAACACATTTCACACTTGTTCATATTAGTAAGAAATGGTTCTCATTTATACGAAAAAATAATTCAGCTCATTGTAAGGCACATGCTACATATTTGGAAATACAGGAATTTTCGTAGATTATTATATCAACTCAAAAATATAGATATTTCAAATTGAATTGAATTTGGAAATAAAAAGAATATTTGTGACAACTTGAATCGAACAATGAAAAACTCAAATGATGCATGTGCTTATATTTATACAGCATTTATAAAGCTACTGACGTAACTTGTCAATAATAATCTTATACGAAGAATTATTGAGAAAAATCCTGGCACCCGTCCACTTTTAATTTCAATATAAATTTATTCTATGCTTCTTGAACGCTAATTCTACTTAAAAGAGTGCTATATCGTTTTGCCCAAATGTCTGTACTTTTCGAGATTTGAGCCGAAAATTGTCTCAAACAATAGACGAATTCGTGGTCAAATTCAATTCTGTCCGTGGGGCTGTTCGGCCGGCCGTTTGCACCATAATTTTTGAAGGGATTGTCCTAGAGACTCGAAATTTTCAGGGTGAATTCGGTTCCCAACTGGCTTGGTTGAGTCCGTTAACCAGCTAAATCGTTCATCGGAATGAAAAGTTGCAGCCAAATGCATAATACTCATAACAAGACTCATAGAAAATTTTGTGACCATAGTGTGAATTTTGAATAATTTCCAAACTTTAATTCCGATTGTGCTGAGATTTTGCTTTCATGCATTTGGTATGAATCTCAAAACCCATATAAAATTTTGGGGTAATAGTCTTATTGCTCCACCAAAGAACGAGCGCTTTGAATACGATTTTTCTCACCCCTACTTTATTTTTTCAAATAGGAATATATGGATGGTGATACTTCAAATGAAAGGTAATTCAATTAATTCTGTGACGGCTGAAAAAAGGGTTGTGCTGTTTTTTATAAGAGTTTAGCGAATAATTCACATTTTGTGGTTTGGGAGTATTGCAATTATTTCAGAGGGATCCATTGATTTGTTATTTCGAAAGTAGATCTTCCTAGATTTTTTAGAATTTGAAATCTCTCACCCCTACGCCCCACACTTTTTTTTTATCAAATAGGCATATATGGATTGTGACATAACCAATGAAGTATGAGAAGGAGATGTTTCACAATCCATATATTCCTATTTGAAAAAAAAACTAGTGGTGTGGGAAGTAGAGTGAGGAATTTCAAATTCAAAAAAGGACAGGATAAATTCCTTTCGAAATAAAGTCTTCGTAAAAGAATGCTTGAAGAATTATATTGCTCTTTTGGCACGCCGTATGAAATGTCCTTCGAATAGATATCCTAGACGATTTATCACCGCAAGTAGTAACGCAAAAATGCAACTGATGACATTAGATCATAGAGAGTTACTAGTGCGAATGCACTTCTTTGCGAAGCAGTATCAATCTCATTCTGCAATAAATACCGCACGGAAATTACACACCTGCTAGCGCTAGTTGAAAGTTGTGATATCTCCGTATTAATGAAATAGTCATTATAATATAATTTTCATCATCGAATTAAGTAGAGCAAAAATCCGCTTGAAGATCGAAAGCAGATATGGATAATAGCCAATAAAAAGTCAAAAAGCGACGAATTCATCGTATGTGACCGGCGACAAGTAAGAAGTTTTGCATTTGCACATTAATAAATGCAAAACATGTAAATTGCGTTATGTCGAGTTAATTTTAGACGTTAGGTCATTGCGATCTTACAGTCACAACATATTGGCGCCAACCGGCGTCACCCGACACGGCGACTGATTTCGCATTAACATACGATTATTGTGCGATCATGCCTGGCCATGGTCAGCTTTCGAGATGATTCTTCCGTAAACTGGTGTCTCTTCAGGACTGCAATACAAGGGTTGCTTTCCACATTTCGTAATTAGGGAACAAAAATTCAAGAAAAATCCTGAGCAGCTGCTTTTGAGAGCTATTTCATTGGTAGAACAATAAGGCTATTGCCACAAAATTTTATAAGAGACTTGAGATTGATACTTACTGAATATATTAAAGTACAATCTCAGAACGATCGGAATAATATTCTGAAAATTATTAAAAAATGGAATGCGTAAAGAATCGACAACTAAAAATATAATTATTCCGAAATTGAATTCGATATTTAGGATGAAATACCTCTATTTGAATCTATGGGAGATGATTACCCTTCAACAGGGTCCTGTAGGGGTCTTCGAAGAACAGGAGATTCGAAAAATCATCACTTGGAATGCCAGACCTGGTTCAAAAGACCCTCCTGGCCGAAGAGCATCAATTTAGTATTTTTATTTAAATATTGAAGGTATTTATTCGAATAGTTTTAAGTTTCAATTTTGTAAAACGGCGAGACAGGGTTTTTTCTACTGAGGGTTTTCCCTGCGCTCTGGTAGGTATCATACGCCAGAATAGTATGGTACCCCGTTTTGCATCAACCTCAGCTAGGCACTTTTTTGTTTCATGTATTGTATTTGTAAGCTATCAATTCAAAAGAAATCACTTCGCAAATTTACATCTTCATACTCGATTTCATTTCAATTGAAAGTTTTCGATATAACGATAGACTTTTCTATGGTTGTATTAACGCAACTCCCTCAAACTGCAAAATTTCATCTCGATAGAATTGTCAATATCTAAATTATTCGCGAAAATGGGTCAAAAAATTTAATTCTATGTTTGATTACTTACGTGATCTTTTTGAAATTCTGCATGAACATTCAGTATAAGAATCTTTTCCCATAAAATAAATTTCACTCAGTTCGGATATTTGTAGGAGAAATACAAGGATTTTGCTTTTCAATATTCCGATTGAGTGTTTTATATGGTTCTGTTGCTTCTTATGATTATTGGCCTTGTAGCCGCAAAATTTCATTTCGATTGGTTTTGTTTTTTCTGATATATAGAGGAAAAAAAATTGAATTGCAATATTTTTAGGGTTGAATTATAGAGGGTTGCCTTTCATAAATTATAGAAGAAAAATGTTTTTTAGCAACTTTCACACTGCTTGACTTCTCTTCATGAAATCTCGGATATTGGTTCCTTTCATAGTTGAAATTGCATAATAATTGCATAACTACATATGCTCCGTTCGCGAAAGTTTGAGCGCATAGTAGGCTTTTGTTTATTCATCTTAAGAAATAAATAAACCTTTCCACAAACTCTTGCAGGTAATTTGATTCAACGGGATTGTGTCATTTCGATCTACACTCAATGATGCCAACCCTAAACCTTTCTACAGGTTTGGAAATTCACATCAGAAATATACGATATACAATGCATCAGACAGAGAATTCTTCCCTCCAGTTGCACAGATGAATAGTCGAGACAATCACTTGCTGTAACACACTGAATTCAGTTGTCTTACTTCATTATTCTAGTCTTGTCTCTCTCTTATCGTTTAGAGGAGCGTAGTTCTTTAGTATGGTAGGCAACAGTAAATACTTGAATCGAATATTACGGGCAGCCTGACAAATTGAAAAATCTATACGTGTAGTGCGAGTTCCCTACCATAATGCGATAAGAGAGAGACAAGACTAGATTATTGCAGTAAGACAGTTGAATTCATTCAATTATCGCACTTGATTATCTCTCCTATTCATCTGTGCAACTGGAGGGAAGAATTGTCTGTCTGATGCCTTGTATATCGTATGTTTTCGATGTGAATTTCCACATCGGTATATAAAGTCTACATGATAACCCTTTGTATTTACTCTGAGCCATAAGCATCAGAAATTTATTCAAAATATTCAACAATCACCTCACGAAGGTCACCAACTTCGACGCTAAGGTAGAAATCATAGATAGATTAAAATAACACATATATATATATATCGTCCATGTGTTAAATGTGGCAATTCAACACCGAACAAAGAATGGACTTCTGCAACAGAAGTTCTCTGTAGATTCAGTAACTAAGATGGAATGAGGGATTACATATCGAGTCACCTTTTTTCATCTCGGAAGAATTCGCCGAGTTCAGTGCATTCTTATACAGGGTCTCTATAAATGATTGTAACAGCGCAGTTGGCTTTGGATTATGCAAACCACAGAATTCTGTGATCATGCTATGCTCTGATTGCTCAGAGATTGGTATTCTGTAATCCAAAGCCAACTGCGTTGTTACAATCATTTATAAAGACCCTGTATTTTAGCTATTTACCTACAATATTCGAAGAACCCATATAGCCGACTGGTTGAGTCTGATTCATTATTCTTATTGCAGAAATCTCATGAAAACTTCACCTAGGTTATACCAGAGCTATTGAAATTTCTATGCTGCTAAAAAATAATTTTTCTCCAACCATAAAAAAATGTTGACATTTTTGTACTATTTTCAGGTGCAAAAGTCATAAATTCCCTTACCGTACAAAAATTTGCTCGTTGCTTAGAAACACTTTTAATCCTAGGATTAAACACGTTACTTCCTTGGATGAAAAGTAATTGCATTTGACGTCTACTTGACAATCAATATTCACCAACAATACCAGATATCCCTGACTACCGACTTGCTATCGCCAAATTTATTTTAATTTTGGCTTGGTTGGACTAAAAATGCCTATTTTTACTCGAAATTTTGCATTCGCTCGGCTCCGCCTCGCAACTGCAAAAATTTCTCGTAAACAAATATGCACTTTTAATCCTTATAATATAATATACTAAATAACAGTTATTCACTGATCGAATCAAATGGCCTTCAGCCCTGACTAAAAAATCTCATTTCATAAAAGGGAAACCATATTGTGCTATGCTATTTTTCGATAGACTATTTTCAGATGGTTTCAAAAAATAGATAATATGATAAACATCCGATTTTATCAAATCGAAAAGTTCGGAAAACATTTTTCGATCAACAAAACCTTTGAAGATGTTGGTTTTGAATCTGAGGCGTTCATAGAGCTTCACAATTGTGCTTTAGAAAACACTAGAAACAAAAAGATTCCAGAAACACTTTCGAAATCTGTCTAACAATCAAACTACATATAACTATTTTTTTCTAAATCAATTCTTAAAGTTCAGAATTAGTAAATATAAACCTTCTCAGTTAAACAGATACCAATAAAAATCAAGACCCTGTTTTCGATATGAAATAATTGGAAATATATAACGTTATATATCTTTGAAATCGTTTGAAAAAAGTCTATTGACATAGCATGGCATACTGTGATTTAATTTGAGAATTTCTTTTATTTATTTGAAAACTCAAGCGACACGAAAAAATTTCGACAGCACTGGTGAAAAAACTGCCCTGACGATGTTTTCATTTCGAGAGCAATACTGCGGAAGTTATAGCCAATTACAATAAAATTGGTCAATTCCGAAATAAACCTGTTATACACAAACTAGGCATCGTAGCGACTTACAGAATACAGAAATTAAATTACATTTCTGTCTCTTTCAATTCAACAGATGTGGTACTAAACCATAGAAATCTGACCACTCTGTTCACTTATTCACCCTGTAGAGTCAAGCAACAGTTCAAATTAATCCTGAGCACTTAAATGGCAGTCGTCGTACACCTTACTGTCCGAATGGTGTTAAAGCACAGGATCCAGAGGTCTTCGACCCAAAGTTCATAGCAGAATGAACATGCGATTATGTAAGACTTTTGCAATTCAGTAGTTAGGGTAAGACTTTTGTTTCATTCAAACGACCGCGATCACAAAATTTATGTCTGATTTAACGAGTCGCTCGAGCACAATTGTAATCCTGTCCAAAGATTACATTTATTCTGAACGAGCGCCTCAAAAACGACTCGTTAACATTTTTTAACATTCAAAGGACATCCTCAGATCAATAAAGAACATAGATATGCGCTGTCAGATATGTGAATGGAGGTTGAAATAGGGCAAGAATATCCATTTTTTTCTATAGATTCTTTGAAGGTTTATATTCCCTCCCCCCTTCTGCCCTACTTATTATAAACATTATATACAGGTTTGCAAATTATCATGGGAAAGATACGATATACCGGGTGGTCCAGATGGTAACCAAGAAATTTTAACAACATCAAAAATAAGCCCTTGTTTGTCCTATAATCATATATCGAGAAATGCTTCCTCCCCGATATACGAGGTGTTAAAATTATAGAAAAAAAGTATTTTATTGATAACCTTCACACTGCTCGAAATATTTTTAGGAAATTTGAGACATAGGTTTTGAGCGTCAAGGAGCACTTTTTGCATAATATCATTTATTTTCTATTCTACCAGTGGCGTCCGTACTGCATCGAGACTGAATATTTTCAGATAAGAAAAATGATACGCCAGAGTTTTCTTCGAAAATAAAAATCTATATTTAAATCCTTATTTAGTTTGGAGCAAATTAGGTTTCCTGACTTTTTGCTGTAAGACGCACCGTTTCCGGTTAAAAAAATAAAACACATTCTCATGCATGAAGAAATCGCTAAAATTTCGTTCACAAAAATAGTCTTATTATTATGTATCTATGTTTTCGAATTCGATTTCTCCATACATGAGAATGTGTTTTATTTTTTCAACCGGAAACGGTGCTTCGTACAGCAAGAAGTCAAGAGACCGAATTTGCTCCAAATTGATTTGAATAGTTATTTTTATTTTGAAAAAACTAGTGGCGTATCATTTTTATCTGAAAACATTTTGTGTCGCTGTAGTAGGGACGCAACTGGTAGAAAAGAAAAGAAACGATATATGCATAAAGTGCTCCTTGACGCTCAAAACCTATGTCTCAAATTTCATGAAAATATTTCCAGAAGTGTGAAAGTTATTAATAAAAACATTGTTTTTTCTATAATTTCAACACCCCGTATCTCGGAGAGGGAACATTCCTCGACACATGTTTATATGACAAACTAGGGCTTATTTTTGATGTAGAATAAGTGATTAAAATTTCTCGGTTACAATCTGGACCACCCTGTACAATGATCAGACAAAGAATTTTTCAGGCAAGTTGAGCAGATGTATATTCGAAAGTTTCGCGTTCTCGAACTGACTGAATGCCGTTGTTTTGTTGTAATAATGTAGTGTTGTCTCTTTCTTAATGTTGAAAGCGGCAATATGGTAGGCAACCTACCATACCAGTGATACTCGATTCAAGTATTTGCGGCTGCCTACCATACTGCCTGCATTTAGCCCCTCCCAACGATAATAGAGATAAGACTACATTATGGCAAAAAAAGCTGGATTGAGTCAGTTACAGCACGTGAAACTGCTCAACTTGTCTGCAAAATTCTCTGTCTGATGCATTGTATATCGTAGGTATCTTTCCTATGTGAATTTCCAAACCTGTATTTGCGCTAGTTTTCATTTTTCTACATTTAAATCTACCTTAAGTAACATTTGATTCGATTTATTCTCAGAAAATGCCGAGATAATGTATATTTGCAAGACTTGTGAAAACATTGTATTGTATACAAATAGCAACAACCAAAGTTGAGTTAATCAAGGGTAGTAGGTGTAATTGTATAGTATATTTCGATGAGCGGTAATGCAGGTCAAAACACACGCAGATGAATTTTGCACCACGAGCCGTTAGGCGAGTGGTGTAATCATCAAGTGTGTTTTGAGCATTACCGCGAATTGAATACTATACTTTATCCACGACTTCTTCAGTAAAATTCGATTTAATCTGCATTAAAAAATTTTGAACAGTTGTCAAAAGTGTTGACAACATTTCGTCCAACCGTCAAACCTCTGTACTCTGTGGTCGGGAATCAAATCAGAGTCTATAACTAATCAAATCAAGTACTTTCGCAACTTCAAAAATTTACGTTTTCCAAAAATAAATCTGGAATGAATCGCTAGAACGTTATCTTGATGGCTGAAATAGATTTCCGGATCGATCCTACTTTTTATTCATTTTTTTTGTGAACAATTTCATTTTCCTAGGTATTTTATTAGCGGGAGTTATGGGCGGGTGGTATTATAACACTCGCTTTTCGGTTCATAGACATGTCTATGGTTGTGTTCTAGCCACTATTACACATAGAAATTAGTTTATAGGAGTGGATAAATGTTATTATGTTCCTCTTATTTTTCGAACCTATAACTAGTTCGATAGTGGACTGTCGCTAATAACCATAAGGTGGATGCGACTTCTTAAAAAAATCATATTGACAACAGTTTATAAAGAAGTTATATTTATTTCGTCTCAGTTCTCCTAAAAAAACATAAAGTTTTTTCTTTGTATATCTGATCCTTAAATTATTTCCATTGATACGGCGTTGGGGCCTGTCTATGTTCTTTATTGAACTGAGAGGACATCTAAGCACATCTCGACATTGTCAAAGAAGTCGGCAACTAGTTGTTGGTCACCTTGACAAGAGGCCCGCTTTGGAACAAGACCGAATTATTTATGCATGTACTGAAAACCGGCAGAGGCAATGATGTAATGCCTATCAGATGTGCGTCTAAATTGCAATAAAACGAGCAGATTAATGAGATGTGATGCACAATGTGTTGAAAACAAACTGGGGACCGAATTGCGCAACTATCGGTGATCTGTGGGCCATCGAAGGTCACTGTTGGACTTTTATGGATCGTGTGAGAAAGATTCTGATAATCAGACTTATTATACGCCTGCGTTTTAGGACCACTGCGAACAAATGAAAACATGTCAGTTGACAGATTCGATTTGTCAATTGACAGATTCAATCTGTAAATTGACTGATTTATTCTATCAAATCTAAGAGGGCTACTTCATGACTTCACGGTCATATTCGAATTTCGAGAAAAAAGTCTTAAGTTTTAGTCATCCAATGCTCAATTGAAGTATGACTGTCTGTCAAAGCAAAATTCAAATATGAGTTTTACAAGAAGAGCAATGATTACGCTCAAATCATTATCAAATCGAATAGGTTCTCTTCTATCGCGCATAGAAATATAATCGATGTTTCTGTGAGTGACCATGTTGCTTATGGCATTTAAAATTATTATAATTATTTTGAGCTTACCTTCTCCACTCGTGGTGAGTGAGCCTGGAGTTGAATTCCTACAAACTAAGGGTGCTTCACTAGGTGCTCTATCTGTAAAAAAAAATATTGTAATTAATGTTTTTTCAATTTAAAGTGACAGTCGTCATAATATCATAACCAAAGGAAGAAGTTTTCTGATAAATGTACAATACATCAAATACAGTATTTCCTGAAAGTTAACTTTCAAGTAACGAGATTTTTTTTGCAATAACGATATTCTCCACTAAATGGTGAAATTATTGATGAAAATGATAATAATGAAGAATAATTTAAAGAAAACAACGGTCCGAATTGAAATTCTGACCATAGAGAGATGCGCCTAATTCTTTCTGTCTAGAAAGTACAAGAAAGCTAGAGTTTGCTTTGCCTCTTATAATCAAATGGCAGGAAAATAATCAATTTTGCGAAGAATGTTAAATTCCAGGCAAAAGGTAGCTCAAGTACGGTAAAACACAAAAGACCTCAGTGGTCACAGTGCAGATAGATAGTCACCACGGTCCCAATCGGCCACAATCTGGTCTAATCTAAATTTTATATCGCTCTTTCCATTTCCACTAATTATTGAGTGGGTATATTAGATGTGAGAGATATCTAACAATTACGATTTTTCAGGTATTCGATCAATTCTTTCGTTTGTTTCAAAATCACCTTTGGAAATATTTTATTATACTCGAAAAAACGTTTAGAATGTCTGATACACGTGCTGTTACTCATTACTCGTTGAAACTTTATGAGCCGGTTGATTTAATAAGAATCGTATATTTTAGTTGTGTGTCAGGAATTCCCAATAAATTTAGATAGTCTGAATGAACTTAAATCAGGAAAATAAATCTACCTGTCACTTCGAAATTCATGGAACTTACAATCATGATTATATAAACACTGTAATATATTGTAAGTTTGAATTTAACGTGCATTATTGTTTGGATTGAGTGTCTCAAAATGAGTATTTCGAGTGATTCATTGAAAACCATTTCGGAAATGATGAATTTTCGGAATGCCAAAGTATTTCGTTAATTTTTCATGTCTTTGAGGAAAATATTATTGAAATTACGGAAATGAGTAGCCGAATTCAAACCATCTGAATTGGCGGTTTAGTGTGACGTACGCGTTCGCATTCATTTCATTGGTTGAATGTTGAATGACAGCTAACAACGATGCCAGCTGGCCACTGTGTTGTGAATCGTCATCCCCACTAATTATGCTTGTTCTTGCGTCATCATGGTGTGGCGTACTTTCAATAATCATTCAAAGATCTTAATTGTTTGAAATTTTAATTGATTCATTGGAAAGCTATATAGATATATTAAACACTACTTTTGATGCTGTACCTTGAAAATAATTTATATTTTATAACACTGAAATTGCCCCTCCACTGAGAATTCCGAACGACTTTTGCTTTTCGGAAGACCCGAATCTAGAAAAAAACTCTTGAACTATTAATCCGATTAGAAAATTACACACATACAATCAAAAATCAAACTGTTACATCTATAAACAATATCTGGCAATTTATATGTTCTATTCAAATCGTTTCGATATCACAAAATATGTTTTAACGTTATTCTTCAAATTATGAATAATCAATTAATATCTACCAATACAAACAGGTGTGGATACATAATTTATGTGACGTTTACTACAGGTACGATAGTTTTTTGTAGGTAACTCGATCACTATTCATTATGTTTTTAATTGAAAAGACATGAATCGATTTATCTTTACCGAATCAATCGATAGAATGAATATATTTTATTGAATAATCAATTCAATAACAAGAAATATTCAGACCTAATGACCTAAATGTAAGATGTTTCATAATGAAGTTTTCTTAGGAGACCTGAGGACTGGAAAATAATGAGAGTTTTTACTCGAAATATTGAATCGAAGGTTTTTTTAAGAAAATTTTTCCTTTTGGATAGCCCACTATTCGTACAGTTGTGGATTTAAAAACTGCATCTTTTGCCATTTGACAAGAAAAAAGTACACTGTTATTAAAAATGGAATGATATACGCGTTGAAATTGATGAAATTTGCAACATCAACACTGAAAATTTTCTAGTTACTTTTCGCAAATTTTAGCACTAAAAAGTCAGAGAACTTGGTCCTCTCTGAACAAATACATACCATCAGTGAACCTACCAAGTGATGATATAATAAAGAAGTAGACAACGAGAAGAACTTCAACTCGCTGCCATGGGGGAAAAAGAAAAAATGAAATTGTTTTCAAGAAATTTTTTAATGATTTATGTTTTATATACAGTGTGGGAGCCACTTATGGAATAAAATTCGTTATGTTATTATTTTAGAAAATTATAAAAAATGCCGAGACACGTCAACTTTTGAATTGAGTTCAATAAATTCAAATGTACAGGGTGATTCACACACTGTATATTTGCATATATTTAAAATCTTCACAATGAACCGATTTCAACAAACTAAATAATGTATGGTCAATTATAAATTGAAAAGGGTGAAATTTTTATTATTACAGTTATAAAACACAGCAATAAAAAACCCGCTGTATTCGACTTTAATACATTAAAATAAATGCAAAACTCAATTCAAAAGTTGACGTGTCTCGGCATTTTTTAAAATTCTTTGAAATAATGAATTTTATTCCATAAGTGATTTCCACACTGTATATTTATTGAACTTTATGGGTCCCTCGTTATGATGTACCATTGGATTTCAGGATCTTATGAATGAATCGTTTAAAGAAAGGAGCTGCAATGTTTCCTTTGTCGGTAACATTTTATCGAAAATAAAAACATGCATTCCCTAGTTGTTTCTGAGAATCGATAAACAGCAAATGATCAGGCGTGTTAGACCGCAAATTGTATTTATACCGTACATGCACGCATAATAATAAAGCCAGGCCAAATTTCAAGTCATGATTGAATTGAGGAATGTATACATCTTAGTACCTAATCGATTCGTTGAATATCGTTTTTGAGCGTTCATGCTCCTTAAACGATTGCTATATCGTTTTGCCCAAATGCCTGTTATTTACGAATTTTGAGCCGAAAATGGTCTCAAACGATTGGGTTTTACTCCCTGATAACGAATTCGTGGTCAAATTCAATTCTGTCTGTAGGGCCGTCCCTGTCGAAGGCATTGTCCTAGAGACTTCACCAGCCAATTCATACAGGGTGTTCCATAAAATATGGCCATTCAAAATTTTTGTTCCTCAATATCTCAGACAAAACGAAACCCATCGAAATTTTTTGGCTATAGTGAGAACAGAACCATAGAAAATTCAATTAGAATATTGAAGAGAAGAAACTTCATATTTCCATAAAAGAATTCATTTTATAAATAAAGATTGATACACTGAATGGTCATGCAGAATTTCGTGGATAATTCTGAAAAAAAACTTTCAGTATAAGAACTTTCATCCGGATCAGATATTTTGTTGTGAAATATATGAATTTTTCAATATCTCGACTACATTTTATGGTTCTATTAACGCAATGACCAGAAAATACAAACAGAATCGTATGAGTGTTCTTATGAGTTCCTATCTTGCATGTGGCTTGAAATTTCAATTCGATCGGTCTTGTTCTATCTGAGATATTGAGGAAAATATTTGAGAGAAAAGCTCTGAGCTGGTCCTTTTGAGTGCTCGTTCGTTGATATGGAGCAATGAGACTATTACTGCAAATTTTTATATGGCACTATAGATTGACACCAAATATTATAAATGCAGAATCTCAGCACAATCGGAATTATATTCTGGAAATATTCAGAAAGTAAAATATGTAAAAAATATAAATGAAAAATATTCAAATTCTTTGATTCTGATGATTCAATTCCCTTACAATTTTACATGAAGATTCAGTACCTATATCAGTTTCCATTCACAGAAGAAAAATCTCACTCGATTCGAATATCCGTTACGGAAATATAAAGATTATTCTTTTTTATATTCCAATTGATTTTTTATGGTTCTGTTACCACTATAACCACGAAATTTTGGATGAACATTCAGTATATTGATATACATTCAAAAATTTAATTTCACTCGAATCGGATATGTTGTTATGGAAATATAGGGATCCTTCTTTATAATATTCCAATTGAATTTCCAATGGTTCTGTTAGAACTATGGCCACAAAATTTACCCTGAAGATCTCAAGTCTCAAGAACGGGCGGCCCGACGGACAGAAATGAATTTGACCACGGATTCGTCATCAGGAGGTCACACCTTATCGTTGAGACCATTTTCGGCTAAAAAATTCGAAAATTACAAACATGTCGACTAAACGATATAGCACTCGTTTAAGTAGTACAGAGAGCTATAAAAAGCTACGATTAACAAGCAACAAAGCGTGGTTATCGCTTTCACGGCTAGTGATTCGCATTTGACACGTTCATGAAAGCGGCGAGGGGTGCCATCCGCCCCCACGCTGTTCTACCCTCTCGAGCACGTGGTTCCGGCATCAACGTTCAGTCTCAGTGGGCGACAGGATGTGGTGGTTAGTGGCGTCTCACGAAGAGAGGGCTGCGATCTGCAGACAATGCAAGACTGCTGCACCTGTTGTCTGCCGTCTCGACTCATGATTTCCCCTGTCGCCGACTGGAACGCAGGACCGTATTGGGGCGTGTTAGCACCTCGATTTCTGATCTGATTATGTACTCCGATGTTTCCGATCTCAGAGTGAGAAGTAATCATAGAAATGACCCTACTCGGGAAAAATACTGCATTGTAATCAGCTCTAAAGTGAGATGGAAAGCACTTACTGCCGAACTGGGGTTAAGTAAACAAAAGGTTAGTTTTTGAGAGTGCTTTATCGTTTTCCCCAATTGTCTGTAATTTTAGAATTTTGAGCTGAAAATGGTCTCAAACAATAGGGTTCTACTCCCTGGTGACGAATTCAGGGTCAAATTCAATTCTGCCTATGGGGCCGTCCGGCCTGGCCGTTAGCATAATAACTTTCGAAGGGATTGTCCTGGAGACTAAAATTTCAGGGTGAGTTCGGTTCCCAAATGGCTCCGTTAAGTTCGTGAGCCAGTCAAATCGTGCAGAGTGTTCCATAAAATATGGCCACTCAAAATATTGTCTCAAACAAAACGGAATCCATCGAAATGAAATGTTTCGGCCATATGCAAGATGGTCATAATAAGCTTCATGCAAAATTGTGTGGCCATAGTGTAAACAGAACCATATAAAATTCAATTGGAATATTGAAAAGAAAAAACTTCATATTTCCATAAAAAAATAATCGAAACGGATGAAATTTAATAGTATCCCCACAACGAATTGAAACATTACCGCGTTGATTGCAGTTTTCAGAATTTTGGCTAAAGAACCAATTTCATTTAACCATGTAATATTTTTTAGAATCTTTGAAACATTTTATGGGACATCAAATACATATTATACAGGGTGTTTCCTAAACATGCGGCAAAAATTCGGGGGATTGTTCCTTGGACTATTCTAAGAATATTTTGTCCTTTGATGATTTTTGAAAAACCTCTTTGTTTCGAAGATACAGGGGAAAGAAACTTTAGATAATAACATTTTATCATGAAAAATTACATGAAAATTTAACTTAACCTACAAAAACTGTTGAAAATGACCACCTCTAGCCAGTGTATAGCGATTCATAATAGGCAACGATAAAATGTTAATTGCTAATACATCACAAAACGAATTCAAATGAAAACCGTTTTTAATCTGTATTCCTTTACCATCTGAACTTATCAATTTTAAGTCAAAAAACTGGCCGTTTTTAGTAATTGGAATGTTGTTAAACAAATTTAAAAATAAATTGTACCTACTTAAGTATTTTTTTAAACTGTTATTAATTTTAAAAATATGAAAAATGTTGTTCGCCCTGTATCTTCGAAACAAAGAGGTTTTTCAAAAATCATCAATGGACAAAACATGCTTAAAATAGTCCAAGGAACAACCCCCTGAATTTTTGCCGCATATTTAGGAAACACCCTGTATAACGTTTTTTCATTTTTTGACATCCAAGCCAATCGTAACTTCATGAATATGACGAGCTAAGAGCTAACCCAATTCGAGAGCTAGAGGTAAAGAACTATGATTTATCTTGTAGTTGGAAGTCAACTTATTAATTCGTCGGCCGGATATATGAAAACGAGTCTTTGCACATAAGCCAGACAAACTGCACATATTTGGTAAATGCAAAAAAGAGTTCCACAAATGAAAATTAATTTTGGAGTGATAATGCTTAGGCAAACACACCTTTCAAGTTTTTCAATAATTAACGTTGGACTTTCCATCATCGCGGAATAATAATTATAACCTGCACTTTACCCACATTTTTCTTAATAAATATTTAAGCTTCTGAACCTAAACAGCATGTCGAAAGTGAAACACTGACACCTTTCTACGTGTAGACAAGCGGCTTCCCCACGATATATTAATTTTAATAAGCTATAAAACTGGATGGTTTCCAACCGGAGCAGAATCAAATTAACTCGCTACAAAAATGCAATAAACTAGGAACTTTCGTTGGGCTTCGTTCGGTAATGAACCATTATGGAACGTTTCGAGCGTGCGAGAGGTTGATTTAAAGCATCAATATTTTCACTGGTGTGATGGACAGGTTCACTTTTAATTGGCACTCAACTCAGACGAATTTGAAAGATATAATCTGTTCGTTTTTATAAAATCGGTTCTTAGGTTACAGAAGTTGACACATATTCCACTCTGAATAATATATCATCAGAAAGCGTCTAGGAAGTGGGTAAAGTGGGTACATCCCGGGTGCTAATTTTTTCAGTAGTACCTAGCATGTTTCGGCCTAGTCTGAAAATAAAAACATCGTTATTGATCATAACCCTAGCAACGAATTAACGGCTTACAGTGCATATGAAATTAGTTGTCAAAACATGTTTTTCGATCACAAATCGCAATAGAAAATTGCTAGTTCTAGAAGAAGTCTATTCTTCCTAAAAGCCCTATTTTCCGGACTTGTTACGTAAATAACTTATCAATAATTTTCAATTTTACTATTTTAGGAATGTGTTTTTTATAAGGTGTTATAATTTTTTGATAAAAAATGCATTATATTTTTCTATTCAAAAACAGAAACAAGCATGTAATATTTTTCAAAGATAATTCATAACATGTACATACGTATATTTTTAAAAATCAGTGTTACATAATGATGTGAAATCAGAAGCTTATTTGCGCTTCATTTCGTTCATAATGAAAATAACGGTTAGGAAAATTATAACTGAAAGCTGTTGTTTTCGTTCTATTTATTGATTCATTATGTTTAAAGATCGCTTAGACAGTATGTAACGTTTCACTTAAAATGAAAAAGGATACCCTTCATATTTTCCTTATGGATATGTCAAAAAATAATTAAGAATAGAACCCACGGAGTGTCAATCACGTTAGTTACTGTAAAGTCTTTATTTCTACGACCAAATTCAGTTAATTTAACATTAAGCATCGAAATGAATACAAATCAACGTTCTAGTCAGTCATTCGTGTTTAATGATATATTTTCTCTTTTCAAGGTGTCACTAATAAGACGTCATGAGTTTGAAACCCTGAAATAAAAAATATCAAAAATTATCGACGGCAAGTCTTTATTTCTATGACCAAAGTCAGGTTAATTTGACATTAACCATCGAAATACATACAATTCAAGGATCTTATCATTCGATCGTGTTTATTGAAATATTTTTAATTTTTCAGTGTCGCACTAAAACGACGTCGTAAGTCTGAAATAGAAAACAACACAAATTATCGAGTGCAAGAATGGAACATTTCAATGCCACCTCAGCTCGCTGATTTATCGGGTACGTAGATGAAATTGTCGTGCGATCAGCATACTATAAAGTAGTTCAGTTCGTTTCAGTTTTAGGCGCCAGGTTATTTAACATTCCATTCGATCGGAAAGGTCAGTCGGGCCTCAGTGGCGCTAATCCGAATTCCGAACGGTTCCAGTGGCGTTGAGAGAGGGGGGGGGGACATACGGTAGGCGCACGACTTACGTCCTGTCTCGTCAAGCTGTGTGGGTGTTTGGTTTGGTGAGAACAAAGCGAATATGGATGTTCTTTTATGAATGGGATGGTAGAGAGCGGCTTAGAGATTGGGCACGACAGGTGCCCACCAATTAATGGAATAAATTATTGGTTGTTAGACGGGACTGTAAAAATGACCGGAGATTCTCGGAAGGACCGTTTTATCATCCCCTTCAACGGCAAAAATAGAATGTTCTATTTTGGTACATCATGACTTCTTCTGATCTGAATCTTGGGACGACGAAATTCCTATTCTATTAGGCGTTTGATTATGGAAACAATGTGCGATTTTTCAACGAAACATTCAAATATAATACAAAGGCTTCATTTTAATTAGGACGATGCATAATGTCTTCAATGGGTGACACCTGAAGTTTATATGTAATATTTTTTGCAAAATTGAACATGAAAGGCAGACGAGGAGATGAAAAGAAAAAGCACAGGAAATTGCAAGTTTAATAAAAAAAATATAAAATATATATGTATATTAATAAGGAAAAATTAATTAAACACAGTTTCTGTGATGAAATAACTTACTCACAATGTTATCAGGACAAAACTTAAACGGGGCATATCTGTTTTCATATGTCGTTTATCTGAACGGGAAAAATGAGTTACTGAATCAACAAAAGCGAAACAATAGATGTATTTCAATAAAGATTCAAAATTTGACAGTATGCAAATATTGTTAGGAAGAGCTTCAATTAATTGAACTGTTACCTAAGTAACAAATTATGGCCGGATATTTGAATATATTCCTGATAATTCGAAATTCTTTGTTACCTTCTAAGAGCACTATTTGAAGGCTAATTGAAAATTAATATGCTCGAATTTTTTTCTTCTTAAGTCTTAATTTTGTCAACAAAAATTATGTCTGAAACTAATACGAAATTGTGTACCTACCATTGCTTTTGAACATCTAAACAGTTACATCCCTGTGTATTCTCGTGAGTTGTTATATTATAATATACAGAAAACATTTATTCAAAATACTCAAAAAAAAAAAGACACTCAAAAAAATTATTCATCATCACATTGGATACTCCACTTATCTTGTCCCCCAACTAATGATACATGTCAAACTGGACCATAATCAAGAATCTTATAAATAGATATCATCCATACATCAACATGATTTAAGCTTGCATTTTATGGAAATACCAGCGGTACTAATTAATTCCATCGGGAACTACGAATATAACTCACAAATTTCCTAGAAAAAAACGTCGAACACTTTCGCCAAACTGTGTCTCGACTCTCGTGTGGAACTAAATAAAACCAAATGTTTTCTGATCTAGACGAATATAAATAGTTGTCACTTGTAGCATAAAAAAATCTTGAACCGTTTTACACCTACTAACTCAGAAATAGTTGATTCACGATATCATTTGTGACACATGGCCTACAAGTGGATTTATCGAAGATTTTTTGTCTGTTTGAGATGTTATTTATTACCAGTGGCGCCACGAACGAGACGAGGTAATTTTTGTGTTGAGGCCGAAAAAATATGGTGGAATGGAGTAACTGTCACCTGTCACAGTTGTTAGTGTTCTTCAACCAATAGAGATGATTTCAATTGACGCTCGAATTGACGGTTGGGGACTTTCCACCGTGAAATTTTATGGTATATTTTCTACTAAATTTTGAGCCTCTCCAATTCGCAAAATCGGCCTGATGTGATACACATTTTTTTTATTCAGAATATTCATTTTTGCGCGCTTGTTCTAATTAAACGAGTGCTATATCGTTTTGCCCAAATGCCAGTTATTTTCGAATTTTGAGCCGACAAAGGTCTGAAACGATAGGGTTTTACTCCCTGACGAATTTGTGGTCAAATTCAATTCTGTTCGTGGGGCCCTCCGGCCGTCCGTTAGCACAATAACTTTCGTATTTTCTGAGAATCTTCACGATATTACCTTATATTACTGTATATTTTTTCATACTGTGAGAGAAAAAATGCAACGAACAAAAGTCCAACAGAATTTTTCAAAAACGGAGATATTTTGACATCAGAATTTTTAATTAAAAAAAAGGGTGCTTTTTCGATTGAGGTCAATAAATGATGAACTAATGAATAGATTGAATCAAAAAAATAACAGAAGGTTTGGGACATAAAAAGGTCAGTTCTCACCAAATTCCATAAAAATGTTTTTAGTGAAAAGTTAAAATGAAGAAACACAACTTCGTTATTACAATTTTTCACATGAAATCTGTGATTACGTAAAAAAGAATGAATATGCCAAATGTACATAATTTTATTACCTACAACTTTGCCATACAACATCTAAGAGACTCACAGTTTTGCTGAAAATCGAAATAACCGGGTTTTTACCATTGAAAACTCATTCGCTACCACTTTTCGACCTCAGATCGCCTGCAACTTGTTACATTTTCATTGTTTTCCTACAATTGTCAATTAGTTTCATTCTACTTCAATTTTTTCTCAAAATTATCTATCCTGGTCTATAAGAACAATCGCCCAGAAAGACATACCATTTCAGAAATGTGTAACTGCTTTTCACATTATTCAGTTCAATAGAGAATAAATTACCGTTAATTAGCAAATATTTATCTCTACAGGAACTAGGTAGCCACTTGACTCATGCATTGAAATCGATAATCTAATTTTTTTCATTAAGTTTCATTCGATTCCTTTGTATGTTTATTTTAATGTAATCAAATATGGATAACTCATTTCTTCATAACAAAGGTGTTATTCATGGATGTATTATTAATGTAAGATTAATCTTGTTTTGTTATCTCGAGTGCTTTAAAATCTGTCAAGAATGAATAGTTTTTTTCATATTATTTTAATAGATTTATTAATGATGCGATCGGTATCTATACTACTCTAGTCTATATCAGAAATTATTACAGTAGTGTTACATTATTTTTCCGCGGAACTTTCTACGCATCACTATTATTTTTGAAGTGAGCATGAACTGATGTAGAATCTGTGGTCGAAACTTATTCTATTCGGCAAGCCGTCCGTAAGGACAGAACCCAACACTTGAAAGTAGAAAATTATCGGTTATACACTTCAAGGATTAGTTTGAGGAGATTTTTTAACGAGATATTGAGGCATAAACTATTTTTTTCCAACTGAACTAACCTTGAACCAATCGCTAAGAAACTCTCTGTTATGTATACGTGAATCAATAATGAGAATTTTCGAAATATTCCTTTTCACAGATTCGATGAACGTCATCTCAGAGTGCCCAGGAGTGCATTGCATTGGACCTAGACAAGTTACAGATGTCGAAAATATAAGGTATAATGAAACAACTAATGAAATGAAATGCTATACATCCAGCTGATGTTCGACAATGTTTAAAGAATTTGTGACTAGGGCTAACTGATGTTGTATATTATATTAACCTTCTTCTGGTAATCGTAAGTTATTGTCTTCACTTAAACATTATCACCTCATTTTGTCTATTTTTATCTGGAGTTTTCAGTTATAACCAAAAGGTATACAAATCGTTTTGAAACCACGAACCAAGTTTACACTATCTTTAGGCTCCTTTCTCGGCAAGTGATCTTTCAAAGCGAATACGAACTTCATTGAGCGGTGTGCATTTTTGCAGGTAAAAGGGTCCACTCACTAAGAAGGAAGCGCGAAGACTTCAATGCGCGTGGTACGGGGTACGTTGAAAACTGTGTGTGTATGGCGTTCCGCCGTTCGAAATTTGGAATGCGCAATTTTAGCGTGTGCATTGCTCATCGTACGTGGAAGAATGACCATGAACGACCGTGTATGGGCAACAAGTTTGTGCACGTTTCATATTTTTAGCAATACAGTGTCGGGTTCGCTATTTATACATTGGACATTTTTTCCTTAATGACAACACACGCCACTGCCATTAACATCAGATCTTTTTTCGACGTCATCTCACGCTTGTCGCTCATCCTCACTCAACAAGCAAAAGTGTCTGTGTGTGGGAAATATGAATGCACACGTTTACTTTACAGCAAACGTGCAGACACTTAACTGCGCATTCTTCCTTCCTAGTGAGTGGGCCCCTTTAAAGAGGGACTCGCGCAATGAAGTTAGTTTAGTATACACTTTGAAAGATCACTTGTCCAGAATACGGAACCTGTTCGAGTGTTTTTCAGCCAGAAATGTTTACAATCGAGAGATACATAGATAGAAATCCGGAAAGAAACTGTCATATGTGTAACATAGTGATCGATTCTGATAGTCAAGCTGCTATTAATGCAGTGAACTCCTACGTCATCGACTCAAAGCTACTATTGCCGAAGAAAACTAAATGGAGTAGACAAAAACAACAATGAAAAGTCTAAAACACAAGCCAGAAAGGGAACGCAAACGCCATTTACTGATCTAGAACCATTCTGGAACAACTGCAAGAAAGAGTTTGCAGAGAAGAATAAAATTGAAAGAGAAACACTCTGACGGAATCTTCTGGATCATTCCGAAAAGTTACTTCGGAACTTTTCCCTCTAGGGTATTCGAGTTTATTGAGGTTGGGCAACTAGAGGGAGAGCTGAGACGCAGTTGCGAAAAGAGCTCTGGTGGAGGCACAATAGACCTTGAGGTCGCTGTAGAATGTTACCCCTTAACAATCTACAATGCGCAATATTTCAGTTTTAGTGAAACATTTTCCTAGGAGAAAGAAAAAATAGCTTACCTTCAGGTTTAAGCGTATCCATGGCACAAACGGAGTAAGGAGGAGGAGGATAATCTGAAAAATAAAGAATTCATCAATATAATGAAAGTTAATAATATAATTGAGTTCCTTATGCACTTATGAAGAGATTGAAACAATATTGTGGTTAAATGAATGAACGAGTCGCCAAAGTCGAAAATGATTCGGAGACGTCATATCATCGGTCATATCTTGTTATGTTAGAATACTCATTTATTGATCTGAAGGATAAATAACTGTCGGATAGATTCATTCGGTACTGAAGAATAGGACCTCAAAGAAAAATCCATCATTAATAACCTTTTAAATATGAAATGTAAGAAAGACCAATCTTCATTGGACGAATATATTCTGAGTGTATGCAGACGGGAAATCATAAATTAAAAATATTTCAATCCGACGGGACACAGTTTAGCGTTTTGGTCTGATGGTAGACACGAATGACACATATAAATGTCTCATATACATTTAATATTTTTAAAAATATCATTCCTGAATACCTAAAAACATCTGAAGAAATTTCAATAATAATTATTACTTAATGTGTAGTGTAACAGTTAATGGAGGCATATTTCATGGTTTTTAAGAGCGTTTCATGGTGGCATGACGTTTAAACACTGGAAATCCATTATGATTTTCGGAAGGTTTCAAATAACAAAGATTAAGAGTTTTTCATACTTAATGGAAGCTTCTCAGAAGTTGCTGCATGGAATATTTATATGATTTTTTTGAAGAAATATATTTTTGGCACAATATACTAATATCCTAACGTTGGAGCTTTCTCTGGTTATTTGTTGGCCTTGAACATATTTTGGTATGCTGAGTGATATACGTGACTACTTATATTTGTTTTATCAATTTACAAGTGATATGTATACAATAAGGTGAAACTTAATACAAAATTTGAAATAGACAATATGGTAAATGAGTTCACATCATATGATAAAACTAATAATATCAAACCAAAAAAAGTGTAAAGAAAATAAACAATTCCATACCAGACCCAGATTCTAACTCATGGCCTCAGAATGACGTGTCAAGACTCAACTACTAGGCTATTGGAAGGATAGTCACTGGTATCCATTTTCATATGCCGCTGATTTGAACGGAAAACTTTCTTCAATTTTTTGTATATCCCTATTATCCATATATCGTATTCTGAAATGCCAGACTGAACATTTTTAAAATAGTATATGATTACGAAAATTTGCAGAAATCCACACCTGAGAGTCAAAAGTCGGTATGATAAAATATTGTTATACCCATAAACTATGTTTTTAAATCGAATTATAAGATCTCAACGAACATTTGAAGTAATTAGCTTAGTAAATTTCATTCGATTTTCCAATTTCTTCAACTGCTTTTTCTTCATTCGGCCGAATGATCCATAAGCTTCTCGTACCAGTCACCTGTCAACAGAACACACCCCTGCATCCGATGTACAAGCCAGACAGACAGACACACGCACTTGTACAGAACATATCGTTTCCGTACGTCAACATTGCAACCCAGATGCAGCCATAAATTACTGAAAATTACGGGGCAACATCGAAACAATGAGAATTCTTCGACAACTTGGCATGTGGGCCGGTTGTGTAACCTGTGACAGCCCAAAATATGGCCTGCCTCGTCCGTCGTGGCCGAAGACCGGCTCGCAGACCATTAACATAATTACACTAAATCACAGCGAAAGGCCGCCAAGGAGACCAATTGCCGGATTGCCGAAGAAAGAAGAGAGCTTTGGAATCGAACTCTGCCTGAGTTTATGATCATCATCTTCGGAAATGAGGAAAATGTATGGTCGGCAAGAAGGGAGATGATTGTCCACAACAAATTACGGTGGAACTTCCCTACAACGAAACCGCTGAAACCGTAAAAAAAAAATTCGTTAAAAAGAAATTTCGTTGTACAGAAAAATTTTTTCTATAGTCGGCAATGTTAGGGTTGACTTCACTGATAAATTCAAGTTTATCATTCAAACTTAAGCACTTCCTTTCAGACATGTTCGCACAACTTTTCAAACTAGCGTAATGGTTCGATCGAAACCAAACAGCCAGGGTTGTATTTAAAACTGTTCTCTGCCCGCCGGCGCCGTAATGATTTAGTTTAAGGTCGGGATTTATTACGTACGTCCGGAAAAGTTGCAGAAAAAAACCCACTCTTATACCTTCTGACCAATACCCATTCAAAGGGCGATGTTCTTTGAATATTTTGTTATAGAGAGAATTTACTTCGTTTTAGAGGTTGTTTTGAACATGGAATTCAGATTCAAGGTGCCATGTCTTGTACGGAATTCGTAAAGCTGAGAAATTCGTTATACAGATGTTCGTTATGGAGAGGTTCCACCGTACAGGGTGCGGCAGAGGAACAAGTGGATATAGATTTTAGATTAAACAAACACATATGCAAATATCGAAATGTTCATTTTCAGATAGTGTTCGAGATTATATCTGGTGAATGGTGACCATTATTGTCAATACACTGCGTTAATCGATTTAGGAAATGTCGGACAACCTTATTCAGCATTATGTGAAGTATGTTAGCGATTTCAAAACGGATGTTGTTCTTCCTTGGACGATCATCGAAAAGATGTGATTTCAGATAACCCCATAAAAATCGCAGGGGGCTAAATAAGGCGACTGTGCTGGATAGCTGAAACCCCTAAAGAACTCCACGAGCGGCATCCCTACATTCACAACGTATCACTTTCGCTACTTGGCAAAATAGGCCTAGATTTTTTCGGAGAAAACGAACGGACTTCTGATCTTTATGTACATGGTGATTCACTTATCTTGGTAACCTATTTTTTCTCTAAAAGGGATGAATATTTTTTCATTTTGTTAACGGTATTTGATGCAAGTCAATAATGACCTGAGATATGCGTAAAAGTCGGAGAAAAGAATTGAGACGCCATGAGTCGCGGCGCTATCAAAGTTTTTTCTTCAAGAACATACCCTTTTTATTATGTAATTCGAAAGATAATTCAATTCTGAATGTTTCTTCTGAATACCATTTTTTTCTATTTCTTACCTTCAGCGACCTGCAGCGTGTTTTATGTTGATTCTATTCCATTTATTTTTTCTGCATTGTGACAGTGAGTATGCCTTGATTTAGAGATGCAGATATGCTTGTCTTTATAAAAATCGAAGAGACTTCGTAGCAAATTATTTCTCCTTAATTATATTCATCAAATATTATATTATATAGCAATAAACATTTTTTTAATAACAAACGTAACATGTCAAATGATAATACGTTTTATATATGTATACCGGCCATTATGATCCATACATAGATTATATCTTTTACTTATTTCATTATACCGAAGTGACTTTGGCCAAAATATTAGGGTTCACTTGGACAAAGTAACTGATAATGAACTAAGGAAAATATATAATTTATGTATGGATCATAATGGCCGCTGCTATATAGAACATAAGATTTTATCCACTCCTACTAACTAATTTCTATGTGTAATGGTAGTCATAACACAACCGTAGACATGTCTATGAACCGAAAAGCGAGTGTTATAATAACACCCGCTCATAACTCCGCTAATAAAAATACCTACGAAGAATGAAATTGCTTACAAAAGAAATGATAAAAAGTAGGATCGATCCGGAACTCTATTTCAGCCATCAAGATAACGTTCTAGCGATTCATTCCAGATTTATTTTTGGAAAACGAGAATTTTTGAAGTTGCCAAAGTACTTGATGATTAGAGACTCTGATTTGATTCCCGACACAGAGTACAGAGGTTTGACGAAATGTTGTCAATGCTTTTGACAATGTTCAAAATTTTTTAAATGCAGATTAATTCGAATTTTACTGAAGAAGTCGTGGATAAAGTATAGTATTCAATTCGCGGTAATGCTCAAAACACACTTGATGAATTACACCACTCGCCTGACGGCTCGTGGTGCAAAACTCATCTGCGTGTGTTTTGACCTGCATTACCGCTCATTGAATAATATACTATTACATGTTGCATTCATTATTAGAAAAATGTTTATTGTTAATTATAATATTTGATGAACATAATGATTGAAGAAGTGTGCTACAAAATCTCCTCAATTTTAAGAAACACAATCAAATCTATGTCTCTGAATCAAGGCATACTGTCAGAATACAGAAGGAAAAGAATGGAATAAAATTAACATAAAACACGCCGCAGGTCGCTAGCGGTAAGAAATAGAAAAAAATGATTTTCAGAATTATTATTATTGTTATTGAATTCGGACAAAGATTCGTCATCAGGGAGTCGAACCCTATCGTTGAGACCATTTTCGGCCCAAAATTCGAAACTTACAGACATTTGGACCAAACGATATAGCACTCGTTTAAGTAGAAAAAGCCCTCAAAAATGATCCAATATTAACAAGAATCTTGAATAATGATAACCATTTGAATATTCCCCTTCAAAGCGCCCAATGCAAAGTAAAGTTATTCAGTCACATAATTCAACACATAAATTCGAAAACGTAACTGATACTCGAAATGTCATAACCCAAAAGTGAAAATAACGAACACTAAGACGCAAAAACCTCTGAAATAGAGTAACCTTCACTGAAGAAATAGAAAAAAATCAAGGATAGATGTACTCAAACCTCAGTTCATTTTCCACGAATCTGAACAGGATACATTCTGCCAACATAAATCCGGGTGAATTTATCGCATAACGTATAGTCCTGACAGCTCACGGCGAGTGTTTATAAACAAAGTCAATCTCGCCCAATAACCAGTCTTTCCCTCAAATAGGTTACGAGCTGTTCTGACAGTTGGACAAGACCGGAGGACCAACATTAACCTATAATGAATTGTTTTGTGCCATCTGAGTGCGATTTATTGAGCAATTTTGTGTTTTTCTATAATTTGAACTTTGATTTCCATTGAATTAGACAAATTTATATAATTTCATCTTATTGTCAGATCAAATACTCAAAATATCAGTTAAATATGTCACCCTTTTGTATGGTAGTGGGCTGTGGTATCAAGGAAAGAACTACGAATTCTACAAATTTAAGATTCTTCAGATGAACTGAAATGTGGGAATTAAAATTCGATTGAAACAATCGAAATTTTCACTGATTCGGATTTATGCAGTAGTAGATTTTCTTCATTCTTGTAATCAAATTCAATTTAACTTTTCAATTCACCTACAGAATCTTGAATTTGTAGATATTTCAGTTCCTCCCTTGCTTCCATAGTTCACTATCATATAGATTAAAAAACGATGGCATATTCAATTGATATTTCGAACAATCAAGATGATATTAAATTTATAAGTTAAACTTGATGAGAATTAAATTCAAGAAAGCCCTGAGCAGGTGCATTCGTTCATTGGCGGAGCAATGGGGCTATTACCTCAAAATTTTTTTTTGTTTAGGACTTGAGATTGATACTAAATATATAAATACAAAATTTCACCTCGATCGGAATTATATTCTGGAAATTATTCCAAAACTGAAATATGTGAAGACTGAACAATTTAAAAATCAAATTCTATGGTTCTGATGATGTGATCCTCCCGAAATTCTGCATGAACATTCAATATATCAATTTTCATTCACCGAATAAATTTTACTCGAATCAGATATCTTGTTATAGAGACATATACATTCTTTTTTTCAATTTTCCAATTGAATTTTCTATGGTTCTGTTAACATTATGGCTACAAAATTTTGCAAGAGGCTTATTATGAGCATCTTGCTTGTGACCACGATATTGGAACAAAAATTTTGAATTGGCATATTTTATGGAACACTTTGTACAACCTTGAAAATCTCAAGTTTCTAGGACAATTCCTTCGAAAGTTATCGTGCTAACACCCGGCCCCACGGACAGAATTGAATTTGAAAACGGATTCGTCATCAGCGAGTCGAACCCGATTGTTTGAGACCATTTTCGGCTCAAAGTTCGAAAATAACAGACATTTGGACAAAATGATATAGAACTCATTTAAGTGAACAAGCGATCAAAAATTGAAAGTATAACAAAAACTACACAATCTCTCAATGAATCGAACTCAGGTTGCATTATACATAGGTTAATATTGGTCTTCCGGTCTTGTCAGAACTGCTTCTAACCTATTAAGTTTATATCTTCCGACCTGGTAGAAGTTTAACAAAACATTAAGCAAACATCGTAAATTTCGAGAGACAACTGTGGCATCATCGTTTTAGAAATAAAGCGCGAAATGAGATCGTATATCAAGGTTATTGCCCATCTCACCCTCGCTTTCTCGCAAAAGATGGGGTGGAATTTGCTGGCGAGTCTCAGGATAGAAACAGAATTGGAAGAAATTCTTACGAATTGGAAACGAAATGAGTGATTCGGTTGACAGGCTACCGCAACCCAATAATCTGATAATAGAAATTCGGAATTTCAAGGTAGATTTGAGCAAGAAAGTTGAACTACATAACATATTGATGAAACGAAAGCAATTATTATTATTCAAAATTTTATGATCATTTTCCCAATATGGATCAGATGCTGAAGCCTGTCAAAAAAACGGCAAAAAAAATAGTGGAATGAACCCTTTCGATATATGGAGGGAAAAATATTTTTTGTTACTTTTGAGGGGATTAAAACTGTCCTAAAGAAAAATTTCATATGAAAAAATTGTGGTTGATAAAAAGGCTTCATAACTATCGCATTCGAATTCTTTGAATAACCTCGAAAAAAAAGGTTTTTAATTCTCGCTTTCATCTTTTACAAAAAAGTTTTTCAAGAAAATCGGCAAAAACTTATGTAACTTCTTAATGTCTTTTCGATTCAGTTATAGTTTCCTATGCCACAGAAAGTTGATGACTCCTTCTGGGTGACATCGTCAGCCTCCACGTTTCCCTTTTTCCTGGGTGTCCTGGAATCCATATCAAAGAGAAGTTGTTTCGTTTTTCGAGTTCATTCAGTTTGGCCGATCATTCCCCACCCATCTTTGAACAACAAACTCTTAACTTTTGCTATCTGAGAATAAAGTCTACTATTGCTGATTCATTTTTAGGTCCATTGCGCCTGTGTGGTACTGAGTCATATCTAGTTTTTTTTTGCTACATAAATCTCAGAATAGTATTTCAGGAAAACAATGACGAGCAATCCACACTTAAAATTGAAGTGTCAGGAAAAATTGGCGCCAAGAACAGTAATTAGGAAGATGAGGTTGGCAGTGAAAAAATAGCAGCGGTGATAAAAGAAAGTGCTAATCGTTTTTTTCAACAAAGACGTCAGTATATCAACCGTTCTGTCCAATTTGCGCCTTGATCTCGAGGAATTGATTAGTCTGAGGGGTCTTAATGGTTTTGATTAATGCAAATGACTGAAATTATACTGCAATTTCGAGTTTTGTATTACTGTTCTTCTCACTGAATAAGATATTTTGCATTGCTATTTTGGCTCGCTTCTTCCAAATAAAAGCGAAAGAGGTGAGTTTCAAATGGTAAAAAACGGTTTATTTCGTTATCCGACAAATGACGAGTCCCTAAAGGGGCAACTTAAGACCAATGTAGATAATAAAAAGAAATACAACTTTTGTATGCATACTTTTTCGACATAACCTCAAAATCATCGTAAAAATAAAAAAAACAAGACTGTTTTCATTGTCATATTTTACACAAAATTTTGTTTTATGGCATTTGCTGAAAACTCAGCTTTTTATGTCTCAAACATACTGTAATAATTCTGATTGAAAGAATCATTTTTCAGGCCTATATTGACTTGAAATAGAAAAAACACCCTAATTTGTAATCTGAAATTCTCACATCAGCTTCTCCGAAAAAGTCTTTGAGATTTTTGTTCGTTCAAAATGATCAAATTGTTTTCTCTCCACATTTCCAAATCATTATTTTTTCCATTTTGAACAAAGTCTTTTGCAACCAACTTCGCAATGTTTGTTGTATCATAGAAATGTATATTTCCATACCATGAAAGAGAACAAAAACTCACAGACTTTTTCAATTGGAGGGAAGAAAAGAATGAAAATGTATGGTCTGATATATGAAGTGAGAAATAGGGTGCGTTTATTTTCATTATAAAATGAAAAAATAGATATTTCGAAATCCAAAAGGCATAAGAAAATGAGTTTTCGCCAAATTTCTTAATAAAAAGTGAGATTTCAAAACCTTTTCTCGAGAATTTTGAGGTTTAAAAGACACAAATTAAATATCTTTTGAACAAAAATATGTATTTACGGAAATCTTTAGGTAGGTGCAATGCTCGGTGCAATGGCGTAAATGCATTTGATCCTAATGTACTATTTTCTATTATGACATACTTCCGGTTAGAATCGGAGATACCCTCAATTTTACAATTTATATGGGCCTCCTGTAAATCTTTGCAAATGTTGAAGATTTGGGCGAAACTATTGCAGGCTGTTCCTTAGAAGTAGGAGAAGAATCACTGACTTGAGATAAGGACCTTTTGCACACGCTTGATTATTTATCTATCACAATCGATATACAATACAATTTTAGCAAACGTGCAAATCAATACGGAAATCGATAATCGATAATGAAATTCAAATTAATACACTGAGGAAATAATCAATGTGATCTGCCCACTCCTTCTCGAAATAGAAGAAGGGAATCACCATCGAATTCGAACGTAACTAAATAACACTAATTAAAACCATTTTCGAGATCCAAGAATAGAGAAAAAATAAAATAGACGGCGTTTTCTATAAAATACACCGACTCGTTAACCTTAAAAGTGCGGATAGATTTGTACACTGCCGCTGGTTTGGTTTGACCTTAACTCTCCCATCTTGTAAACTTGGTGAGGTTCTTATGGGTTGTAGATGTAGATGAATAATTATACAAACGCTTTTGTCAGCTAGCAGATGAATAAGTAGACAAACACTGTAATCGGTGAACGAGAAGGGGATTATTATTCTGAGCAAATCATTTCCGCGATCCTTACTTGAGGTTCACGGGCTTTGTTGTGTGTGTTTCCGCCAGAGGGGGTAATGATCACTCAAGAGTATGTGGGATTGGGTTTCTATTGTTGTTTTGAACAGGTGCTGTATTCAAAGAAATTAATCGTTAAATGAAAATTGTTGATGAGTTGTGGAGAAGCTTGCATGCATGTTTTTTGGCTTATTTGTTGATAGATTCTTAGAAAGAAACTTCTGGTTAAGTTTTCAGGGTACGATATTAGTTTGGAATGGTTTAAAATCAATTGATCATATTGGTAAAACAATAAATCAATCATCAATAGGCTGGGTGTAAATCAGTAATACATATGATAAAAGTGAAAAGGTTTCTGAGTCGTATGATGATTATAACTGAAATCTATCAATTCAAACATATTTGAATCTACTTACTCAAACATACATTGTCTTTCTGGACTTCTAACTGCCGTACATCTTGACATTCGTTATTGAACACTCGTTCTACTTAAACGAATGCAATATCGTTTTGCCCAAATATCTGTAATTTTCGAATTTTGAACCGAAAAGACTCCCTGATGACGAATTCGTGGTCAAATTCAATTCTGTCAGTGGGCCCGTACGGCCGTCCGTTAGCACAATAACTTTCGAAGGGATTGTCCTAGATACTTGTAATTTTCAGAATGACTTCGGGTCCCAAATAGCTCGGTTAAGTTAGTTAACCAGCCAAATCGTACATGGTGTTCCATGAAAAATGGCCATTAAAAATTTTAGTTCCTGAATATGAAACCAATCGAATTGAAATGTTACGGCCAAATGCAAGATCATCATAACAAGCCTCATGCAAAATTTCGTGGCCCTAAGTGTAAACAGAACTATAGAAAATTCAATTGGAATATTGAAAAAAGTAACTTCATAAGATTCCTGAGGTATTCGATTCGAGTGTATTTATTTTGTGAACGGAGATCGATATACTGAATGTTCATTTAAAATTTCGTGGCCATAGTGTTAACAGAATCATAGAAAATTCAATTGGAATATTGAAAAGAAGAATCTTTATATTTCCATAACGGAATATCCGATGCGAGTGAAACTCTTTTTTGAATGTAAACTTAATTTTTGTAATTATTTATTTTTTACATATTTAATTTTTTGAATAATTTTTACAATATAATTCCGATTGTGCTGAGATTCTGCATTTATATATTTGGTATCAATCTAAAATCCCATATGAAACTTTGCGGTAATAGTCTTATTGCTCCACCAAGAAACGAGCGCTCAAAAGCTCCTGCTCAGGGCTTTTCCTAAATTCTTAATTCATATCATCTGTGTATTTAACAAGACTGAAATAGATACTAGGTTGAAACGAATTAAAATTCTTTCTGATTCAGGGAATTGAAGCATAATTTTCCTATTATGAAATTTCGCCGTATTCAGTTTGAACCTACACAAGGTCTGAGTAACTGCGACAAAAATAAATTATATATCCCTTATCAGATGATAAAATTAAATGAATGACCAGCGAATAATTTTCGAGATTCTCTGAATTTTTCGGTCGACTTGTGGATAAAATCAACAGAATTGTCAGTTCAAATGAACTTCCCAAAATTTGATAATATAGACGTTTCCACTATATCTCAGAATGCTATTTTTTCTCATGTGAGTATAAGAAGATGTTTGAAGCATACCACTTCTAAATTTCACTTTAGTTATCAACTATTAAGTATTAAATGAATGAAATTGAGCCAATACAATCTGGCGGGAACCAAGGATGACGTACGGTTGTTTAAAGCTTGGTTGCCATGTTTGATATTCCATCGTCTGAAAAAAGAACGAGTCAAATAACTACTCCATTTAATTGATACGTTATTTTCCTTTCTGTTTAGGGAAGAAAATAATAGAAGGTCTGCATGCTGCCTCACAACTAAAACAAAGAAACTTCCGTTTCTCTTTGAAATGTTTGAATTATTATTCATTTCTCAAAAAATTCATTCGATATATTATACTGGATCTCATTATTGTAGCCCAGATGTTTTTCATATCAACAGACAGTAGAATAACCAAATTATTTTTGAAAACACTGAATAAACGAAAATAGATCAAAGTCATCGATTGTTTTCTGACAACTGTCAAAAATGACAACATTTTCAAAGAGTAACCAAAGAATTTCTCCTGACAGCTGGCGAATGCTGGGCGAATCGTTCAACACAGGAGGTAAATATGATGGAAATAGCCCAAATAATATATCAATGGACATAATTCACTATATCTTTTGATATGTGCTATTGCGTATCAAAAGAATATTGTGTGAGAAATGCATAATACAAGGTGAAATTACTTAGCAAACACTGTCCGACTTTGTTCGGCCTGATAATCGAGACATTCAGAATATGACGGAAATTACTAACGTAATAACGAGTGTATGACCCATATTATTTTCGAGAATCATTTGGAGATTGGACATGAATAATTTCAGAAGATCCAATACTGATTTTACAGAAAAAAACGCCTCAATATTATATTTCTCAGTTTCTTGTTTTCAGCTTTGCATATTCTTCGATATTTTTCTCATTTATTTTCAGATAGCAGTTAATGCACTTCATAGTTTTTCATTTTAGTATACCTTTGTTTCCTTTTGTTGAAGTTTGGTAAATACCTACCTATTGTAGTCTTTCACTATATTCAATTTAGAGAGTTGCGGTGAAATGAACGAAACTTTTGAAAATTTTATGGAATTAACACCAAAATAGCATTTTTAGTGTGGACAAGAAGGCCAGTGAAGCGCCCATTGGAAGAAACCTAAATAATAAGAACCCATTTGGTAAGCACCATCCTCCGGTTGAATGTTAAATAAATCAGAATGAACGATGAAAATAAATAGAAATAAAATGTTTTATAATAGTCGTCTCTCCTACAGAAGTTGAACTTGTTGACTAATCCCCTTTTCGTAAAAGCGTAAGGATGTTACAGACCAAGCGCGTATAGCTCTACCTACGTGAACTTCCTACGTTCAATTGCGGTACATTAGCCAGCTAGATAATGAGGAAAAGGTCTGAGATAAAGCTCAATTAAATTCTAGATTTACGATTGATGTACCGTTTATTTCTTTTCAATGGATACGTGAGACGCCAGAGTGTGATTTTAAAGTCTGTGAATGGGCTCAGTCAGAATGTGTTGAAGAGTCCATTGATTCTCCAGTTATGGTTGTTCTGGGCATGAAAATCAGCCTTCGGAATGAAGGAGGTATAAATTGCATTAAAAAAATTTAGAAGGACTTTGCTTCATTGTTTTTAGTTTTAGAGGAAGGATTCATTTCACATTTTTTTGTGATAAACTTTTGAGAAAAAAATTGTTGTTTTATACGTATATTTGAAAAACAACTTTCGATGAATTCGCTTTTTCAATATTTCTATTGTATTTGAAATAGGTATATCGCTGAAATTAAGAGTCCACTTATTGAGCGTCGATGAAATCAAGTACTGGATTAGAAATTCAACCCTTTGTCTTTTGATCAGAAAGTTCGAATGTTTTATTTTTATATTTTTTCTTCATTATGCATCCAATACATGTAACAAAATTTAGATATAAAAATAATTAATTAGCGCAGTAATATTCACAATTATAGTAAAAATATGTCGTTAATATCCTCGATCTTATCCAAACTACATCAAGTATAAGTATACAAGTAAGAAGCTTCATGTCATTTATTCGTTAGTTCAGCCTTTTTGTTCTGTTCTGAAGAATTTTGAAGTTTTTCTCGAAATTATCCTAGTAGCAGATTAAGTTGATTGAACTCATAAATGAATGGAAATAGATCAATAGTTTCAAGGATATTCAAACTGATCAATTCATTTATATTCCTCTTTCTTTTCAATTTTTGCCTCAGAACAGAAATTATCAAAAGGCAACTTCACAATATTTGAAATGAATACAAGATAGGCTAGAGTTTTAATATTTTCCCAGTTAAACACCTTCTATAGTGTCGTTCGATTAAAATAAAATAATCAATAACTATTCAACGATTCCAAATCGTCCATATATTCATATAAAAGGGTCGTTCGAAGTTCGAAGAGATATCCTAGATGATTTTTTCACCAAAACATCTTACCTCTAAATGTAACCTAACCTAAAAATGTAACGGATAAGATCGGTCCCGTCAACGTTGATAGTGCCAAACCAGTGTGGCAATAAAATCAATTGGAAACAATTCCAAAGCCCATGCTATAATCAATACCGAACAATATACCGCGTGTGCTATTTGAAAGTTGCATTATCTCTCTTTTATATGCTCGTGTTGTTACCATCGCCAACCGCGGAAATAATTGAATGTGCAGTTGCGACCAATCAAATCAGATCGCACAAAATAATGGAAAGACGATACCAGCCATCTGCGTATTGGATGAAAATTTCATGATGGAAGTAATTAAAGTTCTCGTTTCTTCCTCAGGAATTCTGAGTGAATACGTGGAATTGTGGTTTTTCTTCAGCCTGATTGTTTTACATACGTCGGCGGTATTTAAAAATAGATAAATAACATCTGTCGTGCGTGCAAACATCTAGAAGGATGGTGCACTGCCTCCGCAAGTCTGCAGACTTATGATAAGTTTATGTGATTGAGCTTTCTTGTTGAAACTCGCGATTTGGAAAGAAATTATTCAAACAAATGTTTTCTGCAACATAATTTTTCAATCAATCGCTTGTTCTAATTCGTCAGAATAAATTCATTCTCTCATGCTTTGTAGAGCAGATTCACACATCAATTCATAGCTTAATTTCATTCTTATACCAGTATGAAAATTCACAAGGAACGATACGATATTCAATGCATCAAAGAGATATTTTTGCTGTCCAGTTGAACATTGTTATATTCGAAAGATTTTCGTGCTACGTTTCTGACGAAGAGAATGAGATCTACTGCGAATAACGTTGTCGTCATAATTCCGTTATTTTCGCAATACGCATGACCCTGGGAGCTTGCTGTGCAACTAAATCAATAAAAGCACAACAACTTCGGGAGAGAAAATTCGAACCGCGAAATTTTTGAAGGTAGGTTCTATATTGGTAGTTTTTTTATTTAGCCCTATATTGGTAGTTTTTTTATTTTTGAAACGGACATCATCTCGAGCAACTCTGTTGGACTGACTGGTGAAGAATCCGAGGTCAAAAATGATTCTTTTCAGTATCTATTCACAAAATTAACACTATGGCCACAAAATTTTGCATGAAAATTCATTGTATCAGTCTCCATTCACAAGAGAAATATCACTCGAATCGGGTAACCTGTTATAGAAATATAAATATTATTCTTTTCAAAATTGCAAATGAATTTATGGTTCCGTGTATACCTCGGTGTATACTATGGTCACAAATTTTTGAGTGAATAATCACTATATCAGTCTCCATTCAAAAAATTTATTTCACTCGTATCGGATATCTTTTAATGGAAATATTAAGTTTCTAATTTTCAATATTCCAATAGAATTTTCCATGATTCTGTGTATACTATAGTACAATATTTTTCATTATGAGCATCTTGCATACGTGGCTGCAACATTTGATTTCGATGGGTTTCGTTTTGTCCGAGATATTGAGGAACAAAAATTTTGAATAGCCATATTTTATGGAACACCTCTAAGATTTGGCTATTTAATGAACTTAACCGCGGTATTCGGGAACCGCACTCACCCTGAAAATCTCAAGTTTCTAGGTTATCGAGCTAACGGACGGCCGACCTCTCGGACAGAAATGAATTTGACCACGGATTCGTCATCAGAAAGTCGTTTGATACCATTTTCGGTGCAAAATTCGAAAATAACAGACATTTAGGCAAAACGATATAGCACTCGTTCAAGTAGAACAAGCGCTCAAAAAAATTCAATTCTATGGTTCGGATGATGCCATCCTCTTGAAATTTTGTATGAAACTTCAATATATCAATTCACAAAATTAATTTCACTCGCATCGAATATCTCTTTATGGAAATATGAAGTTTTTTCTTTTCAAGATTCCAATTGAATTTTCTATGGTTTTGTTAACACTGTGGCCAAATAATTGTAGGCTTACTATGATATTTGACATGTGCCCGTAAAATCTCATTTCCTTGGGTTTCGTCTCGTCTGAGATATTGATGAACAAAAATTTTGAATAGCCATATTTTATGGAACACCTCTAAGATTTGGCTATTTAATGAACTTAACCGCGGTATTCGGGAACCGCACTCACCCTGAAAATCTCAAGTTTCTAGGTTATCGAGCTAACGGACGGCCGACCTCTCGGACAGAAATGAATTTGACCACGGATTCGTCATCAGAAAGTCGTTTGATACCATTTTCGGTGCAAAATTCGAAAATAACAGACATTTAGGCAAAACGATATAGCACTCGTTCAAGTAGAACAAGCGCTCAAAAAAATTCAATTCTATGGTTCGGATGATGCCATCCTCTTGAAATTTTGTATGAAACTTCAATATATCAATTCACAAAATTAATTTCACTCGCATCGAATATCTCTTTATGGAAATATGAAGTTTTTTCTTTTCAAGATTCCAATTGAATTTTCTATGGTTTTGTTAACACTGTGGCCAAATAATTGTAGGCTTACTATGATATTTGACATGTGCCCGTAAAATCTCATTTCCTTGGGTTTCGTCTCGTCTGAGATATTGATGAACAAAAATTTTGAATGGCCATATTTTATGGAACAGCCACTACGATTTGGCTGGTTAACGAACAACCGAGGCATTTGGGAACCCAACTCATCCTGAAGATTTCAAGTCTCTAGGAGAATTCCTTCGGAAGTTATCGTGCTAATGGACGGACGGCCAGAATTTGACCACGAATTCGTCATCAGGCAGTCGAACCCTATCGTTTTAGACCATTTGAGCCTCAAAATCGAAAATTACAGACATTCGGAAAAAACGATAGAGCACTCGTAAGTAGAACTAGCGCTCAAAAAAGACCTCACGTATCTATAGAGTCGACCCACTCCATGAATTTCTACGTCGGTCGCGCCAACAGACAACGTCGGCGTCACTTTCTACAAGTCTACAAGTCGGCAAAAAAGCGGCATTTAGGCGGTTCGCCGTTCGAGTGTCAACAGCCCCGCTTCGATATCGGATAATAGACGTTAATAAACGTCGGATTAGAAGTGCACTCTCTCCGATAAAACGATATCTGTCCTTAACAGCGTTCCATCCGGTCGAGACTCTTATGAAAGAGCGTAAATTGGAAGGATGGCGACCGACTGGTTCTCCACCGATAGTTACCTAATGGTATTTCCTACGTTCACGAATGGAATGATGGCTTTTATTCAAATAAGGTCGGCGCATAAACATTCGACCCACGTTGCTTTCATTCATGGTTTTCTTGGATGGGAACCTCTCCCCGCACAACTGTACCTACAGCTATTCAATAAAATGATATTATAGTATGGCTCATGCTTTGATTTTTCTTGGTGCTATTGAATGGCAGCCATGACTAGTGTCGTATGCATCTGGTAATTCACTATATTATGTCTTTCATTTTTATATGTTTAAAAAAAATTAAGAAAGCCCTGAGCAGGTGCTTATGGATTTGTCGGGTTAAAGAACTTAACCGCGAGTCGCGACCTTTGCTAACCGAACTCACCCTGAAAATCTCAAGTCTCCAGGACAATCCCTTCGAAAGTTATCGTGCTCACGGCCGGGCGGCCCCAAGAACAGAATTCAATTGGCCCACAGATTCGTCATCCGGAGGTCGAACCCTATCGTTTGAAACCATTTTTTGCTCAAAATTCGAAAATAACATTACATGTTGGGCAAAACGATATGGTACTCGTTTAAGTCGAACGAGCGCTAAAAAAACAGCCAAAGGCCAATATACAGGATTGGACGTAAGTCCTCAATAAAATGAATATCTTTTGAAGATCTTCTTGAGAGCGAATGCAAAATATGTGTTTTATTCATCCTCAAAAAAAAACACGAAATTTGAAACACCTTTCAGATGTTTTCTGGGATTTGCTAATAACGAATGCCCCCCGTACATTATAACATCATTTCTAATTTCGACTCTAAATCCATCTGACCACGTGTTGAAGCAGACATGGAGAAGAAGCTCCACCCATGCTCTATTAATTTCTTGTATTTTTTCCGCCTTAACAGCCTAGAAGGATTTCATTTCTAGAACCCGTGCGATAAGATCAACATTGTCACTGTTTCTAGGCTTATGTCATTTCTATATTCAAAACAAGATACTAATGAATATTAATCGATTAAAGAAGTTTTCCATCGGCTTCTTTGATATTCAAACAATCTTACAATAATTAATGGTGAATTTAAATATATATTATTACCATATACATGTCATTATTGTGGAAAATTATGAGTTAAATCATTTTCTAGAGAATTATAATGAACGTAGGTTGTTAAAGCGCTAAGCAGTAATGTACGACAATTTGAAGATTGGGTAATTTATTGTTTGGTGTTGGATAGTTTTTCATGCTGTTTCAAGTTGGTAGATTTTTTAGTCTTGATGTATTTTTCCAATTGAGAAAACTGTACGAAAACTACTGGCTTGCATATTTTACCACGGGTGAGATAAAATCTGGTTTTCGAATTTTCTGCCCGATGTGGTCTTAAAGAATTCGAGGTCAAAAATGTTCTCTAGCCGTCCATACAGACGAGTAGTTGTGAGCCAGAATATCTCATTTGATGTCGGTCTGGCAGATCCCAGAATAAGATCATTCAAAATCTTATTTAACGTTTAGTTTCGATACAAAAACTTGTGCTTGTGAAAAATAGGTTCAAAAAGAGATTTTATATATACATACCTAAATATAATAATGTGTCGATAAAATTAAGCGCTCTAGCTTGAGTGCCAAAAAATGAATTCGGGTTTTTCCTCGGGTTTTTCTTATTCATAAGTGGTACATTCGTTAAGTTAAGAAATACAGATGTATTTTTGAACGCTTTCGGTCGAAAATAGCTAGTCTCAAACAATTCGGTTGGGCCTATACATTCGCAATGAAAATTCTGTCCGGCTGGCCTTCCGACAATGAACATGATTACGAACGTATTGTGTTAGGGTTCTAAAATCCGAATGCAGCAGTAAGTTCGTCAAAAAGCCATTGGATTCTTATGAAAAAAGTTTCTGTATTATGTTTTTTTCAGGTTTATAGTATGTACAAACTGGAACGGAGATAATAACCAAAATTGAAATTATCCAATTGTCAATTTTGACTTATAACTCGAAAACAAAAGACGATAGAGCCGGTTGACGGCAAAACGAGTTTCTCGTTAAAAGATGACTGCAATGTGCCATTAATTTTCTCATCTCAGAGGGTTAAATAGTAGTTGTTGTTCAGAGATCACCAATTAGAGCCACCTTGTACATAGACAAGAGGCCCAGCAGATATCGATCAGACTTTGGTGTCATTGTATTCATATTGCCTCCCTGAAAAATACTCGTGAAACCAACAGGTGGCGGTTTATCTTATGGCCACTTGCACCGTTTTCTACCTAAGACAGCCTTTACTAAGACAAGCATTAATTTAAATCCGACTTAAGCTCGACTTAACAAACCATGCCTTGCACCGTGCTCATATAGAACAGAGAACTTGATAAAGTAATTGTTGAGCAATGGTGAATCTGGCAACGCTGTAGAATTCTGGGCACAGTATAAAAAATAGTAGTTTTTATATGTCAATTTGGATTTTCAATGCCAGAATACAGAATTATTAGATATATATTTATGTTTTGTGGTAAATTCTATACATTCTTCTTAGTTTGAGAGCGCCCGTGCAAATTGAATATTTATAAACATTCAAGGAAATTTGTGAGACGAAGGCACACTTCGAAAAGTCCTTTGTTTTTGTGTAAAAATATGATGCATTCCTGTATACAGTGTTCAGACGTTGGTTTTTTTCAAATTCCACGACATAATGTAATTCAACCCAATCCAAAAAACAGCATTATAATTTACTTTATTTGCACCTGTTTTACATTTTAATTTTCAACAAATCATCATGCCATTTTTATGAATTAGGAAAATTCTTCCGTTCAGAAGGGAATATTTTTGCAAACAACAGCAAATTAGAAAGAATGAAAATATTTGTGTAATAGCTAATAGAATAAATAAAATTATATCATTTGGAAATTCTTAATCGGCCTCAAATAATTTGAGCAGCTGCAAAATGTTTTTTTGTCAATCAAAATCGACGAAAAATGCCAATTCGTGATAGTTGTCAGCTTTGTTAATAATCGAACGTATTGGAAAATCAAAATGTATAGGAGTTTTAAGATATCGAAATCATCGTCATATATCGTCGATTCACCCAATGAGTCTAAAAGATCCATAACATTGAATAAAATATTACACAATATCAAAGAGACAAAGAAAAACACACAACAGAATCAAGTAGGACATCGTCATTTTGTTCTCGGTTTGAGGTTATGTTTTTTACATGCCACAAGAATTTACTGTCATTGCGCTTGCTTAAGACGGGCTAAAGTCCATCTTAATTCTCAAGCCAACAAACATCATGGCTTAAAATAAGAACACCTTAGCATGTGCTCAACCTGTGGTGCAAGATGAATTGTGTCTTAAAGCCATCTTAAAATTTAAGATGCACCCAAGTCGTATCTTAATGCGACGGTGCAAGTGGTCATTAGTTTGGACACTAACTTACTTTTTACTCGTAGATGCCTACCCATATTTCTCTTGATCATTGTATATGTTACTTGCAGTCTGCAGAAACAATAGTGTAAAACTTACCATAAAGAACGGCGCGCTTTTCCTCGAATTTGTAAGTTATTTGGTGGCTCTAGAATATTGGTTTTTCTGCAATAATTACCGGATATACCTGAAGTAAAACGGATCTTATATTCATTAGAAAGGTCCAAAAAAATTTAAACACTTAATAAGAGCAGTAATTCATTGTATTATAGTGAAAAACGGGACTTGTGAGTAAAACATGTTTGGAACTTTAGGGGCTCATATCTTCAAAACTAAGGCAGACCGCATTCTATTAGTTTCAATAATTACTAATATTCATCTACACAAATTGAATAGGCGAGACTAAAAGTCCAGATGGCGCAACTGTAGGCACCAAAGCCCACGATTCCAGTGAAAGCCGTCTCTGCACGCAAATATGCCGGCCGATAGGCGGTGAGAAAGTCGCCGGCAGATAGCTTAGGCGCCATCCACGGCTGGCTCCTCTGGGTGGCACACGGTGCCTGGCCCCCCTCACCGCACGCCCTCCATCGTCCGACGACCGCCAAGCCGCAGCCAGCCCGATATGACTAGGTACTGCCGATGCCGAGTGAAATACCTGTAACCTGTAATGTTTTGATGGAGGTTGACTCAACTAGTTCGTTGCACTCTTCGAGGATGTTCATGCCCCAGGATTCGGCATCGCGAAGATGCTCCGATTGCTACTTTACGATGACCTACCGAGATAGGTGAAGAGATCAACACAACGATTGAGACGATGGCACTTCGGAAACTTGATATAAGTCATGAGAAATCGTTAGTTGCCTGGTTGAACTTTTCACATCAATAGAGGAGTACCATAAAAGTGAGTGAAAACTACTTGAAATATACCGAGAATCACTTCCCATTTTTATCCTTATGTTTTCACCAACGTTGTCTGGCAAAGAGATTTAGGCTGGAAACATGGCATCTTGAAGTGATGGAGAAAAATTCTAATGTCAAATGTGATTAAATAAGAAATTCAAGAGAAGCACCGAGCAGGAGCTTTTGAGCGGTCGCTCATTGGTGAAGCGATAAGACTTTTAACACAAAATTTTATATGGGACTTGAGATTGATACCAAATATATAAATGCAGAATCTTAGCACAATCGGAATAATATTCTGGAAATTCTCTGAAAATTGAAATATGTGAAAATTAAATAATTTAAAAAAATTTAATTAAATGATTCTGATGATGCGATCCTCTTGAAATCTTGTATGAACATCAGTTCAGTATATCCGAGGGGTATTTCACCCCCAAAATGTTGTACACTAAAATTCCAAATCGGTCAATAATTCCAAATAATTCCCGAAAATTCAAAATAATTCCATGAAATTCCCATTATTCCATAAAATTCCAATAATTCAAAAAAATCAGAGCTTCAGCGGAATCATATGCTGGAAGTTGTTCAAAAAATTAAATATGTATGTGAATAATCAATGACTGAAAAAAATTTAATTCTATGCTTCTGATTTCACAATCTTTTTGAATTAAGGAAAAAATATAATTCTATGGGTCTGATCATGCGATCTTCTTGAAATTCTACATGAACATTAAGTATGAGAATCTTCACCCTTAAAATAAATTTCATTCGAAAGGGTTTTTGCGAGGGTTTCTCTTTTCAATATTCCGATAAAATTTTCTATGGTTACAAAATTCCGTATGAGGCATCTTATGAATTTCATTTCGATCGCTTCTGTTCTGTTCAAGACATGAAGGAAAAAAATTCGAATGACCATATTTCATGGAACACCTTGTACGATTTTACTGGTTAACGAACTTAAACACATTAAAGAAGCGAATCTACACTGAAAAATTCAAGTCCCTTGACATTCTTTTCGAGCGTTATCGTGTTCACAGTTTGTTTGACCACGGATACGTCATCAGTGAATCGATGAGTCGAACCTTATCGTTTGAAACCATTTTCGGCTCGAAATTCGAAAATTACAGACATTTGCGCAGCATCTGAAAATGAGATAAAGCAATTCAAAAGAAAAACATGAAAGTAACTCGAAAATTGACAACCCAACAGTTTTATTCAAAGATATTTCAAAGCTATTCCCAATGTATACAGTAACACTTTACATTTTTCAGCTCACTGGATAGCTTCAGTGGTAAAATAAAAATTTCACTACAAATAATTCAACACTCGGTTTAAGATGGATATACAACTTGCGTTAACCGTAACGAGCGCCGAACAATATGAAAATGTTAGGTTAGGATCAAGGCGCATGCGCACCAGTAACGTTTTATCTGAAATAATTCCGAATAATTCCAAATAATTCCGAATAATTCCCATAATTCCAAATAATTCCGAATAATTCCAAATAATTCCGAATAATTCCAAATAATTCCCGAAAATTCAAAATAATTCCATGAAATTCCCATTATTCCATAAAATTCCAATAATTCAAAAAAATCAGAGCTTCAGCGGAATCATATGCTGGAAGTTGTTCAAAAAATTAAATATGTATGTGAATAATCAATGACTGAAAAAAATTTAATTCTATGCTTCTGATTTCACAATCTTTTTGAATTAAGGAAAAAATATAATTCTATGGGTCTGATCATGCGATCTTCTTGAAATTCTACATGAACATTAAGTATGAGAATCTTCACCCTTAAAATAAATTTCATTCGAAAGGGTTTTTGCGAGGGTTTCTCTTTTCAATATTCCGATAAAATTTTCTATGGTTACAAAATTCCGTATGAGGCATCTTATGAATTTCATTTCGATCGCTTCTGTTCTGTTCAAGACATGAAGGAAAAAAATTCGAATGACCATATTTCATGGAACACCTTGTACGATTTTACTGGTTAACGAACTTAAACACATTAAAGAAGCGAATCTACACTGAAAAATTCAAGTCCCTTGACATTCTTTTCGAGCGTTATCGTGTTCACAGTTTGTTTGACCACGGATACGTCATCAGTGAATCGATGAGTCGAACCTTATCGTTTGAAACCATTTTCGGCTCGAAATTCGAAAATTACAGACATTTGCGCAGCATCTGAAAATGAGATAAAGCAATTCAAAAGAAAAACATGAAAGTAACTCGAAAATTGACAACCCAACAGTTTTATTCAAAGATATTTCAAAGCTATTCCCAATGTATACAGTAACACTTTACATTTTTCAGCTCACTGGATAGCTTCAGTGGTAAAATAAAAATTTCACTACAAATAATTCAACACTCGGTTTAAGATGGATATACAACTTGCGTTAACCGTAACGAGCGCCGAACAATATGAAAATGTTAGGTTAGGATCAAGGCGCATGCGCACCAGTAACGTTTTATCTGAAATAATTCCGAATAATTCCAAATAATTCCGAATAATTCCAAATAATTCCGAATAATTCCCATAATTCCAAATAATTCCGAAAAATTCCAATAATTCCATATAATTCAAAAAATTCCAAATAATTCTAAGCTTTGTACACTAAAATTCCAGGGTGAAATACCCCTCGAGTATATCAGTCTTGATTCACAAAATAATTTTCACTCGAATCGGATATCCTGTTATGGAAATATAAAGATTTTTCTTTTCGAAATTCCTATTTAATTTTCTATGGTTCTGTTAACACTATGGCCACAAAATTTTGCGTGTATCAATCTTCATTCATAAAATAAACTTGATTCGAATCGGATATCTTCTTAAGAAAACAACAAGTTTCTTCTTTTCAATATTCCAATTTTCCTCATCAGGGATTACAGACTAGGCAAAACGATATCGCATTCGTTTCAGTAGAACGAACGATTAAAAATTTCAATGAAAACTTTACAGGCCTTCGTGACATCTAATATTTTCAGTATATGCTAATTAAGATTTGAGCTATCGAATGAATGTTGATTTATAAAATAAAAAAGGACGTCATTTTTGGTCTATTTTAAGCACTTGGCCACATTTGTGTTACTCCTATTCGATCAACGGAAAAGATGCACGTTGAATTGCAGTGTCAAAATAGCCTGTTATTGACTCTGAATATTTCCAGGATTTTCAAAAAGATTAATGGCATTTAATATGCCCTTATGACCACCCTTCTCAGAGGAGTGTATATTTTGTTAAAGCAGACTTTTAACTGGTATTGAATTGAAGTCAATGCACTACTTTCATGGTTTTTCTGGGGAACATTATTAAATATGTATAATCCAAATCATTTCCTGGTAATTATCGTGTGAGGGGGGCACTAACAATCATAGGAAGCACTAAGGTAAGGTAACCTGATGGACTTGGATTGTGATTCAAGGATCATTTGGAGCGGTAAACAATTCCCCACAACACTTGAAAAATTCAACAAGCTAGTTCTTGTTTGGGTACCTCTCCCCCAGAACATTGAGAGAAATGAGAGAGCTAACGCCATTGCAGAAAGAAGTGAACATTCCCATCACCGAACCCGTGTCCTTGGGTGTCACCTATATTGATTAGGGCGTAGGTTGATGATTGAGAAAGGAGGGAGAAACACTCTTACTGGATTAACACACCAGGTCAAAGACAAGAAAAAAGACATATTGCTCCTTCAGAAGAAAATGGTCAACCAGCACTGGGCTTCTCACTGGTAACTGTTTTTTGAGATATCATCTGCATAAAATCGGCAAAGAAACTCCGATATCTGTAGGTTATGTGGCTCAGCCGCAGAAACCACAGAAAAGAAATTATACCAATTCAACGTATTGGCGCAAACCGAACTCTCCTAGGAGAATAATCAACTTTGCGAAGGAGGTCACATTCCTGGTCCAAATGTAGCTCTAGTATGATAATGCACAAGAGACCTTATTGATTGCAATGCAGAAAGGAAGTCACAGTGCCAATAAACCACAATCAAATCAAATCACATCATGAGCACTTTGAAGAAACATTCGTTCGTTTTATATGCTCTAAGATACCGATCACTCATTTCATAATCATGTACAATATACATTCTATCATCAAGAATTTCCCGATGGTCCGATTTGAACACAGTTTCAGTCTGATGTGTTTATCCAGCGAATTTAATAGCACCGTTTTCGAGAAAGTGAATTTAATAGGCCTTGAAAACATGGTAACTTGACCGTAGGCAAAATCTGACCGTAAAACAGAGCTGATCGTAAATATCTCGAATTACCCAACGTTAATCAATTCACCACACTAGACTAAAGTCGTGAAAATGGATTTTATTGGCTCGTAGAGAACCCTAATCGTGTCAACATTTGCTCTAGCCGTGGTGAATCGAAAACCTGAGGACAGCATCGAAATGGCTTGAATATTTCGAGTCCATTACTTTCGAGGATATCGAATGCTTCTTCTAGGAATTGACTTGGTAGGTCTATAGCAGAATGAAGATTGTTGCCAGCAAACATCCAAACATCTAGACCAGAGGTTTTATTGCCAATCTCAGACGACCGGCATAAGCAGTGGCGTGCACTTGTTATTTTTATTTTACGTTTGTTTAACACTCAAAGTAAAAAGTAAACATAGAGATGCCCTCACGTATTTGTTAACGCAGCCAAGAAGAATCTGTTTATGAACGTGAACAACATTCGGCGTTGCGAACTTGTGCCGTATAGTTTATTTTATTATTTATTTCGTATTGGGATAATTGGTCTACGGCTCCCCTATTATGGTACTAACAGCTAGAGTCTGCTACAGACAATTCTGTCGGTTTGGCAACATCGTTTGTAACTGTTTAGTTATTTGATGCGTCATGTTTACATTTCGTTTCGATTTGACTTTCATAAACTGAATTATTTTACAGATTTTGTAGCTGTTTATTGTTGCTGAAGGGTATTGCGGTATTTATAGATATGACAAAATTACGAAAATGCTGTGTTATAGTAAGAAATTTTAGAAATGAAAATCTAACCTATTGTTTACTTCACCCCACGGCAGTAAAGTGCTTTCCATCTCACTCTAGAGTTTGTTTGATTACAAGCAGTATTATTCACGCTCAGGGCATCTCTATTTTTACTTCTTACTTTGGGGTTCAGCTTCTGGGTACTCCAACAAGCGATACGCACCTTGGTGCAACAAATTTGGCTAGTAATTTTGGGTACTTTGCACTGCGTTGGGATGTAATTTCAGGTTCAAAATATTTTATTTGGCTTTCGACCAATGAGCCGTTATCAAGAATTTCCCGTTCAGAATTACAGAATATTGGAAATCAATGGAAATTTCGAGAAAGATTAAGTCACTAATTAAAAGTTATTAAGGAATTAGAGAATTTCGGCCAACCCTGTATGATATTTGTTGACAAATAGTAATCAACTAAATCAAGAATCAATTTTTTTCAAAGCCGGCGGGATTCAATTACGAGCTCAGTTATTATATTCAAAATCATCCATAGAACAGTTGAGCATTTCTTCATTTTGAAAAGAATTTAAATCTCTAATCGACAGGTTGGTCACAATACAAGAGAAGTCCTTCTGGTGATTCTTAACAACCCAAACAACTTTCTTCACTTAGCATCTGGGATAGCCCCATTGAGTAATTCTTTTCAACCGTAGTACCTTTGGTGTAATCCTACCTACCTACGGACCAGGGCTATTGTCGCAAATTATGACAGGCAAAAATGTGAAATATTGCCTGTGTTTATATCTTAGACAAAGGTTTATATCCAATGTAATGAATGTTTAACACCTCGAAAACAATTGATTTCATTAATTATAAAACCAGTAAACGATGTTGTAAATATATATGATGATAAGCAGTCAATGATTACTCGATTGCAGTTTTTATTATTTTTATTTGCTTTTCAATAGATAACATTTTTTTCCCTAATTCAAATGTTTAATGTATTAGTTACTGAATATAATCAATTTTTGAGCACTCGTTTTACTTAAACGAGTGCTATATCGTTTTGGCATAATATCTGTAATTTAATTTTGAGCCGAAAATGTTCTCAAACGATAGGTTCGACTCCCTGATGTCGAATCTGTGGTCAAATTCAATTCTATCTGAGGGGTCGCCTGTAGGGCCGTCGGTCCGTTTGTGAGCACGATATAGCGTATATGGAGTGTTAGTGAACCATTCTGACAAACTCTTCAGGATCTTTTTATCTCTTCCAAACATGTTAACGAAAGATTATTTAATTCTCCCCTGAAATGAACCGTTATGAGATGTATGTAGATTGTAAGAAAAATTGTTTTTACTGAAAACAGCTTTCGTGAGCTCTAATCATAAGAAGCTATCATTTTTATGGATTTTTCCTCAACCTTCAATAGCTTATGTTTTAGAACATGGACAATTTTTTGAAATAATTTCTTCAACTTCTTTAGAAAGAGTAAAAAAATTGACCAAATTTTTTTAACCTAAATGTAAATTTTATAAAAAACAGTTGACTTCAGAGCGTATGACTAGGAGTATGGTGTCTTTTTTGAGTGCTCGTTTTGTCTGTAATTTTGGAATTTGAGCCAAAAATGGTCTCCAACTTTAGGACTGTGCTCCCTGATGACGAATTCGTGGTCAAATTCAATTCTGTCCGTGGGGCCGTCCGGCCGGCCATCGGCACAATAAATTTCGAAGGGATTGTCCTAGAGACTTGAAATTTTCAGGATGAGTTCGGTTCCCAAATGGCTCAGTTGAGTTAGCTAACCAGCCAAATCGTACAGGGTGTTCCAATAAATATGGCCATTCAAAATTTTTGTTGACCAATATCTCAGAAAAAATGAAACTCATCGATAAGAAATGTTGCGGCAATATGCAAGATGCTTGTTGATAAGCCTCATGCAAAATTTTGGCTCCATAATGTGAACAAAACCATAGAAAATTATATTGGAATATTGAAGAGAAAAAAGTAAAAAACTTCATATTTCCATAAAAAAATATCCGATTCGAATGAAATTCATTATATAATTAAAGATTGATACTCTGAATGTTCATTCAGAATTTTGTGGCCATGGTGTAACAGAACCATAGAAAATTCAATTGGAATATTGAAAATAAGAATCTTCATATTTCCATAACAGGATATCTTATTCAAGTGATTTTTTTTGTTTTTAGTTTTTCACTAATAGCCTTTGTTTTGACCCCCCTCTCAAAATCACCTATTATATCATTTCCTTAATGCTATAAAGTTCTTCCTGCGTACGCCAATGCATCACCTGTTTCTTGGACGAGTTGTCAGTGATGATCACACGTTGATTCTGAAAACGATGCAATGTGAACTCACAGGCCGACATTCTTCAGATTCTTCTTATGCTCATCTTGTCTCCGAGCCTAATTTCACTGGAAATACTTAATTTAAGTTTCGTTTATATCGGCCCTGATGATTGAACGATAACTATGTGGTATTTGGCTTTCAGCAGTGGGAGGTGATGAATCACTCAAGAATTTCTGTAGTGATAAGCACAAATTGACAATTTCCTAAGTTCTGAAATTCCTTTGAGGCGCATTCAGACTTATTCTTTGAAGAAGAAAAGGACAGTCGATGTAATTATGCAAAATTTTAAAAACAAGCATTATGTCAAAATTATGTCTTCTCGCTTCAAGAGATGTAAGGGACAATTTTTCTCGGATATCCTCGTATCGGATAGCATCAGAGGTTAATCCCCATTTGTATCCTATCCACTTCAAAAATTTGTTCTGTACCCTTTCAACTGCCTGTATATGAACTGCATAATGAGGTGACCATACAACACAAAAATATTCAACGATGCTTCTCACATGCGCTATATAAATTGTCTTAATGGAAGAGACACTGAAATCCTGCATATGTCTTTTTATGAAGCCAAGCATTTTAAAAGCTCTCGATGATATATTATTTATGTGCTCCTTGAAACTCAAACCAGCATCCAGCAACACTCCAAGATCCCTCACCGTGCTGACCGATTTCAATAAACTTTATATAAAAGAACTTGATGATGATACCATTGATGGAGTGAATCGCTTCTTCGTTTTCATTAAGACAAACCTATATTGGTTAATATCGAAGAATATGAGAAGATAATGTGCTGATAGAAGCATTTTCATTATTACAGAGGTAAATAAAGTAAGTACATCAAAGTATTTTAAAATCACTCGGTGATGAACTTCCTCATCTCCCTAAGAGAGCAAGAAGCAGGCCGAGAAGCAGGCATAGGTATCCAGGGTGTCTGTGAACAAATGCGAGGGACTTTGGCAAATAATTCCTCTATGAAAATAAGCAGGGGTAGTTCATACACTGAGTCATAAAACTAATACCTACATAATATGTAGCACTAAGTAGATGTTACTCACATAACTTTTTTTGATCCCATAAATTTATTATTAGAGGTGGAAAATAACAACCCCTTATGATTTCCCTTCAAATGGGATAGATTTTGGAAAAATAACATTCTCTTATGGTTTTCCATTCAATTCTGGAGAAAATAGTCTCTTGCAAAATTTCTGGGAAAAAATTAAAAACTTACAAGCAGTTATGATCACTGTTCATAGAATGAATATTCTAAGATATTGTTTATGCTCGATATTGGTTTTGTCAATTGTGCTTATTAATCGAAAGAAAGTTCTATTTGTGAAATTAAAATATTACGGATATAATTTTTTTTCGGAAATTAGTAATTAAACCTACAGAAAGATTTATAGACATCGTTATCTCCTGATGTCATAGGCAAACAATATCTTAGAATATTCATTCTATGGAACACTTATACGATTAAATGGAATGAACAGTGATCACAACTGCTTGTAAGTTTTTTATTTTTTCAAGAAAAGTATCGACTGTATCGAAATTTTGCAAGAGACTTTTTTCTCCAGAATTGAATGGAAAACCATAATAGAATTTTATTTTCTAAAATCTATCCCACGAGAACAATTTTTGAACGAAAATCATTGGGGGTTGTTTTTTCAACCCCTAATAATGAAATTATGAGATCTAGAAAATTTGTGTTTGTAACATCTACTTATAGTGCTTCATATTACATATGTATAGTTTTATGACTCAGTGTTTCTAAAGAGCCGTAAAAAATTAAAAACTGTTAATACGTCATCGCCTTCCAAAGGCTGTATCTTGGAAAGGGGTCGATTTTGAGACAAATTTATTTGAACTACCCCTGCTTATTTTCATAGGGGAATCATCTCCCAAAGTCCCTCGTATTTGTTTATAGATACCCTGTATAGTGTATACAGTCCCAAATACAGGATGTCAGCGCCTTGGGAAAACCCTCGGGAAAACCAATAACAACCCCCAAACTGAAATTCTGGCCACGAGTGAGCACGAGTCTGTTTATCGGGACAGTACAAGGGAATTTGCATTGCTTCAGATCGTCAGATAGCATTAAGGCAGCTCGCGAAGTACAATAAGCTAGTTCTATGGTTTCGATCTCGAAAGTCTGACCACGGAACAAAAATGGGATTATCACCATGATCTGAAGGTAACTCATCTCTAAAATAATTCCTACTGGAAATGGCCATTGATACAAGAAGAAACAAAGTACAGATTCTGTATCAGTAAAATGGTCCATCAAAATTCACGAAATATCTAAACGAATGAATTAAGTGCCTCGGCAGTATATCCTAACAAAAATTATCAGGTAACGAATCCTAAATCGAAGCGGTTGATGATAACGACATGAATGAAATATGCAAGCTAGCTGTGAATTGTAGCAAACAACAATCATACGACTGAACATACCATCAACTTTGGTCATTGCTCTTGTTTGTGTAAACCGAGCTCCTCTAAGTGAATCCCACCAGAATGACTCGCATTATTTATAGCAGCATAATCTAAAGTTAATCTATTTTCCCTTTTTCTCGTTTTTGGTTGAGCTTGAATTTATCTTGATGGGCAAATTGATAGAAGTTTATGACATTGTGAGTTCGAATTGAAAAACAGAAAGCCTTTGTGTAAAACTATATTGAAGTGAGATTTATTCATTTCTTCTGTAGAGGTAGACTCTGTTGTACAACTTCTAAAGCAACTATCTGTTTAAAAATTAATGCCCAACATTAGCACAAAAGATGTAAGTATATTTTTAGGTATATAAGAAAAGCTCATCAAACGTCGGAGGAAGTTTCCGTAGCTTATTGGAAGTCCAAAATGGCTTCGTTACCGGGACACGGGTTGTCAAAGTTCAAGAATATTTTAAAATTGGCTATTGCATTTATATTCAATATACACAAAGCCCACTTTTGAAACGCTCTGTGAAAATTGAGAATAGATTAGGACGTGCGAATCGGGGGTGTAAGAAAAGATCGAGGAAAAGATATAATATATGTATAGATCATAATAGCCGGTATACAGAACATACGATTTGCCACGAGATTTACCATGTTTCGTTTGCAATTGACAAAATGTTTGTAGTTAAAAAAAAATGATATTTGATGAATATAGTAATTGAGAAATAGTTCGCTAAATAGTCCGTTTGATTTTAAGAAACAAAATCATATCTATGTTTCTGAATCAATGCCTATACTGTCACAATACAGAAGGAAATAAATGGAATACGAGATGGAATAGAATCAACATAGAACACGCTAAAGGTCGCTGACGGTAAGGAATAGAAAAAAATCGCATTATAAAAAACATTAAGAATTAAATTAGCTTTCGAACTCGTTTTCGAATGACATGATGAAAAAGGTATGTTCCTGGAGAAAAAAAAATGACAACACCGCGAGACCTGCCGTCTCAATAATTATTTTTCGACTTTCACGCACATCCCAAGTCAACATTGATTTGTACCAAATACCGCCAACAGAATAAAAAAATATTTATCCCTTTTCGAGAAAATCAGTTAATCAAGATAAGTGAATCACCCAGTACAACTAATTTATGCTTGATCACTACTTTTATGCCTACTTAACTGCTAAGCTAACAACCTCGCTAACAACAAATTCTCCTTGACTGTGCCGTTAGAATCAAAATATATCACACGTTCAAAGTGTTTTATTCCCTCCCAAATGACATAATTTTAGAGTTGACATCATCCTTTCAATTCACGTAAGTTTCAAGGACAGGACAGTAATTTTTGGCATCTTCTTCCTTTCTCACAAAGCAATGTTAATAACTGCTTGAAGGATCGCAAGCCTGTACCTGAAATATCTAGAAAACCTTCATTAACCACTTCCGACCACTTCGCTTCTTTTATTTGTACAGGGTGGTCAGATTTCGATGATTTAGTATGGCATCTCCTAAACTATCCAAAATAGAAATAAATTGATATACATTTTATGCTTTCTTTTCTTGTAAAAAAATTGCTGAATAATGCAAGTCGCTACGGTGTCTATTTCTTGTGCTACATGGTGATATTGGAATTTGGCCGAATATTATGATTGGCCATAACCTTCGCAGCATTGTGAATACGCATTCGAGATACAATTCCTTCAGAGCAGTTGTTTCAGTACTTTTTACCACTGCTATCGAAATTTTCGTGCCGCAAATTACAGAGCAAACAATTTTTGTTTCGAATGGAAACCATAGTGCGCTATAATATTTTTCAGTCTACCTTTTTCCGAGCCTTTTTCAGACAATCAGGTCAAATCAATCGTCCGAGTTTATAACATATCGAAAATTGTTAAAAAAAATTTTTCAATTTTGATTTTTTTCTCGTATTTTTTCAAGCGAAGCGGTCATAGAACTTCCATAATTGTAGCGTAATAAGTTGATTAAGAGAACATTCAATATAGCTTAAATATTAATATACAGACGAAGGAGGTGTATCTGAACATTTTTTGTTTCCACCGTGATATTTTTACTCAAAATTGAAGGGTTATCTGTAACAGTGCTAATTACGTTAGGTACAGGTGATTTTTTCCAAAATTTTCGATAAATGTAATAAAATCGGAAGTATGTATATCATGTTATACATTTCTAAAACTGCCTGAGAAAGGTCTATCAAAAAGAAGTATAACACGATGGTTTTCATTTGAAAAAAACATAATTTTTCTATTTTTCCGAAATTTTAAGCGGCACGAAAATTATGATAGCACTGGTAGAAACTACTGAAAGAACTACCCTGAAGTAGTTAGAGTCCAGTAGATATCGGTCAGATTTTGGTGTAATTTATTTTTTTAGGTCTTAGTTTGAAAAATTCGGACACCCTAACTTCCAAAAATGTTCAATCTCACGTTACTTTTTCTAACTTTGAATATTCACATAACGATTCGATCAGTTTCATCTCAGGTCGAGTCGCAGGTTCATCCAACAATTAACGCAAAATACTTCGAAATTCTAGAGCTACCACATAACCACAAATTAGAGGGAAAGCATGACATTCTTTATGGTAGATTCGGCTCAGCCGAAGTTTCTTTCGAGCGAATATGATACGATGACTTCCCTTAATTCCCGTCATCATCTATATGTCACTCAACGAGGGACAGAGCAGTAGTGCCAAACCGAGTGCCAAACTTATACAATGAAGAACAGCGCTCTTTCCCTTGAATTTATTGCTCGATTTATTGGAACAGTTATTCTGTCTCTTCAAAGTGGTAAAAGTAACATATTTTCTAAATTGAGACAGAACGTCATCTGTTGGTTTCATTATTGTAATTCAGAAGACCCTCAAGAACACCACCATGAAAACAATGACATCAAAATCTGATCGATATGTGTTGATCCCCAAAATTCAAATATTTCAATCTATTTTTTTTCTCTTTCAATTCAAGAGATGCATTACTCAATCATCGGAATTTGAACACCACATACCATTTTCACTGATAAAGAAATCATCAAAATAAAGCAGTGTTTTAAAGTCATCTGGATCTCAAAGAACCAATTATTGGATGCGATCCAGAAGATGACGCACAAAACATATTGTTTGTCGACCGCACACATTTATTACGGTAACATGTTTGGATCTCGGTTTGGATCCAAATTGTATCTCTGTGTTCCACATTATTCCTAGAAAATCATATGTGTTTGGCCGCATGAAAATAGTGCTGTCCAAAGCATCAAGTGTTTACCCATCAAACATGCGGTACTATGAGATAAGTTTTATATTGATACGAACAGCATGGTCTTATTAATAGTTGATGTGACGAAGGTAGAATATCTATTTGTTGACAGGGATTAAATAATAGAACACTGATATTTGGATGAAATCTGGCCCAGTCGGTGGATCCATGAACTCGAGCATGAACTTTTTCTGGTGAGAATTCTTTTCTGATCAAATTTTTTAGTTATAATACATCAACCCCATATTATTCCAATAATCGCACAATATTTTCCTATCATCAAGTTCATGTAATGATGATCAGAAAAATGATGTTTATTATGATAGATATATTTTCTGTAATGTCAGACCACTCTCTCCAGCATTTCTTTTTCTGACATTCAATTTGCAGTTTCTTAATTACAACATTGTTTTCTGATTTCTAACACTGGACTCAGGTACCAGATATCGATTTCAAAACTATCAACATCGACTTTAAATGTTGTACATGATATTGGACAAAAACCTCAACAAAAACTGAAACCTTTTTACAAAAATTTTTTGATTAATTGAATTCCTAAATCCTCAAGATTCTCTGCCCCATTCCGTATAAGAAATCTATGATTCTAAAGGAAAAATATTCAAAATAGACATCTATATTCTCGAGTATATTCTGTTATTTTAAGTACCTGTGCCTCTACCATTATCATTGCATTATTATGTTAGAGAATCTTAACGAGTAGGGAATAGAATATTAATGAGTTCTACGAATCAAAGATTGGAATAATTCGTATTATTATGTTGGTATTTTTGTTATAGTTATAGTATTCAATTAATCGTCATAGAACTTTGAAGGCTGTCAGTCATCATTATTGAATACCATCTATATTGTTTTTTATTTGACTCAAAGAAGTCGTTTGTATTTTTGACAATTATTTGGTTGTGTAAATGAAAACGATTACGAAAACTACTAAAAAGTATAAGTAGTATACTCGGTAGTATACATGGTTTGACAAGGACTACGAGCAGAAATATTTGGTTGACGTCAAATATCTCAATATGCAATAATAAATCTTATTATTATCTTAATTACCACATACAAAATCTTTGTATAAAGATAACACATTGATATAACTGTTTTATATGAAAGTTATCTGTTGAATATAGTAGCTAACCGAGTAGCTAACGTTATGATATTTAATGATGAATCAGTTGACAGCATACATGTATCTTATTTTTCTATGAATATTGGTAGGATTTCATAGAGTTTTTCTTCCAGGTAGTTTGAAGCTGATGATGTAGTTTCGTGAAGAGATGACAAATAAGTTAGGTCTTCTTTACAGTTGAATGAACTTGAGTACAATACTGCAAGAAGTGTTTCTCAATAGACTGATTCAGTTTATTAAATATGTATATATCTTCTCTTACAACGGCTCGCAAATTAGGAAATCGGTTGCAAAATTGAAATTTATATATCATTTGGGCCATTCATATCACATTTACTTCTTCTCGGTCAGTATTCCTCAGCCCTCCTCGCGTCGCTAGGAAAACATTTCAGACTATGAACGCTCAAAGAAGCAAATTTTCTTATTTTTTTTGGAAATTTCGGTCATTATTGCCAGTTCTCAAAAACTCATCGATGACTTCGATCTATTTTGGATTCATTCAGTTGTCGAAAATTCATTTGAACTTTCTTAGGCTGGATCTTATTATTGGAGCCCAGATGTTACTGATATCAACACACGGTTGACTGGTAGGTATTTCGGTTGATGACATGAAAGAAGCTTCATTCCATTGTCATCTCAGTATTTCTTCTTTTGATGTCATTAGAGCTTTACCACATAAAACACTGTGGTCTTCATTCGAAGCATGTTGGACAATCTATGACTTATTAGTATCTCCAAGATGAGCTAGTTTTTATGTTCTTCGATTCGAACATTTGAAGGAAGATTGTTTTTCCAAATATTTGATTTGACGATCTCAAGGAGTAACGAAAGTTACCTGAGAGTTCAGAGTCTAAATGGATTTCCTGAAGAAAGCTGGCAAATGCTGACAGTAAAATTGAACAAAAGTAATGAATATGATGAAAATAGCCCAAATAATGTATCAATAAATATTTCATCATCACGAATTTCACGTCAATAGCAGAGTGTAAAGTATTCTTCAATCAGTAGGTACATATTTCACAATGAAATTTAAGAAAAGAAAAACATAAAGTTGATAGTATTGCTAGTGCGAGACTGACCAGAGGAATCAAAAGCCCGTTTTTTAGGTGTCAATAATACCTTTAAAGGGGGCTACATTGGGGCAAATACTGGATGGAGATCACTAATCTAAATAGAACTGCTGTAACTCAGCAGTATGGCATGACATCATTAGATTTTGTCGAGGATTTTGTATGATAACCAGAACAATTTCATATGAATACTGAATAGTCTTGATAGAATGCTACCACGAGATTTTTTTATCAAGGTAATAGTTGGGAAATCGGTATCCTTCACTATGCACAAAATTCGATGGATGGAGACATGGGGTTAATGGACCTTCAACCTGAGTCTAACTGGAGCCTTTTCTGATGGATGTGACATTGAAAAGAACAACAGGTGAAGATGTTAGTGGTATTTGACTCACCAGGTTGGCATATCCTACTCCAATGATAAGGGTTGCAACAAATATACACAGGGTCAGTAGCCGATCTGCAGACCGGTAACCTTCTCAGTTCGGCAGCCTGGCTGAGGTCTGGCCACCTCCAGGCCTGACAGCACAGCACGTGGGGCTGTTCGTCGCGAGGCAACAGAACGCAATTTGAACTATCCTGACCGCGGCTGTTAACAGCACTCAGGAGCATCTGCAGCTGGTTTTCCTGGAGTCGCTTCAACAGCGGGCCAACGTCTACACGCTCATCGCTCCCGAGTTGCTGAGCTCGCCTACGATGAGCTTCCACCAACCGCTTACTCAGAATGTTTCTCTTGCTTCGAAACATGAACATGAAGCAGGCTTAGGTCGGCTAGGTTCCGCTGGACCAGCATTTGGACAACTTGATCGCACTCTATGCACCACAACACTATCGCACGAACATAGAACAACCGCGAAAAATCGAAGGAACAGCTTCTATAATTCTAACGTATCTTCTTCTTCGTTTGTCACGACACTCTGTGTTGACGTTTCGCGGAATATTTGACACACGCGCTGACACCGACCGTGCTCTCTCCTATCGTAGGTTTTGTGTGAACTGAGCTTTTGATTCTGAATAACTGAAATAGGTCCTCCGCTGTCCGATAAACGAGAACCGAGCGATGTGCGCGGTGTTGCCAAGTCCGGGTCGACTATTTCCTGATCAGCGCAAGGCTGTCCGAAGCTCTGCGCGTGGACTTGCCGACCGGCTTTTTCGAATGATATATTATAAATGATTGGTATTATAAGTTTGTACCATGGGAAAAAATCAATTTCAAATTTTTCGATGTATATTTGGATTCATCCTCACCAACTGAAAAAATATAAATAAAATATTGAGATTGAAATTTTGTTCATCGAATAAGATATATACCTACAGACTATGTCTCGCCAATTAACTTCTACCGAATATGATAAATTACCGTAAAAAAACGTTCAGAGACATAAATTGAAGTTGTGTGTATGCATAGAAGTAGTAAACGAGTACGATCAAACGATTACTGTTGCTTAAAAGTCAAATTCAAATTCACGTAAATTCCATTGTACAATAAGGAATGAATCATTTATGTGAAAAAGATAGTAATGAATTATTAATGATGGGAAGACTGTCTTAAGCATTTGAAGTATGACATACTGTCAGGCACTGGCAACGCCAGCTTTTAAAAACAGGGGGCCGAGGAGGGGATGCTTTTTCAGTGGGGCCAAAATGAATGAATTTGAACACAAATTTAGGGGGGGCGGTCCTCCGCTGATCCCCCTGTAGGGTAGCCCATGTTATCATGTGGTCATAAGAATTTAGGTACTCAGTAACAGTATGAGTTATTCTTCGTTTCAATTGATCATTTACACTAACCTAGTATGTGCGCATTCGAAATCTTACACTCTTTGGAGATGTACAAAGATATAAAGGAGGTACCAAATAAAATCAAAAAGTTGAGAGTATTCACGTCATCGCACTTACTACAAATTAAAAGAATATTGTCCCTTTCGTTAGGAAGATATTAACTTGGTTCCACATTTTATTAAGGCGGAAGTCTTCAAGAAAATTAAAATCTTTTGAATCAGTGACTTTGATAAAATGAGCTGAAACACGTAAATTGATTCCATATCTAACGCATCTTCTGGAAATAAAATGAAATATTTCTCTTCAACACCAACTAACATTTTTCGAAGGCATACATAATTATGCCATGTATGTTTTTAGGAAATAACAACTTAATACCTTCTTAGTACCCCCTCCCTGGCGATAAGAAATCTCGTCTATGGAATTTCGTTTCAGCTGGTCTGTTAATTGTATCTACTCTAATACTATTTTTTTATTTTTAGATCTTCAATATTAGGAGGATCTTAGTGGTAATTCAAATAATTCAATTGTAAAACGCAGTCTATTCTAGAGTCTTGTAAGTAAAGAGTTTTGTTTAATTTCCTAATAGTTAGTTAGTAAAATTAAATAGTTATTTTTGTATCTAGTGCGCGAAATGCTACTTTGGTGATCGAGAACTGATTTTTTTAACGAGGCGCAGCCGAGTTAAAAAAAATTGTCGAGATCACCAAAGTATTTCGCGCATGAGATGCAAACAAAATTTTTTCTACAAACGCTTGGCTTAATATGAAAAAAAAATTTGAACTGGTTTGTACTGTTTTTCCAAATTAAGTAATTAGGTATTATAACTATGGGCCATATATTCTATGTTGAAAGCAACACTCAATGTTAAAGAAAACGTGGATTTCAAGAAATTTACCAAGTTAAAATATAAAATCCCATATAGTTTACATGCAGTGTGCGAAGTAAGTATTGCGCACACTACTTCGCGCACTGTGTCATACTAACGAAGGAAATGAAAAAAAGGGTAATTTCGCATATTCTTGCCAATGCGCCTACCTTGTCATTTTTTGACGTTTGTAGAAAAAAATTGTTTTGGTAAGAGTCCATCTGTCAAAAGCTTTTCAACGGGACTACATACGATATGTGCTTTCAATGATGAAAGAAATTGAGTGGGGTTGCAGCTAAGGGTTTGAAAAAAATTTCATTTCATATCCGAAAAACGCGTTCAGTTCAAAATCAATTCACGTGTATCAGTGTTTTTTAATTCACTGATTAGAAAAATGTTAAATTTCCTTGAGCACTCTCAAGCAATTCTGTAAATAGCAATGTCAATTACGCCGAAAATATTTCTTTCACCAGATTCGAATTTCAATTGACGAAAAGGCGCTAGTCCAGTCGCATCTTCAGGTAGGTATTGTTAGAGAAATTTGTTCAGAGCCGGCAACCTCGCAGAAGAACGGTTTCGGAACAAACCGACAGAGTGAACTGGTCTAGACCATGTGGAGGGGCAGAGTTGGCGCCGTCGAGGCGCCAGGCCCGTACTGCATACCCGTAGTGGCCCCACGAGGGACCTCCAACGGATCATGATGTTCCGGCTTGTCAGGTAAAAATGCATGAGCGTATATTTAGCGGCAGAGTCAGAGTGGATTAACGACAAGTAAATAGGGCAGGTTTTTTGAATCTGTGGGAAATGAATAGGCAGCAAGGCGGTGAACAGTGTTGCATTTTGCGGAAAATATGATCGCAGCGCTATGGTGTACAGTTTTTGAGCTATGACTTTCGACATGTTTTTAGTAATTATGTGTATATTAGGATTGTGATTATATTGTGAATGAGTGAGCTATTTGCCGCAAAACAGAGAAAAAGATCTTGATAGGAGGAAATTAGTGTAGCTATAATAAAATATTTGTAGAACTTTTATATTATTCAAACTGTTTGAAGCATTTTTTTGATTAGATTATCTTAATATAATTAGAAATAGTGTCTAAGAAGAAAGTTCTTCAATAATTATAGGCATCAAGTTCCTATCAAATGATATTGGTGAAAGTAATGAACTAAAATTTTGTTATAGGACTTGAAATTGATACTAACTATATGAATGCGAAATATCAGCACGATCGGAATAATATAAAAAAATGTAAAAACTTAAAAATAAAAAAAATTATTCTATGGTTCTAGTGATGCGATCCTCTCGAAATTTTGCATGAACATTAGGTATGCCAATCTTCATACACAAAATAAATTTCACTCGAATCGGATATCTTGTTATGGAAATATAGAGACTCTCCTTTTCAAGATTCCAATTGAATTTTCTATGGTTCAGATAATTTTTGATTTTGCATGAACATTCAGTATATCAATCTTCATTTACAAAACGCATTTCACTCGAATCGGAGTGTTGTTATGAAAATACTCGTGAAAATATGAAACTTCTTTCTTCAATATTCCAGTTGAATTTTTTATGGTTCTGTTTACACTATGGCCACAATATTTTGCATGAGGCTTATTATGAGCATCTTGCTCGTGGCCGCAAAATTTCATTCTCATCGGTTTCCTTTCGTTTGAGATGAAGAGGAACAAGAATTTTGGATGGCCATATTTTATAGAACACCCTGTACGATTTGGCTGGTCAACGAACTTAATCGAGGTATTTGGGCACCGAAATCACTCTGAAATTTTCAAGTCTCTAGGAAAATCTCTTTGAAAGTGATCGTGCTAGCGGACGGCCGTCCCCACGGCTAGAATTGAATTTGACCAAGCGTTTGAGACCGTTGTCGGCTCAAAATTCCAAAAATTGCAGACATTTGGGCAAAACGATACATGTAAAGCTTTCCTGAGTTTATCTTGGTAATATGCATATACCGATTCGGAAATTCACATTGAAAACATACGATATACAAGGCATCAGACAGAGAATTCTTCCCTCCAGTTGCACGGATGAATAGGCGAGATATTCAAGTGCGATAACTGAATGAATTCCACTGTCTTACTGCAATATCTAGTCTTGTCTCTCTCTTGTCGCAGTATGGTAGGGAACCCGCACTACACAAATAGAACTTTTAATTTGTCAGGCTGCCCGTAATACTCGATTCAAGTATTTACTGTTGCCTACCATACTAAAGAATTACGCTCCTCTAAACGATAAGAGAGAGACAAGACTACAATAATGAAGTAGAACAACTAAATTCAGTGTGTTACAGCAAGTGATTGTCTCGACTATTCATCTGTGCAACTGGAGGGAAGAATTCTCTGTCTGATGCATTGTATATCGTATATTTCAGATGTGAATTTCCAAACCTGTATGTATACAGAGTATAATGAATTTCTCCTACAATCATGCCTGAAAAACTACTTTCAGCACTCTTTTCGTCTCCGAAAGTAAAATTTTCATGCACACCTTAGGGGCAACTGAATATTTGGAGAATATAAAAATCAAAATACCTTTTAAATGAGATCAATATACAGGGTGTCTGTAAACAAATGAGACTCACTTTGGGAGATGATTCCTCGGTGAAAATAAGCAGGGGTAGTTCATATAAATTTTTTTCGAAATCAACCCCTCTTTCTTGATACAGCCTTTGGAAGGCTATGACGAGTTGAAAGTTTTCAATTTTTTTTACGGTATATGTTACGATGTTACTCACATGAATATTTTAGATCTCATAATTTTATTATTAGGGGTTGAAATTACAACCCCCATGATTTTCGAAAAATAAAATTCTCTTATGGTTTTCAATTCAATTCTGGGGAAAAAAGTCTACTAGAAAATTTCGATACAGTCGATATTTTTCTAGGAAAAAATAAAAGCTTACAAGCAGTTATGATCACTGTTCATTTCATTTCATCGTAAGTGTTTCATAGAATGAATATTTTATGTCAATGACAGGAGATAAAGATCTTCTGATCTTCCTTTAATCTTTTGAAGGTTTAATTATAAATTTTCAGAAGAAAATTATATCCGTAATATTTTAATTTCACAAATAGAACTTTCTTTCGATTAATACACATAGTTGAAAAAATTAATTTTGAGCATAAACAATATCTCAGAATATTCATCCTATGGAACATACTATGAAATCAAATGAAAAGTGATCAAAACTGCTTGTAAGTTTGTAAGTTTTTATTTTTTCCGAGAAAACTATCGACTGTATCGAAATTTTGCAGTTTTTTCTCCAGAATTGAATAGGAAACCAAAAATAAATTTTATTTTTCGAAAATCTATTCCATGAAAACAATTTCTGAAGGAAAATCATAAGGCGTTGTTTCATCATCAATAATAAAGTTATGGAATAAAAAAAAATTGTGTGAGTAACATCTACTTAATGAATCATATTATGTATAGTTTTATGACTCGGTATTCTTCTAGGACTCCTAAGAAAAATTAAATGCTGTCAACTAATGATCGCCTTCCAAAGGCTGGTCGAATTCCAAAAAAATGTATATGAACTACTTCCTAGGACCCTCGCATTTGTTTACAGACACTTTATATTAGCTTACTTACGAGTGTAACATCAGTTCATACTCATGAATTATGCAATGTCAACTATGATAGAATAATTATCAATACAATTTTTCATCTAAAGATCATCTGACTCATGTCATGGCTCACGATTTTCCAGAACAACTGGTTTACTAAGATAATTAATTGGTCAAAGCAAATATCTTAGAATTTATTCTTAAATGTATTTTTATTTTATGATATCGTAACATGAAATAATTTTTTTCTATCCTAAATCGGAAGTTATACTTTACAGCACGAGATTTCAGAGTTTTTCTAATTATATCATGGTGAAATAGATAGTATATGAAATGTAATGGATTTGTACCATATTCATAAAGCAATATTGGTAGCTACTTTTATCACAAAACAATTAAAACTGTTATAAAAATGATATGAATTGTTTCGGAGTAATCTATAAGCATAATTTTTTGAATTATGAACTAAATTAAGGCAGCTAGGTATATGCTCAATTACTACAGGTTGTCTCGAAATATATGCATCGAAATTCTATGGGATATTCTTGAAGAAAATTTAGGAGACCCCCTTTTCTCCTCTTTTAGAAATGATCTCCTATTTCGAAGTTACAGGCCTCTGATTCAGCACTCCAGGATTGTTTCATACCAATATCTCAAAAAATTGTAGCATACTAAATCCCAAATTTTATAATATGGAGTTCCGAAATAATCAATGGAATTCATATTTCGAACAAAAAATAAGAACATCAATGAATTGCAAGAAAACCTCTAGAGATAGACAAGAAAAGTATAACAAAAAATATTCAGCAAACAACGAGTAAACCAAAAATGTTCAAATACACAGGGTTTCTTGAATTGCATTTCAAAGTGGTGAGTACTTTTTGATATAACCAGCAACGCAGGAGCTCTGAAAATATTTTACATCGATAGAACACTAGTTTTAATCTAAGAAATTTCGTACTCTTCGTTATCCGTAAACGTCTAAGGCAGCATAGTTCTGTTTACGACCGAATATTCTGATGATAACCCATTTGACTGTCCGATCAAAACAATCTAATATATAAAATTTTAGGATCCAAATCGAAGCTACATCTATTCCTACGATTTCCAACCCTTCTATTTCCCCTTAAATATCAAAAACAACCCCCCCATATAATGATTGTCCCACATATTTCCAATAAACTACCGAAAAGTTGGTGTGAACGTCTCTAAAAGCAATAAAAATAAGAAGATAATAGTTCGAGAAGAATAACAGTGGCAGGGATTCCCGTCGTCGATGACGGGCGCAAACAATACGAGGGGGGTTCGTAAGCGCCGGGAAGTGCGTCTGCCACAACCAGGTCTAGACCTCTGGCGATGCCACGACACGCCACAGACTCCGTACCCTGATGAAGCCACTTATCAGACCAGGGTTGTATTTCGATTTTTATTTTTGATATACCTCTGTTGATGATTTTCAATGAAAAACCTCAAAATCAAAAGTGATTTCAATGTGTACGAAATTGAACGTTAATGGCCTATTTTAATGTTCAATTTATGCTATTTTGATATGCAATCCTCATGGCAACCGTACACAGAATATTCAGAAGCACTACGAGAATTGTCGAAACTCTACCAGAACATAGAAATATCATAATGTCAAATGTATGTCTTGTGCAAAATAAGAATGTATTTCCATCAAGAATTTATACAAAATTCATATTGAGGTCGTCAGAAAAATATTGTAATCATTCGGTTATTAATCTAGCGACTATCGAATTATTAATGCGTTCGCTCATCTTGACTATTAGTCGCTATCTTTAATAACCCAGTTCGTTAAATAACTATTATTGATCAAGCACTATGCAAAGCATGCAATATAATTACTTACACTGTAATGATTTATCAAATCAAAAGTATGATATTTATTCGCAGCTAATGTGACAAATAAACAATGAGGATAGTTATCGATTGAAATACAGGGTGGTCTTTGACCTTGCAGAATATTTTAACACAGATTCCTGAAGCCAAAAGAAACATTTTTTTCCCATACCATTTTTTCCGATACGGCTTGGTTCGTAAGATCAGACTGTTGAAAATCCATAAAAAATTGATTTTCGATCATATCTCGCGAACGATCTCCTCGAATGAGATGATTTTGGAATATAGTTTTTATTGATACGATGAATGTTCCTGCATTACAAAATTCCATCCACATCCTCCTGTTTCTTTAATATGACTATACATTTCATAAAAATACCAGAAATTCAAAGAATCCACTTTTAAAAAATAATTTGAATGCTATTCAACGAATTTTTGACCATTTTGGAAAGTAAAAGTATTCCTTATTTTTTTTCGTATGATGCGTCGTTTTCGAGTAATCTGAAATTCAAAAATAAAAACTATCTGTGAAATTCCGAGTATTGGGTACTTGGCTGAATGCAACTCTGTTCAAAAAATTCACAGAATTCAATTTTCCCATGTGGTCACTTTGACAAATTTCAAAAATATTCGAGAATTTGTTATCTGGAATGATGAATGGTAAGAGAACTAGCGGATTTTCTTAAAAATGGGGTTATAATGAATAAGCTCACCTCTATACTTCTTCAGTGTAAATCCTTATCTATTCAAGCAATTTCCACACCACTTTCGAAGTACCTATTGCAATTTTGTTTCGTTGAGCTTTGACATACGTTGATCCAAATTTACATTACGTTAGAATACGTTCATTTCTCATTTATTCATCATATGTATTTATATTACCACTAAATGACCTTAATAAGTTAATATTCATGAAGTCGTATGATTTTGAAAACAAACTACCACAGAACACCGATGTCAAAGAATCTAGTGTCACTTCTGTGACTTTCACCATGCGGACCACAGAACATAAATATGCGGACACCCCTTGAAATTCAATCGCCCCAACTAGTGTTTATGACGTGAAATGTCATGCGTGTTATGGTTGATTGAGTTGTTGTTTTGATTTCGGAGATTTCAAGAGAGAAGGAATGAATGCTATAGCTAGAATAGGTGGTTTAAAAGTTAATCCGATATAATCAAAAATGAAGTATACATCAAGAAGAGATTATTCTGTTTTCATCACTAGCAAAATTTTGGATGATCAATCATTCATTGCATTAGAAATATACAACTGGTATTGAAAAAGTGAGTTCATATTTCTTTCTTTAATACAGCAGCTTATTTGAAAATTTCGAATGGTATATCTATTATCTACTCGTTCTTTGATACAATAGCTTATTTCAAAGGTTTGAATGCTATATCTCGTACTTGCAAAATTCAGTGGTTAGTTTACCAGTGGCGGCATAGCTCATTCTGAAACTAAAAAGGGCTAATCTTCTTATTTAGGCCGAATCGGAAAAAATGGTATGGAAAAAATGTTTCTTTGGCTTCAGGAATCTTGTGTTAAAATATTCTGCAAGGTCAAAGACTCACCCTGTATATTCTGGGGGTTCTGCATTTCTTAAAAACTTTATAGGTTTTCACTCCCAGTCTCTGAAACAGAAATCATTAAAATTTTTTTAATTAAGGTGAACTGCTCCTGCGAGAATCTTCACCTTATTTGTCAGGAGTAAATTGGCCCTGAAAAAATTGTTGCCTAACAGTAAAACTGAAAAAGGAAATAAATTAAAAGGATAATGTAACGTTTCCGTGTCTATATCAGACACCTTCTTCAGACAAACTCAGAATTGTGTGTTTCAGAGACTGGGAGTGAAAACCTATAAAGTTTTTAAGAAATGAGATAGTGAATGATGTTCACAATAATAGTGAATGATGATTACAATAATAAAAAACTTTGATAAAAGTTTTAAAATGAGTAACAATGACAATTCATAACAAAGATTACTTTAAAAAAGACGTGTATACCTATGAATTTGACTGAGCGAAACAAGTATATTACAATATTTTTCCGTTGACCTAATTATGAATTGAGAATACATTTTTGGTTGAAATATGTACATTCTTTTTGCACGAGACAAAATTTGACATAATGAAATTTCTATATTTCTGTTCCAGTAGAGTTTTGACCTTTCTCGTAGTGATTCTGAATATTTCATACGGTTACCATGAGGATTGCACATAAAAAAAGCGTGAATTGAACATTATAATGGGTCATTACATTAAGGAGCAATTCCGAACACATTAATAGTTATTTAATCAACTAGGTTATTAAAGACAGCGACTAATGGTCAAGATATTTTAATGCGTGAGCGGAGCGAACGCGTTGATACTTCGAGACCATTAGTCGCTCGATTAATAACCGAGTTGATTACAAGATTTTTCCGACGATCTCAATATGAATTGTGTTTAAATTCTTAATTGAAATACATTCTTATTTTGCACAAAAAATACATTTGACAATATGAAATTTCTATGTCCCTGTAGATTTCTGACATTTCCTGTAGTGCTTCTGAATACTATGTGTACGGTTGCCATGAATATTGCACATTGAAATGGGTCATTAATGCTCAATTTCGTACACATTAAAATCACATTTTATTTCGAAGTCGGCGGAAATAGTTATTTAATCAACTCCGCTCCGCTCACGCATTAATAGTTTGAGACCATTAATCGCTCGATTAATAACCGAGTTAGTTACAAGATTTTTCCGACGATCTCATTATGAATTGTGTATGAATTATTGATTGAAATACATTCTTATTTTGCTGGAGACTTACGTTTGACATAATAAAATTTCTATGTATCTATGTTCCAGTAGAGTTTTGACATTTCTCGTAGTGCTTCTGCATACTTTGTGAACGGTTGCCATGAGGATTGCACATTAAAAGAACTAAAAAATTGAGCATTAAAATGTAGTTCGAAACCATTAGTCGCACGATTGATAACCGAGTTGATTACAAGATTTTTCCGACGATATCAATATAAATAGTGTATGAATTGAAATACATTATCATTTGGCACATGTTTTTTATGTTCCAGTAGAGTTTTGACATTTCTCGTTGTGCTTCTTTGTTGCCATGAGAATTGCATATTAAAATAGACGAAATTGAACATTAAAATGGGTTATTAATGATCAATTTCGTACACATTGAAATCACCTTTTATTTTGAGATCGACGGAACAATAAAATTTTATTTATATGTCGACGGAAAAGATTTCTACATAACGATTTGAATCATAAACTGAACATTGTCCAACCGCCAACTTTTTTACTACCAATAATGAGATGGATTTCCAAAGTACAATTCCTTTAATGAGAAAAGTTCGAAAATTTGCGAAATAGTCCGCAATTCAGTGATATTATATTCAGGTCCCAAACTGAATCGTAAACTAGTAAAGATCAATAATTCTTGAAATTCTGGATCGATTCGATATGTTAACAAATTTAACCGCGGCATTAAGGTTCTGAACCTAACCTCAGAGCCTTAACTGAATCCGTTCGAGAGTTATCGTGTTCATGACCCGCCTGACGAACGGAACACTTTTGACCTTGGATTATTCATCAGTGTGTACAATTTAATCTCACTTCTTCCAGTTCAGAATTCAAAAATTACAGACTTCTAGCCAACTATCCAAAATAACGTTAAAGAAACAATGTGAATATTCCAAGAGAACAGTGTTAAAATATCCGATTTCTATTAAAACCAAATAGTTTTAATTTTTGGAAACACAAACGTTGAGTGTTATTCCTAGGAAAATAATTTCAGTCGACAATCTAAATTATCTCTAATGACTCTAATGGATATCCACTGTTTGTTGTCGAATGTCATAACATTCAAACACATAAATCTTCGCAGGTACTGAAGCTTTAGCTGTTGTTGCCGAAATTGGAACGATTTGATTGTTTTTTCGTCTGTTAAGCCGACTTATCGGCGGTTATACTGAGAAATTTTAGTGGCGCCTGTCGCACCGTGTCATTTTGTGCCCTCGGTCTCGGTTCAAGCCTTTGTGCACGTAATTTTCGAGGTCCATGCGGTGTTCGACCGGATGGCTATCATTTATTTCTTTACCTGGATTGCGTACGGTTTGGCTTCAATTGTTTTTTACGTTTGAAGGTTGTGATCGGCGTAGGATTCAATTGTGTATCTGTTTGAAGAAATTATACCGGGTGTTTTAATATCATGGGAGTCATTTGGATCACTCAAAATCTGTGAAAAGTTCGATATCGGGTTTTCCAATAGATACTTTTTGAATTTGTGGGGTGGCTAGATTCGCTAAGAAATGCATGCCTCTAGTAATTTTGTGAGGTTCGTAACATTAGGAAGTAAAAAAAATTTTTTCTAAGCGTAGACCGACAACATACTGAGCAGTGTGACCCTCGAATGAAATGAGTCAAGAAATTGAAAATTTCAGGGTAGAGATTTTGTGCGAACGCAAAATCTGTTAATGGATACTGGAGTTCCTTATATGTACTGACTTTATATCGTTGATTTTACAATATGTATTAACGAAATTACGAACCCCATCAATGTCAAACTTGATATTGGGAACTAACAAAGCGAAGCGCATATGTGTGCTAAATTTCGTCAGAATCGTAGCATTGAAGATTCCCAAAATAGTGAAGTCGTTTTAAAATTTGAGTACATCTAGTTCATTAAATTATCTAGGCACACATGTTCATTTATTGAAACTCAATTTTTGGTTTTGCCTTATTCATACCTAACCTTAACCTCTTGAAAAAGATAACGAGACATAAACATCATTTTGTAAGAATTTTCTGGCAAAATTAAGTATTCAAATTTTGAGCATGTCACTGCTAGGTACTTGCGCGCTTTTTCATATTGGGAAAACGGTATATCGTCATTCCATTCATTCCTGAATTTAACTTTTCTTTTGGATTCTTAGTCTTACTTCGAACATTTCCAGTTTTGAAGTTGGAAATCATCATGTTCACAGTCCCCTACCAGGTTGTAAACACAATAACTCCTTTAAACTGAAAATTTCAAGGTGAGTTTAAGATTTCAATTAGTGAGTTGAAGTCGTGAATGAATACAAATAAATTAATAAATGTAGTTCCCGAGATAATCAAATTAGAGTTTAAGTTTTCCTAAAAAAACGAGCAACACAACAAGCTTTGAAATAGCGAGCAAGTCGATTTCCCGGCTAAAAAGGTTCGCAAACATAAAGTTTTTTAAGCGTTTTAAAAACGTCTTCCATGCCAAAAAGGCACATATTCTGGCTTTCATTCAGATTTGATGCGATTCTGAGCAAATTCTAAGGCTATTTAGATTCCTATTCTGATTTTTGCCTGAGATTCGATTTGACGGCTATATACCGCTTTGGGTTTACTTTATTTCCATTGATTCAGAACCTAAACAAAGCTACAAAATTGCTTTGCCTCTTCTAATCTCAAATATCGCTTACTCACATTCTCTTTTGATGTTATGTTATGTATCCGTTTTTCAATCTCAGTGTTTATTATCGTCGTTGACTTACAAACCTCTTCATTTTTATTTTTAATGACGTACTAGGACATACACTACCGTACATGCCCTCAACGAGATTCGAAACCGGCTTCTAGATGACAGATGACAGACATGTCATATGTGTGAATAACAATGAATAATATGATGCGTGTATCACGAAGAGTATTCACCAAAACGAAATTCAAGCTCATATATTGGAAAAATTCAAGATATTGAGGCTCCATCGAACAAATCACAAACCTATTGACTTTTATGACCAATGTTCACAATAATTGGATAGTGGTCACGTTCAGAAAAATTTTGATGCACTACCTGAATTTTCGTACTGTACTTAAATACACAATCAATTGTATGAATTGTAATTTATGTTATATTGCACAAACATCTTGATGTCTTAAAGGTAGAGTTATTTCCATAAGAGTTATAGCAAATTAAAAAACCAATTGTGCTTTATCACAACATTTTATTCAAACTATTCATAATGAAAATTTAAATATTGATAAAATTACTATTTGAGATCAATTCTGTATTTTTAAAAACGGTAATATATAAGAAATGATAAGAATTTACAAACAACACTGAGAGAAATTTCTATTCACCACAATGAAAAATTGAATTACCTCAAAAAAATTCTGCTTTAAATAGGCCCCAAAGCTGATACTTTGCTACTGCAATAAAAAGCGTTTTGCTAAATAGATTTTATTAGCATTTAGAATAATTTTACTGAAATTCACATACCTAACACAATGAAAAATATTTTAGGTCGAATAAGAAGTTATATCTGCTATAGCTATACTTTGGCATTTTCAGCATTGTTGGTATCATAGGTAGTTCGAAAAATTCACCATGGATTTTGTTGTGATTTTATTCATTCGGAAACCGCTCTGAGACCTTGGAATTATTATGGAATGCCACTTCATTACTCCAAAAAATTCCTTATTGCCCTATGATTATTTTGGCTTTCGTTTCAGCCGTCATTTCCATCTCAATGCTCCAGAAAATAGCGATTTGATTTTTATATACTTTTGAAATGAAATTTGGTTTTATAGCGCAAAGGAGTGCGGTTTGGAATATAATCCTGAAATTTTGTGGAAATGGTGGGAAAGGTCCCTAGTTATCCAAAGTGTATTCAGTTTTTTTTTATATAGCCTCAAACTCAAAATTTTGGGTGGGACATATTAGTCCCAGTGACCGCTACGAGCATTATTTTCCGGTTAAAGTTCATAGGGACAATAATATCTCACCAATCGAATCACCTGGAATATTTGAACACTGTCGAATGAGTAATAGAATAATAAAAAAAATTGCTCATATAATTTTTATTGGAAAAAAAACAAGAAATAAACGATTTCATAAAAACAACAAAAATAACATTCTTGTTCCAAATGACATCACATTTTTTTGGAAAATAAAATGGAATTTATATACAATAATAAATATTTTTATCCACTCCTACTAACTAATTTCTATGTGTAATGGTAGTCATAACACAACGTAGACATGTCTATGAACCGAAAAGCGAGTGTTATAATAACACCCGCTCATAACTCCCGCTAATAAAAATACCTAGGAATATTATATTGTATGTTCTGTGCCTAGGAAGAATGAAATTGCTTACAAAAAAAAATGAATAAAAAGTAGGATCGATCCGGAACTCTATTTCAGCCATCAAGATAACGTTCTAGCGATTCATTCCAGATTTATTTTTGGAAAACGTGAATTTTTGAAGTTGCCAAAGTACTTGATTGATTAGAGACTCTGATTTGATTACCGACCACAGAGTACAGAGGTTTGACGAAATGTTGTCAATGCTTTTGACAACTGTTCAAATTTTTTAAATGCAGATTAATTCGAATTTTACTGATGAAGTCGTGGATAAAGTATAGTATTCAATTCGCGGTAATGCTCAAAACACACTTGATGAATTACACCACTCGCCTGACGGCTCGTGTGCAAAACTCATCTGCGTGTGTTTTTACCTGCATTACCGCTCATTGAATAATATACTATTATCCACTCCATTAAACTAATTTCTATGTGTAATGGTAGTCATAACATGTCTATGAACCGAAAAGCGTGTGTTATAATAACACCCGCACATAACACCCGCGAAATTACTTGGTTTGATTAATTAGAGACTCTGATTTGATTCCCGACCACAGAGTACAGAGATTTGACGGTTGGACGAAATGTTGTCAACGCTTTTGACAACTGTTCAAATTTTTTAAATGCAGATTAATTCGAATTTTACTGAGAAGTCGTGGATAAAGTATAGTATTCAATTCGCGGTAATGCTCAAAACACACTTGATGAATTACACCACTCGCCTGACGGCTCGTGGTGCAAAATTCATCTGCGTGTGTTTTGACCTGCATTACCGCTCATTGAATAATATACTATTATAAAAACACAAAAAAGAACCATAAAAAACGAAAAAATATATAATTCTAATATAAAACTATGACTTCGTGAATGTCTGTTGGTCCTGTTCACTTATTGTGCAGTTGCAATTTGGAGAGTTTTCTTCAGCAAATTAATTCACATTTTTCCAATTCTTCATAAGGTAATGTGGCTATTGTCTGAAATGAAATATAATGCACTTTCGAACTTTTTCATGGCCGAAATTTTTTTTTGCCCTACGCCACTGGAATTCAGTTCCATTGAATTTCAAATGTTGAAAGAAAAAATGTTCAAAGTAGCTCATTCGAGAAGCATTGTGGTATTAATATAATGACTTCTGGAAAAACTGTTGAAGAATAGAAACTGAGTAGGCGATTTTGGGCAGATTTTTGGGAATTTTTAGAAAGTCTTCCTAGCTGAGACATTTTTTGTCATAAAATTATTGATAATATCAGGCCAAAATGTGAACAAAGTGAACTTACATTATTTATCCTTCTCATTGCTTCCAACCAACAGTAAAAAAATCATGAAATTCATCTGAAAATTCATTGTACCGATCCCAATGGCTCCATAAGCAAAATTATGAAAAGAAGAAGGGCAGTCATAATCATTTTTTCACTGAAATTATTTCCACACCTCAATTTATTCAGAAGAGACAGCGCACAGAAAGATTCACAGTATAGAATTCAGGTAAATCGAAAAGAAACTTGCGGTACAAGAAAACTAACTGTAGAGGGGTAGAGGGGCATTGGAACAAATATGTCCCACCTAGGCAGTTTTAATGGCACCTATAAAGAGACAATCAAATCGAATCAAAGTTCTAGTAGGGATCTGCTGTAGGACGACCTACACATAACGCGGTAGGGCACCTACATATCACTCATAGTTTTCGCTAAAAAACTGGTGGGACATAATAGTCCCAATTCCCTATAAAGGGTTAAAGGCGATTTGATAACGATATTATGGCATTCAAAGTCCGAAAGGTAGGACAACGCTACTTGGGAAGTTACTGTCATTAGAGCAGGGCTTTCTTCAATTTTCTAATCTCGTTCCTTAGCCCAACCAAATACCTTTTCGTGTATGGCAGCTTTCTCGTGTTGTCGGCTACGGTGCATGCCCGTGTTGATTGTCTATTGTTTCAATTTAGGTTGTTTTACATTTTGTCGTAATAATAACAACGATAAAGCTTCATCATTATCCACACATGCGAATGGAAGAAACGGCGGTTCACGATAATAGGCCGATGTGTTGGCGCCGGCCTCATGAATATCTCTACGCTGATTAGCGGTGCCGTCGTTGTATTTGTTTTAAAAACGGAGCCATCACCAGTTTTCCTTGGGAATTTTTCATTAATTCAGCATTTTGTGTCATCTGGTCTGATGGATTTGATTGATGGAGGCGGATATCAGCTCAGATACAATCTTTGGGAAGGAAGCGGCACTATGTTGGAGGAATTAATGACCTGAAAAAGTTGGAAATGCGAGAATTGGCCGTGAAATTACTCAATTAAGATTTTATTTTCTTGGTGGAAAAATAAATAAGGAGATGTGTGAATAAGGAGATTGTGGAAGATAACCTTTAAATTTTTTAGCAGTAGTGGCTGCACCCAAATAAAGAATTTTTCTTTTTGTTTTAACTACACTCCGTGGTGGCTGCATCTCAGAGAAAGAACTTGTACTTCTTCCTCTGAGGCTGCACAGTGTACGCCAAATCGCATATTTTTGAAAAGAATTGCCAGACGAAAGTTGTTGTTGTTGGTCTCTGACAGCGAGCTCTCAGGAGGAAGTCATAAGCAAAAAAGCAACTCCATTTAAAAAATATTACTTTCAGTGTTTTTCTGGAATGTCATTCGCTGCAATCGTAGCTATTTCTTTGGTCTCTCGGGTGTTTTTAGACCGTCTTTCGATCCAACTAAACACCCGAGAAACCAAACAAATCCTCTTTTTTGTCTGAAGTTTCCTGATTCTGTTAATATCTTCATTGCAACCCCTTACATTGCATTCAATGACTCGAATATACACATATATTAAAAGTTTAAGCCTCCTAAGTTTTCTTAAAAAATAAATAATTTTTTTTCTGTGACGGGAAAAAAACTTGACATTTCATCTCTGTTGACAGGTAATAAAATATGACTTTTCACGAAATTACTTTTTTCCCCGGGAAAAAAGTGAGTACTTTTTTCCCGGATATTTATACATAGATATAGATAAAGGAAGATGTTTGATTTTAGAATATTTTATTGAACATAAGTTACATTTCCTTTATATCAAAGAAACAATTATTAAATGTGCATTGCGTGAATGACATGTTCCTTGAATTATTCGGCACAACAGAAGAATTTTCTTGTGTTGAAATGATATTTTTCCCTGACATGGACACAACTGCTGTTGATACACCTGGTTGCAAATCTGGTGTTATTCCAGAACTGCAACACGTTCTAAACACTTTATTAGCAATTTCTGTTCTGTCTGCCACCGATTCATCAACATACCCTTCAGCAACCGTTGATGACTTCCAACCGCCATGTTTCTTCACTGTCATCAAGTCTCCCCCAGATTCAACTAACAGTGTGGCAGACGATCTACGAAATGAATGGCCTATGTATGAGGTAGCATTTTCAAGTTGAAGATAATTAGCTACTGTTTCAGGTACCTTATAAAATTATTTCTACCCACAACCTGATTTATACATTTTCCTTTGCGATATGCATAAAACAGGCGGCGATCTTTTGCTGCTGCTGGGAAGGAGGGCTATGTACATTCGGTAATATTTAATATATTCTTCAGTAACAACAAATCTCCTGTTGACATCATTCTTTGTTTGCTTCAGTTTCACAATTAATAACTTTCCCGAATCTTCAATATCATCTAATGTTACCTGGCTGATTTCACAAATTCGACAAGCTCCTGCAATCCAAATACAACAACAACAACCTTGGCCATCAAAAAATCTTCATCGGGTGCATTATTTAAAAAATCACTAATTTGTGTACTCGTAAAAATCGCAGCTTTCTTGGGAGTGTAACCTTTTCCATTTTGTTTTAGAAATGTAATTAGTTTCAAATATTTTGAAATGTCTACATCATGAATGGATCGTAACATACTTTTAACCATTGAATAGTTCGACCGCACTGTTGATGGCTTTTGTTGTTGTGTCATTTCCGAAAAATAAGCCAATAACACTGTTTCCGAGAAAGAACTGCATGTCTTTTTCATTCTCCAGTCCATAAATCTTGAATACGCGGTTTCGTAAATTTTCTGCGATTTTGCTGGCAATAATTTTCGTGACGCTACTCGCGCTGCTTCTACCAACTCAGGTGGAGTCAGAGAAAACTCGGAATCATACATTTTTATATCTATATTAGTCTAAACAACTAATGAACAATTATTAATGAGTTCGCAATTTCTGAATCAAATAACAGAATTAAATTGACAGATATGTATTTGATTACTTCGAAGGTTTCCTTAACAACGTCCAATTGTCGCTATAACTACAACAGCTTACTAGTTTAAAAGTTTCAATTTCATATCGAAAACATTCTTATATTGTAATAGTTCTCTTAATATTAAATCGTCGTTTTTCCCGTCACAGAAAAAAATAGTGTATTACAAGGGCGTAGCCAGGGGGGGGAGAGGTGTGGGGGTTCAAACCCCCCCCCGAAATGTTTCAGAGTTATTTTTTGTTGCAAAAATAATCTTTCATTTTGCACTTAAACCAACTTATCTCCGAAAATCTAGTTAAACTTATTCATATTACTATGAATTCTTGAAAACAACAAATACTTGCTACAGAAAGCGACCCTCACAATTCCCGGCACCTACAAAGGCAATTGCCAAAATGTCAAAAGCCCCCCGCGAAATTAATTCCTGGCTACGCCCTTGGTGTATTATACACGGGAAAATATTAGATTTTAGCTCTCGGTTTTTTGTCACAACACAACCTCGAGCTAAAATCTAATACTTTTTTCCCTTGTATAATAAATAACTATTATTCCTGAAATTAAATAAATATTTTTCTCTATTTCAACTGCAAAGAAGTTGGTAGAAAATATTTGTTTGTTACTTTTTGCATGAATCAGAAAGAGAAAAAATAAGAAAAAAGAAAACAAACCTAAATTTATCGGTCTTTTTTACCGCCACTTTTTCTTTCAAGCAACTGCCCAATACGTTGGATGTCAACCACTAATCTAATCAATAATAAAAATTTCAGGCTTATCGTTCCATTCTTCCTGAAGGGCTTGACTAAATTCTTTAAAGTTTTGAGGCTGGTTTTGGCAATTTGATATTGCTCTCTCTAAGTAATCCCATACGTTCTCAATTGGATTCATGTCTGGTGTGTTGTGAACCGTTTGTGTGCGATGTGATGAGGCGTTATCATCCCCGGATACTTTGGTACAGTAACAATTATTAGATCAATGATGTTTTCTACGTAAATGGCACCAGCCATTGTTCGTTTTATTATAATAAAAGGGGTACGGCAGCGATCAAACGTCAATCTCCCAACCACATTATTGACTATCCTTGAAAGGGCACTACTTTCCTTGTGGAATTGAGTTGCTGTAGTCTACCTAGACCTCTCTAAACCTTTTCTCGTCGAATATCACCTCATAAACCAAAAATGACTAGTCAAGAATGGCTTTTACCACAATTGGGCAACGCACTTTCATCGAACGAGTCACTTTTCGGTTTATGAAAGGGTTTAGAGAGTCTAGGTAGACTAGAGCGACTCAATTCAATGTGAGTCAATGTTGTGCTGGGGAGTTAAACGTGTGGTCGCTGCCGTATCCCTTTTATTATAGTTGTCTTGGTAGTATTCGTCCCATTGCTCCAAGTAGCTCTTTTCCAGATTTCTTTCTCTGAATTTGAATTTTTTAAAATTTTTCCCTGGGGAGGGGAGAGTCTCTTTTACATAGTATCGGTGCTTTAAGATGTTTTAGGATGTCTATTTATTGTCTGCTTGATCGTTTGCCCATTGTACTCCGATGAAAACATTCCGGCTGGTATTGCGTTCCAGAGTTTGCCTATGCGCAAGATGAAGGCCTTTTGAAATACAGAGGTTCTCGCAGTCACCAGGAGTACGGTGAATTAATGCGCACGTTGTGCGCACCTTGTGACGGAGAAAAACATCGAAACATCAGGAATCATCTCTAATGCTAGAAAAATTAGATATCAGAGTAGTGTAGTCAGCAAAACTCAGCATTTCGTTGTCAGTTGTTTCGAGAGAGTCATTGATGTACGCGAGAAATAGAGTAGGTGGCAATACAGAACCCTTTGGGACGCCAGAATTTAGGTTGAAAGTATCTGAACGGAGCTCATACACCACAACATGAATTTTCCTATCAAGAAGGAAGCTTCTCAACCACGTGCACAGCTGTGAAGGTAAACCATATGATATCAGTTTATTGAAGAGTGACTGGTGCCAGACGCGTTTAAATGCGTTGGGTACATCCAAGGCTATAGCTCTTGATTCGCCATAGCAATCAATTGCTCTCATCCATACATGAGTCACATTGTTTAGGAGGTCATCTGTTGATCAGTGTTTACGAAAGCCATATTGTCGATCGCTAATGAGACCCTTGCTTTCCAGATATCTGACTATCTCGACATTAATGGTCCCTTCCATAATCTTAGGTAAAATAGATATTAGTGCAATTAGCCGGTAGTTCGAAGGAAGACGTTTATTTCCTTTTTTCGAAATTGGTTGCACTCGTGCACATTTTCGTGAAATCGGAAAGATTTCCTAATTTTAAAATGAAAAAGTTCGCACAATACAAGGGAAAGTTCCGGAAAGCCGTTCTTAATCACTATGGCTGTTACTACGTCTGGTCCAGAAGACTTTTCGCTGTTTAGTTGTTTAAGTATCCTTCGTACTGTGCGCGATCTGAAATAACCTCCCTCATAGAAGACAAAAGGTTAGGGAGCTGTGGAGGTTCAAATCGGCCCGTATCAGTTTTCGAATTATTGGTAAATGATATCGGGAACAGGGGCCTATTGCACCAAAATACTTTGCAACTGTTCATTCTGTCAAATTTACAACGTGAAAATTAATTCCGTTGCACAACGTTTCCCCCAGCACTTTGCGATTTTGACCTTTCACTTTGCGTTCATCATCATAGACAAACTAAAAAAATAGATGAGCCACTCGTATATTCCGCGACATCTGTCGGAGGAGGATACTAATACACGAAAAAATTATTTTCAATTTGATAGTTAGATGTCGTTGCATTCATGGAGATCCTATCGAGAAAATAGTAAGTATGTAAAATCATTATTATCAAAAAACCTTTGAATTGTCAACTGACACAAGGAGTGGTTTGACACTTTCTTTTTAAAATATAATAAATTTCGATATGCCTGCAAGAGTGAATATTTAGTGTTATTGGATGTGAAAATCGAGATGCAAGAAGGTAATTATAAAATAAGAATTAAGAAATTAAGATACTCGTAGTTTTCAAAAAAGTTTTTCATGTATTGAATAAGTTTAGAAGGTAAATACTCATATTTTGTAATTTCGAATTCATTATTGTTAGTTTTTGAAAATGTTTTCAATGCAATTATCAGTTTATTGATTAGATATTTATGAAATAAATCTGTATTTTCGATTGGTGATACCTATTTCAGTTAATAAATTTTTATTCTATCCAGAATTTGATTATTGATCCTCATTTCTCGATTCCAAAAGAAAATCAGATGAAAGTTCGTTGTAGGTATTATTTTCATGAGAATACATTTCCTCACTCATCGATAACTTGCACGAATCCATTTCTGATATCCTTTTGGAAATTGAATTTCAAAAAACTTTTTGCCTATATGGGAATACCTACGTATTCAAAAGGTGCACTACAGAATTCTTTTTGAGGCAGCTTTACGATACAGATTCCTTTTTCAATTGAGCTTTTTTCACGAATTAGTAATGTTGTACAAAAAAAGATGGCGTTGAAGCTTGTTCTACTAGTGTCTCATCTATTCTCCGTTTAGTTAGTCTATGTTCATCATTTTCAATCATTATGACATTTTACGATGGAATTAATCATCTGGAACTTTCAAAACTATTCGATGACGTGACACTTCTGCGGTTCTTACTACTTAAGTCATTATTAATTATTCTGAATTTAGGAAAAGAAAGTGGAGAATTGGACCTCTTGAGAAAGAAAATGAACAGTTAAAAAGAAATTCTTTCCATGAATTGAAAACAGAATTGTTAAAAGGGGAAATGAATAAAAACCGTTCGAAGGCAGCGGGAAAGAATTAGGATTATCACCATCAAATCTTATGGAAACTGCTTTTGTCATAGCGGTAAGAACATTATTAGAATATATTGTATAGTGATATAGAATCCGAAACTTAGATTCATTTCCAGTATAAAAAGTTTGAAATAATGACTTCCTTTGGGTTGAACAAATGAATACATAATTGTTTTAAATGAAGTGTGTACTTATATTTTAACTTCCAAGTTATTGACGAAAAAACTGTAAAATTTCACCCACAAGTTTTTTTTGTTGAAAGTTCCAAATCATTTCTGAAATGTCTATGGTACCTATTGTATCTATTTATATTATAATCGGTTTTTGTAGAATTCTGAACAACATTCACATCTTCTCTATCGATGACCTTCGCCATATTATAAAAATACAGCAAACTAAAACGATTTTACCTTTCTCAGGTTGAACCCTTTAATGGTTCGGGCATGAGAATTGGTCCGAAACTATTCTCAAAATAATAATTCATCATTTTAATTCCTCCATATTTTATTCAATTTTCGATTTCTGGAAACATTGTCTGTCTGTTCTGAGCCGCTTTTATCGCTCGAGTATAATTTTTCACAGATCATATTGCAGATTTACTTATAATTTGCAAAGAGCTTTTGGTGCAACAGAATACTATGGTGTCTGCGAAGTGCTTTCAACTTTTCACTTAACTTTTCACATTGCACTTTTCAATTATAAATGTTTTTGGTGAAACGTAATTCATTTGAGTGCAAAGTGAAGAGATGCAAAGCGTTTTGGTGCAATAGGCCCCTCCTGGTCCTCTTTTTCCTTGGCTTCAGCCAAGGAAGGACTTCAGTACTAAGTGAACCATCCTCGTTGATGAGCGGGGGAAAAAGATTACTGAGCGAAATTGATGTTCTCCTGTTTTGCCATCGATCAAGACTGGCGTGAGCCACAAGGAGAAGTTTGTCGGTGATTTTCTGGTTATACCTTTTTGGCTTCATCTATAGCTTAGTTTTACTCGTATCTTAGTTGGATATAGCTTCGATTTTGCTCAGTAGGGTTTGATCGCCATTGTACTTGAATGCATGATTTTTCTGACATACTCTATCAAACCAGGTTTTAGTAATTGTAGGTATTTTAGGAGAATGGGGGGGCGGGGGAGGTTAGACCATAGATCTATAATTACTATGGATGCAGAATCACGTGACTTAACAGAAGATCGAACACTTGGATACATTAGAGAGAGAAAGACATATGCGATATTATCGAAAAAAACAGAGATGAAGCAAGTTTGTGGGCACTTGTCAAAATCATATGGAAGATGTAAACAAATATTTATGTGACCACAGACTTTGCTTTGCCCACAAGGATTTGATGCGTTGAAAATAATTCAACTGACATTGCCCATAGAACAAGCATGACATTGCCCACAATAGCTCCATCACATTCAACCAAGTGACCTCTCTCTCTCATGCGGTGTCCATTCTTATTAGGTCTATGGGTTAGACAGACTTAACAACTTCATCAACATCACCTACCTTGCAGCACGTTTCACTCCACGTGTACCATGCACAGTAGTTTCGCAACAAGTTCCAGTCTGTAGCGTTAAAGTGCCAGAGTTGTCGTGGTTTGGCGATAGGGGGTTTTAGTATCGAGCAGAACGCTGTATTGAGAACTTGGTCTTAGTTGCCAAGTGGTGCAGAACCTGAAAAAATGTAGCGTTGCCGTTCTGAGGTAAGGAATAGTGCTAGAGTTTTTTCGTAATTGTTCGGGTTTACTGGAATTCGGGTAAATTATTCTACCATTTGGGTAAGGTTCCGACTGACAGCGAGAGGCCTCAGCCTACAAACCTGCCTGGTCAATTATGTTGGAATTGTGTGCATTGAAGTGACTTTAAATAAGAACTTCAGCTTCAGGTTATTTATTTGTATCCAATCGACTCGAATGGAAAGATGTTCAAGAAGTCGTGATGGGTATTCCATTGAAAGATCTGTAGACACAACATACATATGTAATATGCCCACGTAGAGTCAATCTGAGCCATCTAATGAGTCTAATGAGTCTGGCTCCATTGAATCCTTCCTCTGACAGGCTAAGTCGGATCGAGATAAGACACATAAGCCACTTCTGAACAGAGACCTAGAGTGAAGTTCGCAGCCAGGGCAACCAAGAGATGTCATTTTTGGCCTTTTCCATGTTGTGCTCGGGAAGTGAGTGTACCTAAGGAACATTTTACCTCCGGAGACGACATGATGTATCTGAAACAAAAGGTAATCCTTTGACAAAATGGCCCATCTGCCAAAACGCCAAACATAATCACATTTTCCTGCAATCATTTCACGAGGCTTATATCAAGATGTCGTGGTGTTTCTGCGGGTGACAGTATAGTGAAACAGTTTTCTTCTTATGGTTCTGGTTGACACTATCCATCTTTAGGTTCTCAAAAAATGATTCCGACGGGCTGTAACAGATACCGTTGGGTTGGAGTGAAATTCGCGAAATAATTATTTTCTCCTGCAGATTACTCTGGGTAGACCAGTCACCGCTGTCAGCTTGAGGAAAAGGGGTAATTCTCTGAAAAATGATTAGAAAAGAATGAATACAATATTTTCAAGGATGGTAAGAATCAATCGAATTGTTAACTAAATATAAAATATCGGCTGATTGGAGTTTATATTCCTGATAAACTGATGATTACACGACAATTACACATATTTTCGAACCCATTATTTCTGAGAGGAGCATTACCTGAAATTCACAAACATTGGAGCCAAACTGTGACATGTTGTGTTTCAAGGAATGAGCGCTCTAAGTGAAAACGGAATCGATCAAAAATGAATTGATTCAAAATGAACCGCAAACTACATGGAATCTCATAAATTCAATCTGAAATCGAGTAATTCTATTATTCTGTTACAGATTATACAGATGCTGTGGTCCAGTCCAGACATTCGGCTTCTAATTTGTTAAATTTCACTACCTTTGACGGTCCAGAAAGAGAGAGAAGCTGAAGGAACTATCCCTTCTCTTTCGATAATGATATAAGAGAACGAGCAACGTAATACAAATAAGAGTAATCACAAAATGGCCCCATACTGGTTGGACTACGAGGAGGATGGGCCCTTTGTACAGGAGGCGTATAAATAAATTTTTCCTCCGACCTCGAAATAAAAGGTGATTCAAATGTGTACAAAATTGATCATTAATGACCCATTTTAATGCCCAATTTTGGCTTATTTAATGTGCGATCCTCATGGCAACCGTTCACGAAGTATTCAATCAACTAGCTTATTAAACACAGCGAATGATGGTCAAGATATTTTAATATTAACTCTTTAATAGTTCGAGTCGCTCGATTAATAACCGAGTTGATTACAAGATTTTTTCGACGATCTCAACGTGAATTGTGTATGAATTATTGATTGAAATATATTTCCATTTTGCACAAGTCATACATTTGACATAATAAATTTTCTGTGTATCTATGTTCCAATAGAGTTTTGACATGTCTCGTAGTGCTTCTGAATACTTTGTGAACGGTTGCCATGAGGATTGCACAATGAAATAGTCAAAATTGAGCATTAAAATTGGCCATTAATGATAAATTTCGTACATATTAAAATCACTTTATTTCGAGGTCGGCGGAAAAATTTTTGTTCCCCGATATCTCAGACCATTGTTAGACATAACGGAAAATTGGCCACATCCTGCAAGATGCTCATGATGAGCCTCATTCAAAAGTTTGTGGCTATGGTGTTAACATGACCATAGAAAATTCGATTGAAATATTGAAAAAAGAATCTTTATATTTCCATAACAGGATATCCAATTTGAGTGAAATTAATTTTGTAAATGTAGATTGATATACTGAATGTTCATGCAAAATTTCAAGAGGATCGCATTATCAGAACCATAGAAATTTTGTTCTGAAAAATGGAATAATTTCGTGGTCAAATTCAATTCTGTTCGATAATTATCGAAGAGATTGTCCTTAAGACTCGAAATTGTCATAATGAGCCTCGATTAAGTTCATTAACCAGCCATATAGTGCAGTGTTCCATAAAATATGGCCATTCAACACTTTTGTTCCTCGATATCTAAAAAAAAACGGAACCAATCGAAATGAAATGTTGCGGCCATATGCAAGATGCTCATAATAAGCATCATGCAACATTTTATGGCCATAGTATTAACAGAATCATAGAAAATGCAATGAGAATATCCGATTCGAGTGATATTCATTTTGAGAATGAATATTGATAGGTATACTGAAATATAGAATCATCTAAGTTATGAATAATTTCGACTTTATCGATTCTATCGAAATAAAACTTTGAAGTAAAATTCAATGTCAATTCAATTAGTATACAAAATTTTTGGAAGTTGCAGTACCTAATACAATCATAGAAAAGTATATCGTTATATCAAAAACAATTCTGATATTGCCTTGAAAATCCTTTCGATTGAGATGAAACCGAGTTTGTGAATGTTATTAGCGGCGAAGTAAATGATCATACCAATTTGATTGATCAAGATTGTGAAATCAGAACCATAGATATGTAGTTATCGACTCTTACATACTTCATTTTTTGAATAATTTCCAGAATAGAATTCTGATCGTGCTGAGATTTTGCATTCACATATTAAGCATCAATCCCAAGTCCTATACAAAATTTTGAGATAATAACCGTATCGCTCCACCATGAACGAGCTCTCAAAAACACGAGCTCCAGGGCTTCTTTTAATCTTGTGGTGAAAAGATTCAGAGATCGCCAATTCAGCCCTTCTGGACAGCAAGGGTGGTTGCGCTTTGTCACTATATTTTTTGTTCAAGAATAAAAACAAGCGGATGACTCCGAAAAAAATTACCTAGAAATTTAACAATAAAATCTGGTGGATGCGCTCACTTTGGATCTTAGGCAAAAGTCTAAGCTTTGGATGAATGATGAACAACTTAATTTCATGGAGTAAAATGATTCTTTTTTATTACGACCTCATAAATAGTACCATCTTGTGGGTTTTATGGCATTGCTGAACTCCTTACATACTTCAGCCTCAGTCAATTGGTCACAAAGGTGCAAGCGAACGATGGATATTCACACTGCAGAATATAAATTGACATTTTAAGCTAAGATCAACTGTGATATAACATTATGATACTTCTATTTCTATTTTAAATAATTGATTTTATCCCATTTTGATATTCAACCCATGGTAACAAGGGTAAGTTGACGTTTATCCACAGTGAATTAAAATTTTTTTAATTCACTAGTGGAATAAAATGTTCACCACTCACTTTGCTACGTATCCCTTGGATTGTTGCTTCAAAAAGGCCGTGACTTGGTGAAATCTGTCGATGTCTATTTTTTCTTTCAGAGCCAACATTTTCTTAAGTTGCGAATAGTAGGACCATAACGACGACGACTTAACTTTCTTGCATTGTTCGGAAATATACGCCAAAATTATTTTTTTCTCCAACCATCAAAAAATGTTGACATTTTTGTACTATTTTCAGGTGCAAAAGTCATACATTTCCTTACCGTACAAAAATTCACTCGTTACTTAGCAACACTTTTAATCCTAGGATTAAAAACGCTACTTTTAATCCGGAGGATTAAAAGTAATGCATTTGACGTCTACTTGACAATCACTGTCATGATTGTGTGTTCAAATTCATAACCAAATTATGAACGATTTTTCATAAAACCAATTTTATTGTAATTTTGACTTGGTTGGAGAAAAAATAGTATATATTATTCGGACTAAAAGTGCCTATTTTAACTCGCAATTTTGCATTCGCTCGGCTACGCCTCGCAACTGCAAATATTGCTCGTAAAAAAAAGATGCACCTTAATCCTTATAATATAATATACTATTTCGTTGACACCTTAGACTTTTCTATTATTTCTCCAGGCACAAAATGCCGTATATTGCTTTTCGTACAATATTTTTGATTTTAATGGAATTACTGCTTCTGCTGCCTCATTTGCTTCTTGTATAATACACTCAGGAACTACAACCTTGTCGTCAACGCTCAACATTTTTTCGAAACAAAAATTCTTTGACTGTTCTATAATTTTCATTGACACTTGCAAACAATTAATTGCATAGTGCCCTAGCAACCATCGATCGAAGGGAAATCTCGTTATGGATTTGAATTATACCTAAAGCCCACCTTACACGGTCAATATTATTGAAGCAATATCGTTATTGATCAATATATTGAACGTATAAGGAGTGCATTGAAACAATAATATTGATGGCAATAATATTGAGAAGAATCAAATCGATTTGATATTTATTGCAGTTCCGCCAATATATTGAGGCGCTGTCAATATTATTGACACCGTGTGAGGGGTAAACAGAATATTGTGCAATACAATTTCAGTAATTCTGGAGGCGCCGTAGAGGGTGTTTGCTTAAATGTGTGTTACCCCCTTTCGAGATAGAAACTGATAGTGAAAAGAAGCGAAAGTGTTCTCAAAATAAAAAAGATGAAGAAAGAAAATTTATTATAATGTGTATAGAGGTAAGTGGTGTGTTTACATCGAGCTGGCGGGGGCCGCCGCGCCGGCGCGATCTGGGAACGCGCGGGGTGTCAAATTCGAGCGCGGGAATCGAGCTACCGTACATTCGAGATCGCGTTTTTTTCCTACGGAAGGTGCCCGAAAGTTGCGCTAGACGGAACCCCTTTTAGCGATTTTCTCAAAAAGTGCCCTCACTATGTCGCCTATTTGGGAGAAGCGCTACAGTGAACCACACTTTTCTCTGCCTCCTTTTTTCCTGTTATTCAGAACCAAAAGCAGATCCTATTAAAACGATAGATCCGTCCTCCCTGACTTCACAATTGAAACTGACACTTTATTGGACAATATTATTGAATCGTGTGAGGGCTGCCGTTTTTACCATATATTGCGTCAATAATATTGAATCAATAATATTGACCGTGTAAGGTGGGCTGGGACACCTTACTCGTCAATATTATTGAGTCAATATTATTGATTCAATATTATTGACGCAATATATGGTAAAAAACGGCAGCTTTCACACGATTCAATAATATTATCCAATAAAGTGTTTCAATTGTGAAGTCAGGGAGGATGGATCTATCGTTTTTTGATAGGATCTGCTTTGGTTCTGGATAAGAGGAAAAAAGGAGACAGAAAAGTGTGGTTGAAAAAATGGGTTAAAAAAACGATCAAGGAGAATTACTTCGAGAACTCAACGGTGAGCCGATGACTACAATTTTTTTTTAAGAATGGATGAACAACTTTTTCAACAACTTGTTGCACTCGTTTCACCAATTTTAATAAAACAAGATACGATTATGAGGAAGGCTATTTCACCGGCGGATCGACTTGCAGTCACATTAAGATTTCTAGCAACTGGAAACAGCTTTGAAGATTCGAAATTTTCGTCTCGCTTTGCTGCAACAACCATAATCGAGATAGTGAAGAGACCTGTGATGCACTGTGTTTATTGCACAACTAGCTGACCCGTGCCCACTCCGTTGGGCATAATGTTAATAATCCTTTTTTAGTACAGAGTGTTATGTTTTGATTTCTAACTGTCAAAAAGGAGTTTATACACAGGTATATTTTGTATTTGCATGCTAATACAAAATTGGAAAGTAACTCTGTCCTAAAAAAACATTTGAGGGATTTGCGATAAACGAATTCCAGGGGGACCAAGTCGCGGGTAAAGTTAGTTTGGTAATGGTAATTTACTTGTTCAAAACTTCTCTGTAAACAATATTGGATATAATGTTATCATTTAGTAGCAAAATACAGTCTTTATAAATGATTGTAACAGCGCAGTGGCTTTGGATAGCAGAATACCAATCTCTAACCAATCAGCATAACATGATCACAGAATTCTGTGGTTTGCATAATCCAAAGCCAACTGCGCTGTTACAATCATTTATAGAGACCCTGTATATTGTCTGTCAGGAGTTCTAACCGAGATAAGCCAACATGTAACTGCCAATGGGAAAAACACGGATTTCTTAGGTCAAGGCCCACCAGAGAGAAAATGTGTCACCTTGGGACTTGTTAATAGTGAGGGCAAAGAGAGATCTTCACTGGAGGACGCTGTAGCTTTTAAACGGTATGGGTAAATCAGTGGGAATCGTGGGTATCCGCAGAATATAGGCCAGTTGTCCACTGCTGGCCCTGATAATGGTCGTCACGATTATACTGTCCCGTACTGTTTTGTAAGCAGCATTTTCTCATTACACATGCTGGGGGGCTCAAGTTTCTTAATAGCATGATAGGAATGCCAACTTTCGTGAGGAAGTAAGCTAGAAGGGTTCAAAGAATTTAAAAATTTTTGGGGATAGACTTATAGTGATTGACCTGACCGGGCATTTTCTCTGAAATTAATTTATTTGTTTCATTCACTGTATCGTTTGGGTGACAATATTGCCCTAGAACAAAGCAATGATAATCTCCAATAATTTTCAAGACCGGGATATATTGCATCCGTAAGATGTTCCAACCTGTGCAATATGTATCCTAATGTCCCGTCAAGTTTTTACGTCATTGCTGTTGGTGTTAGAAGAGACAATTTATTCTTCGCTAAGATTGAGTAGTTACGCGGAAAGTCGTCATCGTCGTTGTCGCTCAAATGTTCGTAAATTGGGAGATGCAACCGAACTCCGTAAGTGAGATGATTTTAAGCATGCTCTGATGATATCGGCGCGTGTTTCTTTTGTTACTACAGGCAGTGTTGCAGAAAATCTCCCGCAAAAACAAAAGTAAAACACCACCCTTACAGCATCAGAGTTTCTGAGGTATTTGATAGTACATTTGTCCCATATAATTAAAGATTTTTTCGTAAAGTTTCCCGAGTGGCCCATTTTTACGTATGGAACAACTGACTGTTACTCTAGTTAGACTGTCAGAGGTAGCTTAAAGGTGGATTGTGCTGTTTTCCCATCATTTAACAGAGTAGCGGCAATCCCGAAGAGGCAACAGCTAGTCCATTTCTCCCGGATTGTCTCACTTTGCCTATACCAAATTTGCAAGAAACGATTTGCCAGTGCCTCCAGAGGCGTCAAGAAAGTTTAAACGTCTGTTATTAAGCACACAGTGAATTTTGTGCATCAAAAGCTCGTTTCTGGCCTTTAACTAATTTCGGTACATTTCATTAATAAAAACTGACAACTCATTGGTATCCTACGAACGTATCAGTAGTATGCCCGTTTCATTCTTATGTGGCCGAAGCCGAAATCGAAAGTGTGCTAATTCTGTTTCGAAGAATTCAATTCCGATGACGTCCGCTGCGCCTGCGTAAGGATACGCGACGCGACTGAGCTGCCGTCACGCGATCAGATGTAAAAGGCCACGCCCCCTTCTCCCGAAGCGAGCACTAACGCAAACCGAATTAAACCGAAGCCCTGGCGCGTCTTCCGCTGATTTGGCTGGCTTTCATACGATTTTTACCCGATTCACTTTGCAAAACCGACTACCACGTGAAAGCCTTCTTATTTTTGGTGTTTTATATAGCCTATGGCACTCTTGAATAATGTGGCTTTCTATGGTGAAAGAATTTTTAAAATCGCGTTCAGTAAATCCCGAGATTAGCCCTTTTCATTTAACAAACCAAACTTTTCTCTATAATATTAGTATAGATATTCTGTTTACCCCTAACAAGGTGTCAATAATATTGACGGCGCCTCAATATATTGGCGGAACTGCAATAAATATCAATCGATTTGATTCTTCTCAATATTATTGCATCAATATTATTGTTTCAATTCACTCCTTATACGTTCAATATATTGAACAATAACGATATTGCTTCAATAATATTGACCGTGTAAGGTGCACTTAATATTCCTCGAAAAAGTATTCATTATTTGAATTTTCATCAAAATAGTATAAAATTTTGTATACGACACGTGAGTTAATAGTATATTATTCGATGAGCGGTAATGCAGGTCAAAACACACGCAGATGAATTTTGCACCACGAGCCGTCAGGCGAGTGGTGGATTCAATCAAGTGTGTTTTGAGCATTACCGCGAATTGAATACTATACTTTATCCACGACTTCTTCAGTATAATTCGAATTAATCTGCATTTAAAAAATATTTGAACAGATGTCAAAAGCGTTGACAACATTTCGTCCAACCGTCAAACCTTGTTCTCTGTGGTCGGGAGTCAAATCAGAGTCTCTAACTAATCAAATCAAGTATAGCAACTTAAAAATTTACGTTTTCCAAAAATAATTCTGGAATGAATCGCTTTAGAACGTTATCTTGATGGCTGAAATACATTTACGGATCGATCCTTTTTCTATTCATTTTTTTGTAAGCAATTTCATTTTTCCTAGGTATTTTATTAGGGTGTTAACATAACACTCGCTTTTCGGTTCATAGACATGTTTAGCTACTATTACACATAGAAATTAGTTCAATGATTGATATATTTCTCTATAGGAGTGGATAAAAATGTTTATTCACTCGAAGAAATTAACCCAACTCGCCCTACGGCTCGTGGGTTCGTTTTTCTTCTCATGAATAAACATTCATTTAACTCACTTGTGTCAGGAATTGCATGACATTGGGGGAAGGAAAAATAGTTATTTATATACAAGGTAAAAAAAAGGGTTACTTTTCCCACGGGAAAAGTGGTAGGTACTTTTTTTCTAATACATAGAAATCCACTTTTTTGTAAATGTGAATGAAAGTAAAAAGTCCGTATAATATATAGGTACTATTTTTTCCAACCAAGTTGTGACGTTGCCCCCGTCTCTACCAAACTGCGTTGCCATCGTTCACCTTCGGAAGTAGAGATCTCGGGCGCCACCTCTAGTTTAAAGTGTTGAGGACACTAGGGTACCCATAGGCGGTGTCCTATGGGGTCCGGGAGCTACTAGCCAGAGAAGGTTATGTCCAGGGGTCAGTTGTTTGTACCTAGCTAAATATTCCCTAACTCTGAAAAATACTCAATATTCCTTAGGAAAAGAAAACACACAATTATAATAACATCTTTATTCGGTAAACGGTAAATAAACGGCAGTCATCAAAATACACCATGATATCATAAATACAATGTGAGGAAAGAAGGTGAGCGGGCGGTGAGAAGGTTGAAGCGCGATGTAACATGCAGCATTATGTCGGCGGTGAGAGCTCTCAGAAAAATAATTAATGCGATATCTACAAGCGGTATTAAAAAGCGGTAATGATAGTCGAATGAGAGTGAGCAGGGAAAATTAATCAAGCAATGGTAAGTAACGGTACGGTAACGAAGGTTCTAACATGAGCAAGTTCCTAACAATCAAATTCCCCAAAAATGACATCCTTATTTACTGGCATACCTCGGTTCACATCTACAGGCTATATTAACAACAATCGGTTTTACGGACAGGCGGTAAAGGAAATTAGTGCGGTACCGTGGAAAGCATATGCGCCATTTCAAGCTAGCATACACCACCCTAGTGCTCTGAACCACGAGGCCCATGCACGCCTTTTGAAGCTAGGCATGCACCTCGATATTCCGGAGCGGCACGGTGGGGGAGGATAAAGGGAGGCATTTACAAGACTGCATATGGGCCGTTTCAAGCTAACATACGCGTTCTTGCACATCGGAACTCTAGGATGTCATGCAGGCCGTTTCAAGCTACTACACAACCTCCGGGGGTTCGAATGATGCCAGAAGGGCACAACAAGACGGTGTATGGGCCGTTTCAAGCTAACATACAACCTCTTGCAGGTTCAGAATTTCAGGGTGTCATGCAGGCCGTTTCAAGCTACTACACAACCCCAGAAACTCGAACGGTGGCGGAAGGGCATGACAAGACGGTGTATGGGCCGTTTCAAGCTAACATACAACCTCTTGCAGGTTCAGAATTGCAGGGTGTCATGCAGGCCGTTTCAAGCTACTACACAAACCCCTGAAATCGAACGGTGTCGGAAGGGCACAACAAGACAGTGTATGTGCCGTTTCAAGCTAACACACACCCTCTTGTCGACTCAGAGTTTCAGAACTTCATGCAGGCCTTTTGAAGCTACTACACAACGTCCAGGAACTCGAGTAATACTAGAGAGGATAATACAAGACAATATATGCGCCGTTTCAAGCTAGCATACACCATCTCGCAATCTCAGAATTCTCACAAGTCATGCAGGCCGTTTGAAGCTACTACACAACCTCTGCGAATTCGAGCGGCGGAAGGACAGGAAAATACAACAGGAGAAATACATTATAAATATCAAAGCCAGCAAATAAGAATAAAAACAATCATACCTAAACTGAACTTGCCCCTGCAGAACCCTCTGGTGGCACTTACTTCTGGACGGACTGGTCGGCTAGTACTTCTGGAGTAGTGGTCAGGACGATGTTATGTTTAATTCGACTCCTTTATTCAGCGGAAAATCCCGCATTTTAAACCTTTCGGCCACGTGTGGCCGGTAACAGTTGACTCCGCCCCATGTGTGCGGTATCGAGAAATCGCGATCTAATTTGCCGTACATTTTCAGCGCGGAGATAAAAATTCCCGATTTCCGTCAACTTCAATTGAACGAAACGAATAATGATAGAAATTATTTTGCTTCGTTACAAAGTCCAAATTGAAATGAGTTTGGTTTTATTTAAAAATCGTTAATAAATTGGTAATAAATTTGAACACACAAGTAGACGTCAATACAATTAGGTACTTCTAGTCCTAGGATTAAAAGTAGTGTTTTTATCCTAGGATTAAAAGTGTTGCTAAGCAACAAGCTAATTTTTGTACGGTAAGGGAATTTATGGCTTTTTCACCGGAAAAAAATAGTAAAAATGTCAACATTTTTTGTTGGTTGGAAAAATAGTATATATATTATAAGAATTAAAAGTGCATCTTTTTTTTACGAGCAATATTTGCAGTTGCGTGGCGCAGCCGAGCGAATGCAAAAATTGCGAGTTATTTTTTCTCCAACCAAGTCAAAATTACAATAAAATTGGTTTTAGTGAAAAATCGTTCATAATTTGGTTATGAATTTGAAACAGAATCACGACAGTGATTGTCAAGTAGACTTCAAATGCATTTACTTTTAATCCAAGGATTAAAAGTAGCGTTTTTAATCCTAGGATTAAAAGTGTTGCTAAGTAACGAGTGAATTTTTGTACGGTAAGGAAATTTATGACTTTTGCACCTGAAAATAGTACAAAAATGCCAACATTTTTTGATAGTTGGAGAAAAAAGTTATATTTTGTGACCTGTCAAGAGATATGAAATGTCAAAATTTTTTCCCGTCACAGAAAAAAATTAGGTATTTATCCGAATTCGATGAACCTCTCCAAGATAATTATTTGTACAGGGTGACTAGTGACGTTGGGGGCAACAGTTAAGAGGGAATACCACCTTTTCAATGCTGAGTTCAAATTTCAAATCTTTTGTTTGTACTTGAGATTGATACTGAATATACAGGGTGTTCCTAAATTGAACGTACAAACGAAAAGGGGAGATTCCTTAAGAGAGTTTAAGAAAAAAAGTCCCATAAACATGGGGTCGCGAACGTTTCGTTTTCGAGATACAGGGTGTGTTAAAGTTTTAATCAAAAACATGTGTGAATTATACGAGTTTATCCAATCTTTATGAATCATCGCTACAAATCAGGAAAATTTCCATAAAAACTGACTGAATTCATTCACCACAAACTTACAAAGTGGCCTTTCCATCATAATTTGGATTTTCACGAGGATTTCGAGAGAATCGTTCAAATTTTTTTTCTCGAAATCGTTGGTAGATACGACAAAACTACGAGAGACTGAAAAGTTTAGTATAAGAACAAAGCTTCTTTTTACATTTTTACAAATTAACAGTTGCTCACCAAAAATAAGTTCTGCAGAAGAACAGGTGGCAGTGTTCCAGAAAAAAATCACCCTGTAGATCTTCTTTCGAAATGCTATGTCACGTGGTGACAAGTCTCAAATGTGATATCTATGCCAAATTTCAGTTGAATATCTTGTGAAGTGTAGATACTATGAGAAAAAATTTTAAAAAATTCAAACTTAACACTCTGTATCTCGAAAACGAAACGTTTGCGACCCCATGTTTATGGGACTTTATGATCGGAAAATATTCTGGAGATTATACGAGTACAAAAACCCAAATATTTAAAACTTGACAATTAAAAAAATTTCATTTTATGGTACTGATGATATCCTCTTGAAATTTTGCTTGCATGACATGAGTAGTTTCATGAATCTTCATGAATAAGTGAATTTCAATATCTTGTTGAGGAATATGGAGATTCTTTTATTGGATATTTCAATTGAATTTTTTATGGTTCTGTTTAACCTATGGCAACATGAGATGTATTCACAAAATGGCGAATGTGCCGGTATGCGCTGCATAACCAATGTATACTGAAAAATCGCAATGCTGGTAATATAAATACATATTAACAGTTTCAAGTTTCTCACCATGAGATTTTTATGATTATTACTTGTGCTTCATTTTATCTCTATTCTGTAGGTGTTTTTGGTTGCTTTCTTCTTGTTGGAAACCTTATAATTGTTTCAACAAAATATCAGCAATTTCTAAAGTTTGTGCCGAGACTTCATCAGAGTAACTGGCGAATAGTCCGAGTCTTGCAAGTTAATATACCTTGAACAATCTTACTTTCAAACGTTATGAGCCAAATGAGAATTTCAGAATTGGGTCAAAACATCTTTTTGTAATATCGATAAGATCACATCGACCGCGAAAATGTTCGTCATATTATCTCACAAATTTTTGGTGGAATATCGAGTCGTAAAAAAAATTTGAACAAATAATTTTCAAAGAGAAGTTTTACATTTTCACATAAGGCAACAATGCCAATAAAATCATTAGTATACAATTTAGCTTAGTGCAATTCAGTATTTCTTGACATGATTTTGTATAAACTTTGGAAGATGATTCCTCGATGAAAATAAGCAGGGGTAGTTTATATAATTTATTTTCGAAATTGACCTCCATTCTTAGACACAGCATTTGGAATGCGATGACGAGTTGACAGTTATTAATTTTTTGTGCGGTTTCTTAGAACACTGAACCTGAAATTATACATAGTATGAAGCACTTAGTAGATGTTATTCATACAAATTCTGTAGATCTCAAAACTTTATTATTAGGGGTTGAAAATGACAACCCCCTTTTGATTTTCGTTCAAAAATTGTTTTCGTGGGTTAGATTTTCGAAAAATAAAATTCTCTTATGGTTTCCCATTCAATTATGGAGAAATTAATAGCGATGTCTAATGTAGCCGAATTTGCAGCGATTTTGCACTTTTGCACTTGTAGAATTGCAATGGGTACGTTCAGAAGCACTCAACTGTTGGCATAAAGCAAAATTCAGTTGAGTGGAGTTGAGTTTCAGCGGATGAAAATTTTCTGAACGCTTCGCTGAGTGATTTACAAATCTGACATATCATGATATATAACCTTATTTTTTGATTCAACACCAAGTTGTTGGTTTTCTTTTGACAGAACTGAATTGTAGCCAGACAATCCTTTTTTGATAGATATTTTCGAAATTGCCAGTAAGCAAAATACTCCTTAATGAACTTCAACTAAAAACCCTAACATAAACAAATCACAAAATAATAGGGATATGCGCATGTCCCAGCGTTCAGATGAGTTATGAAGTGTAAATTTTTACCGCTGCAAGAAATCGACATCTACTGAGAAACATCGATTTGTCAGCGATTTTGCTGAACGCTATCACTTTCTCAACTTACTCAACTGTTGCCAATAGTTGAGTGCTTCTGAACGTACCCAATTTCACTACATCAGTGATGTGAATTTCCAAGTTCTTTGAGCTAAATCCCCTACGTCACTTTACATAATAGGACCATTAATGTAAAATTTGGAGCCGATCGAAATTCTGCTTTTTAATATACGAAAAAAATTGCATTCACGACTGATTGGTACTAATATTTGAATAAATTGCGTTTCTCAGAGTGTCATCATTGCAATAATTTGTCATTGCTGCTTTTGTGGTGAATCAGTCAGATTTCAAAAAAGAAATGTTGTTCGGCTTATGATCAGCAGGAAATCCCGTGAATGTCGAATTGGAAGCCTGGATTATTCCAAAGCTGTTCATTCAACATTGTGAAACTGAAAGTTTTCAAATATAACCTATAGTCCGTTCACGAAAGGTTGAGCACATAGTAGGCGTTTCTTTATTTATCTGAAGTTGTCAGTATTTGCTGTCATAAGGTAAAATAATTCAACGTTGCCGAATGTGCCCGTCCTCGTTCGACGAGCTTGCCAGTTATCAGAGAACTCTATGCAATATTGAAACATTGCGTATCAATTTGACAAGAAAATAAATAACATAACCTAAAATTTTAGTATACACAGTGGAATATGCCAAATTTCCATGGCCAACCGACGGCTCAACCTTTCGTGAACGGACTATAGTAGCCGGAGATTGACGTTTATAATTTTTTAGAAGATTCCTCAGACATGTGGCTATCCAAAATAGCCCATGTATGTCTTTTCAATGTATTTTGCCAGCTAGGCTTAAAAAATTGATGTCCTGAATGTGTGGTTTTATTGAAAAAAAATATTCATCCCCCTGAAGTTACTGCAAGTTACTAAAAAAAGGCATGAGAGCTAGAACTTCAGTTTTCAGTAAGATGTAATCAAACATTAATTTTCGATTTAGAAATACAAAGAGATGTTTTTTCAACTTTTGGCTAAGTTGAAGAACTTTGAGGAGTCTCGAACTACAAAAGTCATAGGAAAAAAAAGTTTCTTGATCGGATCTTCTCTGTTCTGATCGTGCTTGGAAAGCGGATACAGGCTAAAAATCATTGAAACCCGATAAAATTTGTTTTTCTTCTTGTTATCATTCATGTGGTAAATTAAACTTGAAAATGGGATTTCAAATTGATTTCAATTGAAATTCCCCCTTCCATCTTACTGGAATCGACTTTTTTATTTGAGGATTACAGAACTGGTGTACGCGAGGGGAACCAACAACGTAACAGAATTAAGGCAAAAAATTTCACAAGCGAAATAAAAAATGAAACGAGAATATTCGAGTACCACGTATACCACCTACACAAGATCGGTAAAGAAAACTCCGACATTTGTAGGTTATGTGAATCGGCCACTGAACCACCGAGCACATACTATGCCAATGCACTGCGCTGGCGCATGCCAGACTTACTCTACTAGGTGGCGCGTTATTAACGCCAGCCGACATAAGAGCGAAGTCTCCTAAGGAAGTAACCAGCTTTGCTAAGGAGGTTAGATTCCTGGGAAAAACGTAGTTTTAGTATGGTAACGCACAAAAGACCTTATTGGTCGCAGTGCAGAAGGGTAATCAACGTGCCGATCGACCACTATCTAATCTAATCTAATCTAATCTAAATATTCGAGTAGCTGTAGGCAATCGACAGGTCACTTTTTAGAACGTTGTTGATTATGCATTCAAGTTGGAAGGACGGATTTTGAAAATTCATTCTAGTGAATAATAAATTTTCCGTATTACGTGCCTTTAATTTCTTATCCCAAAACAGCTAATTTCACAACTAACAATTCTGACGAATGTTCACATTTTCCATCAATGGTGAGACAAAAATTATTGTAAAATTTGCACCATATTCAGTCTTTTTACAGTAATTTCAATTGAAATAATTCTTCTTGACCACGATTTTTTCATCAGTGTGTCCAACCGAGTCGTTAAAGACTCCCATTGAAAATCAGAAATTTACAGAATTTTGGGCGGAACAGCAGCCGTTTCTTTGTGAACAAGTGTACAGAAGCATAACAAGAAAGACTAGAAAACTCACTAACTGATCCAACAAGAGTAAAATGGAGTATCAACATAATCGAAATGATCAAAGCCCGTCTGATATCTCGGTTGTTCAACAATCTCCTCACGCACTCTGTATGGCGTGCATGATGTAGGGCAGCAACGAAGCAAAGGTCCAGACAAATGATGGATAATGACATGGCTCTCAGATACTAAGCCGCCGTCTTTCTTCACCATGAGCCGCCTTGTCGATATAACATCTCTTACTTCTTGGATAGTGAAGTTGGTCCAGGGTGCGTATTAACATGAGTTGTGATAAGATATGAGGGTAGTTACATAGTAGAATGATATTTAATGAGCGGTCATGTAGGTCATAACTCCGGAGAAAAAATTTGCAGCACGAGTCGCAGGTGTATGGAGTATGCCACTAAAAAAAATTTCCAGTGGCGTCATTTGGGAGGTGGTATCTTCGTAGGGAGGACCGGTAGGAGAAAAAAAAATGGGAACTTGTCATCTCATTCTTTTATGTTCTAACTGAATCCATATTTTCCAGGACACCCTGAGTATTCGTCTAGGGGACACCGAGAGAATCATTTGGTCTTATACAATATAATATCCCGTTTTCGAAGTATAAGCGAGATACGTTGAACGTAATTTTTGAGCAAGATTCTAATGAGTTAGTATAATGGTCTTTGGTCAAATCTCATCAGTATTTGTGGATCCTCTATCCTGAAAAGTTGACGAACATAAAGAAAACATCATAAAATGGCGGACAACCTGCAATGTTGGGACTCTCGTAGGTATTAAATAGGGAATTGAGACTGTTCTAATAATATCACCAGGCAACTTGCTAAATTATATTTTTTGAAATTCAAATATCATAAAATTCTGTGAACTATGAACTATACCGTTGCCTGGAGACGAATTAGATTCTCAACTAAGTTTCACTCAATGTTTTTTATAATTTTTCCGAAATGTTTGGACATGCCAATAATTCAATAATAATGGCCCTTAAGAACCCAAACAATTCTTTTTAATTTCAGAGGTCCTAACGAAACATTTGATACGCCGTATTGACGAGACCGTTTGATATTTTACGATTTTCTTTACAAATTCGTGATAGGTATGAAAAGAAGTACAATTATGAAAAATTTCATCCATTTCGGGTCAATTTTTTTATCGCTGTAGACATCTTAAAAAAAATTGTTTTCGATTTCGAAAAAAAAAATCACAGAAATTCTTGGTGAATTTTGTTCATTCAGAAATTAAAATTCAATTTGACAACCGAAAAAAATCAGGAATTACAGGTTCTCCGCCATTTTGTAGTTTTTTTTCTCGGAGTTCAGTTCGCCAACTTTCCTGAATAGAGGACCCATAATACTGAGATTTGACCAAAAACTGTTATACATAATTACATAACACACTCATTAGAATCTTGCTCAAAAATGACGTTTAATGTCTGTACATTACGGAGTGTCCCAAAAATCAACGGCAAGGCGAAAACGGTTGATAGGCCAGGTGGTGACAGTTATCAGAAAAATAATAAATAAAATAGGGAATTAAGGAACAACAATTTCTATTTTTCCTTGAATTCTTATCATTTTCAAAATTATAAACAAATCAGCAAAGTACTAAAATAGTATAACTCAACAGATTGATTCAAAATGAACGATCGAATAAACGTATTGCTTATAAGAAGATCAACACCTTCTAAGGACAAAAAATGAAGGCAACGCAAAGAAACTTTTATATTTTTTTTGTTAAATTTTGAGAGAATTCTAGCTTGAGAAAAGATTGCAATTAAATTTTTTTAAGATAACCGAAATATTCAAGGTGCCTCATTTGACCTGACAAATGTATTTTAAGTGAAAAAGGTTAATCAAAATTACGTTTTTCATAACCCGTTGTAAAAAAGGTTTCCATACCGCTCGAATGAAGTAACACCATTGTTTAAGAATTCCTTGAACAATGGTAACACTATAGCCCTCTTCCCTATTCAATCTTGTGGGGTTGAAGCGTCCCCTCTTAAGGTGTTGCTTCTTCACGCCTCAAATACACGTCGAAAGATGTCCCCCAAACAAAATCATTCGACTTATTTCGGTAATATTTCCGATCACTATACAGGGTGTCCCAGGAAGAATGCGACAAAAGGATATCGTGAATCAAGTACATCAGGGAGGACTCTCATCAAGAGGTTTTAATCGATTGAGGGCCTTCGTTTGGAATATACAGTGGAACCCCGGTAGTCCGGCCCCTGTCTAATCCGGCGCCCCCTGTAATCCGACATGGTCTATTATTTATACCATACATAATGAAGTATAATTAGTATTTCAGAGTACATATGTACATATGTATATATAAAGAATCTATCATTGGATCTGTAATTTGTCGGATTACAAGGTACTCTTTTGTAAAAAAATCCGGACTGTAGGGGGGGGGTCTTAGGCAGTAGTCTAAATCCGACGAATTCGATAGTTCGACACTGCCTGCAAAATGTTTGTCGGACTACCGGGGTTCCACTGTACAGGGTAATATTCATTTGATGGCTGAAATTTCAAAGTTGAATAACTTTTGAACTATTGGACCGAATTATTTCAAATTTGCAAGTTTTGCCACCCTTTATAATTGCCATCTTTCAATATTTCAGAAATTGAAGAAATCCGTACTAGCAAAATTCTGGACTTTTTCTATTTCCATGAATATTGAAAAACCCTGTACGTGAACATTATGTTCTTATACCTATTATATTTTCGTAACCACAAAGAATCCATTATTGATAAAAATTCAATATCTCTGCTTGGGACGGTGATACAGAGTGATCAAGAAGTGAGCAGAAAACATTACCTCATGAGTGAAATTTCGAAGTTCAATAACTCTTGAATTATTGGACCGAAATATTTCAAATTTCGGAGTTTTTTCACCCTTTATGATTGCCATTTTCTAATATTTTAGAAATTGAATAAATCAGATACGACTAGCAAAATTTTAGACCTTTTCTAGTTTCATGAATATTGGAAGACCCTGTAGGTGAAGACGTGTTTTTATTTCGTTTCCGTAACCGCAAAATTGATGAGAAAATTCAAAATCTCTGCTTGGCACAGTCATACAGAGTGATCAAGAAGTGAGCAATAAACAACCTCATGAGTAAAATTTCAAACTTCATTAACTCTTAAATTATTCGACCGAATGATTTCAAATTTGAATGTTTTGTCACCGTTTACGATTACCATCTGTCAATATTTCTGAATTTGATTAAATCAGATTCGGACTAGAAAAATTCTCAATTTTTGTTGATAGTGTATCACCCTGTACGTGAACATTATGTTTTTTTTTCATTTCAGTAACCATGAGGGATCATATAATGAGAAAAATTTAAAATCTCTGCTTGGCACTGTCATACAGAGTGATCTAGGAACATGAACTTACATGAACTTATGAGTTAAATTTCATAGTGTCACCCTGTATGACCGTACCAAGCAGAGATTTTGAATTTTTCTCATTGATTGATTCTTTGTGGTTACGAAAATAAAATAAAAATATAATACTCACCTACAGGGTGTTCCAATATTCATGAAAATAGAAAAAATCCAAAATTTTTCAAGTTTGGATCTGATTTCTTCAATTTCTGAAATAGTGAGAGATGGCAATCGTAAAGGGTGACAAAACTCCCAAATTGAAATAATTCGGTCGAATAATTCAAGAATTATTGAACTTTGAAATTTCACACATGAGGTAATGTTTTTTGCTCACTTCTTGATCACCCTGTATGACCGTGCCAAGCAGAGATTTTTTATTTTTCTCATTGATTGATTCTTTGTGGTTACGAAAGTAAAATAGAACATAGTGTTCATCTACAGGGTGTCTCAATATTCATGAAAATAAAAATATCCAAAATTTTTCAAGTCCGGATCTGTTTTCTTCAATTTTTGTAATATTGAAAGATGGCAATCGTAAAGAGTGACAAAACTCCCGAATTTGAAATAATTCGGTAGAATAGCTTGAGAGTTATTGAATTTTGAAATTTCAGCCATAAGATGAATATCACCCTGTATATCCGAAACGAAGGCCCTCAAACGATTGAAACCTCTTGTTGCGAGTCCTCTTGATGTCCTTGATTCATGTTTTCCGTTTGTCGCATTCTTCCCGGGACACCCTGTATAATATGAAGTACACGGTGTGGTTCGTCTGAGATGGATATCCCTGAATACGTCGAAAACAGTCTTTATTATAGGTAACTATTATCATCATTTAAGGAGAAACAATTTCATTATGTACGGGGTAATCCCAAACATCCTAGATCCATTAATCATAACGCCTGGACTACGGTCACGTCAGACAACACACAATACGTCACCTAACCAACTAATGTCCTGCCTAAACACAAATTTTCCAACATTATATCATTGTTTAAACAATGATTATATATGTCGGAGAGTTTGTGTTTAACGGAGTCATTAGTTAATGAAGCGATATATTGTGTGTTGCCTAGCATAACCGTAGAACAGGCGTCATGATTAATTTAGTGAACTAGGAGGTTTGAGATTCCCCGTACATAATGCTTAAAATGTTGAAGCTATTGAAAAGAAGGAATAAAGAGATCGGTATGATTTTAGAGATGTCATGAGATTGTTCTACGGACTCGTCGGCCAGTATTTCGTATCACAGTACAATAGTTTGTTTGAGACTTTTCGGTAGTTAATCTCCATGAGTTAAAGCGAATAATTGGATACATACATTGTATAAAAATTGGAGAAAAACCCTCAGCAGGTGCTTTTAAGCGCTCGTTCATTGATGGAGCAATAAAACCATTACCCCAAAATTTTGTATAGAACTTCATGCTACTAATAAGTATGTATATGAATGCGGAATCTCAGCAAGATTGGATTGGAATTAAATTCTGGAAATTATTCAAGAATGAAATATGTGAAAAATCAATAATAACATAAAATTGAATAATGCGATCTTCTTGAAATTTTCCACAAACATTCGGTGTATTAATTTTAGTTCACAAAATGAATTTCAATAGAATCGGATATCTTATTATGGAAATATAAAGATTCTCTTTTTCAATATTACAATTAAATTTTCCATGGTTCTGTTAACACTATGACCACAAAATTTTGCATAAGGCTTATTAAAAGCATCCTGTATGTGGCCGCATAATTTCATCTCCATTGGTTTCGTTTTGTTTGGGATATTGAGGAACAAAAAATTTGAATGGCCATATTTTATGGAACACTTGTACGATTTGGCTGGTTAACGAACTTAGCCGAGGCATTTGGAGACCGAACCCACCCTGAAACTCTCAAGTCTAGGACAACCCCTTTGAAGGATATCGTGCTGACGGACAGAATCGAATTTGACTACGAATTCGTCAACAGGGAGGCTAACCCTGTCGTTTGTGACCATTTTCGGCGCAAAATTTGAAAATTACAGACATTGGGCAAAACGATCTAGCACTCGTTTAAGTAAAGAGTTTTCCAATAAAAGGGGTTATTTTGATATTCGAAGAAAAATGCCATTTTTCAATATAAATGATTGTATGTTTACTTCATTATGAAGGAAAAGCTATGCCGTTAAAAGTGGAAAATAACATCAAGCAAATGACGCTTCCAAGATATCATATCCTTTTAAAGAAATTTTACAAAACCAAATCGCAAAGTGGCTGCCATATGCCCTCGAAAGCCTCACGAATTCCATCTTTGAGTTCTTGAATCGACACTGGGCTATTGGCGTAGACCTTGTCCTTCACGTGACCCCAAAGGAAGAAGTCACAAGATCTCGGTGGCCAATTGTTATCCTTTCTTCGAGAGATAACACGGTCCGGAGACTTTTTCCGCAAAAAAATCAATGGACTCGTTGCTTGTGTGGCACGTAGCGCCGTCTCGTTGAAAGTAGACGTTGTCCAGATCTATATTATCCAATTTCGGCATAAAAAAATCATTAATCTTCTCTCGATAGCGCAAATCTATTCACAGTAACTGTTGCTCCAGCCTCATTCTCGAGAAAGTCCAATGACTCCGCTGGACCATAAACCGCACCAAACAGTCACATGTTTAGGATAGAGAGGCTTTTCAACAATATCTCTTGGGTTTTCAGAACCCCATATGCGACATATGCTTGTTGACGAAGCCACCGAGGTGGAAATGGGCCTCATTGCTCAAGATGATTTTTCGATGGAATTTTCGATCATTTTCATGCTTGTCAACGACCCTATCAGCAAATACACGACGCTGTTGACGATGGACCGGCTTGAGTTCTTGTGTTAACTGAACTTTATAAGTCTTTAGATCCAAACCTTCATGCAAAATACGGTGTATAGTAATGACGTTTGTGGAATGCCTATTTCCAAAGAACGACGAGGAATGGACAAACCTGTGTTTTCTGCAACACTTTCGTCTACATCAGCAATATTCCTGGCTGTTCTTGAGCGACGTGCACGGGTTCTTCACATCACTAACTTGTCCCAACAGCTCCAATTTTTCCACCAATTTCTTTATTGCGGTCCGACAAGGGGCTTCACGACGACCCAAAAATGTTCGAGTTTTACGAACAGTCTCTGCCAAATTCTCACCATTTAAATAGTGAATTTTGATAATTTCATTGGGTTCTTGAAACGTGTATCGTACCATTTTCATTATAATGGCGTAGTTTCTAATTGTGAAATGTCAAAAAATGACAGCTTCAAACATGACATCTACCGAAATAGCGGGCTATTCAAAATAGCACCTCTTATTGGAAAACCCTTCAGAGTTCGACATAGTGAGACAGCCTGTAAATGAATAGCCGTTTCCTGATGCCATCCCTGTTGACATGTGGCCCATCGTTATTCAAAAGTCGAACACACGAAGGACGGGCCGAAAATGTATAGGGTGAAAAATTAACGACACACACACAGAAGAGTCAACAAACAATCGTCTTCGGAATGTTTTTTCAACGTGGAAGGCGCCGGTCTGCGGAGCCGCCATCGTGGTAGTCTGTCGTCGAGGCACCGGGGCGCTGGGCGCCCCATCTAGCGCCACGACGCCGACGGGAGAAGCGTCGGTCTGCCTGACGGACGCACGCCGTCGTCCTTCTTGATTTCACGAGCGTCTAAAGAGTACAGGTCACTAAATTCAAAATCGGAGGAGAAAGGTGCAATGTTGTCGCCTTGCTATGATGTCAAACTAACGACCTTCTGTTCGGTATTATGTTGTTTGTGTTTAGGGTCAGATCGCCAAACCAAAAAGCCAGATAGACCATCCAGTTTGGCCGGACACAGGGAGGAATGGGGAATTATGATCCCCCCAATGTTGAATAGAGTTGGCACATTTTCAAAGCAGTTGGTAAACTTTCGAACAGGTGGAAAAATTAGTAAAGCAGTGGGAAAAATTTCAAAACCATTTGAAAATTTTCAATGGAGTTGATGCAGGTCTCATTTTGATCAGTGTTTCAAATTTTCAGAGCGGTTGGTAGCTTTTCGAAACAGTTGGAAAAATTTCAAATTTTGAAGCAGTTTGATCTATGTCAAGGCGTGTCCAATATTGATCAGAGTTGGCAAACTTTCAAGGCAGTTGGTTAATTTTCGAAGTGGTTGACAGAATTTCGAAGCAATAGAAAAAATATCAGGAAGTTGAAAAAATTTCTACTAAATTGGACTACATGTTCCCAAAAAACTGTTATAAAATGTTAATGAATTTGATTTCTTCAAAGAAAGTTTGAAAATAGCGGGCAATACTTTTTGAGCACTTGTTCCTAGAGGAACATCGGTGCGGTCTTTTCGCCCAAATGTCAGCAATTTTCGCCGGTAATGGATTTCGATCAATGTCAATCTCATTTTGAACTAGGTCTGCGACGAGTATGTTCGTCCTATATTTCGTCAGTATTGTTTCATCAAAGGATTTTGAAAAAACAAAAATTTTTTTCTAGTATTGTTGGTTTGGAGGTTTGGAGTTGAACACAAATTACCTCCGAAAGGAAAAAGTACAAATTTTGATGATAGATGTGGGAACTGAATATCTCATTTGAGCGGGCCAGGTGCCGTATTCTCGAGAAATGATACTTATACGAACTTCATTGCGCGGTGTGCATTTTTGCAGGTATAACAGGGACTCGCGCAATGAAGTTCGTATACGTTTTCGAATATCACTTCTCGAGAATACGGCACCAGATCGCCGGTTCATTAGTTTCGAAGTTATTGTCACTGGAATATTTTCCTTATTTCAATAATAGAATTTAAATGCGAATTCTTAAGGTGCCCCTGTCTGCTAAACTTCATGAAACTGAAATCATTTCACGATTTTCAAAAAATAATTTGTTAGCAGAACCATTGTTTGAAGAAACAAGAGCAGGACACATATCGAAACCAAAAAAAACCCCCTCCCCCATCGGTTTTCTAGGCCTTCAATGAACAGCTGGCAAATTTTCGAAACTTTATCTACAATCTGAAATTTTTCTTCGGCCCGTCCCTGGTCGGACATTTGTATGAAAAAGCCGGACACCCTAAATTATTCAGAATTTTGTGTCCCAGTATTAATGTAAGATTTATGTATAAAATCAAACAACGAATTTTGCGCACCCTGTAGTCTATAGGACTCGGAATGATATTCGAATAATTCGAATATTCTAATGTTCGAATATTCGAATTTTTCCTCATCGCTTCAGTTGGAATATTCGAATTATTCGATTTATTCGTATATTCCAATAATTCGATTTAAATTCGAATTATTCGAATAAATTATTTATGATTATTTGAAATGAGCTCATCATTGAGAAGAAGCGAAATATTCGTTTGAAGATTAATAACCTATTCAAACAATTGCAAAGTAAGTATTTGTTCCGAATTAGCATTTCCACTATTGTTATTCTGTCCCGTTGTCATAAACATATCTTCAAATTTTTAAGATATGCTTATGACAGCATATCTTCAAATTTTTAGATTCTGGATTCATAGTAATGTTTCATTTGCAAATTCATTTCAGGCAATTTTATTTCCTTTTAAAGAATGCTGTATTCATAACCACCCTTCTCTGAATAAATCAATTGATAGAGTTATAAGTTTTTCTGTTTAGAATAAGAGGCTTCATTCAAGGTGAACAGCTTGTAAAATTGGTGAAATCCCTTTCAGAATGAATGAAAGAAACACACGCGTTAGCTAAAGCGGAAGTATTTATTTACAATAATTCCCACCCACGGTTTTCTAGAAGGTTACACTTCGGTTATTTTTATGACCCTACCCCGTATACTGGGCAATACTGGCATATAGTCCGTTTAAGAATTTCGGTGAATTCGATTTGCCGATTTTAGGTTGGTGTTGAAAATATCACTGACTTTGACTTTTTCCAGTTTGAGTTAACCTATTGAAGATATTTCGAATTTATTTGTGAATATTCTTGCTTGATTTAATCGGCAAGTGGATTTAAATATCTCTTAAATCTACTTTGGTTTGATTACTGAATTGAAAATGGCCGGAATACAACCAGATACCTCTCACCTTACTGCAAGGGAACGCCAGGCAGTGTATCGGTGTTACTGCGAGTTCTTTAGGGATTCAGCAGATATTTCTGCTAGAATTAAACGCATTGTGCTGGTATTTCAGGTAAACGATCATGTACAATGTGTTTTCTGATTAAGTAATGAGTTTTTAAATTTCAGATTTCTCCTAGAATTTCGGAGAAAAAAGTAGAAGGCAAGTTGGTAGAGCCAGAGTTAGCACTGGAAGGAAACCTATTTCACATGATTATACCTTCGAAGAGACATTAAATGACATTATTTTTTTCTAAAATCAAAAACAACGAGTATATCACTTTGGATATCATTTTTGAACTGGCTAAAAAGCACCTGGATTTCGATCTTTTTATGTCAACACTTTATAGAATAATCAAAAACATTGGTTCCAGTATGAGAAAGTTGATCGAAGGAAAATTCTTATTGATAAACATAAAGATATCGTGAATATACGGTTTTGTGGTAAATATCTTGAATACTTGAGAGAAAATGTAAAATTTTTTATCTAGATGAAACATGGATATTTGAAAGTGGCAGTCAAATCCGCCAGTGGACATTAGAAAGTAATCCCAAAGGTTTGTTGATTAAATACCTACGACTGCTTCTCGTAAAAAAGTAATTTGGCAACGGCTACATGAACATAAGTTTCCTATAATTGATTAACTTAGGAATACTTAAATCCTTTGTTGGATTTTATAGAAAGTTGAATTGTTAATACAATTTTAATGTTTACTGTAACAGTTATTTTACATGTTATGTTCGCTTTGGAGCACTGCATTTAGAAGATAATTCTAATATGTAAATAAATAGTAAAATGTATAAGGCTATTATAAGTATTCCACTGTACTTTTAATAATTATTTATTAATGAATCTATGATTGTATATAATATTTCTGTCTCCAATTAACAATAAAATTTTGGAATAATGTTCTGAATTAATTTTCTCAATTTTGTACAGAAGCTTATTTTAGTTTTTCACTGTGAATTGTCAGTTTTAAGAAATTTTGAATAAGTGTGTTCCTTACCCATATAGTAAGGATTGAAATAAAGATTTTATGCTAAAACTTTAACTTTTGCTTTCTATGAATTCCAAACACTCAAAGGAACTCAATCAACTTTTATCTAAAATAATACCGACAAGACCTAAATAAAGCTAAATTGACAATCGTTTCCATTAAAAGCCAAAATATTCACCATTTCTCTATTCTCGACTGAGTTCAAACAGTGTGTTATCTATTGGATCTAAAGAAATAGTACTTAATTAATATGATGGATATGTTAAATCAACAAACAAATACTGAATTATTCATATCAAACGTCACCAAAGCATATACAGGAATGAAATCATTATTTAATCTGTGCAATAGTATATTCTGAAACAAGTATGAATTTCATACAAAAATTAAAACATCTTGTGGTCCACATTTTTTCACTTCATTTAATTTAACACACCTTTGCCAAACAAGCTCTGTTTATTTTTTTTAGCTATTCAATAAAATATTCCTCTTACTGAAACAGACAGAATCGGTGATAAGTTAATTAAAGTTATACAATTAACATACCCACTGAATAGATTCTTTTATTATTGTTTTTGTCTTATTATGTATAACCATTGTATAAGAAAGGATTATACAATGGTATAACCAATTAACGAATTTGGCCACACATTTCAGAATATCAACAAGTTCTTACTGTTTCGTTTCACCAGTTTGGCTACCTCAGTTGAATTTGAGTTGAACACAATCATTTTTAGTTATAATTATAAAAGTTTGTCAGAGAAAAAGAACATATATCTTAATTATCTTCAATAGAGTCTCAATCTTCATGGGTGAATTATGAATGACATCTCATTAGAGTACTTCGATAGTTTATAGTTTTATTTATTGAGGCAGCGATATAGTAATAGAACCTGAATCCCATTGATTGAACTGGACTGAAATAATAAATGACTGTTTATTTTTCATGATATTCATAAGCTTAGGGGCTATACTTATTCTGGTTTCCTCGCTCTTTAGCTGCAATTTGCAAATGATGGTAAATACGAAAATTTGTCAATACAGTGTCAGAAATTATATACTGCTGGTAGGTTTAGAGATTTACACAATCCTAATGTTATTTAAGAATCAGGAACATTCTCAAGCTCAGAAATTTGCTTTGGAATTTGGAAAACAAAAATATTGTATTAAATATGTTTTTAGGTTATGTTTATTTATTTCCCTTCTTTGACTGATGAACCCACAAAAATTTTTAGTGACTTTTTAGTAACTAGAAATAAAGCCCCGACTGGACGTTCATGGCATGCTTCGATGTCAATAATTCTTAAACGGACTATACAAAAATTCGAATAAATTCGAATTGATTCATCCCGAAAATTCCGAGCACCCTGTACTCGAGTACTCACAGGATAATAAGCACAATCCCGCAACCGCGCGCTGAATCATTTTGTGACCTGTGCTCCCTAGGCGCTCGTCTTGATTACCAACGTTCTTACATAATCGACGCGGTGTTATTGTTTGTTGCACCGAGGAGGACGCCGAAATGGCGACAAGGATATGTTTGTACATTCGACGACATGCGGTGGTGGTGAGTCACGGCCGTCGTCGGTCTCGGTAATTTGCCGGACGCCCCGGCTCGCCTGATTTCGCTGATGGCGGCGAACACGGCAGGTTTGAAAGTTTTGTCTGTTGCGCTTACGCATCATAGGACGGGAGCGAAGGTGCGCGTTTTGCCGCTTTTGATTCCAAAGATGAATGAATGTACAGAATGAAAAGAAATGGTGATCGCTGAATAAGAACATTGCAACCCTAAAAGAGAGAATAATGAATGGCACATTAAGTTCATTTTTTCCAAAGAACTCGTTAAGCCGTTAACCGCATCGCATTGACTTTGGGCGATTTTAACTTTGGTCAATATCTCCGTTTCTGTTCGTTCTATAAACTTGTAACGAAAACATGATACAGAAAATTTTTTCGTCGCTTATTCTAATTTTTGCAGTGGGGTTTCCTTCCCGATTAATCACATGAAATTGTGTTTTTCTTATTGAAACAATATTTCATTTTTACCTGAAATTAATCATCGTTTTTTCTCGTTTCAAAAATATATAACATGTCATATATCGCTCTTAGAACAGTGGCGACGCTTGGGGCTTGGCATAAATGTGATGGCCTATGCTGGACGAAATTGCACATTAATCACTACCCCTTCTGAAAATTCGGTTCTAACACTGACTACTCCCCACCCTTAGCGTAGCCACTGACCTAATAGCGAAATATGACATGTCATAAATTTTTGAGTGAAAATAAATTATTTTTTCCATAAGAAAAAAAATGTCATGCATGAATCAGGAAGGAAAGTCCCTACCAAAAATCAAAATAATGCACTGGATATTTATCAAAAAAGTGCCTGTATATTGATTACAGGAATTTGGAAAACGAATATTCGTGTATTGGTGTTCAAACCATTTTATAACTTTGCAAAAACGTTTCGGACACTATTGGTCCTTTCTCAAGGCTGCAGTGACACGAATCAAAAATACACGCTCCCAAATTCGTAAGAGAACACAGAACACCCTGAAATCATAGTTAGCAACTCAGACAAAGGAAACGCCACAGTCCTTATGTATCGTACAGAATACAACACAGAAGCCGAAAAAATGCTGAATGATGAGGCTACTTACAAAAAATTAAAATCTGATCCGACTAAGATACTACAGGACAGAATGATCAATTTCTTAAAAATTTTGAAGAATAATTGGAACATATTTGAATCAGAATATAAATTCCTGATTTCACACAACAATATGAAAATTTACTTTCCCAAAAAAATACACAAGCCCAATATATCCTTAAGACCAGTAGTAAGTTGCCTTGGGTCACCAGGTTATAAAATTTGGAAGTTTTTACATACCATTTTGAACAACGTATTATCTACATCCAGATTCAATGTAAAAAATTAATTCACTTTGGTTGAAGTTTCGCTGTTCACAAATGTACCAAAACAATTAGTTATTGATGCCAGAACCAACCAATGCCACAACATAAAAAATCTAGAAAAGAGCTATTTTTTGAAGATGGTGGACTTGTGCTTCGAGTGTGGATCTTCTTCTTTTTCTTCTTTGTGCGGTGCCTTTTCGGCCGAACTGAGGCCTAGTGGCCCATTGTTCACCCGCATCGTACTATAGAGACTCAGCTCCTCAGACACGAAGACAGAAATGTCGCGAGCCTGCCAGGAGTGGTCCCTCTCACCATAGGTATAGAAGGTGTTGGATTTCCTAGGTGTATTGACCTTAGCTCAGTAAGGTTACCACAGTTGAAAAAAATATGCTCAACCGTTTCATCAGTACTCCTGCACCACCGGCATAGGGAACAGCTCGTCAATCCCATTTTCTTAAAATGTTTGTTAAACAGGTGACCAGTTAATGCACCAGTCACCAGACCGAGATGTTTCCTCTCCAGCAACAGAAGTCTATTGACCTCAGGTCGCGAGGACGGTCTCTCAATGAGAATCCCCAACCATCTCAGGCCCACCCCTGCGCTCCATTCCGACGAAAATTCCCTGTTCAGCCAGTTCCTGAAGAAACTTCTGACAGATGTGCGACAGATTGGCAGCGCAGGCTCCGGACCAACAAATGCTAATCTGGCTCTCCGCCTAGCCAGTTCATCTGCCTTGGCGTTACCAGGTATATCCGCATGAGCCGGACACCAGATTACTTTCAAAAAGTTATCAGAGCCCAGCCTACGCAGAGCTTTCCTGCATTCTTCTACCAAAAGAGAGTCAACTCTAACATCAGATAGATATTTCAGAGTTCCCTGGCTGTCGCAACATATGTAAATGTGCTGGCCAGAGTATCCCTTGCGAATATTTTCTAGTGCGCCGGCAAGAACCGCAAAAAGCTCAGCCTGCACAATGGAACAGTCCTTCCCCAGAGGAATAGCCTGATTGAAGTGAGGACCCACGATTCCGGCACCAGACCCTGTTGCTGTGACAGAGCCATCAGTGAACCAGGTGGGACCTTCAGGACTAAGAAGCCTGTTTGATGAAGACCATAAGTCTCTGTCAGAAACAATTACCCTGTAGGGCTCGTCGAAGTAGAACTTAGTGCCCGCGCGGTCACCTCTTTGGAGAAGGGGAGTGTGAGCATCCTAACCATTTTGAGGACCCTTGCGTGCCCAGTGAAGAGCCCTCCATCGCGCCATTGTCCCTGTTCCCAGATTCTTAGAGCTGTCTTTATAGCCACCTCCTTCACAACTAGGTGCAAAGAAGGGAGACCTAGCAGACATTCTATCGCTGCTGTAGGGGTAGACCTCAGAGCGCCTGACTAAATGGCATTTAGTCATAATGTTCGGGTTGACGGCCTTCTCCATAGAAGGCCACCACACCATAGAGGCATAGGTTAGGATAGGCCTCACAACGGCAGTATACAACCAGTGCATAACGACATGTACGACACCAAGAATTCGACAACACACATAAGACAGCACTAACCGCATTATACACATAGGGAGTTCAAATTTGACGATGTCATTTTGGACGTTGACACACACTACAGCAGAAAACTGATAAGTGAGATGATCCACATCAGAACAAATATGTAAAACTGTGAATTTCAGAGAAAACACTCAACATCTAAGTGAGGTATACAACAATTTAATAATACAGAACGATAGTGTTACATGGAGGATGTGGATATTTGGATCAGACTCTGGGATATTTAGATCAGACTGTGGTTATTTCACCTCTTTAATTCAGTGATAACTGATAAAAGTTATGACCTGTACCATTTCATTTCACGACTTTCAACATATTTTATAGTTTTCTGACTTTTATTTTTTGTTTTTCAAAAATTTTTATGTAAACTGTGATAGTGGGTGGATGTTGATTATGAATGCCGAAACCATTTATTATGGGAAAACATATTTTCCGGAAAACAGACATGAGTTTGAGAAAACAACCCTACTTTTGACTGAAACTGCGAGGCAAGATTTATTAAAAAGAAGAATAATTTTTATATTATAACGAGGTGAGTGTTAGATCTGTCCATTTTTATTGGGTATTTTTGATTAATGTCACTGCAGCCTTGAAAAAGGACCAGTAGTGTCCGAAACCTTGACAAAGTTATAAAATGGTTTGAACATCAATACACGAATTTCATTTTCCAAATTCCTGCAATCATTTTAGAATATTGAATCACTCAACAGACTGTCTGTAGAATGTTTCTGTTTCAAGTTTATATCACAAACAGAACGGAGATCATAATTGAAATTTCCCACACGTCAATTTTGGCTCATAACCAGAAAACAAAAGAAGATAGTACAGGGCCGTTGATGGCAATATGAGTTTGCTTTGGCTGCGTTCACAAAACCTACTCCGAGCATGCTCTGCTCATATTACTCCAACCAAGCGTTCAAAACTCACTTTAGCCTGTCAGCGTATGTACTCTCGATCGTCTTAGAATAATAACTCAAAATCTTACTGATTTGTGAATAAAACACAGAGAAGGTTCAACGTATTTATTGTCAGTAATCAACAGCTCTTTATTCTAGGAGAATGATACAGCGAATTAATTAGTGCTTGTCAGCAATGTTTACGATTGGCTTGGCGTCGTTGACCACAGAGTTTTCTGTGTTCTCTCTCTCTCTACTGCTCTTCATATGTGACGTTGGCCTCACCATAGACAACATAGTTCATTTATTCCAACACTCCCTTCTCGTCATAGTTATGAACTTGTAGAAAGACTGTGACGACTCCTTATAAATGAACTGTGCACCTTACTTTGAAATCACCGTAACTTTCAATTACTCCATAATTTTAATATATGCTCTAACAACGTATGAGCTATATTTTTACTCTTCACCTTAATTCAATTCAACACCTTAATAATTTACTACATAAGCTTTTCATTGTATTGTCTAATAAATATTTGAAAGTTAATACTTTCAGATCACCATAACACCATAATTTTCAAAGCAACATACTTCGACATCATCTTAACACCTTAATTTTAAAAACTACATACTTTGGCATCACCTTAACGCCTTAATTTTAAAAACTACTACTTTGGCATCACCTTAACGCCTTAATTTTAAAAACTACTAATAGCTTCTTTATATGGATAGCCTGTCACATTATTCTCCGGGACTGTTACTGTATTTTTTTCTTCTCTGCTTCTCGGGTTATCATTGGTGTACTTGAAGCATTACAATTTTTCATTTCGAATTTTTCAAGCATTTTGCAAATAATTTTCTTTGATGTAAATACATAACTTTCTTGCTACTATCTCTAATTATTTCAATACCTAGGATTTTTTCTGGAGTTCCCATATCTTGAATTTCAAATCGATTTGCTAATTCTCTCTCAACTTGTTTTATTTTTTCAGTATTATTACCAACTAGTAATATATCATCAACGTACAACAATAATAATGGCGAATTTATCACCTTTTTCTCCACCTAAACAAGCATGGTTGAAAAACATAAGGAGAGAATAGCATATCAATCATCGCTTCTTTAAATCGTTCATACCATCGTCTAGGACTCACCTTTAGTCCATATAAAGCTTTCTGTAATTTACATACATGAGAACCTGGTTCTCCAGATATATTCAATCCTTCGGGAATCTCCATATAAACTTCCTTTTCAAGGTAACCGTTCAAGAAAGCTGTTTTAACATCCAATTGATGTAACTCTAAAGAAAATTTATTTGCTGTTGCTAAAATGAACCTCACATCTGTCATTCTAGCTACTGGAGTATACGTTTCAGTTATATCGTATATATTTGAATCTCCAAACCCTCTTACAACTAACCGTCCTTTAAATATTTTATTATTGGCCAATTCTTTCTTTTTAATATCCACCTTGAGGTCATTACCTTTTGGCCTTTCGGAACTTCGTTTCTACTAACTATTTTCCAAGTTTTATTTTAGCATGTGCTTCTAGTTCCGCTTTTATTGCTAATTTCCACAACTCACTTTCATTATTATTAATAGCCTCACTATAATTGTTTGGCTCATCTTCTATATTGTTTTGACTCAACGTATCGTCAATTGATTCATGTTTTTTCTCAATCTGTTCACACCATAAACTGAAATGACTTCTGACCTCTTGAATATTATTTAATTGTTCTTTTCTATTATCATATTCATGCTCATTCTGTATTCTGAACCAATCTGAACCTTCCTCACCACGTATAATAGGAGGATCGGTCAATACAGAACTTTTATTTTTTGATTTATACATATCATCGTAAGTTTTAGATTCAATGAACCTTACATGTTTTGAATTATATACTTTGCCTGTCTCAGCATTAATTATGTAATAATATGTACTTCCACACCCTATCAAGAATCCTTCAATACTTCTATCTTCAAATTTACCTTTAGCCTGTGGATTTAACACATAACTCAAACAGCCAAAACGTTTAAAGTACTTGATAGTACTGGCTTTTCATGAAATTTTTCATAAGGTATTTGAAAATTTAAGGATTTCTTTGGAGTTTTGTTATAGACTTGTAAAGCAAACTGCAATGCATAAGCCCACATTTGAGTTGAAAAACCAGAATCAAAATTAAACTTCTAATTTTCACCTGTAACTCCCTATTAACCTTTCAGCTGTACCGTTATGGCTTGGAGTATGGGGTGCTGTGGTTTCACAACTTATCGATTCTTTTCTATAATTCTTTTCATACTTTCAGTCATATATTCTGTACCATTATCCATTCGCATTCGTGACACCTTAATATTTGTTCCTCTTATTTTCTTTACATCATCTAAGAATTTTCCAAATGCTATGTGGACCATCGTTTTATCCTTTATAGGAAATGCCCATGCATATCTAGTATAATCATCAATAATGTTATTATATATCTTGCACCATATTTAAATGTGCATGGATTAATTGGTCCCATGAGATCAGTGTGAACCAACTTCATGGGTTCTGTATATCTAAATCTAACACTGTTAAATGGAAGTTTAGATATTTTTGCTCTCTTACATATCTCACAATCTAAAATTGAATCATTGAACTTTACACCTTTGAGTTCATTAATTGATTCTTTTGCTTTTTCAAGGTACATTTTAGAAATATGACCTAATCGATAATGCCACAACAACCCAATATCTCCCTTCAAAATTTCTATTTTATTTTTATTTAATTCATCCAAATCGCTTATGTTCATTTCGTTTGCAGTTTCTAAATATTTTTGTAATGAATTTTCATCTCTAATATTTTCATATGTAACTTCATTTTCATCATCAATTTCTACTATTTCCACCGGATGATTTATTTCGTTCCTCTCACTATGAGAGTCAACAACAGGACTTTCTCTTGCATAATTATGTTCATTATTTCTACTCCCTTCCAAATTTAACTTGCAATAATCATGCTCAACTAAATTATCTTCATTATCACCTTTACTGTTATTATTTTTAGAACTATTATAATAACTGAATACATTTTTATCAGAATTGATCTTGTTTACTAACTCAAGGTTCAACCACCAAAATTTACCATCGTATTTTCCACCTTTAATAATTTCATTATTTTTCTGATTAATCAACTTAATTTCTTTATCAGTAAGTGTGGCTGATACCCCCTTATTTATGAGTTTTCTGATCGACAACAAATTTTTAGACAGATTTTTCGAATAAAGTACGTTTTTTAATTTGATTATCTTACCACCTACTCCCTTCGCAATTATTTCACCAGTTTTTTCTATTCTCAAATCTGCATTTGCATTTTTATTTGCACTCTTTATCTTGCATACTTTTTTTATTTCAACAGCATTACTCAAATATTTTTCATCATTCACCATATGCTCACTCGCACCACTATCTGCAATAAAATTAATGTTACATGCTTTACCTTCAACAAGATTAGCCTCTGACTCCATAGCATTGCTTTGCCCTTCATCGTAGTAGGCACTATTTCCATCTTCTGCTATGAAGACGAACTTTTCCTCATTATTAGGGTCCATCACCTTGACCCGTCTGAATAGTTGACCACCACCACGGCCTCTATAACTTCCTCTCATTCCAGACCTTTGGTGTCTTCCTCTACCACCTCTTCCAAGCCTCAAACTTCTAAAGTTCCTCCTTACAGCTTGGTTGCTCTTCGAAACAGTTCTATTCGGGCAGTTAGATGATTCATGATCATCAGTGAGTGTTTTACAGTTGTAGCACAACTTTTTTGTGTTAAGACACTCACGAGAAATGTGGTTCAACTTGCCACACCTAAAGCAAGTCTTACCGAAACTATTTCTTCCAACTCTACCTCCTGCCCTCTGTTTGCTAAACCTTCCTCTCTTAGCATCTGGTTCTCTGAATGTCTCTGCATTTAGAACTTGACCCTCAGATGCTCTCTCCTTTGCTTCTTTGTGCCGAGCCTCTTCATTTATCAAAAAGGTCTTCAACTCATCGATAGTTAAATCCCCTTTTGATGCATCATACTTCCTCGTTATCTCAGGAAAAACAATTTCAGTCGCCATCAAGAAATTCTCCTTAAACTCCTTGTCCGAAATTGCTTCTCCTTGTTTTTGGAGTTCACGAACAAGTTCTTCGAACCTGTTAATGAACTCTATGCCACTTTCTTTCTCTTTTTGGAACGAAAGAGAGTTCCAACTCCGTTTCACTGCAAAGTGCAGGGAGAGCATCTTTGGAGATTTCAAATCCACCAGTTTTCTGATCATCTCATTAGGGCTCAAGTCGATGATCATACTCTTCAAGTTGTCCTCCACTCTGGTAAGGATGAAGGACTTGGCAAAGCCAATCCTCTTATTCTCCTCATCCTCAGAGACATTCCCAGGTTTAACGTACTCCTCTTCCAAGAGGTATTCGTAATTAAAGCTCTGGAATTAATAATAATAATAATAATAACGTCTTTATTTCAGTTGAAATCTCAAGGGGAAGTTCACCCAAAGGTGCTCTACCACTTAACCCTTGTAGAATACAATTACATTTGAACATAACATACAAAAATGAAAATATGTATACAAAATTGAACAAAAAGAGAAAATATAAAAACAAAAAAAAAATTATATGAGCATATCATCAACAAAAAAAAATCCCATAAACTGCCAAGAATCACACCAACAAGGAGCCGCCGAGGAAAAGCCTTAATCTTTTTCTTAAAAATATTCTGATTCAAACGTTTAAAATTATCAGGAATACCGTTGTACAGTCTGCAAATATTGTAGCTGAAACTTCTTTTAAAAGTAGATGTTCTGTGACGGGGACATGACAATTATTTCCTACGGCGTATGTTGATATTATGAACGTCAGCTCTGTAAACCAATCTATTGAAGAGATATGGTGGGCTTTTCTTTAAAATGATTCATGAAATGCACAAAGAGAGTAAAATTCAAAGCAAATCCCCATCGGAAGCCAACTCAATTCCCTCAACTTATGCGATACATGATCATACTTCCTTATTCCATAAATGAACCTGATACAGGAGTTCTGCACGCTGGATGCGTCCCAACGTTTCTTGATCGAGACAGAACCCAAACACAGGTGAACAATAAGTGAACTGTGACAAGACCAAAGTTTCGCCACAGAACCTTTTAGTGTGCAGAGGCAGGCAAGACCTATGAGGATACAGCATTCTCACGCTCCATACGCCCTCCGAACCACACTCACGACGTGTTCACGAAATCTCAGAGAATCGTCCAAGATCAAGCCCAAATCTCTTGCACTATCAACATATCGAATGACATCATTATTTATTGTAGGCTGGTACATGTCTTTAACAATTTTTTTGTTCTTGTTCGAGCCAAATAGTAGAGCAGACGATTTTTTTGGGTTCAACTTCAATGAGTGTTTTGCTGCGAAGTCCGCTAGTCGATTTAGATCATCATTCATTCTAAATGCTGCATCACTAAGATCCCCTACGATGAAATCATAGTAAAGCTGAAAGTCATCAGCGTACATATGAACTTTACAATATCGGATGAACTTAGTGAATTGGCTGGTGTAAACCAAAAAAAGGAGCGGACCAAGGACTGAGCCCTGAGGAACACCATCCAGAACATCTCTAGCATGGGAGACCTTCTCACCCAGCCTTACACTCTGAGAACGTCCCGTAAGATATGACCCGAAGAGTCGGAGAGCATCCCCGCGGACTCCACAAGATTTTAAAATAGCCAAAAGATATCATGTTTAACCGTATCGAAAGCCCTGCTGAAGTCTAGCAGAAACAAGCAAACAACATTCGAGTCATCAAGTGAGCGCAGGATATCATCGGTTACCCCCTAGTGCGCCAGTAGCGCTATATCCTGAACGAAAACCAGATGGACTGCAGGCAAAATAATTATTTTCGAGATAATCGGCAAGTTGGTCAGCCATTATTTTCTCCAGCAGTTTGGATAAACCAGACAAAATGCTGATGGGTCTTAGATCGGATAGCTCCCTAGGATTACTGGTTTTGGGAATAGGCGTAATCTGAGCGTGTTTCCAGGAAGCAGGAAATTGGGAACTAGCAAATAGAATTGAAGATGTTTACAATAAATGGCAGGATATGGGGACAGCAGATCTTAATAAACGATACCGAAATATTATCGCAACCAGGAGCACTATTTTTGATGTTCTTCAAGTATTTTAGGATAGTTTCTTCATCAACAAGACGAAACTAAACTGTTCAGAGCAAATGAGATTATCTCTATAATAATTGAGTACCGAACTATCTGAACCAGAGGATGGATTTTTCAGAAAATAGTCATTTATTTCATCAGGATCATCAAATTGAGATCTGACCGAGTTTTGTTCGATATTCCCAAAGACTTGAGTGCTTTCCACTGATCTCTACCAGAATCATTCATGGTGACATATTGAAAATATAATCGCTTTTCTCTAGTCATGGCATGATTTACCGTATTTCGCAAACGTTTGTATTCGTCCCACATAGCTTGTGTCTTATATTTTTTATGTCGTGCTTTAGCCCTATCTCTTTCCTCATCAAACCCCTTATTCCGTCAGTTATCCACGGAGCATGCCTTTTCGTTGTTCTAATAACTCTTGCAGGAAATGTTTATTAAATAAATCCGCTAGAGTATCCGAAAAAAACTTCACCTTCTCATCAACATCGTGCATGCGAAATAGTCTAGAAAAATTGGCACCCGCAATATCATCAAAAAGTAATTGCTCATTGAACCCTCTGCAATCTCTGATGGTGAAGATTCGTGGCTTAATCCTCGGTTTCTGTACTCTCACTTTACATGCTATACATTCGTGCAAAGAAAAGTTGGATGGTAACGAAAAGGCCGAAGAAACATGCTATTTTCATTGCTCAGTATCACATCAATAAGAGATTCTGAAGTAGGCGTTATGTGAGTTGGCCCCCGAATAAGTTGCTTCATACCAATGGAGGAAAGCATAGAACCGAAATATTTTTACTGAAGGCAAATTAGCATCAAGAAAGTTAACGTTAACATCGCCCAAACAAATAACATCCTCACAATAAGATAGTGCATGAGTTAAACTAGTTTCAGAGCATCAACAAAAAGTTTATATGGCATGTGAGTGGTTTATAAACAACGGCAGTCACAAAGCTTATTCCATTATATTGAATTTTGATAAATAACTGTTCTATATTAGAGTTGTTAGGAATATCAAGCAGTTCAAACCGAAATCTGTTGTGAATATATAATGCGACTCCTCCGCCCCTTGCACCAGTATTTCTATCCACCCTGACAAAATTAAAATCTGCTATCATTAAACTTTTCGAGTCAACTGAATCATTCAACCAAGTCTCGACAGTGCAAGTATGTCAAATTTATTCTGCTCAATAAAAAGTGTCAATTCATTAAATTTAGGAACCAAAGATTGTATGTTCAAATGACCCAACAAAAGCATACGCTAACAAATTCGCCAGTGCGCAATAGAAGTGCAGCAAAGATACAGCCAGCGAATCGAACAGAAATAAAACTAAATAATTACACACCCGAAATGAGTTTTTTAACACCTGCATCCGACCTGACGAAAACAGCTCCATTAAACGTCCAAACATTCTTCAACCCATATTTTTCCGATGAATCTCTGACAAGTTTCCATCTGTCGTGCGTAAGATCTTCCTTCATAACAAAGTTCGAACCTTTGAGAAATTTCTTCTTCCTGAATATCATATTCTTATATTCCGAATCTCTGAAGACAACAATGAGATGACGGGAATTTCTCTCATTAGCAGCACCTGTTCTGTATACAGAGGTGATCTCATCGGCGACCTGTATGTTGAGTTTATCTTGAAAGAGTTTCTTGACCTGGGTCACCACATTTTCTCCTGGCGATTCCTCGATACCGATAAGGCGGATGCTTTTATTTTTTGTCCTCTGCTCGAGGAAATCCACTTTTTGTTCCAGTTTCTTACGGGAGTCTTCGGTGAAGTTGTTCTCACTTTTGTCGCATTAGATTTCAATAATTGAATTTCTGCTTCCAAAGAGGCTATTTTAGCCTCATAAACATCGAATTTTTCAGCGAATTTTCTGCTGATTGTGTTGACAATAGCATCAGATATCTCCTTGATCACATTATCAGACTTTAATGCTTCGATCAAGGATTTTTCGAATTCAGATTTTTGTCGAGTAGTCATATTACTACTTTTCGATGAAGTTGGAAAACGTGAACAAAAAAAAAGTGGTGGTATTTGAAATAACGAAAAATCACTAGCCGTATCTCGAAGAGCACAACTACACGCGTGTGTTAACGGCAACGTATCGCATGGCATTCTGTTTTCAGCACCTTTAACCACACATCAAAATTGGTTTTTTCCTCCAACTTAAATGGTGCATTCACCGACCTAGGAAGCTGATACTTTGTATCAACTCTCCCTTCAATTTTATTCTCTAACTCTTTCAACTTTGCAAATAACAGATCCATCTGTTGTTTTAACATTTCAGTATCCATCTTATCTGTAATTATTTATTATATTATTTATTGCATGAACGAGTGGTATCTCTTGTTATTTTCATCAATATCACTTTAATTTTTTTATTTCAGTTAGAGCAAACTCCGTATTTTTTAATCACCTTATTCTTTATTCAAAATTAACTCCTGTATCAACGTACACCTTAATCAACGTAATGTTGGGCCCAGGAATGTTTTTAATTTTTGTTTATTTTTTTTATTTATTCATAGATCTTACTGTAGCAACTTAGCACCTTATGTACACCTTATAAATGCTCTAACTAATTCTTCAACTTAAGTGTTTTTTTTAATCAAAATTCTTTATCTAATTTTTCTACTTCAAAAACTTCACCTTACTAATTATATTTCTCAATTTCTATAACTCCTCATTCCAAATTGTACTAGTACTACTAATTTTTCTATTTTTTATTATTGCTATGCATGCATAATTTTCACCTTATAAAAACCGGTTTAAATTAACTAAATAGGATTACCTGCACGGCTTGCCTCCACCACTTTAGAATATTAACTCAAAATCTTACTGATTTGTGAATAAAACACAGAGAAGGTTCAACGTATTTATTGTCAGTAATCAACAGCTCTTTATTCTAGGAGAATGATACAGCGAATTAATTAGTGCTTGTCAGCAATGTTTACGCTTGGCTTGGCGTCGTTGACCACAGAGTTTTCTGTGTTCTCTCTCTCTCTACTGCTCTTCATATGTGACGTTGGCCTCACCATAGACAACATAGTTCATTTATTCCAACAATCGTTCAGAAACATTCTCGGTGTAAGCATTCTTTGTCATTCATTCCAGAAAAATATTTCTGGTTTGACTTCAAACCTTTTTCGTCGTTTGTTAACCGTTTTGAGTTACCTTATATCTCTATTTCCTCGAATAAACTGAAAATTCAAAAGTTTTATGGATTGGCAGTAATACCCGTAAATACTCAAAAATAAATAAAGGTATACATTATATCTACTACGCTTGAAACTGTAATGTGAAGTTGTTGTTCGAGTTTGAAAATTTATTCATCGTTTTCATTCATTTTGGGTGAATATTTCGGATTTCACACGATAAACCAAGAATTTTGAGATAATCTCAACTTACTAAATCAAATAAAACGAGAGTATAGGCAAGTTTTATAATTTCATTAAGAATATTATTTGAACATTTGTTGAAATTCTGTCGATATTACCAGTCAGGGATTCTTAGAAACGATAAAAGAAACACTTGACGGTGTAGGTACCAGGTAGCCATTCGACATCCTTGAATGGACGTTAGAAAATTCCAAGAATAACTGTCTATATAAATACCATAGCAATATTTTGATGTTGATTTAATTTTCTACGTCCAATTCTGTTAAAAGAGTTTGTAATCAATATGCAGAATTAATCATGTTTTTGAGAGTGAACGTGTTACAAACGGTACCTAAGAAAAAAATCTACTGATTGAAACCAGCCAAATCGTACAGGTGTTTCATAAAATATGGCCATTCAAATTTTTTGTTCCTCAATATCTCAGACGAAACTCAGCCAATCGAAATTTTGTGGGCACATGCAGGATGCTCATTATGAAGCTCTTGCAAAATTTAGCGAGAGTATTGAAAATAGGGGAGTCCGCGAGAGTATACCAGGGGGGAGACTTTAGCCAAAGCTCATAAAAACTTTGTGTTACTATATATTGAAAAGGGACCAGACTTCTTGGATTCCCCCTTCTCACCCAGTGCTTCTCCCGCGATATTATTGCGTTCGTCAGTTAGATTAAGGAGTGTGAAGTGATAACGTGGTTTCGCGTCTGGTAAGTGAGTTTTTTTCGATTTTTGAAATTTCATTACGGTTGTTTGGTATCCATAGATACAACCAAGTAACTTATTCAAATGGCAAGTGTATTTATCCTTACAACACTAACAGGATAAAGCTTTTATGAATGTTGCAGGCTTTTTTTTAAATGCGATACAAATAGAATTTCGTGGGGTGGGAGACATTAGTCACATGTGGGGAGGAGACTTCACCCAGGGTAATCTCTCCCGCAGTTCGCTACTAAATCGATATTTTTATATTTTCAGGTTAATAAACACTCCAAATGCGCTTCAAGTATACAAAGATCGCTTCTACAAGGAAAAGGAGTAATTTAGATAAAACAGTAATGATAAATGCTTTAGATGACATTGATAAGGAAAAGTCCATTAGAGGTGCTGCTATGGAATATGGAATAGACAGAAATACATTACGGAATTACATATATGAGAGACAGAAACAAACAAAAATAAATGTATGCAAATATTAATCCAAAAAATTTTCCACAATCTTGGACTTCGAATGATAGCGCTGGTAAAGATTGGTTCAGAGGATTTATGCAGAGAAATCCCGAACTTAGTCTGAGAACCCCTGAAGTAGTGCTGGGATATCGACACAAACCATCGATGTTGACCATCGATGTTAACATCGAAAGCGAATATCGATGTCGCGAAAACATCGGTTGTATATTATCGATGTTTTTTAAACATCGATGTTGAAATTGAAATGTTGTCAACGTTGATATCAGTTGTCAAAAAAATGAATGTTCTCGACTAATGCCCGTATGCACTGTTCGTCTAAGGAACGCTTAAGGCCTGAAATGACGTTTTATCAAAAGAATAAACGTCACTTCTTTGCTTAAAAGAATGGTGCATACGGGTCGGTAATGTCGGTATTATAAAACTTATTTTCACCACAAAGAGCAGATAAATCTCTAAATTTTTGAACCACATTCCACAAGTTATCTTCTAGTTATCTGTCAAAATAGTTTTATAGTGGAATTTATGTAATATACAGAACAAAGATTTAATAACTGATCCCTCGAATAAAGTTCCTGGATTTGATCTTCAAGGAAATATGGACTGTTCTCAATCGTATAAGAACAGGTCATGGACGTTGCAATAGTATGCTTTTCAGATGAATTCAGTTGAGAGTCCTAGTTGCGAATGCGGAGAAGCAGAGGAGACAATTGAACACCTGATAATAACTGTTCCATATATAAATTTCAGGATGGCTTGAGAGCTATACATGAATTACCGATTCGTATTGTGATGAAATGGCTGTACGACTGTACAAAATTGTCCTAAGCTAAGGCTAAGGAACTAGCTGGTAAACGTGTACGTCAAGTTGGACATTTACTTCAGCAGAACGTGGTTCACTTGTCACAGGTTGTTTCGCCGTTAACGCCTTGGGAAATGTTATTTCACCGTTTTTCACTTTCCCAAGGGTTAATTACAATGATGCTTTTGTAGCTGGTGGACCAACAGGTTCAGACGGTGATTGCTATTCTAGTGCATGGATGACAACTAAAAGTTTTGTGAAATACATGAAGCACTTCGTCAAATATTCAAACGCATCACTTCAAAAGCGAGTCCTACTCATTCTCGACAACCACGAGAGTCACGTCAATATTGAAGTGATACAATATGCAAAATTGAATGACGTTACTTTACTGACATTACCACCCCAATGTAGCAACAAGTTGCAACTTCATCTATATACCTATGGTTCCTATTTTATAGTTTTTTTTATATAATCCTAGTAAGTCCTAGGCATAAATATTACGTTTGTTGAATAAAGCTATTATTTTAAATGACCATTTTACTTCTTTTAATCGGTCGGGTAATGCCTCCCTACATGGGGGGTAGAGTCTCCCACCCATGCGGCAGAAATGAGCCAAAATTATTTTCTGGAGAAATCGTTATAACTGGTGAATTATATGAGGCACAATAGTCGTTCTTAGGACAAAATGTAGCTAAATAGTGTAGCTCGAAATAAAATAAGAAACAACTAGCTATATTTACCCTAACACAAATATGGGTATTTTAGTCGAGAGAGGGTCGACTCTCCCGGACTCCCCTACATAATTGAAGAATTTTGTTGTAATACTTTTTTATTCTGAATTAGGTTCCAGATAAGCACACTCTACACAGGACATCTGTTATTTATTTAACAAGTAAAATCTTGTTTATTGAATTCAATGTATCAACTTGATTATATTATAACAATTTTTTTTTTCATTTAGTGAATATTGATAATTTGTCGATGAGTAATTGTTATAAATATTTTAAATAAAAAATCAGATGAAAATAAAACTGTTATTCATTGAACTCAATATAACAACTTGATTATTATAATGTAATTTTTATTCATTTAGTGAATATTCAAATTCGAATTTATTGACGCATACAATTCACATCCACAATATAATTATTTAATAATAACAACATATACGTGATACTCGGTTGGGGCCACTCGCCTAATCGTAGATGACTGTATTGCTTGCACCCTGTCCGAACATCTTACATCAAGATGAACACAAATATACCCATTGCTGACGCGGAAACAAAAAACGAACAAAATCAACAAATTCAAAACCCTCGCCGTTAAGAAGCGGCAGGCTCGATCATTGTTCGATCACATCGTGAGAAAGTTCAAAACACCTCAGGTAATATGAGGATTTTGTAAAATATGTCAGCATTTTGTATTATATACGCTTTAGTTTCAATTTTGAATGTATTTAGTCTAGATATACACCTCAGTGACACTGAAACATTATTGAAGAACTTGGGACCAAAAAACAGAAAAGATCTCTGAGTTAACGACTTCGTGAAAGTTGGGACTATGATGTCTAATTTCGTGGCTGATCTTGTTCGATTGTGCAAGTTTATTAGGTATTTGTTGTTTTTCACGGTTCATGAACATCTTCAAGACACACTGGTAAGCGTACATTAGCCCTACGTCAAGGAGGTGTTTTCTGTATATAAATCCTTCGTGCTGTACCGTCTATGTTTCCTAAAAACTATCTTCAATAGAAAATTCTGGGTAACCTGCAACATCTTCAATGTTTTGTTGAAAGCTCCACACCATGCCACTATGCAATACCACAACACCGACTCCGCCAAAGAATCGTAAGTGTAATCATGAGCTTTCTTGAAACTATTTCGCGTAGTATATAAAATGGTGGAAGAGGCATCTCAATCGCTTATTTACGTGGATTATGTGTTCTGTCCAGCTGAGGTGCTGATCCAGAACTACCCTATAGATTATAGATATTTAATCGACGCGGTTTTTTCTATTTTCGCACATACGCATCATGCTTTGCTACACTTTGAGTCGTGTATCCGCTGATGGAGATCTCCAGGTTGATTGTTTACTGTGGGGAAAATGTCATGTACTTTGTTTTTGATACATTCATTGTAAGTTTATTATAATTTAACCAGATATTTATTTTTAATAAATCCAACTCTGCATCCCTTACAACATCCTCCCATGTCCCGCCCACAAACACAACGACAGTATCATCCGTGGAGTATATAAGATTGCCAGCCATATTCTTTATTTTTGTCAAGCTGTTCATGTAATTATAAAAAGTATAAGGCCCAACACCGTTTCCGTTTTGGCCGTCGATCCTTCACTAGACCATAGATAACATACACTAGACTCGTCCCCTATTTTTACGCTCTGTGATCTGTCAGCTAAGTAAATTTCTTACAAGTTTCAGCGCAATACCCCGAATTCCATAATCCTCCAATTTGGCCAGAAGGACATCATGCGAGACAGTATCGAAAGCCTTGGCAACCGCATTTTCTGTACTTGAGTTCCGAGGAAAGCCGTATTGTCTATCACTGAACCACTGAAGACATTATGTTCATGGAGGAAATCAGTTATTCTTCCTTTTATAATCTGCTCGAGGATCTTTGCCCTGTTATCAATGACGGAAATCGGTCTGTAATTAGTCAGTTGATATGGATCACCTGATTTGTAAATCGGTGTATAATGTACTAAGGGATCTAGCAAATACTAGTGGACGCTTTTTATTGTAGTAGCTCTTATTTTGTTTGGCCCGGAGAACAGTTATTTTACAATTTGATATTAAGGTGATTAAATAATAAAAAAAAGATAATTTTTTTTATAATTCAATTTATCATGTTTCACCAAGGGTTATGTGAGGAATCAATTTCGATTAAGGTGATTATTTCGTTTTTTGTTGTGGGCCCGAGATACAAAGATGACTGCAAATTAAAGTCGTTCAAGAAGTTGCCAGGTAGATTTGTGGTACTTATTTTTTTCGTCATTTCGTTGTCTATGTTTGAAAAATGATCATTAAAAAGTTTCGCTTTTTCTTTATTTGTTTCGTATATTTTACCGGAAATATTTAACTGTGTGTTTTCCACGTGTTTAAAATTTTGTTTTTTATTTGACAGATTACTTAACACGCTCCAAACCTTCTCACAATTTTTACCCGCTTTCGCTATCTGACCTTGATAATATTCATTTTTAGTTTTCTTATCAAAGAATTAGTTTATTTCCGTAGTTTTTATAGTCTCGTACAAGTGCCTCGGTTCGATCCTTCAATATTTTTCTCGTTAGATTGTCTCGATATTTGACAGAAGTAATTAAGCCACTCGTCATCCTGTAACATTCAAATGTTACAAAGTTTCCTTTGATTTCCATGCGCCGGCGCCTGTTGCGCATAATCTCCAAATATTCATATGTGAAGAATAGTTGGTTAGAAAATTTCAGAAAGAAATTTGATGTTGAGAGACTCATGTGCTTCCTTGTAAATTTAAATTTGTTACCTTTCTTCAAATATCTATATCGTGTTTCAATTACTATCTACATCCTGGAATTGAGGGTGTTAATATTTGTTCTTCAGTTAATGCGTAGTGCAACAACAGAAGGTTTCACGTCCTTTCTCTAATTCACTTATTATATTTTAGTTGTTAGAAGGATATATATTCGTGTATCTGCTCCATTTACATATCCGATTTGGATGCTCCAAACTGTACAATAATCAGTGTATCATTACAAGGAATTCAAGATTTTATTAGCTTTCCTCCTATAAGAGGGACTAAGGGAGCTATCGAAACGAGTTCTCCTTCCAAACATCGAATTGATGGACTTTTTGAAAAGGACCACGGTTTAATTTTTGTGTGCTTTTCAATTGACAAGGCAGGCGCAGGATCAACAGCCTACCAAAAGGATTGTGGTAGAAATTCAAAATCGACAAAGAAAAAAGGTCAGATCTGTCAATTTTGAGTATTTTTTAGAATAACATTGTACAAAATTAGAATAGGATAATTCAAATTAGAATTAGGATAACTTCAACAAGGTATCTTGGGTTGTTAGGTATTTTGGTTTAATAGATGTGTTAAAATTATGTTTTCTTTCGATCATTTAATTTTCCTCACATGCGATATATTAAATTTTTAATATTCCTACTACACTTTCCATATTTTGTGTAATTTTCAACATCAATCATTATTAAAAAAAAATTGTGACTTAGAAATCTGGTGGCGCTCAATAATTTCATTCAAAATTTCATTTAAAGAACTGATCCATCCTCCTTATCCCAGCTCTCCAAAGGCTACAACAGCTGCCAGTTGCATTTTGCCCAGTTCAATTATTAATATTAATTTGTTAACATCAACAAAAACACAAAGGCCGTGGCAATCCAAGGTTTAAATTTCTTGAGATGAGCAATTTGATTAACATTTTTCCTAATGGTAGCTTTTGAAATATATCTGTTGAGTTTAGAAATGAACTTATAATATGATTCCTGGCAATCGTTCTGGACAAGGACATCATTCTCAGCCTGCAAAGGACGTTTCAATGTGACTGACTGGATGTAGCTTGTCTCAGTCTTTGCAGAAGAGTTGTCTGTTTTACGCGTGGAATTCTTATACGAAATGTTAATGAAAGGGGCAAAGTGATCGGTCATACATGTACGAAAAACAACGCCCTCTACAGTTGTATCATCTAGCAGTGGCTTCTTTATTTTGACGAATATATGTTCGATAATAGGCCCAGAGATTTCAGTTACTCTAGTGAAAACATTTATAACAGATTGAAAACCACCAACTCAAAAGATTTACGTAATTAATTGTATTTATGGAGTTTTTTTAGATGAATCAAATTGATATCGCCCACATACACCTCCAGGTCTTGCACAGTTAAATCACTTAAATAGATTCCCAAATTATCAATATACTGACCCACATCTGTAGATGGGGGTCTATAGAATGCAGTTATTTCCACTTTGCTACTATCTATTCTAAACGAATTTTGAAGAGTAATTCTAAGGAATTTTGAACCGTTCACATCATTAACGCTTTTTTCGACCGCTAAGTGATCTATAGAATAAAAAACACATCCATCAAATTTGTTTACTGATGACTCATTATAGTGTAAAATAACACCCGGAATATGAAAGTCGCATGTATTCCTTATAGGGTCGGTTTCCGACAGCACAATTATGTCAATGTCACTTTTATACTGTTCAATATACATATAGTAAAATTTCATCGAAATGTTTTTGCAAGCTCCTTATGTTAAAATGTATAATGCCCATTCCGTCCACGCAACTGCATGATCTATACTCTACCAAACTATCAAAAATATTTGTCTCCACGTTAGCATGATCATCTAATTCATCAAGGAATTCCAGCATCTCCACCCAATTATATAAACTCGAATCATATTTGATGGGAACAAAAGAACAAAAAAATGCCCCAATAGGAAGAAAACCCGACCTTATACTATCTCTAACCAATGTTCAAAAATTCATTTTTATTTCTAACTGATATTTTTTCATTATTTTTATTAATGTAAATTTTACCATTTTCAGTCCATACATTCCTCAATCCAAAATGGCTTCATTTAGCAAACACACACGCAGTTTAGTTAGGTCCTCCCGAATAACAATCTTCGTGCCCTTGAGTAATTTCTTCTTTGCACAGATTTGTTTTCTCGTCTCAATATTCTTAAGTTTAACGTATATACCCCTTGACTTCTCGTTCCTCTCTAGTCCAATCCTATTGTAAATTCTATAAATCAGGATATCGACTGTTCGGTTTGGGGCTCGTTATATGGACCAAGGAAAGAGCAAATACTTTTAATGTATTCAACTTTTTACTTCATTGACAACTACTACTGCCAAAACATTTCATACAACTAGATCAAAAATATATATAAAATGTAGTAACTATGAATACGGAAAATCTAGATTGTAGTCTCAACATCCTCCGGCCTAAGGGGTTCTCCTCTTCAGAATTCTACCATATCTAGATTTTCTGATTTCTTGTTCCTGTTCTGGTTTCTTCTCTTCGTCATTTTTTCCTGTTTCTAGTAAAAATAATTTTTGTAGAGGACGAATCAGACAACCAGTTGCCGTCTTTAATTTCACTACTCGGCAGGCTCCATCTTTTCCAAAATACATTTCTTCAATTTTTTCCAATGGGCCAAGAAAACCTTTTCTTTCCTGCACCTTCGACCAGACTATATCACCAACCTTCTTCCATTTCATTTTGCTTCTTTCCTCTTTTGACTTCCTCTTGCGTTTCTTCTTCCATCTTGTGCTGTCCACAAACTCCTTCTGAGTGGCTTTGGAATCATATTCTGCATACATATTGAAATCGTTATCTTCACAAGGTAATTCTCTCACGTAAACCTCGATCAGAAATTCATCTCTACCAAATCTGTTCTCCAACTGATCAATCGCTTCTGAATAGTTCGATGCCGAAGGTGGGAAACTCTCCACGAGCATTCTAGCTTGACTTCCCTCTTGGGGGGCATCGTTTTCTTCAACTTTTGTGTCTCCTGTCCAATTATCATAATTTTCAGGTTGTAGTCCAGCAGCATGCTCATTAATTGTATCAATGGATGGTTTTGTATCTTCTTTAGGGCCATTTTTGTAATAATCATCATTGAAGATAGCTTGCCTTCGTTTCTCATCAGTTTCTGTAACAAAATCTCCTTCAGAATCCTCATTATCAAAGACTTTTTCTTGTTTTTCTGTTATAGGTTACTTCACCTTTTCTTTCAGGGTGGCGGCCTTGGTAGGTGTACGATTAGTAAAGGTCGTGAAGAATATATCGGAATTTAAAAATACACCTGTGCATTTTTGGTCCGATTCAACTGTCGTATTGGCGTGGATAAAAACCAATGCTACATGGAAAGCATTTGTAGGAAACCGTGTAAAGGAAATCAGGTCTGAAAGTACAATCGATCAATTGATTCAAAATAGATGGTGGGATGGTCCTGAGTGGTTGAAAAGATGCGCATCTGAGTGGCCTAATTCTAAAGCAATAAATATACATTACAGCGATGAAGTGCTCCAAGAACAGTGTTTGGAGGTAAACACTGCTCTAGTACAAAATGTTTCTAGTATATTTGAATGTTTTTCGTCTTTTCGAAAAACTGTGAGGATTATTGCTTGGATACTTAGGTTTTATGATAATTGTAGAAGTTTGGACAAGAATGATTGTACAGTACTGATTCATGATGAAATCAGAAGAGCAGAGAATTATTTATTGAGATTAATTCAAACTGCTATTGTTAACAATAAGTTTGATAATTTAAAAGGTTTTCAAATTTTCGAGGATGGAGATGGCGTTTTGAGAATCAAATCAAGATTGACTTATGGAGACTTTCCTGAAGATTTCAAATTTCCGATAATATTACCAAGTAAACATGAAATAGTTAGAAAACTCATCATGCAGGAACATGTAGACAATTACCATGCTGGACCAAAAATTCTTCTTGGTATAATCAGGGAAAGATTTTGGATTTTCAAATGTAGAAAAGAAATACAATACGTATTAAAAAGATGTTTTGTTTGTAAAAAATATAAGAGTAAACCGATAGAACCACCGTTTTCGCCTTTACCGGAAAATAGAATTAAAAACGCTGGAGTCTTTGATGTTACGGGTGTAGATTTGGCCGGACCTTTATATCTGAAAAGTGAAGGAAAGGCGTGGATTGTATTATTCACTTGCGCTATATATAGAGCAGTTCATCTAGAACTAGTTAAATCGTTAACAACGGAAGCTTTTCTCTATGCGTTAAGACGGTTCATAAGTAGACGGGTTCGACCTCAAATAATTTACTCTGATAATGGAAGTAATTTCAGAGGATCGGCAAATTATTTTTCCCTCTTGGGTGGCTTGAAGTAGATACTGAAATTTATCCTCTTTCATGATTTTCTGATCTTCGTGAATTTTCTTGAATTGTCCCCAAAAGTTGATCCAATTCTTGACATTCCCATCAAATTTTGGCAGTTCTAGTTTCGGATAATTCAAGTTCAAATTGTTCGATTTTCCACTAACAGATTTATTTTGCGTGCATACCATTTCATTTTTCATCTTGATAATTTCTTCTCTAAATTTTTCTTGCTCGTCAATTTCTTTCATCAATTCATCTTCATCCAGTGATTCTTCCGACATCAACATTTCTTCTATATTACTGTCAAGTTCATAAATTCTTTTTGCTTTATCATCAATCAATTTTTTCCAATATTCAACTGTATTTTCATCCCTGGTCCCACCAGAACTGGAACACACATCATTTTCAATTTTCTTGATTCCAGCTCTCAGGGATTCCCGTTTTAACCGCCAACAACTCAACATATCCTGGCAGGATCGCCAAAATGTAAATTCTATGAATCAGGATATCGACTGTTCGTTTGGGGCCCGTTATATGGACCAAGGAAAGAGCAAATACTTTTAATGTATTCAACTTTTTACTTCATTGACAACTACTACTGCCAAAACATTTCATACAACTAGATCAAAAATATATATAAAATGTAGTAACTATGAATACGGAAAATCTAGATTGTAGTCTCAACACCTATAGCATGTTTCAATATCCTCATTTGACAAATCCAGCAGGGGTTTTTGTATTTAATAATTTCTTAACCTCCTCTCTCACATCTTCCCGCGGCTTTAAACACTCTCAAGACTTTTGAGCGGCGTGCCTGGTCAATTTCGTCCAGGCGATCTCGCAATGAACAATTTTCTTCTGTTAATTCATCGGTTTTTTTATTCAATTTTTCCAGGATTTGTTGGTAGCCTTCGCTCATTTTAGTACACTCACCTTCGAGATACGCCCCTGCAGAATCGAGTCTGTTCAATCTGTTTTCAGGCGTGTTAACTACTCCTTCTTTTGTATTATCAATTGTATGTTTCGATGTTTAAGATCAATTAAGAAAAAATAAAAGTATTATTCAGTGATGTTCATGTAATCAGTCATATAAGATGTATCAGAAAAAGAAAAATAACTAATAATGTAATAAGAAGATAACTATACGAAACAATAATAAAATCTAAACTTTCAACTTATATCGAACCACATATAGCGCAGTTAGCCCAGTCAAATTAGGATTTCACCTCGGAATGAAAGATAATAAGCTGAAAATTGGTATGAACCTTTGTTTTGTCATTCCTAATGTTGTCTCAAAAGTCACAATTGCTATCAAGGCGGCGTCTTAAGATATTGAAGGTCAAAGGTCATAAAAATCGGTTTTTTGCGAATAACTGCCTTCCTTTTGCTTGAATGAGATTTGCAGTTATTATGAAAGTTGTAGACTATAAAATTGTCTACAACTTTTGTATGAACTTTTTTTCATACGACAGCGTACAGTCATATATGACCTAATGCAAAGTCGAGCTTGAGTTACGGCTATCAGTCCGTTGTATTTGTATAAAGTCAATTATTTACTTAACAATTATAATTATTAAACAATGCCCATTATTTGTGTACTATTTGTTAATTATTTATATTTATTTAAAATAAGTATTTAAGTTATTTATATATAATTATGTTAATGTAAGTTACATTATTTTCATCAAGATCGATATCGACAGGTATCATATTGTCATACGAGTATAATGTCGCTTTCGTGGTTTTTCTCATGCAATCACTATCAAATAAAGATGTCGGATACGGGCATAGTTCCTACTGAAGATATTCTTGTGAATTACTTTCAAATTTTTTGCTTACAGTTATTCTCTGAAAAAGTAACAAGGGATCTACAGATACTTTACAATCATTATTATTGATAGATTTGTTAACGGCTGAAAGCGGTAAAACCTTATCGACGCGTTTAAACTTTATCTCATTAAACTTCAAACCAGTTATCTTTACCATAGATTGCAATCCGATTTCATGAGCTCTGTGACAATTAATTTGGTCATTTCAAACGATTCCTGAAGCTAAGGATACCAACTGATTCGTATTTGGAAAGGGATTATAAAGAGTAAACCAACCAACCAGTTCATTCACATCATCATCATCCCTTTTTATTCGTGAATCGTGAATTATAATAATTATATATAAATAATTTAATTACTTATTTTAATTAAATATAAATAATCAACAAAAAGTACACAAATAATGGGCAATGTTTAATATTTATAATTGTTAAGTAAATAATTGACTTTATACAACGGACTGATAGCCGTAACTCACGCTCGACTTTGCATAAGGTCATATTATATGACTGTACGCTGCGCACTCTTCGCGCTCTACCCCAAAAACGGTTGGTTGTATGAAAAAAAAGTTCAAACAAAAGTTGTAGACAATTTTATAGTCTACAACTTTTATTATAACTGCAAATCTCATTTAAGCAATAGGAAGGCAGATATTCGCAAAAAACCGATTTTTATGACCTTTGACCTTCAATATCTTGAGACGCCGGCACGATAGCAATTGTGACTTTTGAGACAACATTTAGAATGACAAAACAAAGGTTCATACCAATTTTCAGCTTATTATCTTTCATTCCGAGGTTGACCCCCTTTTTCATCTAATTTGACTGGGCTAAGTTCCAATTTGGATTCAGGAGTAACCTACCACCCGCTCACCTCTCACATCCAACATACAAAACTCAACATTGAAGAAAATGAAGTCTGCAGTTTTGAGTCTCGATACACAAAAAACCTTTGACTGTATGTGGCACAGAGGACTGCTGTACAAAATCAATCTTAAACCCCATCTCATTAAACTTTGTAAACACTTCCTGGAGGGCAGGACATTAGCTGTCAAAGTTGGAATAATTAAGTCTTTATACTTTCATTCTGAGCAAGGCACTCCTCAGGGTCCTCCACTTTCGACACTCCTCTTCAATTTCTTCTGCCATGATATCATCCTAGAATACATGAACTCCCTCTACATTTTACAATTTGCAGACGACACAACTCTGGTATCCCATGCACGAACTTTAAAAACCTGCATACAGAAGCTCCAAGAACTCCTTGACGAAGTCTCTAATTGGTTCCGGATGTGGAGAATGAAAATTAATCCAGACAAGTCACAGTTTATAATTTTCGACCACAAAATCTCTCTTGCATCACCAACATTGAAGATTAATGATAAAATCATTAAACTTGCACCTGCAATGAAATACCTTGGAATGAACATTGACAATAAATTAATCTTCAACCTACACACCAAGTCGATAAAAAGAAAAACCATATCAAGAGCCAAATATTTCTCCAAGCTATCTTACAAAAAGCAAGGCATTAACATCAAAAGTGCATCAATAATATATAAGACAATCTGCAGATCCTTATTAGAATACGCCCACCCAGTGTTTACAAACTGCAGGCCTCCAGCAATTAAAAACCTCACAGTAGCAGAAACGACAGCATAACTCGTAAGAGACATCCCAACAATCCACTTCATAATCCTCCAAACAATTTGCTTTATCTCCATACCAAAATAGAGCCTATTGAGATAAGAATGAGCAGGCTAAATAAGTCATTTTATAATAGGTTGCAGCAGTTGGACGAAGTGATATCTCAATTTCAAGAAGAGGGAAGGCAAACATCTAAAAGAAAATATCCAGCACTCCCACTAATAGCCAAAATCAAAAGTTTAAATTCATAAAATTAAAATATGCTTATAATAAATAAAACTTTAACCTTCATCTTAAATTAAAAATAATCAAATGTAACAAAGATTGTTAAGTTACAGGCTGAAAGACCCATGGTCGATGGCCAATTGCATATGCAATAAAGTACTGTTATTATTATTTGTAATAAGACTAGTTAACAGATCACAGCATTTGTGTATGTTACGATTTACACAGAACAATTTCAATGGTTGGAACTGATAATTAATCAGGTACAGTTAAAAATAATTTTTAGGTCTTCAAAAACAATACACATTGATCCAACTTGTACTATCCAAAAAATTATGAACTAAGGTGAATTAAGGTGAGTTCGGTACTTTATCAAAGCAGTTGTCTATAAAAAAAAATTTAAAATTAATTAATTCTTACCTAAACCGAAAGTGCCTCCTCTTAATTTACGTCTTTTGGCCAAAGTGAATGGATTGTCAGCACTATCAACACCCAAAGTTTTCACACACACTTGTAGCTCTTTGTGTAGTTTTTGTTCATGCATTTTTATAGTCATAATTGAATATGGCACCACATACCACACATTTAACTTTGTATCTTCTTCGGTTCATTGCTGTGTATTTAAGTGATTTACGTGTTGAAAGGAAATTCGATAGAATAAGAATAAGAAAAAATACCGCCCGTCCGAGACCGAGTGAAACAGCGCAAATTGGTACCAGATGTTTTTTTTTATGACACAGTCCATGCGGCATCAAAACACAAAACCGAAAAAATATTCATAGCCCAGTCATATTAGATAAAAAAAGGGGTCAACTTCGGAATGGAAGATAATAAGCTGTAAATTGGTATGAAACTTTGTTTTGTCATTCTGAATGTTGTCTCAATAGTCACAAATGCTATCGTGTCGGCGTCTTAAGATATGCTACTAAGTGGTTGAAAGATGATAGCCCAGTCATGTTAGGGGTTTCACCTCGGAATGAAAGATAAATAATAAATTGTAAATTGGTATAAAACTTTGTTTTATCATTCTGAATGTTGTCTCAAAAGTCACAAATGCTATCGTGTTGGCGTCTTAAGATATTGAATGTCGAAGGTCATAAAAATCGGTTTATTGCGAATATCTGCCTTTCTATTGCATAAATGAGATTTGCACTTATTATAAAAGTTGTAGAATATAAAATTGTCTACAAATTTTGTTATAACTTTTTTTCATACGACCAACCGTTTTTGGAGTAGAGCGCGAAGAGTGCGGTCATAATGACCTAATGCAAAGTCAAGCGTGAGTTACGGTTATCAGTCCATTGTATGAAGTCAATTATTTACTTTACAATTATAATTATTAAACAATGTCCATTATTTATGTACCTTCTGATTATTAATTATTTTTATCCAATTGAAATAAGTAATTGAATTATTTATATATAATTATTTATATTTTACTAATAATTTTAAGTTTGTTTCGACGAAACAATGATTGTGCCTATCAGTCAAGAAAAATTTTCATCAAATCGGTCTAATAAAAAAAAATTATCGACATGCTTGTTGAAAAATTTAAAACTGGCAAAATCACAACAAAACAATCCAAAGATGATGCTGATGTTCTCATCATAGACACAGCTATTGCCTTAACAGAACATCAAAAGACTGCTGTCATCATGGGATAAGATATTGATTTGCTCGTTATTTCAATTGGACGTGCTCAATCACATAAACAGAAAATTTTCTTTAAAAAAGTTAGCAAAGGCAATGTTAAAACACAAATACCTATACTCTTCTAAAAGTTTCATCCATGAAAGAAAGCACATATGCGTCTGAATTTCTGGAAGGTTTGGGGATGAATATGACGGATGATGAGGATGATGACTATGAATTGAACATTTTGGAGCGACAACAAAGGGAATACGACGAATAAGAAGAAGATAATTAGCTTCCTTTTACAATTTTATTATAATTAAAATCAACAAAGATTTTTTAATACTTAAATTTACATTTTTATAAATGGACTAGAAACCCGCCCCAACTCCGCTTGGGTAGAAATTTGTTTAACATTTTGCGATCAACGAAGAGCAGATGTAAAACATTTATTTTGCCTATGAAACTCTTTTGAATTTCTACATTTCTTCTTTTCAATCAGCCCAACAAAATCCACTACTGGATATAGGCCTCTCTCCTTCTTTTACACTCTTTCTACCTCTAGCTGTTATTTACCAGTTAGTCTCTCTGATGTTTTGAGGAGAGGCAAATCGAGAAAGGGCAACATATAATTTTTATTATTTCAAAGATGTATGTCTGAAATCTGATCCACGAGGCCACCTCTTATATAGATATGCATGCCCTCCCTCTCACACTTCGGTACCTTCTCCTACCCACCTAGTGCCTACCTCGGAGACGCATTTTGGTGCGATTTCATCTTCAACCTGCCACTGTTTAATGATTATGAATGTTTAGTAAATAATTGACTTCATACAACGGACTGATAACCTTAACTCACGCTTGACTTGACGATGGTCGTATGAAAAAAAATCAAACAAAAGTTGTAGACAATTTTATAGTACACAACTTTCATAATAAGTGCAAATCCCATTTAAGCAATAGGAAGGCAGATATTCGCAAAAAAACGATTTTTATGACCTTTGACTTTCAATATCTTGAGACGCCGACACGATAGCATTTGTGACTTTTGAGACAACAGTCAGAATGACAAAACAAAGTTTCATACCAATTTATAATTCATTAATATCTTTCATTCCGAGGTGAAACCCCTAACATGACTGGGTTATCATCTTTCAACCACTTAGTAGCAACATCGGGATGAATACCATTTATTTCCAGTTACCCTGAATGTACTCCGACACAACACGAATTTTATTATATTTGTACAATTGTCGCTATACCACTATTCTTTGCATGCTTTTGCTGGGCCCGGGTGAACCGTAGGCTTAGTTCTACCGGTTTGAATAATTTAATGAAAACTTTTTTGGAAATATGTATACCAACTACGTTGTTATTTTACTGCTTCGAAAATTTTCCAACTGTTTTGAAATTTTACCCACTGCTTCGACATTTTTCCAATTGCTCCGGAATTTACCAACTGCTTCTAAAATTTTGAAAACTGCTCCGAAATATTTTCCAACTGCTCAGCAATTTCTTCGACTATTTCAAAATTTTACCAACTGCTTCGAGAATTTTTCAACTGATTTGAAATTTTACCAACTGCTTCGACATTTTTCCAACTGCTCCGAAATTTACCAACTGCTTAGAAAATTTTGCCAACTACTCCGAATTTTTTTTTACTGTTAAGAAATTCTTTCGATCGCTTCAAAATTTTATCAACTGCTCCGAAAATTTTACAACTGTTTTAAAGTTTTACCCCCTGCTTCGATATTTTTCCAACTGCTCCGAAATTTACCAACTGCTTCGAAAATTTTGCCAACAGCTCCGAAATGTTTTTAACTGATTAGAAATTTTTTCGAATGCTACAAAAATTTACCAACTGCTTCGAAAATTGGCCGCTCGTCCATGGCCATAGTGTTAACAGAACCAAAGGAAATTCAATTGGAAGATTCATAACAAGATATCCGATTCGAACGAAATTTATTTTGTGAATGTTTGTGAAAAATTTCAAGATGATCGCATCATCAGAACCATAGAATTCAATGTGTTTTTGAATTAGGAACTTTTACGAATAACTTCGAGCTTGTCGATTCGATCAAGCTGAAATTTTGCAGTCATATATTCATTACCAATTCAAAGAAGTACGCAAAAATTCAAGTGAGTTGTCTTCATAGCCGAGATACAGGGTGTTTTATGACTTTTGCCTATTTCTTTCTGGGGCCATATCAAACGAACCCAACCTGGGTTACAAAAAGAATTTTTTGTCGTACAAGTAGTTACTAACGATGGGCTTTCCATTAGTATTATTTTGTCGCGGAAAATTGAAAAATAGACATTTGCCAACCCCACTAGAATGAGGTTTTTTCTAGCAGTATCCTATAGGTAAAAATAAAAATTTTGATGTTACAAATATTTATGTACCAAGGATTTACTAGCGAATGCAAAAAAAGTTTCTCCATTTCGGAAGAAGTTAGGTTACGAACGATAGTTTTTGTGTTACAAATATTTACGAGTTACTGACGAGTGTTCAGAAATTTTGTCAATTGTTGATAAAGTGGGTGCCCGAGAAGTTAACACCCAGCAGAATGCGTCGACTAAATTGGTAATTTATGAATGTTCATAATGTTCATATTTTTAATCTATTATACTCTTATAGTTATTATCCCATGTTTTGTTGAATTCAAAATGAGATGAACGAACTCTCTTTCAACAAGAACACAGAAAGTGTGTAAAATTTATTACAGCATAACATTTGGAAGTTTATTCCTTACACAAATTCTTCCGCTGTTCGAAACATGCATGCATAAATTTGGAAAATGGTTAATTTCCGAAAGAACGGACGTCAGACCAAACAAACATCCCATAAGTCGGACAAGCGTTTTTTCCAGGAATGAATAACTATTATATTTCATAAAGTCTCCACGAGGTTTTTGCTTCGTCTCACGAGAAAAACATATTTCCGCTATTATGTTATAAATCTGTTGTCATCGGAGTAAATATCGAAGTTACAGGGTTTGTTGGGAAAGAAAAGGACTGAAAATTTTAAAATTATTCATTGTGGAAAAAGAAATCAAACATTTTTTGATGGAAGAATTTGATAGTTTCAATGAACTTTGTTGAGTTATTATTTCCGTGAGGTGAATAAGTGTGCAAAATATTTTATAGAAAGAGAAAGTCATTAATGGACACTTCATATCTGTCTATTGCCTGATTCAATTAAAAAATTCAGTATTATATTTGATTGCCACAAACTTACTCTTCTTCTAAAACTCATATTTGAATAGTGTTTTGAAAGACCCTCGCAGTTCAATTGAGAATTGAAAAATCAAAACTTGAAACTTTTTTTTACGAAATTCGAATATGTTGGTGCGGACTGTGAAGTCAACACCGCTGTAAATAATCAGTTATAACATCACAAGAGCATAGAGAATATTTGATTATTCACTGATTTACTTGACATTTTTTGGTCCGAAAAATATTGTCTGAGCTCGAATTGGTATTCATTACGATTATAAAATGAATAATAGTTAAAAATGTTTCGATGATTCATATTAATTTTGAAGGTCCAATTATTACAATGAATATTTGATGAATTGTTGTTACTGTTGGTGACGCGCTGGAGTTGGATGGATTAGGCATTTCGAGTATTTTCGAGTATTTCTTCATGATATTCCTCAGTGAGGTACAAATAAAGTTCCGAAGATTCAGATGGAGGATGGCCTAGTAGTAGTAGTAACTGTGTTTTAGTGCAGCAATACAAATGGCTATCGACCAAGGGTCCTTCAGCCTAGGGTGGCCTATTACTTCCATAATATCTTACTCCGTATGCTTAGTCTGAAAATATGATCTGCGGAGCGAGCAAGATTATCTGTGACGTCAAGAGATTTGTTGTAGAGTGAAAATAATAAAAGAACGCTCAGGCGCAAAGGCTTGTCAAATCGAAGAATTCGTAACCTCAAAATTATTATTTGCCGTCTTTCGCTCTGAAACGGTGTCTCTGCTTTCGCGATACCACATATTGTAACAACAAAATTAGTTTCATCTTTCGTTAAAACATCCAGAACAAATAACTAACCTAAACTGTCCTAAACTAACTTTTAGGTTAGAAATAAAATGACATTTGGAAGAGCTCCGCTTTTGAGTGGGAGCGAATATATCTGATCTTCTTGCTCGCTCTGATAATAAAAGATCACGATGCAGAGTGAAGTAGCGAAGAGAGCTTAATAAAAGACCAGCTGAGCGCAAGAAGTGCACACCGAGCAGAATATTCAGACTAAGCAGTAGTGTGACAAGATACTTACAGCAGAGAAACGATTCGAATGATTCGTTATATGCGTTTTCCATATCTATTCCGATACTCACGGCTGTGTCCATTCACTCGATTGATTGAAACCTACAGGGCAATTTTTGCACTATTTTTCATTTTTTCGCCTCTGAATATATCGCGTAATTGACTACTGGTAAAACAGTTCGTTATTATTCCGTCCTGGTAGGTAGTAATTTGCGACCGCCGTATATAGCATTCATGTCGATGTCGAGAAAAATAAACCGAAAATACGGACAATTACATTTAGAAACTGTTCTAGGACAATTTCATTCATAAACAGTTCTGTTGTATCACTCTCAACTGGGACCATCCTGTATTCCGTTTTACAATGTTTCGATTGAGGGTGATCGCGTCTGACTAATTTCATTGGATGTCCTGTTCAGAAACAGGAAATAATACTGTGAAATATAATAATTAACATTAATTTCAAACCGACCGTTTATTTATTTTCGCGACTATGAAACCTACAAAATGATACCGATTAAACCTACCAGAGAAATTCCATTCCGTTCAATTTCATTCCGTCAATACTACCGAAACGACATGCCGTTAAAACAAGAATTCGCACGAATTTGAGTTCCCAGTTATCACCGACTTGAGATTTTCAGTTAGAATTCAAACTTTTAATTTTCAAGTTTGAAATCAGTTTTGGAAATCAATAGAGTTGTACCAAACGCTAGCATTATTTAAAAAAAGTTTAAATTAAGTTTTGTGCAGTGCAGCAGGGGGGTAAGGCCTTTGGGGCTTCGAATGATTAGCTGTTTTCTTACTTTAGGTACTGTGTTCCATTCCTACGACACCGTTTCCGTTAAATCATAACCGATAGAATTCCGTTAATTATTCCGTTTCATACAGTCTTCAGTGATTTTTTTTCTTTTTTTTTTGACACTGGGTATTGAGTTTTTTTTCCGTCAGTATAAGCTTGGTGGATTCCATTTCAAGTGATTACAGAAATTCAGATATTCACTTCTGGGACCGGACTTTCCTTCACAATTGGCTTACGAATGTGCGGTTTATTAGGATTTCTTGAGCATCTTCAATTTATTCGAAAGCTGATCGCTACCACAGAAAGCGTATTCAGACGTAGACGTCACTGGTTTGGAACACCCGTCGTAACGTGTTCTTTACCGCACTTTGAGCATTTGTACATGACGTGGGCGCGTGGCAGTAGCTTTAGGAATGACCGAAAAGTTGACAGCGGCGACACTGAATAAATGAATGATGGCCGATCTCAATCTTAAACTTCCGACTTGAATATATATTCCACAACAGAACTCTTACTTGGTGAAGGCGGCTTTATGAGCCTTATCGATTTCGACGAGTACGAGGTGAATATTGGGTAGCCTTCTATCCTTCATCCGTTTAATTTTAGTTACCGGCTAACCTTCTCCGGCAAGATCTTCCTAATTTCTTCATCTGTCGTATCCATGAGTACTTTCCTTAATACTACTTTTCATTTCTTCTCGCTCTGGAGCGCGAAGGCGTGAAACTCTTCGTTCATTTTGGACGCTTAGGTTTCCTTTAGATTTCCTCCACACTTTCCTCATAATCACTGTTCAACTTTTCCGCACTTTCGCACGACATTCTCGATGTTGGAATTTTTCCGCGACAGTTCTACGGCGGTCGACATGAAGTTCTTCAGAAGATTTTCCATTGCGTCCTATGACCAACGCTGTCGCAGGAGCAGGAGCTCTTTTAATTATTTCTGTTTCAGAGACTGGGAGTGAAAACCTATAAAAAGGTTAAAAAGACTAACTAGTAGATACCCAAACACATCCTTTCAAAGTTACTAACACAGACCACGCATAACCAACTGTACTAACGTTATTATAACCTAAAGAAGCGAAGATCGTCTTGGGACTTGGTCCAAAGCATGGAATTGTACCACAGCAGATACCAAAACTTGAGTTGATCTCAGTATTCTCACTGCTTTCTTCTGTAATACAAACAGCGAATATATATTTCCTGAACCAAAGAAAAGTATCCAAAATCGCAGTCTTGACTCTACTGTAGCATAATATACTGACTTCATGTGCTGCTGTATTCTCCAGTTGTGGGAATTCCTTCTCAATGGTGAGAATATTTGTGTCGTCAGCATAGTTGACAACAAGTTCGATTAAACCAATTTTTGGAGTAGACACGAAATCTTTCATTTATTCGGAATAAATAATAGCTCCAATTAATAAGATGGACAACATATCTGTAATTATTTGGTGTTATTTCTTTGGCTAAATCATTAATGTAATAATGTCCCTGCCATTCCCCCCTGAGCAACTCCGATCAAGATATCTCGCATTTCCGACATAAAGAGTTTCCCATCAACTTGCATTTGAACCATTTGAAATATTTTCTTGAAGTTTGACTGAATCCATTTTAGAGCAGTGAGTCTTATTCCATATCTTTGAAGTTTTTCTTGTAGTTTCTCAATTTTAACACAGTCGTAGGCTTTAGACAGGTCTAGGAACAGCCCTAAGGCTAACCCATCATCCTCGAAGGAGTTTACTACTTTTCTGAGGAATTGGTATACTGTATTTGAATAGATTTCCCTTTTATATATCCATGTTGATTGTTCGCGATAATGTTGTTTGTCGGCCATTTCAAAAATCTTCGAAAATGATGGCAAAATACTTTTTGTTGGATAGTTGTTGAAGTCTGCTTTCTCACCCTGCATGAAAATTGGCTTCACTAATGCCACTTTCATGTCATCGGGGAAAATTTTGTTTCAGTGATTTGTTTATTAAAGATCTCAGGGGTTCTTCAATTTCATTTATTGTTTGTTTTATGTATTAGGAAGTTGGAAATGCCGTCTTCATCACAGGTTTTCTTATTCTTCATATTGTGCACGATTTCTTTCAAAGTTTTGCGGAGATTGGTTTTATGTACATGGATTATCAATTCATCTGTGTTTTTATCAATGTTGGTTGATTTCATTTGTTAGGCCATACTTGCAGCAATATTGATGAAGTGTTCATTTATCTCAATGACAGTTTTCTGGATCATTGATGGGAAATTCTTTTTCATATTCTGTGTTTTTAATGGATCTTACGACTGACCAGAGTGCCTTGTTTTTGTTGTCCGAAGAGGTTATTTATTGGTTATATAATTTTGATTTTTGGGCTGCTAGTTCTCGATCATACTTTTCCGTGAGTTGCACAATGCTTGGTGATGTTTGCTTGGGGTAAGTTCCATTTTGATTGAAAATCTTAAGATATTTACTGTAAAAGATCGTGAAAGAGCTGTTCACATCATCATCGTCATTAAATACCAATGACCAGTCTTTTTGTTTTAAAATTGTCCTGAAACTTTCAATATTTGTTGTTGTGTATAACTTTTTCCAAGTGAATTCTGTTTTGGGTTTTGATATTCGATAGGTAATTTGTTGTGCTAAGTGGTCTGATATATGTGTATCCCAAGTTAGTGCTTGAGAAGGTATGTGTAAGTTGGTAAAAATTCAATCTATGCAGCTAGCACTTTTGTCTGTTAATCTTGTGTTGGCAAAGATTGTTTGTTTGATATTATAGCTATTCAAAAGATCGTTAAGTTCTTGTTATTCTTCAGTGTAACTGTTCATATCTATATTAAAGTCTCCTGTGATAATTATGTTGTATGAATTTTCTAGTTTCTGTAGAATTTCATCTAATTGTTTCGTCATTGTTTCAGTAGTTCCATTATTTCATATAACATACACACATTTTTTTGTTTCTGACATTTCTGCTATATCCTTCCTTTCTATAGCTTCTATGTCATTTCTGGCATATATAAAACTCCTGCGAGTTCTCCTTTGTTTCTACAAAAATTGGCTTTGATGGTAAAGTTATTTATGCCAAAGTTTTCAAGTTGAGTTTTGGTTTTCCAGTGCTCACTGATGCATATGATCCTTATGCTCTCGTTTTGATTCCTTATCTGTTCTATCTGATCTTTAGAGTTTCCAATTGATTGGACATTTTGATAGAATATTGTTAATTTATCACATGCTAATTTTGCCTGACTTGGTGCATCTCTTAAATATGTTGTACTTTTGTGAAGCCGAATCGAGAAAATGATATACCCATGGGCCAGAAATCACTTTCATATATCCTCTCTTTCATGTGCAGAGGAACTCCTATCACGTAGCTTTTAAATTTGTTAATCAGGTTTGTCTCTAGTTTTTTATATCAATTTTCTATTTGAATCTTGAGAGCATATGCGTGGCGAGTAGACGTGCGATTGCTGGGCTCCAGTTAAATAGTAGAATTTTACTATCACGAACAACTCAGAGGTGAAAACTTTCATCAACATAACACAAAAATTGCCCAAGTAATACGGAAAATGGTTATAACACGGGAAATGAGGGAGGAATTAGAATCGGCTGTAAATGACGCTGTCCATAAATGCCTTACCAGTGATGCAGTCATAAAAACGATTGTAAACAACGTGTCCGAAGCGATAATGAAAACGAAGTTAGCTGAAATGGAAAAATCTGTGAACACTATACACGATAAATTATCGAGTATGAAAGAGGAATATGATTATAAAATTTCTGAACTGAAAACCGAAACTGAAATTGCCAAGTCAGAAAAAAACACTTTACAAAAGAAGTTCGATCAAATGGATCAATTCTCAAGGAGGTCAAACCTAAGAATTTTGAATTTCGAAGAAAATCCGAGTGAACAAATCAGGGAAGAAGTAATAAAGTTGATGAATACAAAATTGGCTATCAATCTAACCCATAAAGACATGGACATATGTTACAGAGTGGGAGATAAAAAGGAAGGAAAGGCAAGAGGAGTCTTCATCAAACTACATGACTATATGGTTAAGCACAAAATCTACAACAAAAAGAGAATGCTGAAAGGGACTGGAATCATTATAAGGGAGGATTTAAAGGTCCTAGAATGGAATTGCTGGGCATGGCTATTGAAAAATATGGTATGCGAAACGTCTGGACTGATTCTGGTAGAGTATTATAAAAGAGGATAATAAGTTACACAAGATAATATCTAAAGATGAGTTAATGAACTTACTGTAATTTTTTGTAATTTCTTGTACTAAAGAGGGCACTTATATTTTCAGTAAAAAAGATATTGTGTTTTCTGTTCCTGAGATTAGATGTATTCATTATTTATCATATTTTGCTGGAGTTTAGTACTATTCGCTCCAGAAACAATTAAATTCTGATATTTTTTCTGATTTTTTTTTTTTTTTTTTTTTTGAGGGATGTTGGACATAAGGAACTCCTTAACATCAAATGTTCAAATTATCTCTTTGACTGAAACTAAGCTCCTGAGAATAACTTTCGATATCAATGATAGAAATAAACAGACGAAATATGGAGTTACAGCATCTTATCGCCCCCCATCAATTGATGTACAAACCTACTTAGATGATTTAGATAGATATTTCTCTACTTTGAAATGGGAACCGATGGAATTGTTTTTAGGGGACATTAATATAAATTTGCTAGACAAAGTTTCTATAAATACAAATGGTTATAAATACATAATGAGCCAAAATGGATTCGTTTCAACCATCAATAAACCAACGAGGGAAACGAACGACTCGGCATCAATAATTGACCATTTTTATCAGACAAGCTAACTATCTGCTGAACAGATGATTGAACTCGACCACTCGTTGTACATAGTAGTATAACAGATCACTATTCGACACTCATTATGCTATCACGACTAACCACAGCTAACCTTACACCCCAATATAACACACAAATACAATATAATCAATTATAATAAACTGAGATCAATTTTAGAAGTGGAAAGATGGAGCGAGATTTTATCGTGTAAAGAGACACAGAGAGGTTATAGTATCTTTGTTGACATGTTAGGGAAATATATTGCTGAGTCAACTGAAACAATGCTACGCAAAAAAGGTAGAACCAAGCTGAAGCCGTGGATAACAGAGGGTTTGGTAAAGTCGATTCATACCAGGGATCAGATGAAGAGGAAATTTCTGAGGTCTCTACACCTGAACTCGAACTGGAGTTTAAAAAATATAGGCATATAAACTCAATAGTCTAATAAAATTCACGAAAAATAATTATTATAAAAATAAATGGATGCATGTGATAACTGCAGGCAATCCTGGATAATAATTAATGAAATTTCAAATTATAAACCAAAAAGAAATAATAATGTTGAGAATGTTTCTTACTAGAGCATGGTAATAAAGTCATTACAGATAATGGGGAAAAAGCGAATTATTTCAATGATTACTTCATCAATATTGGAAAAAAAATGGCCAACAGAATTGAAAAGTGTGAGTTACCTGAAAATTTTTTAAAAAAATCTACAGTGGCCTCATCGTTGTTCCTTCGACCTGTTGATGAGAACGAAATAATTGTGGCAATATCGAAACTCAAAAATAATTGTGCACCGGGCCCTGACGGAATCACTACAACCGTCATAAAAAGCATTCATGAATACATAGTAACACCACTAACACATATCATTAACCTATGCTACACAAATGGCAATATGCCAACACAGTGGAAAGAGTCTAATGTAACGCCTATTTACAAGGCTGGAAATCGAAATAATATTGAAAATTATCGACCAATATCAACTCATTAAGGCATTTACAAACAACCCAGAATTCGATAATTAAAATCATTTAGGAAGAAAGGCTTTTTCCAACTGACAAACTGTACCTAGAGACAGGGATACTCAATGTGAGATCATATATAGTTATCAATGCTTAAAATGGATGATCTCGAATATGAGTAAGTACAACATTATCACAGTTAAACAAACCAGATCTACTGAAAACAGAAATGTTGGTATCCCCCTCTTCAGAAAGGCACATACACAGCGTTTCCTCTTTTACTTTGGTCCAAAGCTATATAACCTGCTTCCTGCACATCTGAGAGAAATGTGAGCAACTTCAGGCAGATTAAAACTGACCTCAAAGCTATAACATAATAATCCTTCGATTTTTGATATTTTCTAGACGATCGTGATGAACTTTCCTTTTTTTTTTTTTTCTCTTTTACACCCACCCCTCCTTTTGCTGTCTCTTCTATCTTCTAATTTGTTGAGAGGTAGTTGTTTTCTTTTTTTTTCTTTTATGAAAATATGCCACTCTCTCAATGTATTGAATGCAGCTCATCCAAGGGCGAGTGGGGGCACAATACAGGCAATATGCCTAGTTGCATTTCACCGTCCGGGATGGTATGAACATTTATCATTTATATTAAAAGTTTTTTGTACACACATGGGAAACAAATAAATGTTATTATTATTATCGACTTGAGCCTATTAGCGTAGAAAGGGTGTGATTTTCAACCCCTAGCGATCGTCTATCACACTCCCTACTAAGGGGAACATTCACTCATCCCGGATAGCAAGTATCAGGGGGATTGATGAGGTCTGAGGTCTTCGGTGTTCTTTTCTCTGGGTCCTGGGTTGTTCGTCCTTCGTTGCTTGGTCCTGGATCTCTCGGTTGATGTGGTAGTTGGTTTTGCAATGTTTCCCTCCATGGTTGTTCCTGGTGTCCATCGTGACCTACAAACTTCCTTACCGTTCTAGCAGTACCAAGAAGTACTGCTTTTTGCATTACTTTAACAGGTTTTCATCCAAATCTAGCTCCTTGAGGTTGGACTTGAGGCTCTTAGGAATAATTCCGTGGTTGATATGAGAATGGGAATGGTTCTGGTACTAGACATTCCCCACTGCCTTTTAATCTGAAGTTCAAGCTCTCGATATTTTGATATTTTTCAGCATATTTTTGACGTAGATTGTTGTTGTTCGGGATGGCTACGTCTATAAGTATATTGTCTCTTCTCTTTTTTCTTCACTAGGATTATATCTGGCCGTATTAACAACTGTTAAATTTGTAAGTACTGTGCGGTCCCAGTATAACCTGTAAAGGTTGTTCTCCAGTATTACTTCAGGCTGATACTTATAATATGGAATTGTTTCGGACTGCAGAATCTTCAGTTGGATGGCGAGTTCTTGATGAAGTATTTTACAAACTGCATCATGTCGACTCTTATATTCATTTCCAGCAAACATTTGGCAGCCTCCTGTGATATGTGGATTGTTTCTGATGTGGCATCCGTAGCGGCATCTATCGTCGGTGAGGCTCCTATCCTTCATGATATATTTCTGATAGTTTTTAGTTTGCACTACTTGATCTTGAATGGCAAGGAGGAAACCTTCTGTCTCAGGAAACAATCTTCCAGAAGTCAGCCAGTAGTTCGACGCAGGAATGTCGACATGTTCCTGGGTGACCTCGTTCAGGTGTCTTCATGTAGGGGCTTTTCTCTCCATCTTGAATTTTATCACTATCCGTCTGTGTGTGTGTTTTCATGAGGGTGCTCGCTTAGTGATAGAGGTTTTGAACAATCTGCTTCAATCAGTATCTTATGTAAGTCCGATGAGTTTTGCTTTATCTATAAAATAATTTCTCAAGTTGTTTATTTGTTCAGCTGCCATTTTCTTTATGTCCCAAAGCCTTGTCCGCCTTGAGTTCTTGGAATTGTTGTTCTTTCAACACAGCATTTAGGGTGATGCTTGTTGGCCTTTGTACATAATGTTCTCATTTTCCGTTGGAGACGATCGAGATCTGTATTACTCCACTTTACTATTCCGAAAGAGTAGGTGAGAACTGAGCAAGCGTAGGTGTTAACAGCTTTTGTGAGATTTCTGCTGTTCAGTTTCGTTTTCAGAACGCTCCTCATTCTTCTGGTGAACTCTGCTGTTAGTTCGTCCTTCATCACTCGTTGGTCTATCCTTTGACATTGCTTCATACCTAGGTATTTGTATAGATCACCTGCCAGCATTGCCTTAGTTTCTTCTCCGTTAGATAAGGTGAGAGGTGTCTGTTGGATTTTCCCTCCTGCTATATTTAGGGAACGACATTTGTCCAGTCCAAAGTTCATGCTGACGTCTTTGGAAAACATCTCCACTAGTCGTAGTAGGCACTCTAGTTGGTCTCTGTTTGCTGCAATCAGTTTTAAGTCATCGACGTATAAAGGTGGTTAATCAACATATTGCTAGTGTTGCCTTTCAGTTGAATCCCTTTCTGGAGGATTTTAAAATAGTTGATAACGGGTCATTGCCATGCAGAACCACATGAACTTAAAGAGTCTCCTTGAAAAATTCCTCTCCTGATGGATACTGTGCCAGTTCTTATGCCTGTTCCGCTGATTTCGATGTTAGTTCGCCAAGTTGACATAACTGTTTTGAGAAAGCTCACTATTCTTGGATCTACTTTATAGATCTCTAAAACTTTTATGAGCCATTCATGCGGCATGGAGTCGAAAGCTTTCTTGTAGTCAAGTAAGCCGTGAACAAATTTCTCCTCTTCTTATGGGCTTGGTTGCAGATTATAGAGTCGATATCAGTGTTCTTTGGATCCCATTGCACCCCGGAGCATCCTTTCTGTTCTGATGCAATTATATTATTTCGTTCGCAATGGGAGTATATCGACGTGTAATGCAAGATGTTATGAGCTTGTACATAGTGGCAGGCATGTCACTGGCCTGTACGTTGCTGGATCGTCTGTGCTTTGGTGATTTTTTGGCAGAAGATAAGTTATACCTCTGTCAGGAAGGAGGGCATACTCTCTGGACCTCGTAGAATTTCATTAACTGCGTTAGTTAAATTACTATGCAAACAGTTGAATTTTTTCAGCCAAAAACTGTGGAGCCCGTCTGGTCCAGGTGATTTCCAGTTGTGCATTTCTTTGAGAATATCCGAAAGCTCTTGTTCTGTGATGACGGTAAGGGACATTTGTGCGGTGTTGGTTTGAGTTTTCTCTTCGTTTTTTATCCACTCGGCATTTTTGTTGTAAGTAGTAGTAGGTGTTGACAGTTGTTCGGTCCAGAATTTTTCCATGTCATCCTTATTCGGATAGATGTTGGGGAGTTCTGTTGTTTTCCATCCAGATGTCTGTAGAAATTTTTCTCCGAGTTTCAAAGGAGATGTTATCTTGCTTCCTCCTGTTGCTCTCTTTATATTTCGCAATCTCTCGGAGTAGACACTGAGTTTTTGTTTCAGTGTGTCGATGCACTGCTTTACTGTTGTGTTTTCTTCTTCATAGCTTGAGTGCTTGCGATTTCGATAGATAATCGATTCCACCAACGATTTCAGCTTGATTGTTCTGATGCCATTTTCATATTGTGTCAGCCTTCCTATGTCCTGCCGACAGCGTTGAACTTTTTCCTCCAGCCTCCTTTGCCAGTGAGGTAGGCGAGGTTGTGGACAGGGTTGATTTGAGGCTGTCTGGTTTGGTCTTCATGCCCAGCACTTCCACTACAGTTGTTGCGGCACAATAAAGGATGAGATGGATCGTTTCCAGTTGTGTTGCCATTGAAAGGAATTTTGGTATGACATCAGTGTTCATTATCTTGAGGATGACTGCTAGCTTTTTGGATGATCTGATCCTAGGTAGTGTTGGTCTGGAGAGTGGATCAGTGCCGTTGTATTCGCTGAATAATCTGTGCATTGCTGATTCAAGACGTTCCACTAGTGCTTGTCGTTCTTCGTTCGAAATTTTAAGGGCAGTTTCTACCGAGGTATGAACCTGAGGTGATGAATGTTCATTCTGTGTTTCGTCGTCCGTTTGAATATCTTCTTGGAGCGGTAATTGGAGTTCAGTTGTTCTTTCTCATGTGTTGCTCCATCGTTGTGCTCTCTGTTTCCAGAAGTTGTGTGTTCTTCTCTATTATGGTTTTCTTCGTTGTTTAATTCATTGACAACTTCATTTTTAATTTCCTGCAATCTGTCTTCTGATATAAGTTTGTTTCTGAGGATTACGCGATATTGGTCAGCTATCCTCTGTTCAGTTACTTGTAGATCTGGAAAACATCGCTTGAATTCATTGAATAACCGTTGTCTGTATCCAGTTAGTTCTTGACCCAGGTTTGTTATTTTATAGTAGATGCGCATGATCGTTCATTGATACAACTTGTCCATTTCATGCGTCTTCTGGGTAACCCTGCTTGAGTGAACGCTGGTTGAAGATCCTGCGTAGCACTATTTGTAGGGGGTGGCACTGCTGTTGTTTGCCTCCTGGTTCTTCCTGTTGAGCTGTAGTGTTTTGTATGACAGGGGCCCGCCTCTCTCAGCGCCCTGCCACTGACGTCCCGCATGCTGTCATGTCCAGCGCCAGCTCCAGACATGCCCTGACGATCCTCAGGCAGCGACTCAATATTTCTACTCCTTAATTGCACCATCATTATGGGTTGCATTTTTACCTACTGCCAGGTTTAGCTCGGGTACCTCGGGTTTGCTAAGCCCGTACTCTAGAACTTACCATTCCAGAGCCCCTGAGGGCTTATTATTATTATTATTATTATTATTATATCTACTTCCGTTTTTTCTGTAATGTATGTTAGTATATCTTCATCTTCGACCGATTCTTTGACTTTTGATATGAAGAGCCATAATTTCTTGTTTTCCTTGTTGCAGTTTATGGTGAAACTTGTGATTATATGTTCTCCATTGTCCAGGTCATACACTTGGTTTTTTACGTGGTTTTTTCAATTTTTGTTCTCGACGAAGTGTTTCTTTTTTGTGGTTCTTTATCAGAGTTGTCTCTGTCTTTATCTTCTTCTTTGTTTAAATCGTATTTCACTTCTTTTTGTTTGCCTTGTTGATAGTTTTTCTGTACTCCTTCTGATGATTTTAGTAGATCTTTCAAATACGCATTTTCAACACTTAATATTTCCACTTGATATTGAACACTACACTATTGTTATTCGGAGGATTTTGACAATTTGATCAGGGGTCTAATTGCTTGCTTATAGTGGCAGAACGGCGAGATGCTTACACCATCAAATGATCCAATGGTAAGATTAGGTTAAATGCAATTCTTTGATTGAGAATCAAAGTTTCAGTTTTTTCATTCATTTCGGGGGTGCCCGGGCTCCCTGGGCCCCCCTATATACGCCACTGTAGATAAGGGTAGGAAAATAACTGTAGATTATTATTTGACAATACTGACTACTCGAAGGAAAAAATGAAAAGAGGTATTTTGTTTCTGCAAGACAACGGTCCAGCACACAAATCTTATGATACAATGTAAAAATTCGTGATTAAGGGTTAGAATTACTAGAACACCTCACTTATCCACCAGATTTGACTCCGTCAGACTATTTTCTCTTTCCTCAACTGAACAAAAATTAAAAGGTGGTTAATAAGCTGTGAAGCTTTAGTTTGCAGAGCAAGAAGAAATTTTTTTTAAGGTCCAGAAACGTTGAAGGTTCGCTGTGAGTAAGGGGAGGTAATAAAGTATATTGACATTAAAATTCTGTTTTTTAGTAGGCTAAGAATTTTTCGATATATACTCGTATAGTCAATATAATTTTCAGATTTCAATAGTACACGCGATGGTATCCCCTACGATGTGCAGAGAAATAAACGTGAAATAAAAGTCCTACATAATTACTTCTGTTGTTTACGATGTCAACATCTCCTCCCTCTGACCTTGGGTGCAGGCCAAAACCTTCGAAATGTTCAATCAGTTTACCGCATGTCGCAAACCCCGAAGTATGTTTTCTTACTTCTTTCCAGTAATATCCGCAACAATATTTGTCGGACCTGCGGTCTCGACGTATTTCTGAGGGTGTTATTCAAGAGGGGTCCTAGTCGGCTCCAGCAGTGGCTGGCTCCACGTCCTGGAGCCAAGTCCACTCGGTCTGGTCGACGACAGGGCTCGCCGACTGTCTCCTCTTGTTTATGCCAACTATTTTCAAGACTCTGTCGATATTAATAATGCACATGTACTAAAAATCCACCCGTTTCATTTATACACTTTACTTGTTTTTGTTTGCGACTGACTAGCCACCCCTTCGGCCCCCCCGTTGGGGACGGGGGCCATCTCTCTGTCGCCTTATGATCAATTTCTTTCGGAACCTCGGGAAATTTCAGTCGCGACGGCTGCCTGGTGATCACCCCCACGTTCAATCTTGTTTATTCGAAAGGGATGAGTTTTTGATGTGACTTTTATTCCACTTTGGTGATTCTTAATGAACGCAGCGCCGTATATGGCGTGAACGGAGTGGAAAAACTTTGTTCTTCGTACCGTATGAATTGTTGTGTGGCCTGAATAGGACGCGTAGAAAATAAACGATCTGATTTAATTGTTGATTATGTTCGGAGATGTTTGTTTCAATTGACATAAGTCTGTCTACAAGTTTGAGCGCTTGCTATACTAAAATGAGTGCTATATCGGTTTGCCTAAATGTCTGTAATTTTCTAATTTTGAGCGGTAAATGGTCTCAAACGATAGGGTTCGACTCCCTGATGAGGAATCCGTAGTCAAATTCAATTCTGTCCTTGGGGCGTCCGTCCGTTAGCACGTTGACTTTCGAAGGGATCGTCCTAGAGACTTGAGGTTTTCAGGGTGATTTCGGTTTCCAAATTCCTCAATTGAGTTCTTTAACCAGCCATTCATACAGGATGTTCAATTAAATATGTCCATCCAAAGTTTTTGTTCCTCAATATCTCAGACAGAACGGAACCAATCAAAACTTTGCGGCCACATGCAAGATGCTCATAATGAGCCTCATGCAAAATTTTGTGGCCATAGTTTGAACAGAACCATAGGAAATTCAATTGGAATATTGAAAGGAAGAACCTCTATATTTCCATAGCCAGATATCCTATTCGAGTGAAATTTGTTTCAATGAAGATTGATGTACTAAGTTTTCATGGGACTTTTATTTGCAAATTGAAGCCAATTAGCATTTCTGAAATATCAACGGGATTCATTTAAACATTAAACGAAATCAAACGTATCACCTAATGTCAATAACCTAGGTCTATGTTGGCTGCGTGAAAAATCATCCATAATTTTAAGTTTCATTGAGAAAAGCTCATAAGAAGTATTACGGGAAACAAAACACAGATCAGATTGAGTAATGAAATAAAGGTTTATCTTTCGCGTCAAAAATTGAAAAGCAGTCGTGGTCTTCCAACCAGTCAGTAAGAGCTATGCCATTTCACTCATTATAATACCCCATGACATGATGCGAATTTAAATATCCACAGTAAACTACAACTACGAAGGGGGTGGTGGTAATGATCCCCCCAAAACACCTCAACCATATCAAATTTTTTGATTCATTCATGAAATAAAATTAACCAAGTTAAGTTTGTTGGAAAAAATTACCCTCTATATAGAAATTTACTCCAGAAGACCGCCAATGTTCATTCATTGGTAGAGTAATGAGGCTATTACTTAAAAAAATTGTATAGGGCTTGAGATTCATACTGAATGTATATGCAAAATCTCAGTACGATTGTAATAATATTCTGGATATTGTTCAAAAACTGAAATATGTAAAAACTTGTGTGTTGAAAAAATTAAGTGCTATCTGATGAGGCGATTCTCTAGAAATTATGCATGACCAATGATCATTCAGTATATCAATTTTTATACACAAAATAAATAATACTCGAATTTTTTTAATAATCCAATTGTATTTTCTATAGTTCTGATAATGCGATACTCTTAAAATTGTGAACGAATATTCACTATATCAGTCTTCATTCACGAAATTAATTACACTCGAATCATATTTCTTGTTATGGAAATATGAAGTTTTTTCTTTTCCATATTGAATTGAATTTTCTATGGTTCTCTTAAGAACATAGCCACAAATTTCTTATGAGGATTATTGTGAGCATTTTGCGTGTGGCCGCAAAATTTCATTTCCATTGGTTTAGTTCTGTCTGAGATCATGAGGAACAAAATTTTGAATGGTAATAATTTATGTAACACCTCAACCGGAGGGTTTGAGAACCTAACTCACCCTGAAAATCCCAAGCTTCCAGGACAATCCTTCCGAAAGTTATCGGGCCTGTCGTTCGGACGGAAAGACAGAATTGAATATGGTCACGAATTCGTCATCAAGGAGTCAAACCGTATCGTTTGAAACCATTTTCGACTCGAAATTTTAAAATAAGAGAAATTTGGGAAAAACGGTATAGCACTCGTTTAAATATAACTAGTCCCAAAAACACTGAATTACTACCTCTATTAAGTTTATAGAACATTTACATAAAGACTTGATTTTTTTCCTGGTTTAATCAATGATTAAGAAATTGAAATTCATGGGAAAGCCCGCCGTTTTTTATGGTAAGATTGGCATTACGCAAATTTTTTCGTGCGATTATGAACTGAAGTCAGTACGTAATTCATTTCATATATCACTTGCCGAAAGACTGTGCAGTAGTGCCAAACTTGCCCTGCAGAACGGCTAGCTGGACGTTTAATGTTTCCAAATATTATGTACCTACATAACTACTGGATCACTTTTTTGGGAGCTCGTTCTACTTAAACCAGTGCTATGATATAGTTTTACCCAAATGTAGGGGAAAGGCAGGCAAGATGGCATAGTAGGGCCAAATGGCATACCATATTTACTGAAGAATCCACTGCGAGTGGAACCCTAGAACTCAGTGCAAATGTTCGAATTAGTTGGCAACAGTGTCCGAACGTTGTTTCAAGGGATTCGTTACGGTAGTTGATGACTTAGTCGTGAAAAAGTGGTATGAGTGTGTATACAACTTCGACGTAAGCTCTCTCTTCTCGTCTGTATTACTGTAAGTACAGATATTTCTCTAACTTTTTTATATCCGAGTGGAATTGTACTTTTATTGTGAACCTTTTCATGTATTTACCTTGACAAAAAGATGTCACAAAAACGTTGATTTAATATTCGTTTTTTTGACACGTGGTTAGGGCAAGTTGACATACATAGAGGCTGGGTAAAATGGCATGGTACTTTTTATTAACAATAAAATATTTTTTCAGATGGTCTTCAATTATCGAAGGAAAACAACAGAGGAGAGTGGGATGAGAATAATATGTTAATAGTTTTGGAAGCAGTAAGAAAAAACAAATAGGATAGGCCCTTGCTAGTAAATCATTCAATGTACCGGGTTTTTCACTATAATTTGACCCCCCCTTTAACTTTGTTACTAAAGGAGATACAAAAAAATGTTTCGTAAAAAAGTTTCACGAAATCAACTCAGGTTTTTTGATATGAGTCCGAAACTGAAATATATACAGGGTGGCAACATATTGATGGCAACGTAATTTTTCAAACGGAACACCTGTATATTTTTCCATGTTTGGCTAGCTCTTTTTCCCCTGATTTCGAATATGTAACATATGTTGGTCTATCTCTTTTATTCTGAGAACTACAGAGTTTCAAATTTTAAGAACCAACCGCCAAGATCTGTAATCATTTTACAAGTGGCAGAGTTCGTTTACTGAAAATGCTCATTTTTGGAGTTATAATAACGTCAATGGGAAGATATACAGGGCGAACAACATTGAATGCAACTATATTTTTTCAAATGGGACACCCTGTCCTGTAAATTCTTCCTTTTCTTGATAGGCTATTTCCTCCTGATCTCGAATATAAATGCGTATGTGGATGTGTCTCTTCAATTTTCAGAGTTTCAAAGTTTTGAAATGATGACACCGAATAAAAAAATTTATGAAATACCTACGAAATTCTTTATATCCAAACAATCTACTTAAAAGTATTATTTTAGAATGAATACTCAACACTTACTTAACCAATGAAAAATGATAAACTATGGTAGTATGGTAAGAATAACATCAACTAATGAAATTGCTCAAAATGACCACCTTCATTCAATACACATAGTTCATATAGTTGTCTCAAGTTATTTAGACTATTTTTGGTAGCATTATTATGACTCTGATTCAAGTCAGAAATTAAAGCATCAAAATTTGTTTCTAATCATTACAATATTATCATTATTCTTTGTGCGTTGACGGGATTAGTTCCGAATTATGGGTTCAATATTAGTTGATTTTATATCATTAATATTATTCTCCACTTCCATTGATTTCATTATTGCTGAAGTGAATTTTGTCTTTCAGGAACGGCTATAAAAACGTGTCCAACGGTGTTAAATCGGGACTATTTGGTGGCCATAAAATGGGTGCGCCATTACCAATCCAAAGATCAAATTGGCCACTTAAATATTCACGAACTTCCAAAACGCTATGCCAGATGGTTATTGAAATTTGAAACTCTGTGGTGCTCAGAATAAGAAAGATAAACCAACATATGTTACATATTCGAAAACAGGGGAAAAAGAGCTAACCATATATGGGAAAATATACAGGGTGTTTCATTTGAAAAAATGAAGTTGCCATCAATATGTTGGTCACCCTGTATATATTTCAGTTTCTATACTCATATCAAAAAACCTCAGTTGATTTCGTGAAACTTTTATACGAAACATTTCTTTGTATCTCCTTCAGTAACAAAGTTAAAGGGGGGGTCAAATTATAGTGAAAAACCCGGTACCTTTTTTTATTTATATAAATATGATTTTTTCGTTTATATGAATATAAATAAATTTATAATTCTTCTATGATATGTTATTTATCGGAATTTTGTTTTTTTCACTACAAAACATATCATATTATATGATATGCCATCTTGCCCGACACTGTGAGGCAAAATGGTTTTTTCGGATGTTACAGATTATCGCGATTTTTTTCTGTCTATAATTTTTTTTATTCATATCTTTCTTCAAAAATTGATAGCAAACTTGATTGGCTAGAGATTCAACTAATGCTGTGCTTAATTTTTTTCCTCATAAAGATATCGATTTCTAAAAGATTGTATGCCATCTTGCCTGCCTCTCCCCTATGTAATTTTCGAATTTTGAGCCGAAAATAGTCTCAAACGATAGGGTTCGACTCCCTGATGACGAATTCATGGTCAAATTCAATTCTATCTGTGGGACCGTCAGGCCGTAAGCACGATAACTTTGGGAGGGATTGTCCTATAGACTTTCAGGATGAGTTCGGTTCTCAAATGCCGCGGTTAAAACAGTTAATAAGCCAAATCGTATAAAGTAGTCCATGAAAAATGTCCATTCAAACATTTTGTTCCTCAGTATCTCAGACAAAACGAAGCCAATCAAAATGAAATTTTGCGGACACATGCAAGATGCTCATAATATGCCTTAAGCAAAATGTTGTCGCCATAGTTATAACAGAACTTTGGACCATTTAATGGAATAGTAAAAGAAGAATCTTTATAGTTTTGTAACAGGATATCAGATTCGAGTGGAATTTATTTTACAAATTTAGATTGATATACCGAAAAGGTATTCCTGCAAAATTCAAATACGATAAGCATCATTTGAACCGTAAAAAATTCAATTGGAATATTGAAAATAAAAATTTATATATTTCCATAACCAGATATCCGATTTGAGTGAAATTTTGTGAATGAAGATTGACATACTGAAGAATAATTTCTTTATTAACATAACAAGATATCCGATTCGAGTGAAAATTATTTTGCAAATGGAGATTGATATAGTGAATATTGATGCAAAATTTCAAGACGATCGCATGAGTTGAACCATAGAATTTAATTCTTTCAATCGTCAAGTTTTTACATATTTTAGTTTTTGAACAATTTCTAGAATATTATTCCGATTGTGCTGAGATTTTGTATTTATATATTCCGTATCAAACTCAAATTCTATACAAAATTGTAAGGTAATAGCCTCATTGCTCCACCAATGAAAGAGCGCTCAAAACACCTGCTCATAGCTTTCTTCAATGCAATGCTGACACGGAGAAGAGTCAATTTGTAAGTGATAAGAGTGAATTTTCAACAGTCATATTAATTGTAATTGATCTAATCAATATAAACAATATTTCAATTTATTGATACCGAGGGAATTTCCGCTTCCCAAAGCATATTTCGCAAAGATAGAGTGATAACCTGCCAGACCTATTTATTATTTGAACTATTCGGAAATATTTATTGTTTGAGAACCAGAATTTATAATCGAAACTTGAAGTAGTTGAATATATATTCGTTTCTGCAAAAATATTATTTGAAAATGGAAGAAAACATCATAAAGGGAGATGATTTTGAGAGGGAAATGTTTTTGAATCTCGGAGAATTGGCATTGAGGGTACTACAAGAGTTCTCTTATAATATAATTCAGGTAAGTGCATTAAATTGATATCATTGTGAGACCAGGGGCCTATTGCACCAAAATACTTTGCAACTTTTCACTTCGCACTTTGCAATCTGACAAATTTCAAAAGGAAATGTTAGTTATGCTGCATAACATTTTTTCCAATATTTTATTTCTGGAGATTACTTACCACTATGCAGATGAGTTTTCACATCATATTTTTCAATCATGAATGCGTTTCGTGCAACTTAATACATTTGAAAAGTGAAAAGTGCAAAGTGAAAAGTTGCAAAGTATTTGGTGTAATAGGCCCCAGGCAGGATATTTTCGGCCCTATATTCTTTCCGTATCTAAGTACAATCAACTATTTTATCGTTCTAGACGTTTGTTATTTTAGGCTGTGAAAATTTGTGAACTACTTTTCATTTTCAAAATGACTTGTATTGCTGTATAGGTTCAGATAGGGCTGCAGAGCAGGGCTGTCAAAAGGCTCTGCTCAATTTCCATAGCCGGAAGCTACTAAATTCCCATTCATCATTCATATAGATTACAAACAGGCCCAAAATAATAGTGTGACTCACCTGATAACCTCCATGTTAATTGGAAGCAAATCGGGAAAACATTATCATACAGAAACAATAGGGTATACAATTCATTTCTTCTAATTCAAAAAATTAAATATGTAAAAAATTAATAATCGAAAAAAAATTAAATTCTATGGTGATGATGTGATTCTTTTGATATTTTGCATTAGAATTCGGCATTCAGGATTCATTTACGAAAGAAATTCCACTCGAATCGGATATTCTGTTATGGAAATACATATTAGGATCGTTTTTTCAATATTCCAATTGAATTTTCTATGGTTCTGTTTACACTATGGCCATACAGTATATCAATCTGCATTCACAAAATAAATTTTACTCGAATCGGATATCTTTTTATGGTATAAGTTTTTTCTTTTCAATGTTTCAATCGAATTTTCTATGGTTCCCTGAAAATCTCGAATCTCTTGGACAATCCCTTCCAGAGTTGTCGTACTAACGGACGGTCGGACGGCCGCACGGACAGAATGGAATTTGACCACGGATTCGTCATCAGGGAGTCGAACCCTATCGGTTGAGACCATTTTCGGCTCAAAATTCCAAATTTACAGAAATAAAGCACTCTTTTAACTATAACGAGCGCTAACTAACTCAATATCATGTTGCTTCCCATGTGTGTCTACCTTTTAGGCACAGAAAACAAACACGCTACCCTGGCGAGCAAAAATACGAATCATTTAAATTTTACACTGTTTTTTCAGATTGATTAACTTGTTCAAATTGATTCGATTATATTAAATTTTTCCTCTGTCTTTCATGAGAAAATCAACTACGTATGCGCAAAAATATTCATATGGAGCAGAAAACTCGGTGAAGGACACTATATTTTATCGATTGAAATATATTCTGGGAGGATTCTGCATTTCTTAGAAACTTTATAGGTTTTCACTCCCAGTCTCTGAAACATAAATAATTAAAAATTGTTTGATTAAGGTGAAGTGCTCCTGCGAAAATCTTTGCACTTATTTGTCAGGAGCAAATTGGTCTTGAAAAAAATTGTTGCCTAACAGTAAAACTGAAAAATGATACAAATTAAAAGGATATTGTAACGTTTCGGTGGCTATATCAGACACCTTCTTTATTTATGTTTCAGAGACTGGGAGTGAAAACCTATAAAGTTTCTAAGAAACACTATATTTTTTCGTTTTCTACTTGTATCTGAAAAAATAAATAAATAAAGTGCGCTCACTATATGGAAATTGTGCGTGTATAGTGACACTATTTTATGTAGGCTGAACCAAAGATCTGTTGCTAGCAGAATAAATCTGTGCAAAAGAATATTGACAAGGCATCAGTGCAGATCGTTGAGAGACAGATCCATAGTTTTCACATGACTTCGAAATCTTCATCCTTCAGTTATTGCAGTTCAAAATCGGTTAACAGTAATACGTTAGATGAAGGTGGGATGAAACGTGAGAATCGTATTCTCGACCATACATACCGACGATAGCTTCAGAAATTTTCAGAAATGATCGAATTGAGTGTCTTCAGTTTGCAGGGTGAGTCTTTGACTTGTACATATATTTTAACCGTAGATTCCTGAGGTCAAAAGAAATACTTTTTTCCTCTACCATTTTTTCCGATTCGACCTGGTTGAAAAGATACAGGCTGTTGAAAATCCATGAAAAACATAAATTTTCAGTAATATCTCGCAAACGATTTCTTCAAATGAAATGATTTTGGAACATTGTTTTTCATGAATATGATTAATCTTTCTCGGATACAAAATTCCGAGTAATTCGATGTTGAAAGAAAAAAAAATCTTAGAAATTCGAAAAATTGGGTACTTTGGCTGAATGCAACTCTGCCGAAAATATTCACAGAATTCAATTTTCCCTATGTGGTCACTGACAAATTTCAAAAATAATTCGAGAATATGTTATCTGGAATGATGAATGGCAAGAGAACTAGCGGATTTTCTTAAAAAATGTGGTTACAATGAATGAGCTCACCTCTATAATTCTTCAGTGTAAATCCTTATCTATTCAAGCAAATTTCCACACCACTTTCGAAAAGTACCTATTGCAATTTTGTTTCGTTGAGCTTTGACATACGTTGATCCAAATTTACATTACGTTAGAATACGTTCATTTCTCATTTATTCATCATATTTATTACTACTAAAATGACCTTAATAAGTTATTATACATGATTTTGAAAAACATAGTAATTATTTTGAAATGTAGAGAATTAAAAAGAGCTGGATCACAGAACATAAATATCTCTTAAGCTGGATAATAAAGGAGCACAGAAATGTTCAAAACTAACCACAGAACACCGATGTCAAAGAATCTAGTGTCACGTCTGTTCACCATGCGGACACCCCCTGAAATTCAATCTCCCCAACTGGTTTTTATGAACGTAAAATGTCATGCGTGTTGCTAGTGTTTAGTAGGCAGCTGGCACTTATTTTATGGTTTAGTTGTTGTTGATTTAGGAAACTCTTGCACGGAAGATTTCAAGAGATATTGGAAACTAGCTGACCCGACAGACTTCGTCCTGTCAAAAAGATTTGTAATGTGGCAGTTTTTGTGTCTACGTATTTTAAAAAATTCTCCTGAACAGAACCGTCACCCTGGTGATAGTGCGTTGTGAATAAAAAATAATTAAATAAAACATATATAAGGATTTAAAAGTAAGTAATCGCTTTATTGTTAATCATGTGAATCATAATTATTATTATTATCATTGTAGTGCTTTGTGGTATACGATCTTATTTGTTTGATGACCTGGCGCATAGATAAACAAATCTGATGGTTTTCCAACACGGGAACAGGCAACATACAATTGACCATGTGAGAAACATGGGTTTTCTAGATTATTACCACAAACACTTAATGATTGCCCCTGGGACTTGTTTATAGTCATAGCAAAAGCAAAAAGCAAGCCGCACTGGAAACTGTAGTCGTTTAAACTCAAATGGAACATCAGTTTGGCCAATAGATCTACCTTTTTAAATAGATCTACCTTTTTAAACAGATCAATAAATGCAATCTCCAAGTATTTACTTTTATTCACATCGGTGACATTCAAATTCCTTCAATCACCACTGACAGGACATGTCAATAACAATAATCACTTTAAAACTATTGAAATAGTTATGGAAATCGTGGAAGGATCTATATAAAGCACCAATACATACTGACTTTATAATAAAATCCAATTGTAACAATAAATAGGTACATTAATTGCTTTCATCAAATTCCTCTGTGATAGGTCTTCAGTTATCCACGAATGATCTTGGTTTTTTCTCGTAATTTCATATTCCTGAAACTAATATTTTTATCAATAAACGTTCTCAAACTATTCAAAAAGGATATTCGTACCTTTTTTCATTCGAATCTGTTGGTTTTCCTTCACAAAATTGCAAATCTCCTAGACCTGTAAACTCGCTTGACAAATGTCACTTACTCCGATCTTATTCCATTCATCCTTTTAATTCAATCGTTCCTAGAACGGAAACCTTTAGTAATAAACGTTATAAAAGGATTAAAAAATGATATTCATACCTTGTTTCATTTGGATCTGCCCCATTTCGTTCACAATGAACCAATATTCTCGAGCACTTCCCTCACGTTAATAGATCTGACAGTTGTCTAATTTTCCGATGTAAATGACATCGGAAAAAAATCGATTTTGAGAAACGTCAAAAAAATATGTATGGGAAAAAGAAGGGCTATTTTTAGGGTTTTTCCAGCAATAATTTTAATTTTTCTCGCCGTAAAAACCATCCTTGAACTTCAACGAACATTTTAAACAAAGAAATGAAATGTAGGTATCGTAGGGAAGTGGACAAATAAGTAATCTCTATTATATGTGTGTGTACCATTTTAATTAATTTATTTCCATCTAAAAAGCCGACAGTCCAACTTTGTTCCAAAATTACTTTACAACTTTGTAGATTTAACATTATAACGAGTCTTGAGAAAGGAACCAACGGTTCCGAAACGTCGACGAAGTTATAATAGAGATTACTTATTTGTCCACTTCCCTACGATACCTACATTTCATTTATACATGGACGAGAACACAGAATTCAATTTTAAACAAAGATTTGACCAAATTGGTCCAGGCGTTGTTGAGTTATGCGCTTACCAACACATTTTGCGATTCATTTTTATATTATAGATGAATGCTATAGCTAGAACATAGACCTAATAAGAATGGACACCGCATGAGAGAGAGAGGTCACTTGGTCGAATGTGATGGAGCTATTGTGGGCAATGTCTTACTTGTTCTATGGGCAATGTCAGTTGAATTATATTCAACGCATCAAATCCTTGTGGGCAAAGCAAAGCCTGTGGTCACATAAATATTTGTTTACATCTTCCATATGATTTTGACAAGTTGCCCACAAACTTGCTTCATCTGTTTTCTTTTCGATAATATCGCATATGTCCTTCTCTCTCTAATGTATCCAAGTGTTCGATCTTCTGTTAAGTCACGTGATTCTGCATCCATAGTAATTATAGATCTATGAGCTAGAATAGGTGGTTTAAAAGTTAATCCGATATAATCAAAAATGAATTATACATCAAGAAGAGGTTATTATGTATTCATCACTAGCAAAATTTTGGATGAATCAATCATTGCATTAGAAAATATACAACTGGTATTGAAAAAGTAAGTTCATATTTCTTTCTTTAATACAGCAGCTTATTTGAATATTTCGAAAGGTATATCAACTCGTTTCTTTGATACAATAGCTTATTTCAAAGGTTTGAATGCTAGATCTTGTACTTGCAAAAATTTAGCGGTTAGTTTACCAGTAGCGGCATAGCTCATTCTGAAAACAAAAAAGGGCTATATTCTTATTAAGGCCGAATTGGAAAAAATGGTAGAGGAAAAAAGTATTTCTTTTGATCCCAGGAATATACGGTTAAAATATATGTACAAGTCAAAGACTCACCCTGTATACTGGTTTTGTTGCCATGCTAACAACAAAGGTCCTATCTGCAAAATTTGATAAATTGCCTTTTTTGGCTCATAGTATTCGTAGACACATTATTTATGTATGTACACAAGGAGATTGTCCTATATGCTTTCTAAGTTCCTTTTTTATACCTAAATGTTTTGTCCTAACTGAATAAAATGCTCTGTTTACAAACATAAAATGTGCGATCTCACATATACTCTCTCTCTCCTCTCTCCTTTGTCACTTTGAAAATGCAGTAAGGACATTTTAAGCTAGCATTTTGTACAGAGCGAGATCATTTAGGACAATACAGCACGTGAGTCACTTAACCTCAAATAATCAAATGTAAAGGGTATTTGTGACTGTCAGAATTTGGGTTTTATTTCGTGTTTTTTGCATTCTTAACTCAATATAGTTAGTGAGACATGGATGCAGGGTGAGTTTAACAATGTAACCTCATGTTTAGGCGATAACTGAATTAAATTCCGGTTTTTAGAGCATCACATAGCCGGCTCAGCGATAGTCGTTGTAAGCGATTAGTATTTCTTGCTTTAAATAACCAACTCAACGAAAAAAAAATCATTAGAAGTTCTAAGCAAAGTAGTAAAGTCTGATGAGATAAAATCTGGATCCTTATTCTTATAAGGATCCAGATTTTATCTGAAGAATTCGACAATACTATAAGTGATAGTGAGTCGGGTTCCAGTTATGAAAATAGCCGAGTCACTTCCCCTAGTAAAAAAATTCACATATTATCGTCTGATATATTAGTAGCAGCCCATGGAAGGTCCAATTCAGTAGCTGTAAGTGAAATAGAAGAATGCACGGAGAACCTATGCGATATAGAACTAGAACAAAACGAATTCAACTTCGTTAAGGATTATATTCTTGGCAATATCTTACTAGAAATTGTCAATAAAGCGGTCGATAAAGCATTGAATAAACACTATACAAAAACTGGGGAAATAAGAAAAAGAAAAAGATTTGAAGAATCGCTACATCAAAGGAAGAAACAGAAAAGAGAAAATTGATTGTACCTAAAAAAGAGGGAAGAAGGCGCTCACATACCCCGAAAGTGGACAGAAACACAATTATTGAACATGTGAATTCATTCCAACCAACAATATCGCATTACAGAAGAGAACACGCTCCTCTTAGAAAATATCTCCCCAGTGATATAAACATAACACTTATGTATAAGGATTTTAAACTGAAACATCCAAATACAGACTTTTCTTACGAATGGCAGCGGATTCTTTTCACCACCAAGTTGAGCTTGCCCTCAAAAAAAATAAAAACGTGTATGATTTTGATGATATTTGTGAAGTAGTCAAACAAGCCAATTCATCGGAAGTTGCAGTTTGCATTTTAACAACAGTTAAAATGCAAATTTCTAAATTCTTCAACATCACTAATTATACTTCCAAATATAAGCTGCAAAAGCTCACTTCACGCTTCTACCTTAAAGATATGGTTTCTCTTCATTTCAAAAGAGGAAATTATTATTTTTCCTACAAAACGGAATTCGAGAAAGAGTTCATCGAAAATATTTTTATTATGAAGTACGCTAAGGGCAAGCTCACAAAGCCGCAAACTCGTAGCGTATGTCGCGGAGTGGCTTTAGATCGAAAAAATAATCTAATAGCCAAATTAAAAGCTCACATTCATCAGAATCGAATGAAATTTTGGTAAGAACTCCCAGTCAAAGAAGGTGGTTCTCAAGGAGAAACTGAATAATATTTTTGTCTTTCTATAATGTTATATTAGTTATTATACATTTATTTTCATATACATGCAACAATGTGAAGTACGTATTAAGTTTGAAAAATTATTGGAATTAAAGAGTGTTCAGTAAAATAGACAATTAGTTTTATTTAGGACATTTGCAGTAAGTGCAAGTAATTTCATATAGTATAGGCTATCTTGTCCTAAGTGACAATCTTATCAAAAATCTACTAATGCGAAAGAGATGAATCCAAATAATGTTTTTTAATTCAATTGTATTCTTTGACATAATATATAAAATAAAATGTGAAGAGTTTGTTCAAATACCGTAAGTTATACAATGAAATGAGACAAAAACCGGATTATCTCAAAACATGAATTTTGCAGATAGGACCTTTGATGTTAGGACGGCAGATTGGTGTTTTGTATTCGAGTATGAATGTGGATTTTCAAACTTGTTTTGATGATATTCTTACTGACACGAATTCATTATATTTATTTGTTTTCTCGTGATATATTGTTGTAAATTATACAAAATTTTTGAGTATCTGTTCTAATATTCATTGTGTCATGAATGGAAATATCATTTCACTGATACATGTTTTATAATAATTGCATTATGTGTTATCTTATCACTTCATCAAAGTCCAAATCGTGATTTTCTTAGAAGGTGTAGGTACAGCTAGAGCGATTTTCTCATTTTTGTCTATATTCTTTCACTGGCAATCGTATTGATGTTGACGTATACGATTTTTTAGGTATTGTTTGGTCATGCCCACATACGATAGGTTACAATCTTTACAAAGAATTTGGTATACCAAATAAGATGTCATTAATTTCTTTTAATTTTGAGTATATATTCTCTAGTTTTGTGAGGTTATAGGAAGCAGGCTTGATATATCAAATTATCAACTTTTTCCGGAGAACCTTCAATGTATGAAAATTCATAATAAATGATTTCCGTCCTTTCTGTATTTATTCTGGTGGTCCTAATAAATTTGATTTATTAGAATGCATATTTTTTATTAGCTTTCTGGGTACTTAATTGTTCTTTCTTAGAATATTTTTTATTTTCATCTCATTAACTGGCCAGAATTCTTTACTACTGAGACGTAACATCTAAAAAATAGGTTCTTCATGGTATTGTTTTGGAGGATTTGTGGGTGGTGTGAAGTTGCTTTGGTATGCCAATTGGTCAAGATTGTTCCATCGTTTTTTCTGATAAGCTGGCCATCTGAAAATGATTATGATTATGATTTTGATAACAACCTAGTGGACTTTACAACCGAAAATATTTCAAGACTAAAATTAACCGTTTCGAAGATGCAGGGGTGACTAAGCTATTTCTTCCAAATCTATACTTGTCGATTACTCATTAATGGGTTGACATTTTTTTAATGAAATTTGGTAGAGTTGAAATTCATCATACATAATTTTTGTTGATCTTATCAACGAATATTATTTTCTGATGAATTGTTGTTATTCAGACTCAGACTTTGAATGTTTTGCCATGAAAACTTTTCCGCTTCGAAAAAAGTTGTGGTGGAATATTTAAAGGAAAATGACATTTCAACCGAATAAACCCTACACGACTATGTTGATTGTGGCAGAAAGTGCATTCTCCTGAATAATTTTTTCACGATGTGAGAGATAAATTTATAGATTTGCGATTACATTCATCACAACTGATGGTACCTACATGAAGAACGAAAATCAAAAAATAAGCATATGATTGGAAAACCATTTTTTGGTTGGTATTCATTTAAACGAGTTACAACTGAAATCAAACAAGAAATTCACAAATAATGTTGAAAATTTGTAGGTACCAGCTTAAATACATTCAAAACGTGAGTTAAACGAGTTATAGATGTTTTCATAAGATATCGTCAATACGTATACCGTTTCATTTATTTATAATTCTTTGTTTTAGTTATTTTCGAATAGTCACTTCAAAAGCAGAAACAACTCGTTTCGAGACATCTTCAGAGGAAATAGTCTGAAGGGGTTAAGTCAGAAGATATCGGTGACGATGGAATCGGACCGTTACTTTCTATCCACCTATCGGGATGTGAATCTTTCAGGAACTTACCACTTCCCTTGAATGATGTGGCCATGTACAAAGTTGTGATGAAAGCCATCACATTTCTTCTAATTTTGAATATTTTCAATAGAACTCTGAAGTAGTTCTGGAGAAATCATTTTCTCTCACAGCGAATATAGTCATGGGATGACTCAGAAAACGAATAGTCCTGATGTGTTCCATTGACTTTGACTAATTACTACCAAATCGGAATATTCAACCCCGGTTTTATACTAGGTCTATCTTCTGATCAAAATTCGAAAACGACAGAGTGCATATAGGTATACAGGGTGAGTCTTTGACTTGTACATATATTTTAACCGAATATTCTTGGGGTCAAAAGAAACACTTTTTTCTCTACCATTTTTTCCGATTCGGCCTGAATAAGAAGATATAGCCCTTTTTTATTTTCAGAATGAGCTATGCCGCCTCTGGTAAACTAACCACTGAATTTTTGCAAGTACGAGATTTAGCATTCAAACCTTTGAAATAAGCTATTGTATCAAAGAAACGAGTAGATATACCATTCGAAATTTTCGAATAAGCTGCTGTATTAAATGAAGAAATATAAACTCACTTTTTCAATACCAGTTGAATTTCTAATGCAATTATTGATTCATTCAAAATTTTGCTGGTGATAAAATGAAAGAGAATAATGAATCTCTTCTTGATGTATACTTCATTTTTGATTATATCGGATTAACTTTTAAACCACCTATTTCATCTATAGCATTCATTTCCATTATCTCTTGAAATCTTCCGTCCAAAAATTTCTGAAATCAAAACAACAACTCACCCATAAAATTTGAATAAATGACATATTCATCTGAACAGTCTACTCTAAACCACAGAACATAAATATGAGAAGTGCGAGCTGCCTACTAACACGGCCTTCTAAACCTCCCTCTCGGTCATAGCCAAGAGCGGCAACGCTGTAGAAAGGTATACCCTCCCGACCATTGAATAAAGAATAATATTCTTTATTCAATGCTCCCGACATATTACAAGCACAGCCTTCTAAAGTAGTCCCTATGTACAGTTGTGTTACAGGCGCAAGCGTGAGCGCTAGTAAACATCTAGAGTTAAATAATGTTTTTAGTGTCGATTGTGATCGTAAATGTAAAAAATAAAGCTGGGTTTCACAAAAACCCCAATCACGTTGATTGATGAAGTGTCATTATTTCTGTGAAACTTTCAGTTCATTTTTGACGTAAACCATCGAACTTTTCTCAAAATCAACGATTTGATTGCCAATCAAGCTTTGTGAAACCCGCGGTATGTGAATTAAAATTAACTGTTGTGATTGTTTGAGTGCTGTGAACAGTGAAAGTGTTTGTGATATTGGTGTTAGTGAATTTTCCTTGGGATAACTACTTTCGTCTTTTTGTAGGTGTCTCCAACCTATAAATCAAACTCATCTTCTCCGAAAAATGGTTAGGAACGTTTTATATTTTATCGTGTAGAAGTAATATCCGTCCAAAAAACTTAAGGATATTTCAATTGTTTCAGTTTACCGAAACATAAACAGCGTAAGCTTTTATAAATGAGGGCCATACTGCGAAAATTCATTCCAACAAAAGTTTTGATTGTGAAAAACATTTCGATTTTAACGATATACTTAAGTTCCATGAACATTCACAAACAGATGAAACAATTAAATTGCTTTCTTTGGCATACTAAAATTCAAAAGAACCGACCCATTAAATTTAATTATCGTTCATAGTTATGTGCTCTATTTTGAAATTATATCTATTTTGAACGACAACAAAACTTTTTTTGAAGAGTTTAGAACAAAAATGAATTTTATGTGAACTGATTATTCATAGTAAGAAATGAACGTATTCTTATCGTAATGAATATTTGAATCAACGTATGTCAAGGCTCAACGAAACAAAATTGCAGTGGTGTGGAAATTTGCTTAATAGATAAGGATTACACTGAAGAAGTGTAGAGGTGAGGTCATTCATTGTAACCCCATTTTTATAGAAAATCCGCTAGTTCTCCTACCATTTATCATTCCAGATAACAAATTCTCGAATTATTCTTGAAATTTGTCAACGTGACAAAGTAGGGAAAATTGAATTCTGTGAATATTTTCGACAGAATTGCATTCAGCCAAAGTACCCAATTTTTCAAATTTCTAAGATTTTTTGTTTCTTTCAACATCGAATTACTCGGAATTTTGTATTCGGGAAAAATCAATCATATTCACGAAAAACTATGTTCCCAAAATCATTTCATTTGAAGAAATCGTTTGCGAGATATTACTGAAAATTTATGCTTTTCATGGATTTTCAACAGCCTGAATCTCTTTAACCAGGCCGAATCGGAAAAATGGTAGAGGAAAAAGTGTTTCTTTTGACCTCAGGAATCTACGGTTATAATATATGTACAAGTCAAAGACTCACCCTGTATATAGGTTTTAGTGACAGATTCAAAATAATGCCCAGTTGTTATATCAACAATTTGTTGATTTCGAATTGCAACGGTAGTTCGTAGAGTTTACCTGGAATTTGAATTTCATGGGATAAAATTCAGCTAGTAGTCAAACTCTATGAACTACGAACTACCGTTGCCTGGCAACGAATATTAATATCCTTAGAACAGTCTCGTTTCCTAATTAATACCTACATCGGTTCAATTTCCAACTAAATTTCACTGATTTTTTTTCATAAATTTATCTAGAATGTTTGGACATACCAATAATTTAATTATTTTGACCCTAGAACTCAAAACAATTAATTTTTTATTATTTCAGAGGTCTGAACGAAACATTTGAATGACTGTAGTAAGGAAACCGTTAGATATTTTATAATTCTGTTTTCATATTCGTGATTGATAATTAAAGAAGTACAATTGTAGAAAATTTCATTTATTTCGGTTGAATTTTTTTATCGCTGTGGACATGTGAAAAAAAATTGTGTTCGATTTTTGAAGAAAAAATTCACAGATATTCTTAGGAAACTGTGGTCATCCAGAAAATAAAATTCAATTTGACAAGCCGAAAAAAAATTGGAACATCCCAGGTTTTTCGCCATTTTGTAAATTTTATTTCGTTTGAGGTAATAGCTTCATTGCTCCACCAATGAACGAACACTCAAAAGCATCTGCTCAGTGCTTTCTGAATTTTTATGGAATATGGAATTTCATGTCACTTGCCTAAAGACTGAGCGGTATTGCCAAACTTACCCTGAAGAACGGCGTGCTGGAAGTTTAATGTTTCCAAATGTTAGGTACACAACTACTGGATCACTTTTTTGAACGCTCGTTCTACTTAAACGAGTGTTATATCGTTTTGCCCAAATGTCTGTAATTTTCGAATTTGGTGCCGAAAATGGTCTCAACCGATAGGGTTCGACTGTCTGATGACGAATTAGTGGTCAAATTCAATTCTGTCCGTGGGTCCGTCCGTCGGACCGGCCGGCTGTGAGCACGTAAACTTTCGAAGGGATTGTCCTAGAGATTTGAGATTTTTTTTAAGTGAGTTTGGTTCCCAAATGCCTTGGTTGAGTTCGTTAACCAGCCAAATCGTACAGGGTGTTCCATAAAATATTTCCATTCAGAACTTTTGTTCCCCAATATCTCAGATAAAACGAAACCAATCGAAATGAAATTTCGTGACTACATACAAGATGTTCGTAATAAAACTCATGCAAAATTTCGTGGCCCTAGTTTCAACTGAACCAAGAAAATTCAATTCGAAAATTAAAAAAAACCTCATTTTTCCGTGACAAGATATCCGATTCGAGTGAAATTTACTTTGTGGAAGAAGATTATACTTGCAAAATTTTAAGAGGATCGCATCATCAGAACTACGAAATTTAATTTTTTTAATTTTATAATGAAACATCACTAAATTTTCTATAATTGTAGATTGATGCCGACACTGGAGAACAATTGACGGCTTCAAAGATCCTCCAAAAAGCGAAATGTTTAGCCCTATTCTTGATTGAAAAGGGAGTGAAGCATGGAGATACAATATCCATAATGAGTGAAAATAGATTGGAATTTTGCATTGTAACAGTAGGTGCCTTTTTTGTGGGGGCCACGTTGGCACCGATAAATCCTGAATACACAGCAGGTGAGCCGTTCTGTTCCGCTTTTTGTCATTCCAGAGAAAACTAGCAAATTATGTTTCAGGAGAACTTGATGATGTTATGGGTTTCTCTCGGCCTAAACTTATATTTGCATCCCAAATGGCAATACCATCGATAATTAAATGTCTTGGAAAACATGGTTATGTGGAATCCGTAATTATTTTCGGAGATTTTAAGGGAGAAAATGTGTTCCCGAATTTCGATGATTTGGTTGCAGGTAAAATACAAAACTTTGGTTTGTGTCGTTTTCAATAAGCAGGGTACCCGGTATTAAATCCGAAAATACCCTTTTTGTTGTGGGAACTTTCTATATAGCAAGTTACTTCATACAAACTGCTTGACTTCAGACAACAAATTAATGAATGAATTTGAACTGAAACTTTAATGTACCAAAATTTAACCTTGAAGAGACTCAAAAAATAGCCTACCCAACTGAATCGATATCACTGATTTAACTAGAACGAGCGCTAAAAAAACAGAATAATTTTTTTCGTGAACGACAACAACTTATTGTTTGAAACAATCAAAATTAGTGCAATGTTTCAATCACCGTTTTGATGAATTCTCGAAGTAAAAAATCATAACTTTTTTGAGAATGAGGCATTTGCTGTTTCTTTGACTCACAAATTATTTCTGATATCTTTAATTGTAACAAATAGCACAATTGCACCATTTTTCGATTGCAAATTATCCAATAAAAAGTAGTCGGGGGATGTAGGTTAGATTATGGAGTAAATGACAATAAGAAATATTTTATTTTATCGACTGCAAAAACACTTCTGCTCGACCGGTTTCGATGAATTATATCACCATATTCAAGAAGCCAAGTAACAGGACGACTGCAACAAAATGAAAAATGATTTAGGAAGAAAGTTTTGACCAAATAGAGAGAAGATCTAACGCTTAAGCAGCCCGCTATGACTTTTGAAGCAAACAGAAAAATCGATCAGAACAAGTCGTCGTCAATACAAAAAAATTGTATCAATTGAAATTAATAACACTGAGCTCAGATTCACAAAAATTCAGTATGACATTAAGGTTAATACTAATATGAACAGAGCAAGTAACAGACACAGCGCGTATGGTACCAGATCGTACTCGTAGAAGACGAACGACAGCCAACACATAGGCGGGTGAATAGAAGAGTAAAAGGTGTGGGGTCCGGAATTCAGCAACTGCTGTTGACCTGAGCTGTCCCCTCTGTAACAGGTTCCTTCCTTAGCAAATCAAAAAGTGAAATCGTGAGTGGACAAAGAATTTAGGGTGAATGAAGTCTTGTCCTCGACGTAGCAGAAAATATCCATCTCTTCTAACACGCACTGTTTTTAACCGAAATTGGAAGGATGAAGGATTTTAGCGTCTCTTTCAGGATTAACGAGTCGCGTGATCCTCTTGGAACTGGTCACCTCTATCTCTCAGTCTTTGCAGTTTTTTATTAAGTGATCTGATTCTACTTCTGGATAGGTTATGTAATGCAACCTCACTCGCAACTCGTCCATTTCTAACGGATGAAGTCTTATCTACA